>CAWUFW010010489.1:0-690958 GCA_963921515.1 Calotriton arnoldi
GAAAAAGCGTTTTGGTTATGGTAGTGATTTTTGAGGAATATTACTGTATTTCAAAAGTTGACACTTAGAAACTTTTCTGGGTAAAATTACCAATGTTATCCTAGGGAAGGAAATACAGTTTGCAAGCAAAGTATGTTTACGTTACTTTTGTAATCCAGTGCTGGACTCCTAGGTTCAGCACTGGGACATTTACTAAAACAGGTAAGTAATTACGTTTTTGTAGTTTGTACGATTTTTAAAGAATATTTGTATGATTCAGAAATCGACACTTAGAAACTTTTTCAACAAAAAGCAGGCAATGATATCCTATGAGAGGAATTTCCAGTTACTGGTAAGTACGGTAAAAATTACTTTTCATGGTCGGTACTGGACTAAAAGATGCAGTACTGAGGTCTCTCCTGATAGTAGGTGAGTAATTCGGAATTCGTTACTGTTGTGATTTTTAAGCAATATTTTGGTATTTCAAAAGTGGACACTTAGAAGAAATTTCACAGAAAACCAGTCAATGGATCCCTATGTAAGAAAATTCAATTCGCCGGTAAGTTACTTTTAACGTTACTTTTGTAATCCAGTGCTGGACTCCTAGGTTCAGCCCTGGGACATTTACTTAAAACAGGTAAGTAATTACGTTTTGGTAGTCTGTACGATTTTTAAAGAATATTCTTGTTTTCAAAAGTCGACACTTAGAAACTTTTTGGAAGAAAAAGTGTCCATGTTATCCTATGAGGAAAAATGAGTTATCGGTCTCGAGGTAAGTAATCGGTCTTTTGAGTTAGGGTTCTGGGGTTAGACTCAGGGGTCTCCCAGGGTCAGTGATGCACTGTTGTTGCACCCTCAGCGGCACTAGGGCGGCCGGGTGCAGAGTGTTGAGGCCCAATGTTATCCTATGGAGGATAGGGGGACTCCGGTTGGTGGCGGCTGGCAAGCAGGCCACGGGGTTGTGGGAGCAAAGCTCCTAGGGTTAAGCTCAGGGCACGTTGGGGACCAAGTTAGCACCAAAGAGGCACCCTCAGCGGCACTAGGGCGGCCGGGTGCAGAGTGCTGTTTTGAGGTCGGGTGCCCTGTTGATTTCAATGGAAATTTTCGGTTTTGGTTTTCAGCTGCAGGCTCGGTCCAGGAAGACTTCCAGGAGGAACCAACAGCTGGGCAGGTAAGTTGGAGGGCTCGGGGACGTAGGTGCACCTCGGGTTCCTTTCTCCAGGGCGCAGGGCGTCTGGATGCAGGGGTGTCTTTGAGGTCGGATTTCACCTTACCGGGCCACTCGCGGTTGGGGGTTCTCCGTGCAGAGGCTGCAGGCGACGTCGGGGAGTCCTGGAGGGGTCAACCCACGGTGGACTCGGACTCTGGAGAGCTGGGGGACCTCGCTGGGACCGGTGGGCCACTTGAACTCGGGCTGTAGGCGACGGGTGCAGTGGTGGTTCCAGGCGTCGGGTTTCTTTCTCCTCAGCAGGCTCGGAGTCTTTGTTTGGTGTTTCTTTTGAACAGAGCTGCTGTTCACAGGAGATCCGGTCTTTGTTGAAGGCAGTCAGTCCTCCCTGGGGTTCTGGAGGTCGCTGGCTGCAGGACAAGACTATTTTTGGCGCAGGATCTCTGGAAACTGCAGACGGGCCGGTAGGGCTGGGGCCAAGTCAGTTGTTCTCTGCAGTCTCCTCTGCTGGGCGTCTTCTTTCGTCCTTTTTCTTCTTAGGTTGCGGGAATCTAAGGAAGGAAGGTTCAGGGTGCCCCTAAATACTAGATTTAGGGCGTTACAGGTAGGTAAAGGGCAGGGACCAATGGGTCCCTGCCCTGGGGTGGGTACACCCCCTATCCTGCCACTCTCCTGTGGGAGGGGGCAGGAGCCTAGTCCTGATTGGGCAGGGCTCCCCATCTTCAAGATGGCGAGAGCCCGGAGATGTGCTTCACCTCGCCTCCCCCACCTGAGGGGTGGGGTTGGCAGAGGGTGGCACACCCCTTTCCTCCCTTGGTGTTTCCCTCCAGTCTTCCCACCAGGATGGGGGAGGAACCGGTGGGGACCAGTTGCTGAGTACAGCAAGTGGTCTGGGGAAGCTCACAAAGGCGGAATGCCTTTGAAGCTTCCCCCTGCCCATCCTGGGGGAGGGGCCTAGCACCTCACCCAGGACGTGCATTGTTGCAGGCCCGGGAGAGCGGATGGCTCTCTACCCAGGGGTCCAGCAACATGTCTGCTGTGTGGCAGCCTAGGCAGCCCCTCAGACAAGACGTGGATTGTAGGTTAGGTTCAGGGGGTAACTCTAAGTTGCCCTCTGACGTGCATTTTACAGTAAATCCCACACTGGCATCAGTGTGGGTTTACTGTGCTGAGGAGTTTGATACCAAACTTCTCAGTCTTCAGTGCAGCCATCATGGTGCTGTGGAGTACGTGCTGACGACCTCCCAGCACCATATACTCGGAATGGCAGCCCTGCACTTACAGTGCCCAGGAATGGGCCTGGGTACTGTAGGGGCACAGGGCTCATGCACCTGTGCCCTCACCACTGGCATAGGGCACCCAGCTAGAGGGGTGACTGAGGTATGCCAGGGCAGTGTGTTTGTGGGCATGGCACACAGGGATGTGTGCCATGTCGACTCTGTTTTGTTCTGCACCAAGACACTCAGCCTGCAAGGGCAGTGTGTGTGTGTCAGGGTACAGGGCCTCTAAGGGTGGCACAATAAGTGCTGCAGCCCTTAGGGGTCTTCTCTGGTCACAGTGCCCTGGGTACCTAGGGTACCATTTACCAGGGGCTTACCTGTGGCCAGAGATGCCAATTGGGTTTAGGCTGAGTACAGTTTTAGGGAAGGAACACAGGCCCTGGGTACCTGATTGGCAGGGATCCAGGGCACACCAAGGAAAAGTGCATCAGTTATCAGGCAAAAAGTGGGGGGGTTACTGCAACAGAAACCCACTTTCCTACACATTGCACCAGGCCTTCCAGCAAACATTTCAGGGAAGCAGCCAGGCGCAACAGGGTCAGTAGCAACAAGGCTGGCAGAACCAACAGAGGGGCCAGTCCTTTCGAAGTCGACCAAACGGACGAGGCCAGACAAGGAGAGGGGGCCAGCAATCCGCCTCCAAGTGACTCCAAAGTACCAAACGTGCCCGCACTCGCAACATCCCTAGTGGCGCACCACAACAAAAAACCCAAACAACAATTACAAATCAACGATCATGTTACACCCGTAGGAGGCAGACTAAGACGCTTCTTCCAGGAGTGGGAGAAGATAACGGACAAATGGATACTCAACATCATACAGTTCGGCTACTGCATAGAACTGGTAAAAAGCCACCAAACAGGAGGCCAACCAACAAGACACGCTCAGCAGAAGAGCTATCACTACTGTGGCAGGAAGCACAAGAACTCCTCCACAAACAGGCTATAGAAGAGGTACCATACAAGGAATGAAGCACGGGAGTGTACTCCAACTACTTCCTCGTACCAAAAGTAGACGAAACGTTAAGGCCCATACTGGACCTACGGTTCCCAAACAAATGCATAAAAACTCAAAAGTTCAAAATGACGTCCTTACAGGAGGTTATATCTCAGATGAGGCACGGGGATTTTATGTCCACAATAGACCTCAAGGATGCCTACCTACACATTCCCATGAACCAAAAACACAAACATCTACTGAGATTTACCGTCAGCAAGACGCAATACCAGTTCACGGCCCTAGCCTTCGGCCTAAAATCCGCGCCAAGGGTCTTCACAAAATGCCTAGCTGCCGTAGCAGCACATCTGCGGAGGCAGGGAATACATGTATACCCCTACCTAGACGACTGGTTGGTGAAGGCAAACTCCTACAACCAATGCAAACTACATGCTCAGCAGGTCACACATACGCTGACAAAATGAGGCTTCTCCATACACAACGGGAAGTCAGTCGCTAGAACCAGAACAAGTGAAGATCTTCCTGGGTGCAAAAATCGACACCATTCAGGGCAGAGTGTTCCCCAGCGAAAAGAGAACCTTCGCACTACTGAAGGAGACTCGCCAATACCGGAAGGGGCAACGTCTGACAGTGAGGACGGTGAGCAAGCTCATGGGGATGATGGCGTCCTGCATACACCTAGTCCCCAATATTCGACTACACATGAGACCATTCCAGGAATGGCTGCAACAGCCGTGGTCAGAGGCAACAGGGAGTTGGGAAGATCTAGTGGTTGTAACTCACGCAGTGCAGGAAGAGATAGCATGGTGGAACAAGGACAACATAACAAGGGGAAAGCCATTCACACCACCAACTCCGACAGTGACCATCACAACAGACGCATCCCAAATGGGGTGGGGAGCGCACATGAACCTGCTCAAAGTGAGGGGTTTATGGACACAAACAGATGCCATCAAACACATCAACTACCTAGAACTAAAGACCGTGTTCCTTGCACTAAAAGCGTTCCAGAAACAGCTGTACGGGCAAAGGGTGTTAGTACAAACAGACAACACCACAACGATGTTCTACATCAACAAGCAGGGAGGAACACAGTCAGTGGCGCTGTCAGATCTAGCGCAACAGATATGGAAATGGGCAATTCCATTACAAATAGACCTCCTGGCAATACATCTGCCAGGGAAGGACAATGTGGAAGCAGACAGACTGAGCAGACCGACGTCAATCTCACACGAGTGGGAGCTCAACCCGCAGGAGACGCAAAGACTATTCAAGAAGTGGGGTACCCCACAACTAGACCTGTTTGCAACACACCAGAATGCAAAATGCCAATACTTCGCATCCAGGCAGCAAGGCCATCAATCCCAGGGAAATGCCCTATGGATGAGCTGGTCAAAGACATTTGCCTACGCTTTTCCACTGATACCGCTGATACACAAGGTGCTCAGCAAGTGCAGAACAAGCAACATGACGCTAATTCTGGTAGCACCACAGTGGGCCAGGCAGTCCTGGTTCTCACAGATCGTGGAAATGGCACAGGGACCACCACACAAGTTCCCAAAAAGAAGAGACCTGCTCTCGATGCAAAACGGAAGGGTACTCCATCCAGAACCAGAGAGCCTCAGCCTAGCAGCGTGGCTCCTGAAGACTTAGAGTTCGCTCACCTCAAGCTCCCACAAAGCACGCTGGCAGTACTGCGGGAAGCGAGGAGGCCCACCACACGGAAATGCTATGCAGCAAAATGGAAGAGATTCACTGAATGGTGCATCAAGAAAAAGCTCCACAGTAGAATCACCAGAGAATCAACAGTGCTAAAATACTTAACACACTTACTAAAAAGTAACCTAAGCTGCACATCGCTAAGAGTGCACCTGGCAGCAATAGTAGCCTCAAGTGGTAAAAAGATTCCTAGAAGGAGCTAAAAGAATAGCCCCGCCAAAGAGGATGCCACCACCTGCATGGAACCTGAATGTAGTTCTAACAGTGCTTATGAAAGCACCGTTCGAACCCATTCACAAGGCCTCGCTACACATGCTCACAATAAAGACGGCCTTTCTAGTAGCGATTACCTCGCTACGTAGGGTGAGCGAATTGCAGGCACTCACACTACAAGAACCCTACATTCAGATCCACAATGACAGGGTGGTAATGAGGACGGACCCACACTTCATGCCAAAGGTGGTGTCCAAGTTCCATATAAGCCAAACAATACAAATTCCCAGTTTCTTCCAAAACCATCCACCAGCGCAGAAAGGGCACTGCACACTCTGGACGCCAGAAGAGCAGTAATGCATTACATCGAAAGGACTAAGGATTGTAGAAAGACAAAGCAGTTCTTTGTGTCCTTCGCAAGCAGTTTCCTGGGCAGACCAGTGACTAAGAATTCCATCGCACGATGGATCGCATAGACAATTCAATACTGCCACAAACAGGCAGGCCAAGAGCTACAAGGAGCAGCTCAGGCTCACTCGACCAGGAAAAAGGGAGCAACAATCGCCTTCCTGGCAAACACACCTATCCAAGACATTTGCTTGGCGGCAACATGGGCTTCAGTGCACACGTTCACTAAGCACTACTGCGTGGATATATAGATGAACAAAGAAGCACAAGTAGGTCAAAAGGTGCTTCAACATATATTCAACAACCAACGCTCATCTTCCACCCAGCCGCCACAAACATAGCAAACCGCTACAAAGTCTATGCACAGCATAGTGAATCCAGAAAGATTCACGCTGCAAAACGAATAGTTTCTTACCTGTCGGTGCAGTTTTGCAGCTTGAAGACTTTCTGGATTCACTAGCGAACCCACCCGCCTCCGCCAGAAAGATGACAGGAGGAAAATGGGACTAACAAATTGGAAAACACCTTCAAAAGGTAAAAGGATAAACAACACAAGCACAAGACAAGAAAAAAAGAATCCGAAGATGGCGCCCAAGGGTGGGAGCTTCCGGAGGAAGCGCGCCGTCACGGGAGGACACCAAATGGTGGGGCGTCGACGCCCACCTGGGCTACACAAAAGAAAAGAGACTACGATTCCGGACCCAACCACTAGACCGCGGAATAATGCACAGCATAGTGAATCCAGAAAGTCTTCAAGCTGCAAAACTACACCGACAGGAGGTCATAGCAGTAGGAGGAGGTTTTTGGATGAGTAAAAAGGGGTTTTGGAGGGGAAGAGTCAGAGGGAAGAGTTTAGAAAGGTTTGTTTTGCGGGATCGGTATAGTAAAAAAAGAGGTGTCAGATGATGCAAGGAGGGTAGAGTAGGGGAGAGTCTAGAAAGGGTTATTTTGGGGATCATAGTAGTGGTATGGGCTTTGGGATAAATGAGAGAGTGGATGTAGAGGATATATTGATAGATGTATAGGGTGAGAGATAGGTGGGAGGATAAAAGGTTAAAAATGGAAATACTTTTATGTAACTGCACTGTAGACACTTCACCCTCAGAACTCCATCCTTTTGTGAACCAGAAACCCA
The DNA here is from genome assembly GCA_963921515.1 of Calotriton arnoldi. NCBI lineage: Eukaryota > Metazoa > Chordata > Amphibia > Caudata > Salamandridae > Calotriton > Calotriton arnoldi. The sequence goes on from CAWUFW010010489.1 coordinate 6,860, forward strand.
AGAAATACCTTGCTATATACACAACGGAGGACATTGATGATCTTTTTGCACTAAACTATGCACCACTAATTAGGAAGATTAAATTGTTATTTTCTAATTGGACGTATCTATCTATATCTATAATAAAGAGTATTATGATGAGAAAAAAAATATATCTATAATGGGCAGAATTACGCTGGTTCGTATGTCAGTCCTACCACTATTTAACTTTTTATACACTGATTTGCCTTGTGCTCTGCAGATGAAATTTTTCTAAGAAATAGAAGGAATGTTTTCTGCTTTAATTTGGGCCAATAAAGCGCCTAGAATAGCACTAAGCATTCTCGAAAGGCCAGTAAAAGATGAGGGCTTGTCACTACCAAATTCGTGAGAGTATTACTTTGCAATCTTTGCATAATTTTTTTATTGATTTTTCAACTCCCCAGGGGCTGAAAGACCAATTGATAATTTCATTTTAAACTCAATTTTGCAGGAATATAAGATGTATATTATTTTTTTCACTTGACCAAGTCATCTTAAAAGCTCAGCTTTACGCTTCTGCAGTGCTGTTAAAAAGAAATGAACAGCTGTTTAAATATTATGCCATACCAGTCATTAATGGATCAACCCAACTAGAAATATTTCAACAGGATTTCATCCCCTTTTAGATTTATTAAAAAAAAAAAAAAAACTGTCCTGAGATGGGGAATCAATGGATACCAAACTATCGGAGATTTTTAAAATTATGACACAGCATTAGATATTCGAAAGTACCCATCCAATGTTTTTATCCAAACTGCACACTTTTTAAAGGAGCCAGATTCTAAAATAATAAGGAAAGGTCTGGATCTAGCGGAAGACTTATAGAGAATAGTACACGCAGATCCATAAAGTATTGGAAAGATATGCTTCTAAAACATAAAGAAGTCAATGTTTTCAGTAAAGCCCGACCAAGATAACAGTCGAGAGAAGAACCGCCTATTGTGGCGAAGACTTGGAGTAAGATAAACCTGTAAAATTTCTCCATATTAAAGGGGGCGAATCTCCACCGCATGCAATTCTACACCGAATGGCTACTATATAGGACGCCGGCTTTACTGAACAAAATTAATCCCAAGCTATCGATAACATGTTTTAGGTGCCCGATGTAAGCCAAAGGCAATTGGACTCATATTATCTGGAACTGCCCAAAGATAGTGGAATACTGGACTGCCATACATGACTATTGTCAGTGTACGATTAACATTGATTACCTGAATGACACGCAGTTAATGTTACTGGGCTATCCAGCAGATGCCAACTTCAATACTGAGCATAAGAAAAACTTTTTGGGGTTACTCTTATTGAGGGGTCTATAATCCTGCAAAATTGGAAAACAGAGTTAGCACCCACATTTAAACAATTTTAATCTAAAATGTTAAGAATAAAGGGATCAGAATGATGCTATAAGCTAAGGCCAGGCTCATATAGCAAATTCTTGAGGCTGTGGGAAGGTTTCGAATGGAAAAAACACCCATAAGAATCCTTGTTTGTGACGAGAATTCAGAGCTCAAGGTAAAATCGATATATAAAATGGGGGGAAAGCTTTTTACTCTGCATAGAATTGCTGTAAGAATAAAAGATGAACTGGTCTTGCACTTTAACCAGTTCTTACACCCTGTCTAAAAATGGGAAATAAGATCAATCCAAAACCCTAGTATTAAGCATGAAAGTTAAGTTTTTGCTTGAGCTCTTGAATATCTTGGGCAATGTATAAAATTATCACATCACTCAGGGTGAACGGTAATAGTTTAATGTGGTGTATTAAACTGAGCAGCATAATGTTTTGAAAATGGCACGCTGTACCAGAAGGTGGCTGCTATGTCATAAGATGAATTGAAAGATTTCTGTAAACTCTTCCAATAAAAAACATTTAAAAAGAAAGGCAAGCTAACATAGGGAGGCATATTTTCACTATCCTTAACTCCACAACCAGTTACCTTGACGAGTTGTTGGTAATTGAAAATGTAGTTAAAATAAGGGTGGGTCGATATTTAAACTAAACTATTACTTAGAACAAGAACACCGACCAGATTATTAACTCATGTTTATATAAGTCTGCTGTACATGATTTACCTTAGTCAAAGCTAAAAGGACTTCATATAGAGTGAACGGTTTCACTTCTACTAAAAGATTTCTTCCAGGAGGTGAATTTAATCTTTTTGGAGTTGGAGAGTCATTAGAGATGAATAGTGAGCAAACCACTTTTCTTTTGGTATTAAAGCAAGAGAGACATGTCCAAATTCATCATTCCTCCAAATTTCCGAAAGTCTAAAAAAACCTGGCTATCTTGCTCCTTTAATGCTAAATGAGAATTTCTCAAATTTTATCATGGAATTCACCCCACCCCCCAAATAAACAGATTGTTTTTATAAAGAGATCTTGCTTCTATCAATCCTGCCATCTCCAAATCTCTCAAACTGGCTATGAAAGCTAATTTAGTAGTCTTACATGCTACATACCAATGATAAGAACCTCTCTTAACACTACTTTCCTTCTCTCTGTGCTTGAAGCAAGTAAAGGAAGGCTTGGAGCAACAGACCATCACTACATCCATAATGACAGGGGGAATTTCGAGCATTAAGTCATTGTCCAAATTAGTTGGGTGACCTCTTCCAAGAATGCAAAAAACTGATAGTCATTCACCTTCAGTTTTATCACTGACTACTTGTGCTACATGGATATCTGCTGCTAAACAGCAACAATCTTGTGCGTTGGCCCACCAGCCTGTCAAGAACAAATTTAAACCATATTGAGAAGTTCTATATGAACGGTTAGCCCCTACAATATTATGTCTACGTCCTCCCAGATGGGTCACAAAAGAAACAGTCAACATAACACAGGCTAGACAAACACACCTACCTACATCGTAAACCTCTGATAGATCCTGTGAGTGAATCTCTCAAGGAAGGGCCAGCAATCCAACCTGCACCCATGGCGGAACCCACACTGATGGAGGAGTATTCTTCCCAAGTGTTTCGGGCAACCAGACATGAAGTTTGTACCTCTGTCTGACACCACCTCCTTTGGAAAACCCACTCTGGTAAAGATACCAATGAGGGTCCTAGCTAGTGCAGGAGGAGTAGTAGTCCTTAGGGGAATTGCTTCAGGATACCTGGTAGCATGATCCACTACTTTTGGTCACCACCTTTACCTGGGAGAGGCTTAGCAACACCTTTCTTTCTTTTGGTCACCCCTACCAGTGGTAATTTTGGTCACCCTTGTCATGACCCAGTGGTCTGCCTTCTTCCCCAACTCTGGAGGAGAAAGTTGGCCTAAGTCCACCAGGTACTGATGTAATTTCTCTTGATAACAATTACTTAACAGATCCTCTTTCATCACTAAATTATAAAACCCATCATAATCATGCACATTGTTACCTTTCAACCAGCCACCTAGTGTTTTTACAGAAACATCTACAAAATCTACCCAGTTCCGACTGGGTTTTTTGAGTCTCCCTGAACCTGATCCTGTTTTCTTCAGTGGTGAGTCCAAGCCCTCAATCAGAGTGTCCTTCATGAGGTCATAAGCATCTGCCTCATTCAGTGTCAGAAGCCTAACCTTATACTTTCCGGAGAACAGCTACCAAAGAAGAGAGCCCCAATACTTCTTGTTCAGCTGTCTCATTTTATAGGCCCTCTCAAAGGCTGTAAACCATTTGGTGATATCATCACCCACTGAGTATTTTAGGACAATACCTTTGGGATTTTGAGGGTCAAAACCTTATTCCCCATTTATAATTTTGCTGCCACCAGAGTTGGGTCCTAGGCCCCTCTCAATCCTTTTGTTTTCTAGAGCCAGGAATTTAGCTTCTAATGCTATCCTCCTGGCTAGCTTCTGAAGATCTGCATCTTCAGGGTCTCTCTCTTCTGAGACACTATTAGGAGTGCTCCATGTGGAGTTGCTATCTGAGGGGCAGAGCTGGAGCCATTGTCAACCTAATCCACCTCCTGGTCTTCCTCATCTTCTCCAGTGGGGGAACTTTTACTTGCCACAGCCTTGTCGTTTTCTGCAAGCAACTGCTGCAGATGAGCTTTTGTGGGTTTAGGTCCCATGGAAAGTTTCCAAGCCTTACACAGCTCCTTAAGTTGGGGAACCCTAAGGGGCTGATAGAAGCCTGGTTGAGTTCCTTGGAGGTCCCTTCTACGGACATGGTTTTTAAAGTAGTTGGGAAATTTTTAAGAACTTAAAAATGCTAAGTACGACCAAAGGCCTAACTTACTTAACTACTTTTTAAATTCTAAACAGTTTTGCAAAAGGACTTAAACAAGGCCCTAACAGCTATTTTAAAAATGTATCAAAAAATTGTTTTTAGCTAGAGACAAGTGATTCCACAGAGGAATCCAAAATTATCAACCAAGTAGTACAGCAAATGTCAAGATTTGAATCCCACCGCTGCACCATCAATGTAGGAAGCTGGCTCCCTATGTGATACAGCAAAAATCTGATACACTGTGTGAAAAGTCCAGGGGTTCCTGTATGAGTGGACACAGGCTTGCAATGCAATCCCAAAGTGCTCTGTTAGGGGGGTAGTGTTGTCGAGGGGCTTCAGGCCTAACACAGAGGAGCGCAAAACATTTACAAATACACACAATGGTCAACAAATGATACACACTACTCAAGAAGGAGATCCATGCCAATTTATTAAAATAAGTATCCTTATACATATATAGGCATCAGAGAAAAATCGTTCAAGTAAGTACGTTTTTAAATATAAATTCTTTTCACATTAAAAAGTGGATACAGTGCAATTTTGGAGTTCTGCAATGTTATCCTATGGAAGCAAGAACAAGTTTTGCAGCGTGAATCTTTCTGGATTCACTATGCTGTGCATTATTCCGCCATCTCGTGGTTGGGTCCGGATTCGTAGTCTTTTCTTTGTTTTTGTGTTTTTTTTTTGTTGTTGGCCCAGGTGGGCGGCGACGCCCACCATTTGGTGTCTTCGGTGACGTCGTCGCGCTTCCGGCGGAAGCTCCCACCCTTGGTAGCCATCTTCAGATTCTTTTTCCGCCGTGGGGTCTGGATCGTTGCCGAGAAGTTCCAGAAATTTTGGACGAAGAATCTCAAAGTCGAAATATCATCACAGAGGATGGATTCCTGAGACACCGGACGACGACACAAGTACCGGAGACAACAAGAAGGACGACGAGGTAGAAGGTCCACGACCGAAATCTCGACGCCTACAGAGAATGCGCTCACAGGGGGCTCCCTGAGCGCGGTTATGGACAAGACTCCGTTCAAGTTTTGCAAAAACTGCCACCACAAGTACGCCCAAAAAGACCAGCACCCAGTCTGCAACCTCTGCTTGCCGCTCGACCACATCAGCGAAGACTGCAACACGTGCTCGGCGTTCACCCCGAAGACCCTCCGGGTGAGAGAGAGACAGAGAAGGGCGAACTACAACATGCAGGGCCAGGGACCAGCACCATCGCTCCGAGACCTGGGCCTCTCGAGCGGAGAGGAAGACAACATCGCAGAGGGACCAGAGGACTGCGCTGTCGTCGAGGTCCATAAGAAAACGTCGAAGGAGGTAAGGGAGTAGTCGACCCCAAAACACCAAAGCGACGCTCGAAAGAGTGAAGCCAGAACACCTAGCGACACTCCTAGAAGTGTAGCAAAGTCCTCAAAGGGAGCGTTGCCGCCGAAACCCTCGACGAAAGCAACAGCATCCAAGGACAAGCAGTCGAGCGGATCCTTTGACAAGGACTCACAATCGGCGAAAGCTTCCGAAAAAACAAAGGCGTCGAAGGTCACCTCCGAAAGGGAAGCCCTCGGCGTCTGTTTCGACGACCGCGACTGCGAAGAGAAGCGCTGCAACACTCGACGCCGAAAAGGCCCACAAGATGGCGAAAAAGAAGAGGAGGCTCGAGGCAGAGATGGCGAGCATCCTGCAACGGAAAAAAGACTTCGACGAGAAGATGAAGCAATACGCTATCCCATCGAAGCCAGCCCACGAAGCACTCGAGGAGTTCGAAGCCGAATACATCGAGCCCCCGAGAACACCCGAACCACTCGAAGACCAGGACGAAGAAGACTACTACTTCGAAGGCGAAGAAGAGATGCAGTCTTACCGGGACTCGGCGTCCTCGGAGGTACAAGACATAGACTGGCAAGACCTCAACGCAGAGTCACCAGAAGAAGGGGTAGACTCTTATCCCTCGAGGCCTTCGCCGCCAGACGACATCGGAGTCTACAATGAGGTCGTCCAGAAGGCTGCAAAAACATATGGGGTCGAAATGAAGGAGGAAAAAACAAAGGCAGGTTTCCTCTTCGAAACCCTGCTCCCTCAACAGACAAGGAGCCAATTCCTACCCATGTTGCCTGGCGTCCTCGACCACGGAAGGGAGGCCTTCAGGGAACCGGCAGTCTGCAAGGCGGTTACACCTAGAAGCGAGAAGAAATATAAACATTCCACAAAAGACCCGGCGTACATCCAAGGGTCAGTACCAGCAGACTCCATTATCGCTGCAACGGCCAGAAAAAGGGCCGGTGTGCCCACCAACACAGGCCCACCTCCAGACAAGGAGAGCAAGCGAATAGACCTCACAGGACGAAAGGTGGAGAGGAACGCAGCCATACACTGGCGCATCGCCAACTCCAACGCCCTCATCAGCAGGCATGCATACCAGCATTGGGCAGAAATGAGTCAGCTCATTAAACACCTGCCAGAAGAACACCAACAAAGGGCAAATTACCTAGCGGAGGAAGGCAAGGCCATCGCTAACGCTTGCCTAAAGTCAGCTTTGGACGCAGCAGAGAACTCCAGCAGGCAAATGATGATAGGAGTAACTGAGAGGAGACACACATGGCTCAGGATCTCCGGCTTCAAGCCAGAAGTACAGAGCAACATCATCAACACACCTTTCGACGGTGAGAAACTGTTTGGGGCAACAGTCGACAACAAGTTAACTCAACTGAAGACGGACAACGAAACTGCAAGGTCCATGGGAGCGCTGCAGTTCAGGGGAATGAGAAGAGGAAACCCCTCAAGGCGACCCAGTGGTAGAGGGGGCAATGCACCCACCACTTCACACCAATCACCCCAGCAAGGATATCAGGGGAACAACCAGGGCCAAAACCTGCAGGGACAACAGCAGCAGAATTGGCAGTACCAACCCAGAGGACGGTCCTTTCGAGGGCGCGGGTACGGACGGGGACAGGCCCGAAGAGGGGGCCAGCAGCCCACCTCAAAGTGACTCCAGACACAAACCAGACCCTCCCCAGTTAACACCAAGGAGAGGAGAAGTCCACAAAAGGACAAAATAAGGAACACACACAGACAACAAATAACCACCGAGCATACAACACCGGTGGGAGGAAGAATAGGAAAATTCCTCACACAATGGAGGGAAATTACCACGGACAAGTGGACACTAAACACCATACAGCACGGGTACTGCATAGACCTCCAAAAACACCCGCCGGGGAAAAAACCAAGACATCGGACAATACCCGCAAGGGAACTCGCCCTCCTCCGTCTAGAAGCAGAGGAGCTGCTACAAAAAGAGCAATAGAACTAGTCCCAATAAACGAAAGGAACAAGGGAGTATACTCAACATACTTCCTTGTGCCAAAGGTAGACGAAACAATAAGACCAATACTGGACCTCAGATTCCTGAACAAGTTCGTAAAAACTCAAAAATTCAAAATGACTTCACTTCAGGAAGTAATACCCCAAATCCAAGAAGGGGATTACATGGCGACCTTAGACTTGAAAGATGCATATCTGCACATACCCGTCAACCACAAACACAAACGTCTATTAAGATTCGTGATAGGCCACGACCACTACCAGTTCACAGTGCTGGCCTTCGGACTAAAGTCCGCACCAAGGGTGTTCACAAAATGCCTAGCAGCAGATGCAGCGCACCTTCGGAGAAAGAGCATACATGTATACCCCTACCTCGACTACTGGCTTGTGAAAGCAGGATCATACAAACTCTGCAAAGATCACATCGAACAAGTCATACAAACACTGTCCACACTAGGTTTCTCAATACACTGGGAGAAATCGTCAACAGAACCTCAGCAGATCAAAATATTCTTAGGGGCAGAAATAGACAGCACACAGTCCAAGGTGTTCCCCAGCGACAAGAGAACTATAGCGCTCCTGAGGGAAACACGTCATTACCGCAAGGGGACAAGTTCTGACAGTGAGGACGGTGAGCAGACTAATGGGAATGATGGCATCATGCATTCACCTTGTCCCACATATCAGACTGCACATGAGACCGTTCCAAGAATGGATACAGCAGCAGTGGTCACAAGCGACAGGGAGTTGGGAAGATCTAGTGGTTGTCACACACGCAGTGCAGCAAGAAATAGCGTGGTGGAAGGAAGAGAACATATTACAGGGGAAGCCATTCACACAGCCAACTCCAACAGTGACCATCACAACAGACGCCTCACAGCAGGGCTGGGGCGCACACATGGACAGACTCCGCGTCAGGGGGCTGTGGTCACAACAAGATGCAGTGAAACACATCAACTTCCTAGAACTAAAAACTGTGTTCCTAGCCTTAAAAGCCTTTCAAAAGCAGCTTTACGGGCAGCGAGTGCTGATACAAACAGACAACACAACAACCATGTTCTACATCAACAAACAAGGTGGAACACAATCTGAAAGAGACACGTTAGTGATAGATTCCTTACCTTAGAATATCCCCAGGCGTCAGGCTGGATCCGGAAAGTTTTGCGTAGCAGTACCCTTGCGCGTCGGTAGGCGGCGTCGTGCGGCTCCGCGTCCGTCGTCGGCGTCGTGATCGCCGGGATGACGTCGCGGGCAGTACTTAGGCGCCGCCCCTGCGCGCTGACGTCAGTTCTTCTTTTTCCGCGCCAGTAAGCGCAGATCCGGGAAGAGCAGTGCCCTGGTCAATTTTTGACCATACTTTTTGGTGATTTTTTCACTGTCTTTTTCCACCTTCAGGTGTCGTAGGGATGCCCGGCTTCAAGCGATGCGGCGCCTGTGCGCGGATGATGTCCGTCACCGACCCGCATTGGGAGTGTCTCTTCTGCCTCGGCCGAGGCCACGACACCGAGTCTTGTCCCGAATGCCAGGCCCTCAACCCGAAGGCTTTGCGAGAGCGGTCTCGAAAGCTCCTCGAGGCCCGGCATTCGGCTCCGCGGAAGCCCCGGTCGCGTGAGAGGTCCAGGGGTCGCTCGCGGAGTGCACACCGGTCGTCGGCGTCGAAGTCTTCTTCGTCCGGTAAGTCTCGACACAAGAAGTCCAAGAAGCATCGTCGCTCTCGGACTTCGCCTCGCCGGTCTCGCGACTCGGCTGAGGCCCCTCCCGGCACCGTCCCCGCCCCCGCGGCCCCGGACTTGCCTGTGGAGTCGCCCCCGTCATACCCGCCCTTCCCGGGTTCGGGGGCGGATCCGGCCAAGGTACAGGAGTTCCTGTCGGCCATGGCCCGCCTCTTCGGGCCTTCAGGCCCCTCCGGTGCGCCTTCGGGCCCCGCGGGCCCTGATGGGGTTGATCCGGCGTCGCCGGCGGCTCCGGCCCCGGCGTCGCCCGAGCCTCCAGCCTCGATCCCGGCTCCGGCTCCGGCCCCGGCCTCGATCCCGGCTCCACAACTCCCATCGACGGCGGTCGACCTTACGACACCTCCGCCGGCGCCGATGTCTCCGGTGCCGTTCTCGACGCCGCCCTGGGCTCCGGGCGGCGTCGTCCCCCGGTTCCTTCCGGCTCCGGACATGGACCCGGAGCGACGTCGCTCGACGCCGGCTCCGGCGCCGATGGGACCTTGGGTCCCAAATGTCCCTCCTCCTCCTTATTTTGAACCAGAGGAGGACCAGGAGGACTGGGAGGGGTCTGATGACCCTCTGACACGCAACTGTCAGTATGATGAGGACTGGACAGAGAGTCTAGGGGAGGCCAGTGGTCTGGATACTTCTCCTGACACTGGCATGCTGTCTCCTCCCGTGGCTACGGAGGAGGGGGCCAATTTTGGTACGGTGTTGCGTAGGGCTGCTGGGGCCTTACGTCTCCAGCTCCCTACTTTGACGGTCAAGACTAACATCTTGACAGAGGTGCTTCAGCCGGCAGCCTCCTCTGCGGAGACTGTGCTGCCGTTTAACGACGCCCTCACGGACGTTCTTTTGGGCGCCTGGTCCAAGCCCAACACAGGGGCTCCTGTGGATCGGAACGTGTCACGACGCCATCGCCCCGCTCCGGGCGACCCCCTGTTTCTTTCTGTCCACCCCACTCCTGAGAGCTTGGTTGTCCAAGCCTCCGCTTCCCAAACCGCCTTCCCTACCGCTCCTCCGGATAGGGAATCCAAACGCCTGGATCAGTTTGGGAAGAAAGGTTTTTCTTCCTCCAGTGCTGGCTTGCGGTCCGTTAACACCGCTTGTCTTTTGGGCCGATATACCCACTCCCTGTGGGATTCGGTGGCGGATGTTTTGCCCCAGTGCCCTGAGGAGGTCCAGGCACTGCTTTCCCGCGCCATTGCGGAAGGAAGGGATGCGGCCAAATACACTATCCGTTGTGGCCTTCACACCGCCGACTCGCTGGGCAGGTCGATTGCAACGACGGTGGCGCTCCGGCGCCACGCCTGGCTGAGAACCACTGGTTTTTCAGGGGATGTCCAGAATACTCTCATGGACATGCCCTTTGATGGAGTCGGTCTTTTGGGTCCAAAGCAGACCATGCGTTGGAGCGCTTTAAGGACTCACGGGCTACTGCAAAGTCCCTGGGCCTTTCTGCTACACGCCCTCCGCTGCCTTCTGCTTTTCGCCCCTATCGTGGCCACGGTAGGGGCGCCCCTTCACGTCAGCAGCCCAGCCACCGGCCCGCGCAGCAGGCGTCTTCGCGTGGCCGAGGACGTGGATTCCGCCGTGGCGGATCGGGCAACCAGCGTGCGGGTCAGGCCACCACCTCCAACCCGTCCGCGGCCTCCAAGCCCTCCTAGTCCCTCCTTTCAGGTGCACGGCACGCCAGTAGGGGGCAGGGTCCGCCATCACCTTCCCCACTGGCGCACCATCACCTCGGACAGGTGGGTCTTGGACATTGTCCGAAGGGGCTACTCCCTCCCCTTCGAGACCACCCCCCAGCCATGCCACCTCAATTCCACCGCATGTCAGGGGATCACTTGGTGCTTCTACAGAAGGAAGTCACGGCCCTCTTGACCAAGAGGGCCATCGAGCATGTTCCGACCCCAGAAGTAGGGCGTGGTTGCTACTCCCACTACTTTCTGGTGCCCAAAAAGGACAAGGAGGACATGCGTCCTATCTTGGACCTCCGGAACGTCAATCGCTTCCTCCGGAAGGAGAAGTTCAAGATGCTCACCCTAGCTCAGGTCTTGACTGCCCTCGACCCTGGAGACTGGTTGGTAGCGTTGGACTTGCAGGACGCGTATTTCCACATCCCCGTCCTGCCGGCCCACCGGCGTTACCTTCGGTTCACGGTAGGCCCCGAGCATTTTCAGTTCACCGTGCTCCCCTTTGGCCTTACAAGTGCCCCTCGGGTGTTCACGAAAGTGATGGCGGTGGTCGCAGCTCATCTGCGCCGGGCAGGGGTTTCAGTCTTCCCCTACCTCGACGACTGGCTGCTGAAGGCGGGCTCGTCCCAGGCAGTCGTCTCCCACCTCCAGACTACGGCCGAACTCCTGCACTCGCTGGGGTTCTCCATCAATGTGCCGAAGTCGCATCTAATTCCTTCTCCACAGCTCCTTTTCATCGGAGCAGTTCTGGACACGACGCAGTTTCGGGCCTATCCTCCCGCACGGCGAGTCCGGGATATTCAGGCTATGATTCCGATCTTTCGGCCTTTATCCTGGGTTTCGGTACGGATGACCCTGAGGCTGCTGGGCCTCATGGCCTCCTGCATCCTGCTGGTCAATCATGCCAGATGGCATATGCGGGCTCTGCAGTGGGACCTGAAGTTCCAGTGGGCGCAGCACCAGGGCAACCTGTCCGATCACGTCCAGATCTCGGAGGGGACTGCAAAACAGTTGCAGTGGTGGCTCTCGAACCGGCAATGGGTCATGGGCAGATCCCTCTCCCTTCCCCAGCCAGAGCATACAGTTGTGACGGACGCGTCCCTTCTGGGATGGGGCGGTCACATGGGAGAGGCGGAGATCAGAGGCCTCTGGTCTCCGGGCGGAGTCCCGGCTCCATATCAACCTTCTGGAGCTCCGGGCGATCCGGCTTGCACTCAAGGCATTCCTTCCCTCTGTCAAAGGGAAGGTAGTGCAGGTGTTCACAGACAACACCACCGCCATGTGGTTCTGCAACAAACAGGGCGGGGTGGGGTCTTGGACCCTTTGTCAGGAGGCTCTGCGCCTCTGGACATGGCTGGAACATCAGGGCATGTTCCTGATGGTTCAACACCTGGCAGGTTCTCTAAACGCCAGGGCGGACGAACTCAGCCGCAGGTGCATGATGGATCACGAATGGCGTCTTCACTCGGAAGTGGCGCAAGGACTCTTTCTACAGTGGGGAGAGCCTTGGTTAGATCTATTCGCCACCGAAGAGAACGCGCAATGTCATCAGTTCTGCGCGTTGGAATTTCCAAGGCGGCACTCGCTCGGCGACGCTTTCGTCGCGAGTGGAGTTGCGGTCTGTTGTACGCCTTTCCGCCTATACCACTTCTACCCAGAGTGTTGAAGAAGATTCGGCACGACCGGGCCCAAGTCATTCTTGTGGCTCCGGACTGGGCTCGAAGAGTTTGGTATCCCGAGCTACTCAATATGAGCATAGATCCCCCGATCCGTCTGCCTCTTCGGGAGGATCTTCTGTCGCAGCACCAGGGGACGGTCCTCCACCCGAACCTGTCCAGTCTACACCTGCTTGCGTGGAGATTGAGCGGCGGCAGTTGATTCCTTTCAACTTGCCTCCCGAAGTTTGTGATGTGATTCTGGCAGCCAGGCGTCCCTCCACTAAGGTGGTATACGCCTGCAGGTGGAACAAATTTGTGGCATGGTGCACAGCAAAGGCTGTGGATCCCCTTTCTGCCCCTCTTTCTGAGGTCCTTCTGTTCCTTCTCTCTCTGGCCCAACAGGGTTCTGCCCTGGGTACCATCAAGGGTTATCTTTGTGCTATCTCGGCCTTCCTCAGGCTCCCTGATCAGCCCTCCCTTTTCAAGTCCCCTGTTGTTAACAGGTTCTTAAAAGGCATTACTCACCTCTTCCCTCCTGTTCCGTTTGTAATGCCTCAGTGGGACTTGAACTTGGTTCTTACCTTTTTAATGTGCGCTCCCTTTGAGCCTCTGCATAACTGTCCTCTTCGTCTTCTGACTCTAAAGGCAGCCTTTCTGGTGGCCATCACCTCCGCTCGGCGGGTGAGTGAGCTCCAGGCTCTTTCTTGCAAACCTCCCTTTCTGTCTGTTCATCCAGACAAGGTTGTTCTTCGGACGCGTCCGTCCTTCTTGCCAAAGGTGGTTACTGCTTTCCACATTGGGCAGACCATCACTTTGCCCACCTTCTTTCCGCCTCCGCATCCTTCCAGAGAGGAAGAGAGGCTCCACCGTCTGGACCCAAAACGTGCGCTCTCCTTCTATATCGACCGCACGAAACACTTCCGGGTGGATGACCAGCTCTTTGTTGGCTACGTGGGCGCCAAAAAGGTCGGGCGGTGCACAAGAGGACCATCTCCCGCTGGGTTACCCTGTGCATCAAGACCTGCTATTCTTTCGCTAAAAGGAGCCTCCTGTTGGGCTGCGTGCCCATTCCACCAGGGCGACGGCTGCTACCACGGCCTTGGGCCGCGGTGTTCCGCTGCCGGTTATCTGTCAGGCAGCTACGTGGGCCTCGCTGCACACGTTTACTAAGCATTACTGCCTTGACAGTCAGGTCCGGAGGGACGGCTTCTTTGGCCGTTCTGTCCTCCAGGACTTCCTTGTCTGATCTTTGTTCGCAGACCCACCACCGGGGTTGGTATTGCTGGGGTATCTATTCTAAGGTAAGGAATCTATCACTAACGTGTCTCTTTCAGATGCACAAGTTACTAACTTGTGTAACGATATATCTGTAAGAGACAGTAGTTAGTGATAGATTCCTTACCGCCCCACCCATCCTCCCCGTTCTGCGAACTGATTTCTAGGGTTAAGGACATCCCTTTCAGGGCCCTAGTATTTTTCAGACACCTGTGTCAGCTTCTTGCATGGCTCTGCGTTCCTGGCGCGGAAAGTCGTGTACAGAACTGACGTCAGCGCGCAGGGGCGGCGCCTAAGTACTGCCCGCGACGTCATCCCGGCGATCACGACGCCGACGACGGACGCGGAGCCGCACGACGCCGCCTACCGACGCGCAAGGGTACTGCTACGCAAAACTTTCCGGATCCAGCCTGACGCCTGGGGATATTCTAAGGTAAGGAATCTATCACTAACTACTGTCTCTTACAGATATATCGTTACACAAGTTAGTAACTTGTGCGTCAGCACCGCTATCAAGCCTGGCACAAAAGATCTGGAGATGGGCCATCCCTCTAAGGATAGACCTGCTGGCAATACACCTTCCAGGAATAGACAATGTAGAAGCAGACCGACTCAGCAGGCAGACGTCTGCATCCCACGAATGGGAACTGAACCAGCAGGAGGTGCAGCGGCTGTTCCAAAAGTGGGGAACACCACGGATAGACCTGTTTGCAACACTCCAGAATGCAAAATACCAACATTACGCATCCAGACAACCGGACCAAAGGTCCCTAGGGAATGCGCTATGGATAAGTTGGTCGAACGAATTTGCATACGCTTTTCCCCCGATGCCACTGTTACACAAGGTACTCAGCAAATGCAGGAGCAGCAGCATGACACTCCTACTGGTGGCACCTCAGTGGGCCAGACAATCATGGTTCTCACAGATAATGGAAATGGCGCAGGAACCAGCACACAGGTTCAGCAGAAGGAAAGACCTCCTCACAATGCAAGACGGAAAAGTGCTCCACCCAGAACATGCAGCCTCAGCCTAGCAGCATGGCTCCTGAGGACCTAGAATTCGCACACCTCAAGCTACCTCCAAGCACCATGGCAGTACTCAGAGAAGCAAGGAGACCCACTACAAGAAAATGCTACATTGCAAAGTGGAAAAGGTTCTCGCAATGGTGCATTACAGAGGGACTGCAACGAAAAGTCACAAAAGAATGAACAGTACTACAATACTTAACGCACCTACTACAAAGCGGGCTGAGCTACTCGTCACTAAGGGTTCACTTAGCAGCCATAGTGGCCTACACCAGGGGAGAAGCGGGGAAAAGCTTCACCTCCCAAGTGGTCAAAAGATTCCTGGAAGGGGCTAAAAGAATAGCCCCCCTAAAAGGATGCCAGCCCCAAGCTGGAACCTCCACACTGTACTAACACAGTTGATGAAATCACCATTTGAACCCATACACAAGATCACACTGCACATGCTCACACTAAAAACGGCATTCTTAGTGGCTATCACGTCACTGCGAAGAGTCAGTGAACTACAGGCTCTGACACTACAAGAGCCCTACTTGCAAATACACAAGGACAGAATTGTCATGAGGACGGACCCACACTTCCTGCCAAAGGTGGTGTCGCGGTTCCATATCAATCAAACAATACAGATACCAAGTTTCTTCCAGAAACCTTCAACGCCCTCAGAGAAGGCGCTACACACGCTGGACGCCAGAAGGGCAGTGATGCACTACATAGAAAGGACGAAGGAATGCAGGAAAACAAAACAACTCTTCGTTTCCTTCGCAAGCAGTTTCCTGGGACGACCAGTAACAAAAAATACCATAGCACGATGGATTGCACAAGCAATACAACTCTGCCACAAGCAGGCAGGACAAGAATTACAAGGAGCCGCCCAGGCTCACTCAACAAGGAAAAGGGAGCAACGGTTGCGTTCCTAGCGAACACACCTATACAAGACATTTGCCAAGCGGCAACATGGTCTTCCGTGCACACGTTCACCAAACACTACTGTGTTGATATCCAGATGAACAAAGAGGCACAAGTAGGACAGAAGGTCTTACAGCACATTTTCAGCAACCAATGCTCATCTTCCACCCAACCACCGCAATAACAAAACCGCTACTAAGTCTATGCACAGCATAGTGAATCCAGAAAGATTCACGCTGCAAAACGAATAGTTTCTTACCTGTCGGTGTAGTTTTGCAGCTTGAAGACTTTCTGGATTCACTAGCGATCCCACCCGCCTCCGCCAGGAAGATAACATAGGAGGTTAAGGGTACAACTAGACTACATACAGGGTTTAGAGGGATCAAAGAAAAATTGAAGGATAAAAGGTGAAAGACATAGACAACAAAAAACTGTAAGAGGAAAAGAAAAAGAATCCGAAGATGGCTACCAAGGGTGGGAGCTTCCGCCGGAAGCGCGACGACGTCACCGAAGACACCAAATGGTGGGGCGTCGCCGCCCACCTGGGCCAACAACAAAAAAAAACAAAAACAAAAAAGACTACGAATCCGGACCCAACCACGAGATGGCGGAATAATGCACAGCATAGTGAATCCAGAAAGTCTTCAAGCTGCAAAACTACACCGACAGGTAAGAAACTATTCGTTCTGCAAACAGGTATAGTACAGTGACTTACAAGACCAATCTCCAAGGGTTAAGGTGAGTGTTGGGAAAGGTCCAAGGCAGCACCAACAGAACACAACCAGCAGCACAAGGGTGGCCGGGTGCAAAACAGCGTCGGAAGCCCAATGTATTTCAATGGAGATCCGTCACCGCAGAAAGAGGCTGTAGGATCTGGCCAGTCGGGATGAACCAACAGGGGGTTTCAAGACTTGCAATGCTCGGGATGTAGGGACACCTAGGGTCCTCTTCTCCACAGCCGGATGCAGAGATGTCTTTAGGCATCAGGTTTTCTTACCGGGAGCAGTTGCGGTCAAGAGGGCCTGAGTGCAGAGGCTGCTAGTGACGTCGGGGAGGCCATGAGGGGTGAAAACACGGTGACTCGAGCTCTGGAGGACCTTACTGACACTGGTGGCCACTTCAATTTGGGCCGGAGGCGATGGATGCACTGGTGGTTTCACATGTCAGATTTTGGCGGTTCCGGAGGCCTCAGAGTCTTCTGTTTTGGAGTTTCTTCAGAACAGGTCCGTTGTTCATGGGAGGTCTGGAGTCTTTTTTTTAAAGGCAGTCAGTCCTCCCAGGTTTCCGGAGTCAACAGCAGTATGATGAGTTTACTTTGGTGCAGTTTTCGATGAGGGATGCAGACAGGCCAGCAGGGGCGGTAACAGGTCAGCTGCTTCTCCTCTCTGATTTTGCGACTCTTCTGTGTCTTCTCTCTTAGGTCGTCAGGATCTAGTTCTCTGGTACCAGGGACTCACCTAATTACTGTATTACTATAATGTAATAGATATATTGTAGCTTGTAGTAAGTGGAGCTGTCCTATGGTGAATCTATGAGATATATTGTAGCTTATAGTAAGTGGAGCTGTCCTATGGTGAATCTATGAGATATATTGTAGCTTATAGTAAGTGGAGCTGTCCTATGGTGAATCTATGAGATATATTGTAGCTTATAGTAAGTGGAGCTGTCCTATGGTGAATCTATGAGATGTATTGTAGCTTATAGTAAGTGGAGCTGTCCTATGGTGAATCTATGAGATGTATTGTAGCTTATAGTAAGTGGAGCTGTCCTATGGTGAATCTATGAGATATATTGTAGCTTATAGTAAGTGGAGCTGTCCTATGGTGAATTATGAGATATATTGTAGCTTGTAGTAAGTGGAGCTGTCCTATGGTGAATCTATGAGATATATTGTAGCTTATAGTAAGTGGAGCTGTCCTATGGTGAATCTATGAGATGTATTGTAGCTTATAGTAAGTGGAGCTGTCCTATGGTGAATCTGAGATGTATTGTAGCTTATAGTAAGTGGAGCTGTCCTATGGTGAATCTATGAGATATATTGAAGTTTATAGTAAGTGGAGCTGTCCTAAAGGCCATTTCTGGGTATTCCTGGTCTTGATATCCCAGCCTATTATATGTGTGACTCCTCATACAACCTTACCATTGGGGCAAGAATAATACAGTTGTTGGTCCAGGGGCTGAAATACTCTTGATCGAACATAAAGAGCCCTCAAATAAGGATCAAATCTGGGCCACTGGATTTCTGAAACACTGACTTGGACTCTGCAAAATAGACTGTCTACCTTTTAGACTCAACCAATAAAAGGCGAAGAAAGACTGCTAACTGTCAACTTTCAGCAGTCTGGAGCATCTGCAAATGAAGTGAATTATAAGGAGTAACATGAATCTGTGCGTACAGCGAGAAGCCCAACTTTCCTTCAGCTCCAGGTTTAAATTAACGTTTGCAATGGCACAAATCATCATGCAGACATGTTATTCAATGAAAACCAATAACTTTGCCCTCAACATCTCTCCTGCCCACAATGGACTGTGAGGTTTGGACATTTCCAATCATGGCAGGGCCCATCTTCAATATAAACTTACATTTCATCTCGAACCTGGGACCAACTTCTGAGAGTTCTATATTCCGGTGATCTGTTTTTTTGTACACATGGTGCCTGTATAAGAATAAAATAGAAAGCATTGCTTCAACTCAGATCCACAGATTCTGGCCACTTCAGTTCTACTAGTGAGAGACCTTGGGTAGTCCTACTGGATCTTTAGCATGAGCGAGTTTCCTTGGGTAGATTCCGGAGAAGCAAAATATATATTGGAGGCACCTACAGTATTTAATTTCACATTTATGTGGTGCTTCATACCTTTGACGAGGTCACAAAGCACACTATTCAGAGTCTGGTTTCTGGTGCATTCTTACAGTGTATGGTGGGTGTGGGGTAGTGTGTGTCCTACATTGTATTGTAATTGCATTTATATAGCGCTTACTACTCCTGATGAGGCGTCGAGGCGCTTTTTCGGCGAGTAGCACGCTACTCCGGAACCCATAAAGGATTAGTGTTGAATTAGTATAGTGAAATATGAAAGTAATTTGAGTGGTGGATAGGTTAGTCAGTTATTTGGATTGAGAAGGATAGCGGAGGGATAGAAGAGGGAAAAAAGATTATCATTTATATAGCGCTTGTTACCCCTAATGGGGTGTTAAAGCGCTTTTTCGGCGAGTAGCACGCTACTCCGGAACCCATAAAGGATTAGTGGTGAATTAGTATAGTGAAATATAAAATTTGAAAAGTGGACATGTTAGTCTGTTATTTCGATTGAAAAGGATAGTGTAGGTATAGAAGAGTGAAGGCTTTAGACTTTTTTTTGGGAGGTCATAGCAGTATTGGGAGGGTTGGGATGAGTAAAAAGGGATGTGGAGGGGAAGAGTCAGAGGGGAGAGTTTAGAAAGGGGGATCAGTATAGTAAAGGTGTCAGGTGGCGCAAGGAGGGGTAGAGTAGGGGAGAGTCTAGAAAGGGATATTTTGGGGATCATAGTAGTGGTATAGGGTTTGGGATGAATGAGAGAGTGGAGGTAGTGGATATATTGATAGAGGTATAGGGTGAGAAATAGGCTAGTGCATTGGAAAGAGTAGTAGAAAGGTTTGTGATGAGTCAGAGAGTTGAGGTAGAAGATATATTGAGAGGTATAGGGTGAAAATAGGGTAGTGCATTGGATATGCTGAATTAGAAGAAAGTAATAAATATATAGATCCATAAGTACATGGAAAGTTTATAGATGCATAAAGGAAGTAAGTATATGTAGATTAAAGCCAACGACGGACGCGAAGCCGCACGACGCCACCTACCGACGCGCAGGGGTACTGCTGACGAAAACTTTCCGGATCCAGTCTGACGCCTGGGGATATTCTAAGGTAAGGAATCTATCACTACTAATGTTTCTTACAGATATATCGTTACCGAAGGTAAGTAACTTGTCCGATAGAGGTTATAGGGTGAGAAATAGGTTAGTGCATATAATATATATTGTTTATTTATTTATTTTTTGGGAGGAAAGTAATAAATCTATAGATCCAAGTACATGGAAGGTATATAGATGCATAAAGGAAGTAAGTATAAGTAGATTAAAGATGCATTAGATAAACTCTGGTTTTGAAGTGTTGTACTTAAACATTTATTTATTATTTTTTTTAATAATTTATTTTTAAACAATTATTCTACATGTTAATACAAAGCAATTCACATATATAGGTACATATCTATAGTACAAATAAATGCTTATATACAGAGGGATATGCTGTATATTTCTGTTTGCGTATGGTGCTTATGTGGGGAAGAGCCAATTCTTGAGTAGTTTTCTGAAGATAAGGTGGTTGTTGGTGGATCTTATTTTGGGGGTAAAGAGTTCCATATATTGGCTGCTTGAACAGAGAAGGATGTGCCACCCATTGTTTTTTTTCTTGCATCTTGGGATTTTGAGGCGAGGTGCCACTCTAGAGCGGAGGTTCCTATGATGAATGTGTTTGGTGATTTTATTCCTGATGAGGAGCGGTCCCATTCCATGTATGGCTTTGTGGGTGATACAAAGCAGCTTGAATGTGGATCTTCTGGCAACCGGTAACCAGTGCAGGGCTTTCAAGGCAGGGGCGATGTGGTCTCGCGGTTTGATATGCAAGAGTAGTCTGGCAGCAGAGTTCTGAATCCGTTGTAGTCTTTTCATAGTCGTTAAAGGTGATCTGTGGTAGAGGCTATTGGCGTAATCGAGTTTGGACAGAACAAGGGAGATGGTAGCTTGGACCTTGTGTGGGAATCCCAAGTGAGGGAAGATTTGTCGCAGAGTTTTAATAGTAACAAAGCTTGATCTTGCTAGTTTGTCCACTTGGGCATTCATCGATAGCTTGGAGTCCATGGTCATTCCGAGGTTTCTTACTTCCTTCGATACTTTAGGCGGTGGTCCCAGTTCATCAGGCCAGGCGGCAAGCGGGTTATAATGTTTCCAATCGCCACACGTGAGTATTTCCGTTTTGGAAGCATTCAATTTGAGATGGCTCCAAGTCATCCATTGATCCACGGCTCTGAGACAACTGAAAATTGGCGAGTTTCCAATGTCTTTGGGGCATTCCAGTTGGAGTATTTGCGTATCATCTGCATAGTTATAGCACGTGAGTTGAAATTGATTGATCAGTACCGGTAATGACTTCATGTAGATGTTAAAAAGCATGGGCGAGATGATAGAGCCTTGAGGGACCCCAGCTTTTGTGGAGTACGGTTTGGACGAGAAAGGTGGGGTATGGATGACATTAGTTCTGTTTTAAAGGTAGGACGTGATCCAGTCTAAAGCAGTCCCCTCTATGCCGGCTTCGTAGAGTCTTTGTATTAGAGTGTCATGGTCAACCGTGTCAAAGGCAGCCGAGAGGTCCAAGAGGAGTAGTGCAGCAACCCTGTTGTGGTCAACTGTGTTCTTCAGGTCATCCCAGATGGCAAGGAGGGCAGATTCTGTGCCTCTTCCCGGACGAAATCCTGTTTGGAAGTCTGAAAGTATGGCATTCTCTTCAATTAATTGTGACATCTGGGCGAACGCTGCTCTTTCTATCAGTTTGCCCAGGAAAGGTCCATTAGTAATGGGTCTGTAGTTGTCAGGGTTCAGCGGGTCCAAGTTTGTTTTCTTCAGTAAAGGGCGTATGTATGACACTTTGAGTTCTTCTGGGAATATTCCGGTAGTTAAGGAATCGTTGATGATTTTTCTTACTGGAGTGGCAGCAGAGGTTGTTAGAAGAATACTCTTGAAGGTTTGTGGTGGACATGGGTCAGAAGGGTTGCCGGCAGGCCTGCTTGCTTTGACCAGGTCCATAAATTCATTGTGTGAAATGTGTTGGAAGGAATGGAGAGGCTGAGTTAGAGTATTCTTGGAATGTTGTTTTGTAAAAGGGTTAGTGCTTGTGCTTTGTCTCTGTTTTAAGTATGAGTCTAACATGTCTGCTTTGTCTGTGTAATGATTTGCCAGTTTGTCAGTGAAATCTTGAGTAACGGGACGAGTTCCTTCTAGGCAGTTTGGTTTACAAAATTCATTGAGTATTTTATAGCATTCTTTATTTGCACATTTAGCATTTTGAATTCTGTCTGAATAGTACTTTTTCTTTGCTTTTTTGATCGCTGACTTGTCACTGTTGGACAAAGTGCAACTTTAGAAGTGTCCACTTTAGTTGCTCAAAGTTTGTAGTGCCTACTAGTGTACACTGGGCTTGTCCTGCAGACACCTTTCTGCCCTCCTGGGAAGCCATGCTAGCTAGCGACTCCCAGGAAAAGACACAGTAGGGGCCTGCATATGAGAGAGAGGTTACCTCCCTCTTGCAGTAAGCTACACTGTGTTAGTCCTAAAGGCAAGCTTCAAAGGGGAAGCTGCCTTTTGAGGGCAAATAGGTAACACTTAAAGGGGGACTCTATTTAGGCAGACAGCCTGGCAATAGGGACCGGAGAAGAGAAGCCAGTTGTCAAACCGGTTTTTCCAGGGGCGTGGAACCCCTTGGTACCCATACCTCTGGGGGTGTTTAAAGAACTCCGAGTGTGGAGAGAGGGGTCTCGCCCTGTTGGGAGTGGGCTAAATGGTGTACCTGGGATAGCCAGATGCTAGGCTTCCTAGAAAGTGGTCATCAGGAGGGAGGGAACCTGGTAGCCCATTGGCTACCAACCTCATCCTACCCTGACTGCATTTACTGAAGATAAATAGGGCACCCCTGACATCCATAACTCAGATCTCTACCGACTTGGAAGATGGACTGAAGAAAAACTGCCCTGCAGCACCCAGGGCCCAGCGAAGAGAGGCTGCACTTTCGAAGACTGTACCTGTGGCCTGCCACGTCCTGATCGAGGAGACGCGTTTTCCAGAGCCAAGTCAAGCCAGGAGACTTCAAGGGCCAACTGATGGGCCTCTTGTTCGCAGCGCAGGGACACCGAAGCTGCTGGGGCAAGTAAGTAGCCCAAAGTCTTCAAGTCGCTAACACTCCCTCCGTGGAGCACCAATGACCAGGCCTGATGACAAAGTTGTACCTGAGTCCGCTGAACCCAGGAGTGCTTTTGGAAAGATGCTGGGACCCTCAGAATGCAAGTTATCAACCCAGAATAGGCTGAGCGGCAAAAGGACCAGCGAGGGGTGGGTTTCTGTAAGGCGCCCATGGCCTATGCAGTCTCAGTTTATCTTTTCCATCATCGCCTCGACCTGGGGCCCATAGAGATGTTCCTCGTCAAAGGGCAGGTTGAGATGTTGTTGAACATCTGGCTTAATTCCAGAGACACGGAGCCAGGCACGTCTGTGGAGGAGCAAGCTGTAGCTGATGCCCCGAGCATCTGTTTCAGCAGGATCTAAAGTGCATCTAATAGTGGTGTTTGAGATGAGCTTGCCCTGTGAGACCAGCTCATGCCCTCTCTTGCGGTGCTGCTCTGGGAGATGTTGGAGGATCTCCTCTATCTCATCCCAGTGGACTCGCTTGTACCTTGAAAGCAGGCCAATTGCTTTAACCGGCTCCTTGAAAATGTCAGGAGCGGGTTTGAGCATTTCCTTTAACATGGCCAGGTACTGCGTGGAACAGTGTGCAAAAAGAGTTTCGAAGATAAAGTCCTCTTCAATTGATTTCTTAAGCATTTCCGCCCTATGGTATGATGCAGCCCTAAGTAGGACCTCGTGGTAGGTGGTGGTGTCATTTGGAGGTGAAGGCTTCGCAGGGTAGGTCAGGATCCGTATCCCTTTGGGTATCCAAATTGTAAGAATCCCATGGGCCTCCTTGTGGGAGCATGTTATATGGTTCCCCCTGCCATGTGCGCCCAGGTCGGAATGTGATGACCCCGTGGAGTATAGGAAAATGGGTCTGGTAGAGAAGCAGGTGGAGGATGGTGATGCTGGAGGCCTGGGTGGTGGTGTGGTTGAGGGGAACAGGCAGTGGAGGTCAGGAAGAGGATTGGTGGTCTTGTCTTGGGTCTTCCGCCACTTGGGTGGTGGTTGGAGTTCCAGGTCTACCTCAAAGCTAAACTGCCTCTTTGAAGGCTGAATGCCTGACACGGGAGGCTGTGCGAGAATTTGGCCAGTCTGTGGGTGGATGACAACATGTCTCTGGTAAAAGTTGAGTTTGTTCTGCCTTTTTTGGAGAACCGGTTCGACGGGCCTGGTGGGCGATGTTACTGTCCGCACTGGGGTCGATTTTGGGTTTTAGCAGTTTTGGATCCGCCCTGCTGGGAGAGGGCAGCACCAAATGTGTCGGCTTTAAGATTTTCTTCGGTGCAGAGCCGGAGTTGGCCGTGGGATCCGAAGTGGACGGTTTATGCGGACCATGGCCCGAAAGCAGTGGTGACCCAGAAGCTGGTATCCTTGGGTCCAGAGCTGCTGAACATCCCTAATGGGTTGGAATCTCAGAGTGCTAGTGGTGTCGAGGGGGAAGAGGAATAGGAACAGTTCTCACGACCTGTTGAGGGGGAGGTCTTTGCTCTTTAGGCCAGAGCTGGCATCGGGCAAGAAAACCTCCTCATTGGCGACGGACTGCTCCGGATGATGTTCACCATCGAGGTCCGTTGGCCAAAGAGGTCTGGGGTGACCTCGTAGCTCCTGCGCGACATCTCAAGTGGAAGGGCCCAGTGGTCTCGGAGTCTTTTTGCGACCGGAATGATCGGCAGGTGTTACAGATGGCTTGCCGTGCTCTGGTGAGAAGCAAAGATTACAGACCTGGTGGAGGTCGGCCCAGGGGTATTTCACACGACACAAGGGGCAGTATTAAAAGGGCGTCTGTTCCATCACAGGCAAGGCATGATGAGGGCGGAGCAAGCAGAAGGGAAAAAAGGCCCTGAAGCATGCGGCCCTGAAGCATGCGGCCCTGCTGGGGGCCGAAGTCAACCAGAGGTCCTCCCCAAAATGAAACTGCAGGCGTTGACCTGATACGAAAGAAGGGAGATACGTTCGAAGACCGTATCAATGGGGTAGAAGAACCGTGAAGGCTGAAAAAAACACCGCGTCGATATGGAATTTGGGAACACATGTCCGAACCCGACAGCGGAAAGAAAACAGCCCTAACAATGGAGCTTATGACATGCGTATTATAAGCAAGAGGTGTGGAATCACATTAACTAGTGACTCAAGAATTCTTAGAAGAAAAGCAATTTGCACACATCCAGGCCCAATGCTAGATATCAAGAATATGCAAAGAATGTGAATGTACAGCACTACATGCCACAAACAGATGCTTCCAGGGTAAGTAACAATTTCCTTCTCTTTGAACTGCTACCCTGTTTCTTGACTACATCTGGGAGGAGGGGCTCTCTTGTATGTGTAAACTACAACAGGTCCCACTTTAATCTCAAAGCTATAATATAAATAGAAAGTGCCTGACACAACTCCAGCTAAATTGGGGGAAATAAGACTCTCCTCTCAGCCGCAGCACCATGGTGCTCAAGAAACTACAGCCTGTTGTCCCATGGATTGAGTAAGAGACTGGTACCATTGAGCAAAGAGTAGAGCCTCTTTCATGAAGAAGCTCCAGGAAGGCTCCTGAGATGTAGCATAAGGCACCATAGGAGAGATGACCTCATCTGCTCTCATAGCTTCATCAGGTAGCAGTTGAAGCTCTTTTGAGAAGATGTTGCATAGCCAAGCTTTCTTCCTGAGTTCCAGACAGGAGTACTGGACAAGCTATTCACAAGCCAACATTTGTTTGTCAAACACATGGATGACGTTTTACAGGCCACTAAAACAGACTCTCACTCGGCAAGGTTGTTAGGAGTGCTACAAATAAATCAAGCCTACAGGAGACAACAGTATGGTCAGAGAGGGTCATTCCAACCTGGATCCACCACAACCTTTTATCCCTATTGACCGCGATGCTATCACCAAAGTTATCCAGCACCCCTATATGGAAGTATTTGAGACGGCAATTGGGACAATCGGGATAAACAGTAGTGTAGACAAAGCCCATAAACCGCGAAGACCAAGACAGAACCCACCACACCTAACGTCTAGGGCGTCTGCCCCCTCACTGTCCATGCTTGTGGGTGAAAGGTACGGACACTTTTTTCAGCCGGGTGAAAAATTCCAAGGAAAAATTGCAAAAGAAGTCTGGTTGTTGGTCATAGTAGAGCATGGTCACACATAAAATTGTCATAACCACTGATCCAGCGCGACTAATATAATTTCTTATCCTGTGGACATAACATCCAGGTTGAAAACACTCCTTTCCAACGACTATACCAATATGACGGTGGGGCCCATAACACCGCATATACATTCACTCACTCAAATATTCCCTGGATCTCATCCACTTCTACCTAGGAGAAAAAGTTAAATGACTGCTGGAAGAGAACGGGATACCTTTTTAAAGTTGACAAGATAATTTCTCAAACATCATACATAATTAGTTTTAATCCTGTCGGTTTCTAAAACATCAAGGTATTCCGCTCATTGGTCGATGGACCAACTAGTAGGAGTCAGTTGATGGTGATTAAGACCAGCTCAATCACTCTAACCTATTAAACATTTGCATTTATTATTGAGCTAAAGAACCACACTCGTAGTTTGTTATAATAAAGTTTATCTCCTTGTTTAAAATGCATAGAAAGTCTCAATTTTATTAATCAATGAATACATTTATTATCATTATAAGAATAAACTTTAAAGAATTTATGCATACCCTTTTAGATGGAAAATAAAGTTCCTCACAGCAGATAAATTGCAGATCACAGCATAGAACTCCCAAAAACTGACTGTCTGTCCCGCTAAACAGGCCTCCTCGACGGACCACCTATACAGGTTTCCCGCAACGATCTCGTTCCTTCCCAGTCAGATTTAAAAGCAAAAAGATTAATTATATTTAAAAGAAAATGGCCTATAGAAAATAGCAGCGATTCTCCAGCGTCAAAGTTCAGTGCTCAAAAATTATGTATGAATAGCGCTCCTCCTACTTAAGAGTAGGTCCTCTTATACCCTATTACTAGCTTACTAAACAGAAATGTTTCAATCTTTGGGGCAAGATTCACACTAATTGGTCCATTGGAGGGGTGGCAAGCATCTCCTCATTGCCCTCCTTGTTCAAACCAGTTCCGAAAATGTTTATAATTTTGTCCTTTCACACGGTTTTAGGACATTACCAATCCGATTGACAGTTCTTTAGCATGTATCTTCTTTTGTATCCTTACATCTGAAAGAGACACGTTAGTGATAGATTCCTTACCTTAGAATATCCCCAGGCGTCAGGCTGGATCCGGAAAGTTTTGCGTAGCAGTACCCTTGCGCGTCGGTAGGCGGCGTCGTGCGGCTCCGCGTCCGTCGTCGGCGTCATGATCGCCGGGATGACGTCGCGGGCAGCACTTAGGCGCCGCCCCTGCGCGCTGACGTCAGTTCTTCTTTTTCCGCGCCAGCAAGCGCAGATCCGGGAAGAGCAGTGCCCTGGTCAATTTTTGACCATACTTTTTGGTGATTTTTTCACTGTTTTTTCCAACTCTAAGGTGTCGTAGGGATGCCCGGCTTCAAGCGATGCGGCGCCTGTGCGCGGATGATGTCCGTCACCGACCCGCATTGGGAGTGTCTCTTCTGCCTCGGCCGAGGCCACGACACCGAGTCTTGTCCCGAATGCCAGGCCCTCAACCCGAAAGCTTTGCGAGAGCGGTCTCGAAAGCTCCTCGAGGCCCGGCATTCGGCTCCACGGAAGCCCCGGTCGCGTGAGAGGTCCAGGGGTCGATCGCGGAGTGCACACCGGTCGTCGGCGTCGAAGTCTTCTTCGTCCGGTAAGTCTAAGCACAAGAAGTCCAAGAAGCATCGTCGCTCTCGGACTTCGCCTCGCCGATCTCGCGACTCGGCTGAGGCCCCTCCCGGCACCGTCCCCGCCCCCGCGGCCCCGGACTTGCCTGTGGAGTCGCCCCCGTCATACCCGCCCTTCCCGGGTTCGGGGGCGGATCCGGCCAAGGTACAGGAGTTCCTGTCGGCCATGGCCCGCCTCTTCGGGCCTTCAGGCCCCTCCGGTGCGCCTTCGGGCCCCGCGGGCCCTGATGGGGTTGCTCCGGCGTCGCCGGCGGCTCCGGCCCCGGCGTCGCCCGAGCCTCCAGCCTCGATCCCGGCTCCGGCTTCGGCCCCGGCCTCGATCCCGGCTCCACAACCCCCATCGACGCCGGTCGACCTCACGACACCTCCGCCGGCGCCGATGTCTCCGGTGCCGTTCTCGACGCCGCCCTGGGCTCCGGGCGGCGTCGTCCCCCAGTTCCTTCCGGCTCCGGACATGGACCCGGAGCGACGTCGCTCGACGCCGGCTCCGGCGCCGATGGGACCTTGGGTCCCAAATGTCCCTCCTCCTCCTTATTTTGAACCAGAGGAGGACCAGGAGGGACTGGGAGGGGTCTGATGACCCTCTGACGCGCAACTGTCAGTATGATGAGGACTGGACAGAGAGTCTAGGGGAGGCCAGTGGTCTGGATACTTCCCCTGACACTGGCATGCTGTCTCCTCCCGTGGCTACGGAGGAGGGGGCCAATTTTGGTACGGTGTTGCGTAGGGCTGCTGGGGCCTTACGTCTCCAGCTCCCTACTTTGACGGTCAAGCCTAACATCTTGACAGAGGTGCTTCAGCCGGCAGCCTCCTCTGCGGAGACTGTGCTGCCGTTTAACGACGCCCTCACTGACGTTCTTTTGGGCGCCTGGTCCAAGCCCAACACAGGGGCTCCTGTGGATCGGAACGTGTCACGACGCCATCGCCCCGCTCCGGGCGACCCCCTGTTTCTTTCTGTCCACCCCACTCCTGAGAGCTTGGTTGTCCAAGCCTCCGCTTCCCAAACCGCCTTCCCTACCGCTCCTCCGGATAGGGAATCCAAACGCCTGGATCAGTTTGGGAAGAAAGGTTTTTCTTCCTCCAGTGCTGGCTTGCGGTCCGTTAACACCGCTTGTCTTTTGGGCCGATATAGCCACTCCCTGTGGGATTCGGTGGCGGATGTTTTGCCCCAGTGCCCTGAGGAGGTCCAGGCACTGCTTTCCCGCGCCATTGCGGAAGGAAGGGATGCGGCCAAATACACTATCCGTTGTGGCCTTGACACCGCCGACTCGCTGGGCAGGTCAATTGCAACGACGGTGGCGCTCCGGCGCCACGCCTGGCTGAGAACCACTGGTTTTTCAGGGGATGTCCAGAATACTCTCATGGACATGCCCTTTGATGGAGTCGGTCTTTTTGGGTCCAAAGCAGACCATGCGTTGGAGCGCTTTAAGGACTCACGGGCTACTGCCAAGTCCCTGGGCCTTTCTGCTACACGCCCTCCGCTGCCTTCTGCTTTTCGCCCCTATCGTGGCCACGGTAGGGGCGCCCCTTCACGTCAGCAGCCCAGCCACCGGCCCGCGCAGCAGGCGTCTTCGCGTGGCCGAGGACGTGGATTCCGCCGTGGCGGATCGGGCAACCAGCGTGCGGGTCAGGCCACCACCTCCAACCCGTCCGCGGCCTCCAAGCCCTCCTAGTCCCTCCTTTCAGGTGCACGGCACGCCAGTAGGGGGCAGGGTCCGCCATCACCTTCCCCACTGGCGCACCATCACCTCGGACAGGTGGGTCTTGGACATTGTCCGAAGGGGCTACTCCCTCCCCTTCGAGACCACCCCCCAGCCATGCCACCTCTATTCCACCGCATGTCAGGGGATCACTTGGTGCTTCTACGGAAGGAAGTCACGGCCCTCTTGGCCAAGAGGGCCATCGAGCATGTTCCGACCCCAGAAGTAGGGCGTGGTTGCTACTCCCACTACTTTCTGGTGCCCAAAAAGGACAAGGAGGACATGCGTCCTATCTTGGACCTCCGGAACGTCAATCGCTTCCTCCGGAAGGAGAAGTTCAAGATGCTCACCCTAGCTCAGGTCTTGACTGCCCTCGACCCTGGAGACTGGTTGGTAGCGTTGGACTTGCAGGACGCGTATTTCCACATCCCCGTCCTGCCGGCCCACCGGCGTTACCTTCGGTTCACGGTAGGCCCCGAGCATTTTCAGTTCACCGTGCTCCCCTTTGGCCTTACCAGTGCCCCTCGGGTGTTCACGAAAGTGATGGCGGTGGTCGCAGCTCATCTGCGCCGGGCAGGGGTTTCAGTCTTCCCCTACCTCGACGACTGGCTGCTGAAGGCGGGCTCGTCCCAGGCAGTCGTCTCCCACCTCCAGACTACGGCCGAACTCCTGCACTCGCTGGGGTTCTCCATCAATGTGCCGAAGTCGCATCTAATTCCTTCTCCACAGCTCCTTTTCATCGGAGCAGTTCTGGACACGACGCAGTTTCGGGCCTATCCTCCCGAACGGCGAGTCCGGGATATTCAGGCTATGATTCCGATCTTTCGGCCTTTATCCTGGGTTTCGGTACGGATGACCCTGAGGCTGCTGGGCCTCATGGCCTCCTGCATCCTGCTGGTCAATCATGCCAGATGGCATATGCGGGCTCTGCAGTGGGACCTGAAGTTCCAGTGGGCGCAGCACCAGGGCAACCTGTCCGATCACGTCCAGATCTCGGAGGGGACTGCAACACAGTTGCAGTGGTGGCTCTCGAACCGGCAATGGGTCATGGGCAGATCCCTCTCCCTTCCCCAGCCAGAGCATACAGTTGTGACGGACGCGTCCCTTCTGGGATGGGGCGGTCACATGGGAGAGGCGGAGATCAGAGGCCTCTGGTCTCCGGCGGAGTCCCGGCTCCATATCAACCTTCTGGAGCTCCGGGCGATCCGGCTTGCACTCAAGGCATTCCTTCCCTCTGTCAAAGGGAAGGTGGTGCAGGTGTTCACAGACAACACCACCGCCATGTGGTACTGCAACAAACAGGGCGGGGTGGGGTCTTGGACCCTTTGTCAGGAGGCTCTGCGCCTCTGGACATGGCTGGAACATCAGGGCATGTTCCTGATGGTTCAACACCTGGCAGGTTCTCTGAACGCCAGGGCGGACGAACTCAGCCGCAGGTGCATGATGGATCACGAATGGCGTCTTCACTCGGAAGTGGCGCAAGGACTCTTTCTACAGTGGGGAGAGCCTTGGTTAGATCTATTCGCCACCGAAGAGAACGCGCAATGTCATCAGTTCTGCGCGTTGGAATTTCCAAGGCGGCACTCGCTCGGCGACGCTTTTCGTCGCGAGTGGAGTTGCGGTCTGTTGTACGCCTTTCCGCCTATACCACTTCTGCCCAGAGTGTTGAAGAAGATTCGGCACGACCGGGCCCAAGTCATTCTTCTGGCTCCGGACTGGGCTCGAAGAGTTTGGTATCCCGAGCTACTCAGTATGAGCGTAGATCCCCGATCCGTCTGCCTCTTCGGGAGGATCTTCTGTCGCAGCAGCAGGGGACGGTCCTTCACCCGAACCTGTCCAGTCTACACCTGCTTGCGTGGAGATTGAGCGGCGGCAGTTGATTCCTTTCGACTTGCCTCCCGAGGTTTGTGATGTGATTCTGGCAGCCAGGCGTCCCTCCACTAAGGTGGTATACGCCTGCAGGTGGAACAAATTTGTGGCATGGTGCACAGCAAAGGCTGTGAATCCCCTTTCTGCCCCTCTTTCTGAGGTCCTTCTGTTCCTTCTCTCTCTGGCCCAACAGGGTTCTGCCCTGGGTACCATCAAGGGTTATCTTTGTGCTATCTCGGCCTTCCTCAGGCTCCCTGATCAGCCCTCCCTTTTCAAGTCCCCTGTTGTTAACAGGTTCTTAAAAGGCATTACTCACCTCTTTCCTCCTGTTCCGTTTGTGATGCCTCAGTGGGACTTGAACTTGGTTCTTACCTTTTTAATGTGCGCTCCCTTTGAGCCTCTGCATAACTGTCCTCTTCGTCTTCTGACTCTGAAGACTGCCTTTCTGGTGGCCATCACCTCCGCTCGGCGGGTGAGTGAGCTCCAGGCTCTATCTTGCAAACCTCCCTTTCTGTCTGTTCATCCAGACAAGGTTGTTCTTCGGACGCGTCCGTCCTTCTTGCCAAAGGTGGTTACTGCTTTCCACATTGGGCAGACCATCACTTTGCCCACCTTCTTTCCGCCTCCGCATCCTTCCAGAGAGGAAGAGAGGCTCCACCGTCTGGACCCAAAACGTGCGCTCTCCTTCTATATCGACCGCACAAAACACTTCCGGGTGGATGACCAGCTCTTTGTTGGCTACGTGGGCGCCAAAAAGGTCGGGCGGTGCACAAGAGGACCGTCTCCCGCTGGGTTACCTTGTGCATCAAGACCTGCTATTCTTTGGCCAAGAAGGAGCCTCCTGTTGGGCTGCGTGCCCATTCCACCAGGGCAACGGCTGCTACCACGGCCTTGGGCCGCGGTGTTCCGCTGCCGGTTATCTGTCAGGCAGCTACGTGGGCCTCGCTGCACACGTTTACTAAGCATTACTGCCTTGACAGTCAGGTCCGGAGGGACGGCTTCTTTGGCCGTTCTGTCCTCCAGGACTTCCTTGTCTGATCTTTGTTCGCAGACCCACCACCGGGGTTGGTATTGCTGGGGTATCTATTCTAAGGTAAGGAATCTATCACGAACGTGTCTCTTTCAGATGCACAAGTTACTAACTTGTGTAACGATATATCTGTAAGAGACAGTAGTTAGTGATAGATTCCTACCGCCCACCCATCCTCCCCGTTCTGCGAACTGATTTCTAGGGTTAAGGACATCCCTTTCAGGGCCCTAGTATTTTTCAGACACCTGTGTCAGCTTCTTGCATGGCTCTGCGTTCCTGGCGCGGAAAGTCGTGTACAGAACTGACGTCAGCGCGCAGGGGCGGCGCCTAAGTGCTGCCCGCGACGTCATCCCGGCGATCACGACGCCGACGACGGACGCGGAGCCGCACGACGCCGCCTACCGACGCACAAGGGTACTGCTACGCAAAACTTTCCGGATCCAGCCTGACGCCTGGGGATATTCTAAGGTAAGGAATCTATCACTAACTACTGTCTCTTACAGATATATCGTTACACAAGTTAGTAACTTGTGCTTTAAACAGTTCATTGTTAATTCAAAGCTGCATCTTTGGTTCTCATACATTCTCGCTGAGTCCTTTTTGGCACCCATCTGGTGACAGGTCAAGCCGACCTTGATCCTTTTCATTCTGGGCTCTACAAGCAATCACGTGACATATTTCCGCAGCTCTCTTCCACTTGGAAGCCATTTTGCACTTGCGCATTAAGCCCAACTGCCTCGGCAGCCATTTTTACAGCACGGCCTAGCAGGCCCGAACAAACTATCATGAAAACAAACACAATAATAGTTAAGAATAAAGAAAATAAGCCTTTTCGTTTCCCACCCGTCATTCTACGTACCCCAATTAGGTGTTACCTAGCAAAAGCGACAGGTAAAGCTATTTTTACTTACCATCCGCATTCTTTAGCCACAATACAATTTACTACATAGCACAAATCATGCAACATTACTTTAATTAGTACGCAAACCATTATGTTAACATTATTTCACGTTGACAAATGTAAGTAGATTAGCTTTTGCACATAAATTGCGGTTACCACTTATAAAAGATGTCTATAAGAGACGTAAAGTGTTGATTAGTTATCAAAACAATTAATAGTATTAATTATTAGCATTAATATTAGGGGGTTCAAAAATTTCTTATTTACCTTGCTCCATCACCACCAACCACACTTCCAGCAAAGGTACATCAACAACTTCTGGAGGCACGAAGATGAGAAATAATCAATTACAAAAAGCAGCCACAAAACTAGTGTCGGTACCCAAAAAACATTAGGGATTTTAGTCGAGATTTTATTCTCATTCAAAAGAAAACTGGAGAATGGTACTCCATTCTAGACTTGAGCATTAAATAAGTTTAAGAAAAAGCGAAGCGTTCGTAGCATGTCTGACTGTAGATACACTTGCTGTTTATATTCCTGCCTTCTGGTGATAGGCTTGGGCGTTTGCAAGTTTCGTCAAAGAAATATTTTAAGTCACAAGTTGTTCTGTGGATCCTCCCTTTATGGGGAATGCTCATTGGCACTGACCCCATGCTAGATTTGTTTTTTCTTTTTTCCGCCATCTGGTTCAGACATACAACCAGAGGGCTCTCAGTTTGTGTTCTCACACTCCGACCTGGTGCTGAAGGCCCCACCTTAGCTGATGCTGAAAGCTCTGTTACAGAGACTCCTGGAGGCGCTTGAAACCAGACAAGTCTTTTCATCCACCCTGTCACCGGCAAGATTTCTTTCAAGTCATCTGAGGCTTTGCCTCACAACAAAAAGGCTTGCCTTCAAGGGAGAATTCTTTAGTTGCAGCACCTGAATCAGCACCAAAGAAACACGAGGACAGGGGTATTAGTCTTCTCCCTTAAGTACCGCTTCTACCACCACGCTCTCGTACGCTACTCCCTCCACCTCGACTAGTCACCTTAAGGTTCCCCACGCACTTTTTGAGACTCGGGCAGCCCACACGATCCTGTTGACCCATGTGATTAGCCCTTACACCCAGTCCTAACGGCTTGGGATGATTAGAACATCAACCCACCAGGCACCTCTGACTTGATATCGTCTGACAGGAACACCCAGACTTGGGTCTAAGGCCCTTCATAAGGCCATACAGAGGGCTGCTGCTTTTAACAAGGTTGACTAGCATGTCATACAGGAGGAAACTCTCTTCAAATCACAGCGAACAGTGCAATTCCTGCCATTGCTCAAGGACGTGCTCAAATCTGCCCTAGGCAACTTTAAGGAGCCAGTTATGGCTCAGGTGGTGGCACCTAGGGTTGAGAAAAAATATAAACACCTATCGACTCAGTCTACATTAGGAGCCAGGTTCCCCTGGACTCCTGGGTAGTCCATATTGCCCACAAAAGGGCGTTCGCCTAAGCTACAGACTACATCCCACCGCCCAATTAAGAAAGCAAGATGATCGATGCTGTGAGAAAATGGTAGCAGTAGGGGCATCCAACCACTGGCAGGTACCCACTTCCGTCTGGCTCCTCTCTAGATTTGGTAGGTGCCTGTGAGAGGAAATGCAGGAATTGGTCAAACACCTCCCAGAGGAATACAGGAAGCAGAGCGGAGAGTAAATAGTGTCAAAGTGCAAAGCTATCTCAAACGCTAATGTTTGTTTTTTCACTCCGTGCTAAAGAGGCAGCCTCCAGAGACATTAATACAAGTGTCCTTGACGAATCGCATGGCTCTGCATCTCTGGTTTCAAACCCGAGGTCCCGTAGCGTCTCCTCAATTCCCTGTTTAACGGGGAGCATCTTTGGCCCTCAAGTTGATGAGATGCTTGAGAGAGGACCTTGAAATGAAGACACAGATTGCAAAGATCATGGGTGCCTTCTAAAATCCAAGCACTAGAAGTTCCTTTCAGAATCCACATCCATGGGGAGAGGCCAAGTCCACATCACTCGATCAGATGCAGTCCTTCCATCGGCAGGATGCTGGGGGATACAAAGGGGTGTATATAAGGGTAATAGCACAGGTAAACGTAGAAGTGGTGGCGCCAGTAAAGGCGTTCCACCTCTAAACAGATGACACATCACTGTCGGGGGAGGGGGTGGAATGCACGATTTCCTCTCTCGCTTGGCGGACATTGCATCAGGGCAATGGTTTTGGTGGTGGTCACCCACGGCTACTGCCTAGAAACTCTCACAACCTCTCCCAACATCCCACCCAGCAGACAGGACTTCAGTAGATTGTCTTCGCCTTAAGAGGACCACGCACTTCTCCAGAAAGGCACATAAGAGAGAGTCCCTCCAGAGCAGCGCTTAAAGAGCGTATACTCAGTACTTTCTCATCCCCAACATCGACCGCTTCCTCAGGCATAACCTGGACCTTAGACCTCAGGCCTTTCAAACAATACATTGTCAGAACATTTCCACATGACTACCCTACAGAAAATCATCCCTCTGCTCCGACAAGGTGATTACATGACTGCGCTCATCCTCAAGAATACCTGCTTTTATATGCCAATCCACCCTCCCCATCGCCGGTACGTTTGTTTTGTGGTATGTGAATACCACTACCAATTCAGAGTACTTCCTTTCAGGGTCACTACAGGCTCCAAGGGATTCTGGAATGATCTTGTAGTGGTGCCACCCACCTGCAAAACATGGGGTGTACTCACCGTTTCCCTACCACAACGATTGTCTGATCAAGATCAGCAGCCGTCCGCAGTGCCTCGCTCACACTCAGGCAGCCGCCTCTGCAGCTTGGGGTTAATTATTGATTGCATTCCAGCAGCTGCTGCCTCTTCTTACACCCAATCCTTGCAAGAAAGTGCCTCTTTTGACATGGTTTGCCCCCACTTTTTGCCTTGTATTTGATGTGGTTTCGATTGTAGTGCACAGGGTCCCTGCCAACCAGGTCCCCTGTACCAGTGCTCTTCCCTAAAAACTATTCCACAATTGGCCCTTCAGGCCCCTGTAAGTCCCTAGTAAATGGTACCTGGGTACCTAGGTTCTGGGACTGAAAAGGGTTCCATAGGGACCCCTCACGTAGGCCATGCTGACTGCTACTGCAGCATGCATGGCCTGGTGCAGACAAAACGACAAAGTCGATATGGCACACTGCCTGTATGCCATGTCATGTCAAGTAGCACTGCCTAAAGTATAGGTAAGTCACCACTTGGTGCACTATACCACAGGTGTGGGCATATCTACATGAGCACGATATTTAAGGCCATTCTTAGATGTTGTAAGCGCCAGGGAAGCCATAGAGAGTACATGGGCTGGAAACTCAACAACTCGATTTCCCCAGCAGCATGATGGATTCTCTGAACTCAGGAGTTTTTGTTACCTAACCACTCCCTCAGTGTGGGATTTATTGAACCATGTACCTAGAGGGCACCTCAGAGTTGCCCCCTGAAATCCTACCAAACCTGGTGTGGTCACAGACTGGCTGTAGGCAGCCTGCCACCACCAGACATGTTTCTGGACCCCTGGACCGAGAGCCTCTGCTCTGTAGGACCAGAAACAACGCGCATCCTGGGGAGGTGTGACACCTCCTCCCCAAGGATGGGCACAGTGCTCGAGAGGGAAGCTTCAAAGGCCTGCCGCCTTTGAAATGCGACCAAGCCTTTGAATCTAGCAGCAGATTGCAGCCCCTGGTTTACACCCCTACTTTGGGTGGGAAAACTTCGAATAGGTGGTGTGCCCACCTCTGCCAACTCCACCCCTAAGGTAGGCGAGGTGAAGCACATCTTTCAGTCCCCGCTATCTTGAAGATGGGGAGACCCCTCCAGTCAAGGCTAGGTCTATGCCCCCTCCCACAGGAGGGTGGCATAATTGATGGTGTAGTCACCCCAGGTAAGGTGCACATTGGCCCTACCTGGTACTCTCCTAAAACACCCCTAAATTTAGTATTTAGGCGGCTTCCCCAAACCTGGAAACTAGTTCCTGCCGACCTAAGAAGGACGAAGAAGACGCCGTGCAGCGAAGCCTGAAGACGATTACTGACTTGGCTCCAGCGCAACCGGCCTGTTTCAAGCTTCAAAGGCCCTGCGAAGAGGACAACGCCTGCCCTGCAACCAGAGACTTCCAGAACCCGAGGAAGACTGCCTGCCCTTCGACAAAGACAAACTCCTAAGGACACTGGCTCTGTCCCAAGAAACCCTACACAAAGGACTCCGGTGCCCTCCGGAGTCCTGCCCACTCTGCACCCAACGCCTCCGGCCAGTGTCCAGGTGAACCACCGACCCAGAATAGGTTCCCCAGCAATCCTGACCTCAAGTCCAGTGTTGGCTGATCCCTCCTCGACTCCACAACGGCACCTGCAGCCTGAATCCAGAGGCTCCCCCTGACCGCGACTGGCTCCAATAAGAATAATCAGACTTCTAAAGGCACCTCTGCACCCTAAGCCCCTGAGCCTTGGTGAGCTGGTGCTCCTACGACCCCCTACACCTCTACTTACCTCTGCTGTCGCTGATCTCCCTCCTGCAGCCTCCGGTGCCATGCCTGCAGCCTGTTTGTCCGAAGCAAGTTCTCTATTGAAAAGCCTTGGGCGCCCGTCGCCGTATTTGCACCCTGCACCCGGCTGCCCCTGTGCTGCTGGTGGTGTATGGTTGGTGCTGCCTTTGGCTACTTAACAGCGACTTATGGGACTGTTCTTCTGGACTTAAGGTCCTCAAGACCACATGCTCCTCAAGATGGCCGACAGGTGAGGAGCTCCGGCCGGGAGCTCCCGGCTAGGGATTGCCTTTTTGGCTCAAATCCGCTCATTTCCACCCCCCTCCTGGACCCTTTTACTCACCTGGGTCGTGCTTAGACAGCGGTCCTCGTCTCTCCAATCTCCTGTATTTGGGCTCGAGATCTTCGGATGAATACGGGATCGTTGTTCTGTCCGCGGAGACAGAGCAACATGGCCGATGCCCGGTGGAGCTGCATCGACAGCTATAGAGGAGATTGGCCTGGTTCTCCGCCTCTGCCGTCACCTACCCAGCCGGACATCGGGCTCAGTTCTCCTCGTCTCTCCGCTGCTCGTCTTCTTCCTCCCCCGCCTTCCCATAAATCATTGATGACCTGCGGTCGACGGAGCCAATCTCAGCGATGCTGATGCCTGGTGGAGTTCTCCGGATGGCCGTCGAGGAGCTGGGCTGAGGTTCACACCTCCTGACCATCCCCCTGCCTCCGGGTTCGACTGCTGCTGCTTGCCCTACTGCCAGCCATCCAGCTTCGCCTCCCGTAAGATGACTGGGACGCGTGAGTCTTGTTTTTTCCAAATTCGGGGGTGCAGCGGCGGTGAGAATCATGGCACTGCGGTACGGTGCCCTTGAGCTTGTCTTTACCTTCCGAGCCTGGGAGGTGCGCCCTCCTGGTCCCCGCTGCTGCCTCCCTTTCTCTGGGATTGCTGCCTTGGCGCCCGAACAGTCTTCCCCTGACCTGCGGCATTGGGATCGACGACACTGCTGCCCCCGCAGCCCAGAACCTGTGCACGCGGACGGCCCGTTTGTGTTTCGGTGATCTCCAGCCCTCCTCCCTCCTTTGATACTCTGGCTGCATCCCCCTTCCAGCTTCACTCCGTGGAATCAGCTCTCTTGGTTTTGGACTTGTATTTGTGTATCCCGCCATTTTGGGATTATTTCTATCTGTGCCCATGACCTGGATCCGCCATCTTAGCGACCTTTGTCCGTTCCTCTTTCTCGCTGGACTCCATCTGGACGACCTTCGAACATTTCTCTTTTCCGCTGGACTGCTCCACGTTTTCGTCTGACTGACCTTTACGCCCTAGGTCTCCTACACTCCTCTCACCTATTACTGTCTCCGATTCCTGGGTTGTTGAGATTGCAGGTCCCGATACCGGTTTGTTTATCTTTCACTTTCCTGTCCTGATCTGCTTTCCTTACCCCTTTTTACTTTTCCCCCTTACCTTTGCCCCTTAGGATGTTTTGTCTGTTACGCCATGCTCTAGTAATTTCATACTACTGTGTAACTTTGTTTTATTATGTCTTTATTTGCTATTCTCTAGTAACTCTTGTTTTACTGTGTAACACTGTGTAACTAATGTTTAATTTTTGTAACTTGCAACTCGCTGATCCTCATGTAAAGTGCTCTGATACCTCCTGGTCTAGCCAGCGCTATATAAAACTCTTCAAATAAATACATAAAATAAATAAGGTGAGTGTGACGCAAGGTCCAAGGCCACACCAACAGGTAACCTCGGGAGACTCTGGAGCGTCCGGGTGCAGAGGTGTTATGGCATTGGGTGTCCCATTCACTTCAGTGGGAGCGGTCTTGTCAGAAAGAGGCTGCAAGCTGGGACTGGGCAGCCGGTCCGGTGGAACCCACAGGGGGGGGCTCGACCCTTCAAATGTTTGGGCATGTAGGGACACCGTTGGTCCACTTCGCCTCTGGCTGTGGGGCTCGGTTGCAATGCTGTCTTTTGGTGTCTGGTTCGGTGCTGGAGTCACTAGCGGTTTGTGTCTGGAAGTCCAGTCTGGGTAAACAAGGTTGGGCTTAGCTCCTGTGAGTCTAGAACCCCGTTGGCATCGGCACAGTCACCTTCCTTGGACTTGGGCTGTGGCGCACGGTGATCCAGCGCTATCAATAAAATGTCTTCTCCTATATGTCTTTGGACGTCCAGGTGCAAATATTCCTCTTAAACACAACTATATCCATATGACGGTGGGGCCCATAACACCGCATATACATTCACTCACTCATTTATTCCCTGGATTTTATCCGTTCTTACCTAGGAGAAAAACAGTTAAATGATATGCTGGAAGGAGACGGGATACCTTTTTATAAAGACGACATTACACTTCTCAAGCTCTAAGGTATTCCGCTCATTGGTCGATGGACCAACTAGTAGGAATCAGTTGATGGTGATTAAGAC
Organism: Calotriton arnoldi; assembly: GCA_963921515.1. Classification (NCBI taxonomy): domain Eukaryota; kingdom Metazoa; phylum Chordata; class Amphibia; order Caudata; family Salamandridae; genus Calotriton; species Calotriton arnoldi. The sequence goes on from CAWUFW010010489.1 coordinate 46,910, forward strand.
CAGCTCAACCACTATAAACCTTTAAACATTTACATTTATCATTGAGCTAAAGAACCACTGACTCATTGTTTAAAGATAATAAAGTTTATATAAAGTTTAAAAGCATGAATAAGTTTCAAATTTATTATTCAGATTATTACATTTAGCATCATTATAAGAATAAATTGAAATTTCAATGCATACCTATTAGATGGAAAAATAAAGTTCGTCACAGCAAGAACTCCCGAAGGATCTATCTATCTGTCCTGGAAAACAGGCCTTCTCGTTCCTTTCCCTTTTTAGTAATTTAAGAATAAAAATCTAATAGTTTAAATGGAAAAATATTTTAGGATTAAAAAAGTTCTCCAATAGCAGCGTCTCATGCTCAATCAAAAATATAAAGTAGCAGCAGCAGTAATAGCAGCTAACAACCAACAGCAGCTAACCCCCTCCCCTCTAAGAGTAGGTCTTCTTATACCCTAATACTAGCTTAGTGAAAATGTTACATCTTTATGGCGAGATTCTCTCTAATTGGTCCATTCGGGTCAGTGTACATCTCCTCATGAATATCCTTGTTTCAACCAGTTCTTTGTGACAAGTTCATATTTTTGTCGTTTATCACGGGTTCACGACATCATCCCTTAGTTCATGGTTTTCAAACTGTATCTTTTTCTGATACTTTTCAGTCGGTCAGTTTATTGTCCATTCATTTATTCACTGCGACTTCTCACGCTTTTTGTGTCTTGCTTTGGCACACGTTTATGCGATAAGGTCATCACAGCCTTGACTACGCTTCCATCCTAGGCTTTTGGAATGATCACATGATCCCTCTTGTTCACGGCCTTTCTTTCTTTCGTAACCCCTCTCGCGCCTGCGTACTCTAACTCATGGCGGCCATCTTATTTCGCTGCTCAACAGGCCTAAGCGCACTATTAAAAAGATAAACAAAACAGAGTTAAGAATAAAGAATATAAGCCTTTTCGTTTCCCTCCCGTCATTCTACGTACCCCAATTAGGTATTACCTAGCAAAAGCGACATATAAAGCCATCCCTTACTTACCAACGCTTTGTTTTGCCACTACACAGTTTATTTCCAAGCACAAATCATGCATTTATTATTCTAATTAGTACGCAATTGTCAGACTTGTTATCCACGTTAACAATTGTAAGTAAATTAGTTTGCACATATATAGCGTGTTACCTTTAACCCTTTACATGTAACATACATGGTTGGTTATTCACTAAGACGAACATGTGTGTTAATTTATTTAACGTAAATATTAGGAGGTTAAAAAATTTTCAATTAGCCTGCTCCATCAACGGGTGCAGAGGTACTTTGAGCCGTTGGGCGGCAGTCGAAGACCCACTTCTTTGTCTTTGTTCTGCAGAAAAGCGACAAACGGGGCAGCTGGACCACTCCTGGTGTGGGTCTAACTGTCCCTGAAGTCCCTCGACGTATAGGTCGATTTTCCATGGTGTTGGTGTCCGGTTTGGACACATCATTGCTGAGAGGGGTTCGGTATCCCCAAGTATTCGTACTGTGCAGCTCCGGTCGTTCGGTCCTGCCGTCCCCACATTTGGAGGGAGGACATATCTGACCTGTAGGAGCACAGTGATCTCTTCCTGGGCGGCTGCAGCGGCAGTAGGCCGTATGCTACAGGACGTTGAACCGGACCTTGCTTCTTTGGTGCCTGCGGCTGCAGGGGAGTGGGTCCTCTACTCCAAAGGAGTTTTTGTCGAGTAGAGCAGCACTGGCAGCCGTCTGGGTTTCTTAGAGTCTGCACAGCAGCAGGACTAGTCTGTTGCTCTACAAGGGTCACAGGTACAGCTGGCATGGTTGGCACCAAGTCAGTCGTGCTTCTCTGTTCTCGGGTCAGCAGTCTTTTTTTTTTTTTTTTGTCCACTCCTTTTTGACCGTTGAAATCTGAAGTCCTGGTATCCGGGGGTTCCCTAAATACTCAATTTAGGTGCTTTCTGGGAAGTGAGGGGTAGTAGCCAATCGACTATTTACCCCTGGGGTCACTCACTCAATGACCACTTCCATTGGGGAGTGGGCATCACCCTGTCCCAGAATTCCTAATTTCACCACACACTAGAAGGTGGAATTTTCCTAGTCCTGTTAACTTCAGTTAGCTCACGTTACAGGTGGTACTGGCCTGAGGGTGAACATGCCTCCTAACGAGCTAATTTTCCTGCCCGTCCTGCTGCCAAATAGGCCCCAGGCATGGGGTGGCATTTACCCTCTCTTGGGGAAGCCAGGGTTGCATATCACAGGCGGCGGAGGCCTTTGAAGCCTCCTGCCTTGATATGCAGATTATTAGTCATCCTGCTTGAAGGAGGTGACGCCTCCTGCCAGAGCAGGCTTTGTTTACGACCTCAGAGAACATGGGCTGTCACCTACATGGGGTCAGAAACATGCCTGTGGTGGCTGGCTGGACAGGACCACTAGAGGTTGGGAGGTTTTTTTTACATCTGGGTGCATGTATTAATAAATCTAACATTGGAATCAGTGTGGGTTTATTATAAGAAGTTGTTTGATACAAAACACCATAGGTTTTAGTGAAGCCATTATGTAGCTCAGAAACTCGCTTTGACCAGTGGCCAGTACATACCTTAAGATGGCTTCCCTGTTCACTTGTACTGTCAGTAATTGAACTGGCCAGGACAGGGGCAGATCTGCTCATGGATATCATAATGCACCCTGCCTTAGGGCTGTGAGGCCTGCTGTCGGGGTGACTTATAAATATTGCATGCAGTGTTAGGGGACATGGCACACAAGGTGCGCGTTATGTCATGTTTTCGCTTTTTAGGGCACCTCGTCACACAGCCTGCAGTGGCAGTCTGCATGCGTTTGGTGCTGGGTCCCTTAGAGTGGCACAATAGATGATGCAGCTCTTAGGGACCCTTTTTGATACTTCTGCCCTAGCTACCAGGGGTACCACTTACTAGGGACTTACAGAGGTGCTAACGGCCTGCTGAATTGGGGATGAATTGACCAGTGAACTTGTTTTGGGGAAAGAACACAGGCACTGGGGACCTGGTTAGCAGGAACCCAGTGCACTTCTCTCAAAGTTGCATCAAATACCAGTTAAAAGAGGGGGGTCTTCTGCAACAAAAACCCAGTTTCCTACACATTAACATAGACTACTCTGAGTTACCAGCCTGACGTCTGGGAATAATGCAAGTCTGTGAATCCATGAAAGATATCAGTCAAAAAGAACTGTAGTTACAGGTAAGTAACTTTCTTGTTCCTGGTGATGGCACTCTAAATAGGCACCAAACCACGCAACAGAAAGTGGCTTTGTTTCTTGGGTAATAGTCCACAAAATAAAATTAAATCATAAGATATTTTAATCACACAAACATGAGAAAAACTGAGCAACAGTGAGAACTTTGCATAGACATATACCAGGTTATAATGAGATGTACAGATGAATAAAAGTCTAAACTATCACATCCTTGGTCCTATTTTCTACCTTCTTGCTTCCTCATGCAGGGACTTTGAGCAGCCGACGCGAGACGGGCTCGGTGGTGATAACATTGGCAACCGCATGTTACAGGCAATGGGCTGGAAGGAAGGCAGTGGCCTAGGCAAAAAGAAGCAGGGCATTGTGAACCCCATTGAGGTGAGATTCAAGGCGTCCGCTAACGAAGGGGAGAGTTACAGGGATTTAGCGTCCAAGTGAGTCTGCGAATTGTCAGTTGTCTTCCTGTGGGATCTAAACTGCTGTGCTTTCAAGTGTTTGTAGATTTCTCCACCACAAGGGATGCTCCCGGTTTAGCTGCACACCGTTTGTGTGCCAAATACCTGAATACTCTTAGAAAAAGGTACCCCCCCTCCCCCCCAATAAAAAGAAAATGATGACCTGACTTGGTACCTACTCACACTGCGCAATTGTGTTTCTGGACCCCTGAATATAGCTGTTATTGCCCAGTGTAACTTCTAATTGTATTGCCTTTGGAGGGTGAAAGGCCATTAGTTGATCCAGGATTCCAACCTGCAACCTGTTTGATCTCTGAGTGACAGCTTACTGCTTCTTACACTTGTTTTTCTCCTATAGCCGTCTGTTTTTAAATTTAGATTGTGCTAGGCAAACAATTTAAGAAACTGTTGTTAGGCCTATGGTGATGCTGTGATTTGCTGTAATGGATTTCTCCACTGTGATCCTGGGTAGAACACTTAGTGTGCAGTGAAAGTATGTCCTCTGACCAGGGATATTAGGAACATCAAACAAACTCTATCTTCTCAGTTCAAGGAAGTTTTTTCATGCATCAAACTTAGATGGACACTGGGCATATCATATCATTTTTTTTTTTTTTAACAATGACTACTTTTTTGATTATCTACAAATCGGATATTGAAAACTGAGTACTTAAAAACACATTGTTGCCTGTTAATTTTAAATTGGAAGTCATAAGATGACACCAATTGTTTTCTTGCAGTGCAATCCATATGTCTCTTTAAATGGTAATATCTGGTCACTGCAAAACACGTTTGAGGAAATTCTATAACCACAGTGTGTTTCAGGCCGGGATTGGTCCTTCATCAGTGGGATAGTTCAATCATTTAGGGTCTGTCAAATCAAAAACATATTCGACTTCAATACAAAAGTTGATAGCATGTTGTGCACATAACAGGAGTCACGGTGCGCAAATTGAGTTGCAAGTAGAACAGGCTTGTGATTAATGGAAGAGTGAATAGTGACGAGGACAGGGTTAAATATCTGCTAAAAGTAAGAAATCAGAGTTTGTAGGTGCAATGGTGGCTCCTTATCAGGGGCTTCAGAGCATAGCCCTGCCTCCTGTGAAGCTCCACTTACTGCCCCTTTCCACATCTAATTATTTAACTTACCAGTCTTCATTAAAACACGACTTTCGTGTTTTCAGGAACACTGCCAGTGCGCCCCAGGTCAGCCCTCTCTTCCACGTCTCCAGGCTCCCGATGACAGGAGGAGGCCTGAGGCACGATCCAGCTGAAGAGTGCTCTTAAAAGCATAGCCCTCTGTGGGGTGAAGTCTAGATTGGGAGTGAGAGATTGGAGATTGAGAGTAAATGGAAGTGGCAGCAATCAGTGGTGCAGCATGTGCAGTTGCAGGGTTAGTGTAAATGAGGGAAGCTGTGAGTAGGAGTACGTTTGTGTGTGATTGACAATGAGTGGAAGTGAGTATGAGAGAATGAGTAAGCGATTTTTATTTTTATTTTACGTAGTTTTATATAGCGCGAACTTGACCCGAAGGTATCGGGTATCGGAGCGCTTTACATAGCACCAGTTGCGTTACATGAGGACACATTCATTTTTGTTATGCACGGGGAGATTAAGTGATTTGCCCAGAATCACAGGATGTTCAGCGTCATTGCCGAGACTCGAACCCAGTTCCCCAGATTTGAGGTCGACCGCCCTAGCCGTTAGGCATAGTGTGTGCTAGAGGAAGACTGTGAGAGGGAGTATGAGAGAGTGAGTAAGAGTATGTTTCTTTTACAATTGCGAGTCTGCAGCTGGCTGTGGCATACACAATATAATTCTGGACTTATGGTGCTTCCCAAGATAACATGCTGCCTCTAGAATATTGGTGATAATTCTAGGCACAAGGCAGGTTACCCATGCAAAATTCAGACGTTCACATACTAGACGTTATTCTGGTCATACAGGCCGCTGTGGAAAAATGTTGGTGCTTGCGTACTGGATGAAATACTTGACACGGGGGCACCTGTGGCAAAATGCTGGGGCATTGAAGGTAATTCTTGGCATAATGGAAGGCAGCCAAGGCAAAATTCAGGTCATGAAATGCGGGAAGTAATACTTGCCATAAGTGGACACCTATGGCAAAATGCTGCTGCTGGCATACTGTAGGCATTCTTTATCTCAGAAGGCAGCCATGCATATTTGGGCACAGGTAGGTGTAGCAAACCTCTATAAAATGCTGGCTATGAAATACTGGAGGTAATTCTTTGCTTTCGGGAGAGCAGCCATGGTATCTTGGGGCTAAGGGGGATGGGTTGGAAACGAACCATGAGAAAATGCTTCTGCTGGCATACTGCAGGTAATTATTGACATACATGCCAACCATGGTATATGGATTGATCAGTGGCAAAATTCTGGAATATTGTGTGCAGTTCTTGGCATAAGGGGGTACCCATAACAAAATGCTGACATTTGCACAATGAAGGTAATTCTTAACGTAGGTTGAACTCCGTGTAGTTGAGAGAAAAAATTGGGTAACCACCATCAGAATGATGTGAAATGAGTCATGTATATAGTCCATTTATCTGTGTAACCACCATCAGAATGATGTGAAATGAGTCATGTATATAGTCCATTTATCTGTGTTGCAGGATGCAACAGCTTCTAACATATAATTGTTCTATCAACCACTTTGTATTAAAAGCGAATAGATCATAAACAATACACCTATACCCCTAATGAAGGCGCCTCAAAGAAATATAAGGATTGCACTGCAAGAAAGCAGTTGTCATCTATGACTTGTGATTAGAAATAAATAAACAATGCATTTTTAAAGTATTCTTGACATTTCAATAAGTTGGGTTTTGTGGATAAACAGAAAATGTGCTCATTGATGTAAATCTGCTGAACTTCCAGCAACAATTGGTATGTGGAAGGTTCCTTTAGTTGTGAAGGCAACTGTTCATTTGAAGATGTATAGTAGTCCCCCAGAGTTTCTTGATAATGAATGGTTGATGCGTGTAAATGCAGACCTTTTCACCACTGGCATGTGGCGATTTGAGCATTCACATAAATCAAGTATTGGTTGGTTGCTCACTCTTAGTTCTAAAAGTAATAACACAGGACTAAAAGCAGATTTTATAGTTCACCATGTGCATATAATCACAACTTGAAGGATACTTCTAAGCACTCTGTTAAATCATTTTTGTTTGTAAGCAGAAGTACTTAGCGGAGGTAGTTAAGTGCGGATAGTTAATGCATTTCCAGTTGTCCTCCTTCATGGAGCTCCCAGTTTTGCCTTTACTGGATGAGTCGGATGAAAGAAGATCCATTATAGAGGGAGTGAAGAAATATGTCCCCTGTTCCCCCTCACCCCCGAACCTTAACTTCCCCCTTTTAAAGTGGTTGGTCTGTTAGCTTCCTTCTGCCAAGTAGAAACAAGCCTAAATGTAATTGCTGGTTGCATGATCTTGTTCCTGGTGCGTGAGATAGCCTACCTAGCAGGCTGATTTGTTCTTTCCCATTGCAGAGTTTTAAGGCTGGGATGATGGTCTCTTTTAGTTCCTGTACTGCAGGCCCTTTCCAGGAGACTAATTTAGATCTAGGAACCTAGGAGAAAATTAACCTTGAAGTCTGAGTAGACTAGGTTCCTGCGTTTGTGTAGTTTTCATCAATCTTTTGAAAGCATGCATGCTGATTTCTAGCCTTCAGTGATCCAGTTTTGTTTCATTTCTGCATTTTCTGTTTGAAAGTTCTTGCTTTTCACGTCTGGTTCACTTTTCATGTTTTCTTGTATGTTCTTATTGCACGCTTTGCCTGTGACCTGATTTTCTAATTTATTTTCCTCTCAGGCTCAATCAAGAGTGCGGGGGTCAGGTCTTGGTGCCCGTGGAAGTACATACGGTGGAACAGCAGCTGAGTCATTCAAGGAAGCCTTGCACAAAACGATGGTGACGAGATTTAATGAAACTGACTAACATGATACTACCATGAATGCTATCACTTAGCAGCTACAACGTTTGGGTGAAGGAGTGAGATGGGGAGTAAACACCTTGAGTTATGCTACATTTTAGGATTTGGCTTCATGTAGTAGGTAGTGGAGTGAACATGAGCCTCTGATTCACTACTTCCCATCAGCTTTCAGCTTTCCTCCCAACAGTATGAATTCTGTGTCAAGTGTAGAGTCTCAAAGGCCTTTGGGATTGACATTGCAAGGCGTGCGGGTACAGACGAACTGCCTCCAGGCCAGTGATTTATTGGGGAGCACTTTCTGCAGCTTTGAGTCCTGACTCCGTGTCTTCTGAAAATCATTTATGACTACCATCTTGGGACCTTCAACCGCTCAGTTATGGATCCTCTTTAGTGATTTTGTGTGGCTTTGAAACAAGGAAATTGAATTATAACCTTTAATTTCAAGTCCCAGTTGTCAAAAAGGCAGCTTCACGCCTTCCAGAGCATGTGGTTTTTGAAGATGAACAAGGAACTGTTTCTTCCCTCAGTTTCCAGCACTTTCATTTGTTGATTTTGTATTTGGAGTCCTCTTGTTTTCGCTTTTGCAAAAAATCTTTTCTGTATCTGGATTTCTGAAGCATTTGCTCTACCTGGTTGCTTTCACAGAAACTTATTATATGAAAGCCTTATTTTACAGCGCCTTTGCAAGGGAGATATTGTGCTACACTGGAGGACTCTGAACATCCTGTACTTTGTTAGATATGTATGAACTTGGAGCCACACCGTTAATCGATGGACAAGTAAAAGCCATTGAGAAAGACTGGTGTTTTGGATATCTCGCTTTTGTCTTGAATCTTCTTGAGTTTCCTAAACCTGCAACTGCCAAAGTCGCAGCAAACATCTGAGATCCCACAATGCATACAATCATCATTGTTTTTGCACTGTCTAGAAATAGATAGGCTTCATCAAAGAATACAAATGACTTGTAGTGTTCACAATAGGACACTTATTAGCCATTCTTCAATTGGTAGACGATGCTTACTTCTTGTTGTAGTACCAATTTTGGTGATCACAAGAGTGTCATGGGATCTTCATCATATTTCCTACCCTTATAAACACATCTGCGTTTAAGCAGATCATGGAACACGTCAATATGTAAATATATATATATATTTTTAATAAAGCTACGTTCTTAAATCATTGTTTTACTGTCTTTGATTGAGTGGAACCCTAAACTGAGTAATGACTTATTCTTACATCCTGACTCCTTAATTTCTACTGGTCCTCTGATGTTGGTACACAAGCAGGTGCCCTATCACAATAAGAGCTTTGAAGCTAAACACTGGAATGTAAATAGTTGCCCCATCTCCCTCTGAGCCTGTGTTCTGTCCTTCGTTTCTCCTCTGTAGTGTGTAGTTGCTCCTCTCTTCAGGAGACCTGGACATTTTGTTTTAGGCTGTTGAGAAATCGTTTTGAATGATTTACTGTCTCCTTCATTTGCCTTAAATCTAATTTATAGAAATTTTTCACACCGTTTTCTTTTCTGATACCCCCTTACTGCCCGTGTTTGTCTAAATTGTTTGGCGACTTCTCGTGAGGTACAACAATGTAGCATCTGCTATATTAAGTGTAGGAAGCTGGCTTTTTATGTGGTGTACCAAAACGAGGTACACTATGTAGAAAGTCCATATGACCCATATTGGCTTACAGGGCTTAAATTATTAATCCCAAATGCTCTCTTTTGTGGTAGTGTGGGCGAGCAGTTTAGGCTTATCAGAGGGTAGTGTTAAGCACACCGATACATTTAAGGAAGGAGCAGGATACTTATCAAGGTATTCGGAAACGGGCACGGTGATACCTTGGGAAATCCCTAATCTACCAGCACACTGAGCTGGAATAAGGATATTGAGTTCTTTATGGAGATTGTACTTACTGACACAAATGATTAAGCCCTGATGAAGTTCATACTGTTTGGAACGAAACGCTTTGGCTGAGCAGTATGTGTAAATAAGGAATTACAATCAATGAAATAAGTATGAATAAAGGTTTTGAAAAAAGCAAGATTTACTGGACTTCCTTACCTGGCGCACCTCCGTTTGCTTTATTGACTAAAGATCTGGAACACAGGAGCACCGCACAATGGCAGGTGCTGGAGCTATTGTGCGCAGGACTCTCGGATAGACGAAACTAGCGTGAGGTGCAGATTGGAAGGTCCGCCGTTGCGTTCATTTAATTTGACATTGAATGTTTAGCATTTGTTGAACACACACTCAATAAGTGAGACACACACTCAAGAATAAACTCTAGACCAATTCAGAAAAATAACAGGTATTTTTATATATATATATATCTATTTTAACACCAAGAGCTAAGTAATTGGGTAATTACTTTTCGTGATATCAATTTTTACAGGTAAGTAATGTAGCACAAAGCGTTTTTATGCAGTAACGCTTTCCTATGGAGAAAGAAACATATACTGCATACAGGTACTTGCAATCGGATTCCGGGGGTTTCCTGTAGGAATTTAGGTGCTAGGGGGCCGAGGTCCAAAGTACCACCAGCAGTTCGAGTTTACCTGCCCTGGAGAGTGTCCGGGTGCAGAGGTGCTGGAAGGGTTGGTAGCCTTGCGTGCTACAATGTAGGCAAAGGGGGGGGGGGGCACCTGGAAATAGGCTACAGGTGGGGACTTGGGGAATAATCAGGAGGCTCAGTTCATGAGGGTCCTGGGAGCAGGTGAGCAGTCAGTTGACATAGACCCGGGCCAGGGAGCTCAGGTGCAGAGGGTTTTGGGTGGCTGGGCCCGTGCATCAAAGGCACTCCCGGTTTTTGGTTAGACCTGTAGAGGGAGGCAAAAGCAGGACAGCTGGGCCACTCTCAGGGCTGGCCTCTGTGATGCTGACGTCCCTAGTCAGCTGGTCAATCGTTTCAGAGTCCGGATTAGACTCAAACAAGCTTTGGTTGCTGCAAGGGGACTGGTACCCTGGGTATTGGAGGAGGGCGGCTCCGGTTGGTCCTGGCATTTATCCAGTATTGGGGTATCTTTCATAGATTCGCATGCTTGAATCATTCCCCGTCGTCTAAGTGGGAGTCCCACGGTAATATACATTAAGCAGTAATTAAAAATTTCTATAGGCTATCATGGTAGCAACCATGCATTTAATAGCCTATCTACCTCCTTTTCTAAACAAGCATTTGCAATGCAATAGGTCTTGCATTTGCAAGACTTTGAGCTGTTGGCATTGTTAAATGACAATGCCTTTTATTTGTGTTGGTTTTTAAAACATATATAAAAGGCATTGTCATTGACAATGCAAATAGCTTAAACTCTCGCAAATGCGAGACCTATTGCATTCCAAATGCTTGTCTTTCTTTAGCATTGTGACACCCATTAGTGGGACATTAAGTAGCCCTTAACACATTAACTACTTCAATTACTCCATTAGTAGAAATACTTGAATTTGTGAATATGAACGTGCTAAGTGATCGGTGGAGCCTATTTCTTGTGAATGCCTCCATTCTGATATTCTAAATCTCTTTGGATGACTACATCCTTTGATAGATGATCAAATCTTGGTTATTTTTTTGCTGGGAAAAATGGTCGCTAGATCGTGTATCCATCTCTGTGTTTGCTCAAATGAGAATGCTCTCTCTTTCCTTGCTCCCTTATTTTATTTATTATAATTAACTGCAGTTCCTGGTGTTTTTAGTTTGGCCTACCGGAGACACCTTTGGCATTAGCCATCTCCCCAGGTTCGTTATCAAAAAATCATAAATTGAAACCTATATATAGAGTGTTGAGTCAGCCGTCTTCATCCTTTGGTGTGCTCCGCGGTCATTCACATTGTGATTCTGCCCACCACACCATACAGTATTGAGCAGTGAGTCTGCCCACATCAGCCTTTGGCTTTGTCATAAATGTGAGTAACGGCATTTTGTCTAATCACATGTGCATACAAAGGAGTGCACTTGAGTGTCAGGACTGTCAAACCATGCCCACAGTGCCTTTTCTTTGTGCCAATTAAAATTACAGGTTTTCTTTTGATGTGCATCAAAACTAAAAATGGGTTCTTTGCTTGCTCAAAGTGCACCTCCTTGCTAGGATTCATTCCTCTTTGCCCTAGTGAAATTCTATGCAGTGGTATTTAAAAAAAAATCTAAATATGTCTGAAGAGGAAAAATACAAACAGAACATTAGACAGTGAAAAGTGGAAGAGGAGGACTATGGACAAATATAGAAGAGAATAATAAAAGTGCCGAGAGAGAGCAAGTAAAGAAAGAGGGAGGAGAAGAACATGAAGAATAAAGAAGCATGAAGAGAAAATGAAAGAAAGACGAAAGGAGTAACTAAGCGGAGGGAGCAGTGTAGTGAAATGTGAAGTTTCATGAAGCTTGTGTGTTGGAACTGAAATACAAGTGAGTGTGAGTGGTGGAAATGTAGTTGTGAGACAGAAATAACAATATGAGAGAGCACAGCAGAAACAGAGATTAGTGGAGCGAGGAAGATAGAACGTCAGAGTGAGGGAAAGGCAGATTGACAGGGAGACTTAGAGAAAGATGAAGAAGATGAGAGAGCAAGAGAAATAGAGAGGGGATACAACTAGAGAGAGCTAATGAGAGAGAAATTAAAGTTGGGAAGAAGTACAGAGTAAAAAAAGGAGAGAAAGAAAATAGGAATAATAAAAAATGTAAAGGTGTGAAAGAGTGAGACAGCGATAGAAAGCAAGACAGAAAGACGAGCATTTACAATGCAATAGGTCTCGCAATGACATTATTTTGAGCTATTGACATTGTAAATGGCAATGCCTTTAAAAAAATTAAAAGGCATTATTTACAATACCAAAAGCAACACCTATTGCATTGCATAGGCGGTGTCCGTGAAGACTGCGCCGCGCTTATTAAAGTAACAATTGAGTAAACAGTACCAATGCTTTCCAGGACTTCCAGTATTAGCAGGAAACAGCCAGGAAACTGTCGAAAGTGAGCGGCCTCTTACTGAAACTTGGAGTGATGCGCCTATTGTCATAGTTTGAATTCCTATAGCGCTACATACCGACTTTAGCCAACTCTATGCGCTGTAAATAACTAATGTTAATATTACTTAATATATATATATATATGCTATTAAAATTACCGGGCTCGGAAGGAGAGAAGGGCGAGTCTTACGGTAGCCTGTATTCCAACTCCTGATTTTCAGATCGATGCATTTGTCTTCGGCAGTTGTTCAACTCACTGAGCCATCCGGCCCAGTCAACCATTCAAAATCTTCTACACAACTGATATTCGGGTCTTTTGTAGAGTACAGGGGCAAGGTAGAAGGTGTAAAAATAAGTCTGGCTGACTCTTCTCCAATTCTACCAGCATTTGACAGGCATCAGCCTGTCAGGAAGGCTTCGAATTTGACAACAGACTAGTTAGCCCCAGGTGAAGGAGCTGAATTTATCTGAAATATCCATTTCCGACAATGTACTCCGAATGTGCGAGGCCCTCCCCAGGAAGCGGGCGGGAGGTAATGCAGACATTTGTGCAGTGAGGCAATGTGCAAATCCGAGGCAGACGTTCCTCACGCCAGGCGGTTCACTGCACCCGCCTCTGCACTAAACCAGCGCCTACGGACCGATGATGACGTGCAAGTGATGGCACACATTGGTTGGATGTGGTGCAACTGTCAGACTTATCGTGCATTGTCGGGATGGCACTGGGTGGAACCAACTGCACGTGCATTGTCGGGATGGCAGTGAGTGCAACTGACTGCACGTGCATTGTCAGTATGGCAGTGAGTGCAACTGACTGCACGTGCATTGTCAGTATGGCAGTGAGTTCAACTGACTGCGCCTGCATTGTCAGAATAACCCCAGGATTGAACCGGCTGCACCTCGATTGTCAAGATGGCACAGGGTGGAAGAAACGAACTGCACGCGCATTGTTAGTATGGCACTGGGATGGAACCAATGGCACGTGGATTGTCAGGATGGCACAGGGTGGAACCAACTGCACGTGTATTGTCAGCATGGCACGGAGTGAAACTGGCTGCATGTGCATTGTCAGGATGGCACAGAGTAGAACCAACTGCATGTGGAGCGTCAGGATGGCGCCGGGGTGCAATTGCCTTCACATATGTTGTCATGCTAGCAGCACGGTGCAATTGCCTGCACGTATGTTCTCATGCTAGCAGCACGGTGCAATTGCCTGCACGTATGTTCTCATGCTGGCAGCATGGTGCAATTACCTGCTCGTATGTCCTCATGCTGGCAGCATGGGGCAGTCGACGGCAAATATACTGACAGAATGGCAACAGGGTGCAATTGTCTGTAACTGCATTGGCGAGCAACAGACTGCACATGTATTACCAGGATAGTAACAAGGTGCACTTGGCAGCACGTATATTGTCAGGGGCGTGAGCTGGGTGCAGTTGGCTGCACGTGTGTTGCCAGGGCGGCACCACAGTAATAGTGTCTAAATACACATTATGCCATCTGGGAGATATTGACTGCACGTATATACTGTCAGGATGGCATCAGTTTACAGTTGCATGCACGTATATGATCAGATTGGCATCAAGAAAATATTGACTGCACAAGTGCACATACATTATCAGGATGGCATCAGGGCGCTATTGACTGCATACACAGTGCCAGCCTGGCACCGTGGAGATATTCATAGCACATACAGTGACAGTAAGAGTTACCTGCAGGAGTTTGCAGGCCGCTGTGCTGCACTGCGCCGCGCTGCTCTGTACTGTGCTGCACCCATCAGGGTATATGTGTAGGGGGAAGCAGAGTCCTGCATGGTTATCATATTAAATACGTTCTATTGGCGTTACCAAGGCCGGGGGAGGGGAAGTAGCAAAAAATGCTGAGCATAGAATGCATGTAGGAGACAAAGTAATCTGGCAAACAACGTATCTGAAAGAGACACGTTAGTGATGGATTCCTTACCTTAGAATATCCCCAGGCGTCAGACTGGATCCGGAAAGTTTTTCATCAGCAGTACCCCTGCGCATCGGTAGGTGGCGTCGCGCGGCTCCGCGTTCGTCGCTGGCGTCGTAAGCGCAGAGATGACGTCACGGAGACTACTTAGGCGCCACCCATGCGCGCTGACGTCAGTTCTTTCTTTTTCCGCGCCAGTAAGCGCAGATCCGGTTAGAGCACGTACCTTAGTCACTTTTGACTATCTTTTTGAGACTTTGTCTCCTGTAAGTTTGAGTCTTGTAAGTTTGAGTCTACTCTGGTGCACGTAGGGATGCCTGGTTTTAAGTCTTGTGGGGCCTGCCGTCGCAATATGCCGTGGCGGACCCCCACGACGTCTGTCTCTACTGCCTGGAGAGCGACCACGACTCCCGGTCCTGTATGGACTGTCTGGCCATGGCCCCGAAGGCCTTGAGGGAGCGGCGCCAGAAGCTGCTTGAGGTCCGGCACTCGTCCCAGTGCCGTTCTCGATCTAGGGGCCGTTCCAGAGAACGCTCGCTGGACCACCATCATCGCTCCTCGGGCTCCAAGTCTTCACCCTCGGATTCGGGTAAGAGACGACACAAAAAGAAGTCGAAGAAGCGTTGTCGCTCTCCGACGTCCCCCCGTCGGTCCCCGGATGCGGACGAGGGGGACAGGGGTTCTGCCCCTGCGGCTCCTTCGGAGCCTGGGAGTCCCGCCGCCTACCCACCTTACCCAGGTCAGTCGGCGACTCCCGCACAGGTGCAAGAATTTCTTGCTACCATGGACCGCCTGTTTAGGCCTCGGGCTCCCGCCGGCGTGCCCTTGGGCCCCGCGGTCCCGTGTCAGGATCCTGTCGGGCCCGCTGCGCCGCCGGCGGCTCCAGCGCCGCAGGATCCTGCGCCACTGGCTCCGGCCACGGCGCCAAAAGGTCCCACGCTGCCGGATCCGGCCCCAGCGCCACCCTCTGCTCTGCCTCCGGCGCCGCTGTGGATGCCATTTGTTCCGCCCCTGCCCAGGTTCCCGGACAATTTAGTCCCTACCTGGGATCCGCATTGGGACACGGCGCCGGTTCGGCCCCGTCCGGCACCGTTCCTGGCGCCGTTTGTTCCTTCCCCGGTCCCTGCCGCCGCGGTCTGTTCCACATACGGCGGAGGTGGAGGACGACTGTGAGGGGTCCGAGGACCCTCTTGCTCGTCAGTGTGACTGAGCAGGACTGGGCGGACGAGTTAGAGGAGGCCGGCGGCCTTGATATCTCCTCTGACCCGGGGTTTGCCTCTCCGCCTACCATGGAGGAGGGCGCTTCTTACACGATGGTGCTCCGTCGGGCCGCTGAGGTCCTCAACCTTGATCTCCCTACGGTGGCCCTGAAGACTAATCTCCTCACTGAGGTGCTCCAGACGGCGTCCACTTCGTCGGAGCCCCTGCTGCCATTTAATGACGCCCTCACTGACGTCTTACTGGGCACTTGGTCGCGGCCAGCCACAGGGGCTCCTGTGGATAAGAACGTCGCCAGGCGTCATCGCCCGGCGCCGGGTGACCCTGCCTTTCTGACCACTCATCCTACACCCGAGAGCCTGGTCATCCAAGCTTCGACGTCCCAGAGTGCCTTTCCCACGGCTCCGCTGGATAAGGACTCTAACAAGCTGGAGCAGTTCGGCAAGCGGTTGTTCTCTTCGGCCAGCTTGGGGCTGCGGTCGGTGAACACTGCATGCCTATTGGGCCGCTATTCCCACGCGGTGTGGGATACAGTTGCACAGGTGTTGCCTCGGTGTCCTGAGGAGACCCAAGCTGTGCTGTCCCAAGCTATTGCAGAGGGTAAAGATGCGGCTAAGTTCGCCATTCGGTGTGGTTTGGACACCGCGGACTCACTAGGTAGAGCAATTTCTACGACTGTGGCGCTTCATCGCCACGCCTGGTTGAGATCTACCGGATTCTCGCCAGATGTCCAAAGCTCACTCATGGACATGCCCTTTGATGGCACTCGCCTGTTTGGCCATAAGGCCGACAGTGCGCTGGAGCGTTTTAAGGACTCGCGGGCCACGGCCAAGTCCTTAGGTCTTTCCACCCCTGGTTTTCGTTCCTTTCGTGGCCACGGCAGGGGCGCCCAGGCACGTTCCTTCGGCAAGCCTGTGCAGAACCAGCCTCAGCGCGGCCGCGGTTTCCGCAGGGGCGGGTCTGGGAATCAGCATGGGAGTCAGTCCACCTCCGCCCCCGCTGCTTCTGCCTCCAAACCTTCCTACTCCGAGCTTTGTGGGGCACCCCACGCCAGTGGGTGGCAGGATCCGCTATCATCTCCCCCACTGGCGCGCTATCACATCGGACGAGTGGGTGTTGCAGATCATCCGCAAGGGTTACTCCCTTCCCTTTCAGTCTACCCCTCCAGCCATGCCACCTCAGTACCACCGCATGTCGGGGGAACACTTGGCGCTTCTCCAGCAGGAAGTCACGGCCCTCTTGGCCAAGGGGGCCATCGAGTGTGTTCCTGTGCCAGAAGTAGGGAGTGGTTGTTATTCCCACTACTTTCTGGTCCCCAAGAAGGACAAGGGGGGCTTGCGCCCCATCTTGGACCTCAGGAACGTCAATCGCTTCCTCCGGAAGGAGAAGTTCAAGATGTTGACTCTGGCTCAGGTCTTGGCTGCCCTCGACCTTGGAGACTGGATGGTGGCGTTGGACTTGCAGGACGCATATTTTCACATCCCCGTCCTGCCGGCTCACCGGCGTTACCTGCGGTTCACGGTAGGCCAGGAGCATTTTCAGTTTGCTGTGCTCCCTTTCGGCCTTACCAGCGCCCCTCGGGTGTTCACAAAAGTGATGGCGGTGGTCGCAGCTCATCTGCGCAGGTCAGGGTTGTCAGTCTTCCCCTACCTCGACGACTGGTTGTTGAAGGCGGGCTCGCCCCAGGCAGTTGTCACCCACCTTCAGATTACGGCCGACCTCCTCCATTTGCTGGGGTTCTCCATCAACGTGCCGAAGTCGCACCTGAGTCCCTCTCAGAAGCTCCCCTTCATCGGAGCGGTTCTGGATTCGACGCGGTTTCGGGTTTATCCTCCCGAGCAGCGAGTCCGGGATATTCAGGCTATGATTCCGTTCTTTCAGCCTCTCTCCCGGGTTTCGGTCAGGTTGACCCTCCGGCTCCTGGGCCTGATGGCCTCCTGCATCCTGCTAGTGCACCATGCCAGATGGCATATGTGGGCTCTGCAGTGGGACCTGAAGTTCCAGTGGGCACAGCATCAGGGCAACCTGTCCGATCATGTCCAGATCTCGGAGGGCACTGCACGACAATTGCAGTGGTGGCTCACGAATCGTGATTGGGTCGATGGCAGATCCCTCTCCCTTCCCCAACCGGAGCACACAGTGGTGACGGATGCGTCCCTCCTGGGATGGGGAGGCCACTTGGGAGAGGCGGAGATCAGAGGCCTCTGATCTCCGGCGTAGTCCCGGCTCCATATCAACCTTTTGGAGCTTCGGGCGATCCGACTTGCACTGAAGGCATTCCTTCCCTCTGTCCGGGGAAGTGTAGTGAAGGTGTTCACGGACAACACCACCGCCATGTGGTATTGCAACAAACAGGGCGGGGTGGGGTCCTGGACCCTATGTCAGGAGGCTCTGCGCCTCTGGACATGGCTGGAACATCAAGGCATTACCTTGGTGGTTCAACACCTGGTGGGTTCTCTGAATGCCAGGGCAGACGAACTCAGCCGCCGGTGCTTGATGGATCACGAATGGCGTCTGAACTCGGACGTGGCGCAAGGTCTCTTTCAGCAGTGGGGAGAGCCTTGGTTAGATCTATTCGCCACAGAAGAGAACGCGCAATGTCATCAGTTCTGCGTGTTGGAATTTCCAAGGCGGCACTCCCTCAGCGACGCTTTTCGTCGCGAGTGGAGTTGCGGTCTATTGTACGCCTTTCCACCTATACCACTTCTGCCCAGAGTGCTGAAGAAGATTCGGCGCGACCGGGCCCAAGTCATCCTTGTAGCTCCGGATTGGGCACGAAGATACTGGTATCCCGAGCTACTCAGCATGGCGATCGACCCCCCGATCCGACTGCCTCTTCGGGAGGCTCTTCTGTCGCAGCAGCAGGGGACGGTCCTCCACCCGAACCTGTCCAGCCTCCACCTCCATGCGTGGAGATTGAGCGGCGACAGTTGACAGCTTTCGATCTTCCTCCCGAAGTCTGTGATGTCATTTTGGCAGCCAGGCGTCCCTCCACTAAAACGGTATACGCCTGCAGGTGGAACAAATTTGTGGCATGGTGCACAGCAAAGGCTGTGGATCCCCTCTCTGCCCCTCTTTCTGAGGTTCTTCTGTTCCTTTTATCCTTGGCCCAGCAGGGCTCTGCTCTGGGCACTATCAAAGGTTATCTTTCGGCCATCTCCGCCTTTCTACGGCTTCCAGATCAGCCTTCTCTTTTTAAGTCCCCGGTTGTTACCCGTTTCCTCAAGGGCATTACGCACACATTTCCTCCCGTGCCGTTCATAATGCCTCAATGGGACTTAAACCTTGTCTTGACATACCTGATGTGCGCTCCCTTCGAGCCCCTTCATCACTGTCCTTTCCGTCTTCTCACTCTCGACGGCTTTCCTGGTAGCTATCACCTCTGCCAGAAGAGTGAGTGAGCTCCAGGCTCTTTCTTCCAAACCTCCTTTCCTTTCTGTTCATCCGGACAAGGTGGTTTTAAGGACCCGTCCTTCTTTCTTGCCAAAGGTTGTCACGCCCTTCCACATCGGGCAGACCATCACTTTGCCCACCTTCTTTCCGCCTCCGCAATCTTCGAAAGAGGAAGAGAGGCTTCACCGTCTGGACCCAAAACGTGTTCTTTCGTTCTATCTAAAGCACACACAACAGTTCCGGGTGGATGACCAACTCTTTGTTGGCTACGTGGGCGCCAAAAAAGGTCGAGCAGTGCACAAACGAACCGTCTCTCGGTGGGTCGTTTTGTGCATCAAAGCGTGTTACTCGTTGGCTAAGAAGGAGCCTCCTCTGGGGCTGCGTGCCCATTCTACCAGGGCGACGGCAGCCACTACTGCCTTGGGACGCGGCGTTCCCTTGCAGGATATTTGTCAGGCAGCTACGTGGGCCTCGCTGCACACATTTACCAAGCATTACTGCCTTGACAGTCCAGTCCGGAGAGACGGCTTCTTTGGCCGTTCTGTTCTCCGTGACTTTCTGGTGTAATCTATTTGCAGACCCACCACCGGGGTTGGTATTGCGGGGGGGTATCTATTCTAAGGTAAGGAATCTATCACTAACGTGTCTCTTTCAGATGCACAAGTTACTACTTGTGTAACGATATATCTGTAAGAGACATTAGTTAGTGATAGATTCCTTACCGCCCCACCCATCCTCCCCGTTCTGCAAACTGATTCTAGGGTTAAGGTCATCCCTTTCAGGGCCCTAGTTTCATGGCACCAGTTGTCAGTTTCTTGCATGGCTCTGCGTTCCTGGCACGGAAAGTCATGTACAGAACTGACGTCAGCGCGCATGGGTGGCGCCTAAGTAGTCTCCGTGACGTCATCTCAGCGCTTACGACGCCAGCGACGAACGCGGAGCCGCGCGACGCCACCTACCGACGCGCAGGGGTACTGCTGACGAAAAACTTTCCGGATCCAGTCTGACGCCTGGGGATATTCTAAGGTAAGGAATCTATCACTAACTAATGTCTCTTACAGATATATCGTTACACAAGTAGTAACTTGTGCGACAATTGGTTATACTTTAAGATGTAATAGTCCCTTGCCCAATCCAAGATAAGCATTTCCTGGAAGGCGGAATAAAAATAAAACTAATAGCCAATAAAGCACAGGAAGTGGGATTGATAATATCCCCGTGTATAGTCAGCCCCCTACATTATATATAAAGATCGGTAACATGTTTTGCAGACAGCGCAACTGTCAATCAAGATGGGGAAAAAAAAAAAGTATACAGCATCCCTTCAGCTGTCCAGGGTTGATTAAAGTTCTCCTGTGGCAGCCGGATTAACCCCCGTGGGTCAACAGCCACACAGCAGGGAGACAGATTAGCACTTCAGGCGCTGTTTAACACAGGAAGCCTGGTCGGGGGGGGGGCGACAAGACAAACCAGTAAACACCACCGCCTTCGAATTTTCGAGGCACCACTAAAACAACGGGGGCGGGAAATAAAGGTTCCCCGACAGGAAGGAGAAGCTGGGCCCATCATTTACCACCTGCTGAGGTCAGTGTGTTTGTGACAGGAGGAGGAGCTTGACGGGGATCAAAAGGACCCCCCTCTGAAGGTACTAATGGAAGGCAATGAAAGAGCCCATTCGACGACATCAGTATTGGATTACTTTAGATGGCGGAGGGGGGGCGGGGGTTGTCTCTGGAAATAGTTTGTGTAGCAGTTACAAACACGTTACTCCCACTGGGACGTTACACGCCTGGGCAAATCAAATCTTACACGGATATTCAGCCCGTTGCACGATCACGCAGCTTTCCAATACCGGTTTTCCTCGAATCAAATTCTGTAATCCTGATCCATTAACTAACGCGAGGCCTCAATTCATCATGTGCATAGAAAGAGAAGGCCTAGAAGCGCGTGAGGCGCTATGTGGATTTTAATGGATACTTGCAGCCAAGTTTCGAGCGTCGCAATGCATTCTCCTCCGACCCTTGCAATTTCCTGCCAAGGGACAGGATTATGTCAAAAATTTCAAAGTTCTAAGACGTTTAGAATAAAGTGAAAGTGGGAGGCTGTCTGTGGGTCGTGTGAAACTGTAGTCTGCGTTAAGACAAACTCCTTCAGGCATGAGTGCTGCTACGTGCAAACCAGCATCACCGAACCACCTCCACAAACGGTAAACATTCTGTGCATAGACTATTCTGTGAACCCACCCTCTTCAGTTATGCACAGCAAACGTCATAGACGCGTATTCTTCCACCCGGAAGTGCTCTGGCACTCTCCGGAGTAGCCGCGCGCTATTGAAGAATCCGTCCATTCGGCTATGTAGAGCTCAACAATGCCCCAAACAGAGTACACAAAAGAGGAAGGATTGCAGCAGCTCGCGTGCGGTCCTTTCACGTTGGCACACCGGCAGTGCTAGTTTTTTTTTTTAACTTTAACACTGAGCGCGGTGTCCTTGAAGCGGGCGCTGCGCTCAGTGTGAAAGTTAAGAACGGAGGGAGGGAAAGTGAAAGCGCGCCATGCGCGCGTTGTGCTAACGCCGCGAGCTGTACGCGTGCACATCACTTGTCCTCCGTATGCGTGCACATCTCCTGTCCCCCTTCGGCCGAAAAATCGACAACAATAGATCTCGCTAAGCGACCAGCGCATGCGCTGCGTCACTAGGTGAGACCTAAAAAAGTAAGAAAATTAGGAGAAGGTGGGAGAAAGGAAGAGAGTGAGAGATGGACAAAAAAAAGAGCACTATAGTGAGCAAGAGGGAAGGAGAGTGAAAGACAGCTGAGGGTAGAGGGAGAGAGAACGTTTAAAAGTGAGAGCGAGAGAACAAATGAGAGACCAAGGAAAGAGCAAAGAGAGAGAAAAGCACAGTAAAAGCACGTGTGAGTGAAAGCCTGTGAATATTGTGAGGGATTAAATAAATTAGGGTGAGTAAGAATGAAAGCACCTGCGAGATAGCGATGGTAATTTGGCTAGATGTAAAGAAAAAGCAAATTGAGGAAGAACAATAATATGAGTATAAAAGACAATGAGATGGAAGCATTTTGTCAACAAGAAAGATAGGATCGAGAGAGTAGAAAGACAGGAGAAAGGCTGTCGAATAATTGAGAATACACATGAGATTTTGGGACCCATGTGTCTAGTTTGCCATAATTGTTATTCTTGTGTGTAATATTATATCCATGGTTACATCAAACACTGTTAAATGAAGGTATAAGTTTTGAATATATGAGTGATCGAACTTGTAGATGTCAATTCTTCTGTTGCTATTCCTTTTGCTAAGAAACGGGACTAGTACTAAGAATTTGCAAGTGGCGGTATTTTACAGAGAACCTGTACATGTAGAAAGCTGTAAAAGGGGGCTTGAGGCTCTGCATGATAGAAACTTGCATTATATTCCTACTACATTGTAATGAAAATCATTACAGAATCTATAAACTTGCTACAAATGCATATCGTGTTATTCAAAACCCATTAAAGTACAACAAAAAGCCACAGCACTATTGCCGACGAAATGGCTCAGCTGGCTACTGCAAATACTGCAGCAATGGCGGCAGGTCACCTGTCTGAATCCTACTGACCTACATAAAACAAGGGCCATTGAGTTGGTGAGTAGACTACACCCTCATTCCACAGAGTGCTACGAAGCTTCAAAACCGAGGGCAAAGCACCAGATAAAACACAAGAGTACTTACGGTATGAATCGTGAGCTGTTATTTTTGTGACTAGCATGTTCAGGTTACGTTAGTGAGCACGAATACTATTTTAATGTCGCAAACTGGCAGGCAAGAGACTCCTGGTGAAATGAAATCACCATAGGAATCACGGATTTGTCCCAAGGTCTTTACTGCTCACCGACCAGGGGAGTAGCTAGCCCTCAGTGGTGCAGTGGCACTGACACTTTGCCCCAATTCGATAGGTGTTTGCGCCTGCACCCAGGCGTTTGCCTCGGCGAACCTGCCCTGCGTCCTCAATTGACACCCTCCATCCGGAGGAGGCACCGCGACTGCAGAAGGACAAGTGAAAAGCAGGGAATGGAATAACCGAAAATAAAAACCCTTTAGCCAACTCCTTGCTTGAAAACAAGACGGTTTCACGGGTTCTGAAAATTAGAACTCAAACACACTTACAGTAAAAGGGGAAGGTGTTATCGCTTAACATGAAATGAAATCAATCAATCACGGCATTTATAGAGCGCGCTACTCACCCGGGAGGGTCTCAAGGCGCTGGGGGAGGGGGTAAGTTACTGCTCGAACAGCCAGGTCTTGAGCTGCTTCCTGAAGGCGAGATGGTCCTGGGTTCGCCGAAGGTGAGTGGGGAGGGAGTTCCAGGTCTTGGCCGCCAGGTAGGAGAAGGATCTTCCTCCGGCGGTGGTTCTGCGGATGCGTGGTACGGTGGCGAGGGCGTGGCTGGTTGATCGTAGCTGGCGTGTGGGCGTGTAGAAGGACATGCGGTCGTTGAGGTACTTTGGGCCCAGGTCGTGGAGGGCCTTGTGTGCGTGGGTGAGGAGTCTGAACGTGATTCTCTTGCTGACGGGGAGCCAGTGCAGGTCTTTCAGGTGTACGGTGATGTGGCTGTGTCGGGGGATGTCCAGGATGAGTCGTGCGGAGGCGTTCTGGATGCGCTGGAGTCTCTTTTGAAGTTTGGCTGTGGTTCCGGCGTAGAGGGTGTTCCCATAGTCCAGTCGGCTGGTGACGAGTGCCTGGGTGACGGTCTTCCTGGTTTCAGTGGGGATCCATCTGAAGATCTTGCGGAGCATGCGCAGGGTGTTGAAGCATGAAGATGAGACGGCGTTGACTTGTCTGGTCATCGACAGGGAGGAGTCCAGGATGAAGCCCAGGTTGCGTGCGTGGTCCGTTGGCTTGGGTGCGGTGCCCAGGGCCGGGGGCCACCAGGAGTCGTCCCAGGCGGAGGGTGATGAGCCCAGGATGAGGACTTCCGTCTTGTCTGAGTTCAGTTTAAGGCGGCTGTTCCTCATCCAGTCGGCGACGTCTCTCATCCCGTCGTGCAGGTTGGCTCTGGCGGTGGTGGGGTCGTTGGTGAGGGAGAGGATCAGCTGGGTGTCGTCGGCGTAGGAGATGATGTTGAGGTTGTGTCGGCGTGCGATGGCTGCGAGGGGGCTCATGTAGACGTTGAAGAGGGTCGGGCTGAGTGAGGATCCTTGTGGAACGCCGCAGATGACTTCGGTGGCTTCGGATCTGAACGGGGAGAGGCGGACTCTCTGGGTTCTTCCGGCGAGGAACGAGATGATCCATTCCAGTGCTTTCTCTCGGATTCCGATGTTGCTGAGGCGCTTCACTAGGGTGCGGTGGCAGACGGTGTCGAACGCCGCGGAGAGGTCCAGGAGGATGAGGGCAGCTGTTTCCCCGTTGTCGGTTAGGGTTCTGATGTCGTCGGTGGCTGCGATAAGGGCGGTCTCGGTGCTGTGGTTGGCCCGAAACCCGGACTGCGAGGGGTCGAGGGATCCATTCGTCTCGAGGAAGGCGGCAAGCTGTCTGTTGACGGTCTTCTCGATGACTTTGGCCGGAAACGGAAGGAGCGAGATGGGGCGGTAGTTCTTGAGGTCGGTGGGGTCCGCCGTTGGTTTCTTCAGGAGGGCGGTAAGCTCGGCGTGCTTCCAGCTCTCCGGGAAGGTGGCGGTGTGGAAGGAGGAGTTGATGATGTCCCGGAGATGGGGTGCGATGGTGGCGTCGGCTTTGTTGAAGACGTGGTGTGGGCAGGGGTCGGTTGGTGATCCGGAGTGGATGGAGTTCATCGTGCGGGTGGTGTCTTCGGTGTTGATCGGGGTCCAGTTGCAGAGGGTGGTGGTGGCGGGCATTGGTTCGGGCGGTAGGGTGCGTTGTTTGTGCGTCGAAGCTGTTGTGTATGTCGGTGATCTTGCGGTGGAAGAACGCGGAGAGTGAGTTGCAGAGGTCTTGCGAGGGGGTGATGTCGTTGTTTCCGGCGCTGGGGTTGGAGAACTCTTTGACGATGCTGAAAAGTTCCTTGCTGTCATGGGCGTTGTTGTCCAGTCGTTCTTTGAGTGCCGACTTCTTGGTGGCACGGATCAGCTGGTGGTGTTTGCGGGTGGCGTGCTTGAGGGCGGTCCTGTTGTCTGTGGTCTGGACGAGTCGCCAGGTTTTCTCGAGAGTGCGGCAGTTCTTCTTGGATTCCTTGAGTTCGTTGGTGAACCAAGGGGTTTTCTTGCTTCCGGGTCTGCTGGGAGGGTTTTTAGTGGTGCGAGGTCGTCGGCGCAGGCGGTCAGCCACTTGGCGAGGTTGCTGGCTGCTTCGTTTGGGTCCGTTGTGTCGGTGGGTGTGTTCTGGCTGAGGGAGGCGGTGAGCTGCTCGGCGGTGATCTTGCTCCAGCTCCGGCGGGGAGCCTGTTGCGGGTGGTGGTGGGTCGCAGTCTTTCTGAAGCTGAAGTGGACGCAGCTGTGGTCGGTCCAGTGGAGTCCGGTGGCGTGGCTGAAGGAGATGTGCTTGCTGGACGAGAAGACGGGGTCAAGCGTGTGGCCGGCGTAGTGGGTGGGCGTGTTCACCAGTTGTTTGAGTCAGAGGTTGGCGAGGTTGTCCAGCAGGGCGGTGGTGTTTCTGTCGTTGTTGTTCTCCAGGTGGAAGTTGAGGTCCCCTAGGAGGATGTAGTCGGCGGAGGGCATGGCGTGCGGGCTGATGAAGTCTGCGATGTCTTCGCTGAATAGTGTGCGTGGTCCCGGGGTCTGTAGATGAGGGTGCCTCGGAGGGTGGTCTTGGGGTCCGTGTGTATCTGGAAGTGTAGGTGTTCGGCGGCGGTGAAGGTCTCGTCGGAGTTAGTCGAGATGCGGATGGTGTTCTTGTGTACGATGGCGATGCCTCCTCCCGTCTGGTTGACGCGGTCCCTCCGGGTGATCTTGTATCCATCCGGGATGGCTATGGCGATGTCAGGCGCTGAGGAGGCGTTCATCCAGGTTTCCGGTGAGGAAGGCGATGTCCGGTGCTGTTGCGTCGAGCAGGTCCCAGAGTTCCACGGCGTGCCTGTGGACGGAGCGGGTGTTCAGCAGGATGCATTTCAGGTGGTTGCTGCTGTTGCTCGACTTGGCGGAGGTGGTGCACGTCAGGGGGCAGGTGAATCGGCAGGTTTGGCAGGTGAAGGGTCCGTGGGTGCGTCTCGGTGAGGCTCGGTAGCAGGCAGGGTTCCGGCCGGCATTGAGTGCGGTGAGTGTGGCGGCGTCGTAGGTCCGTCGAGTGGTGTTGCATCGGTGGGATCCAGGGGTTCTGGCGCTGGGCGCGGTCCAGTCGCGGACGGGCGCAGACGGGCTTGCCTTAGGCGCGCCTTCGGCGCGCCAGCGGCGCGCCCGCTGCGCACGTCCGCTGCGCGCGCGTGCAGCGGCCGCCATTTATGGGGAGGTGGGAGGGAGGAGCAGCTGGGAGGCGGGAGGCAGGGGCAGCGAATGGGCAGTCAGGGGGCGGGGCCGCAGGGACGCAGCGGCGGGAATGGCGATAGGCAGCGAGGGGCACAGAAGGAAAAACGGGGGAGAGCAGGCAAATCACGGGCACAACAACAGTGGGGCAGCGAGGGGCACAGAAAGGAAAAACGGGGGAGAGCAGGCAAATCACGGGTAAACAACAGTGGGGCAGCGAGGGGCACAGAAGGAAAACGGGGGAGAGCAGGCAAATCACGGGCACAACAACAGTGGGGCAGCGAGGGGCACAGAAAGGAAAAACGGGGGAGAGCAGGCAAATCACGGGTAAACAACAGTGGGGCAGCGAGGGGCACAGAAAGGAAAAAACGGGGGAGAGCAGGCAAATCACGGGTAAACAATAGTGGGGCAGCGAGGGGCACAGAAGGAAAAACGGGGAGAGCAGGCAAATCACGGGCACAACAACAGTGGGGCAGCGAGGGGCACAGAAAGTCAAAAACGGGGGAGAGCAGGCAAATCACGGGTAAACAACAGTGGGGCAGCGAGGGGCACAGAAGGAAAAACGGGGGAGAGCAGGCAAATCACGGGCACAACAACAGTGGGGCAGCGAGGGGCACAGAAAGGAAAAGGGGAGACAAGCAGACAAAACTGGCACCGGGGCCACAAGCGGAGGGCGATCTTACCTACAGGAGCAGCGGGCAGACAGCACAGGCGGAGCTGTGTGGTGGGGAGCGACCTACCTGGCAAGGTCAAGGGTCGCTCTCCTCACCGTGCAGCGGCCGCCATTTATGGGGAGGTGGGAGGGAGGAGCAGCTGGGAGGCGGGAGGCAGGGGCAGCGAATGGGCAGTCAGGGGGCGGGGCCGCAGGGACGCAGCGGCGGGAATGGCGATAGGCAGCGAGGGGCACAGAAGGAAAAACGGGGGAGAGCAGGCAAATCACGGGCACAACAACAGTGGGGCAGCGAGGGGCACAGAAAGGAAAAAACGGGGGGAGAGCAGGCAAATCACGGGTAAACAACAGTGGGGCAGCGAGGGGCACAGAAGGAAAAACGGGGGAGAGCAGGCAAATCACGGGCACAACAACAGTGGGGCAGCGAGGGGCACAGAAAGGAAAAACGGGGGAGAGCAGGCAAATCACGGGTAAACAACAGTGGGGCAGCGAGGGGCACAGAAAGGAAAAAACGGGGGAGAGCAGGCAAATCACGGGTAAACAACAGTGGGGCAGCGAGGGGCACAGAAGGAAAAACGGGGGAGAGCAGGCAAATCACGGGCACAACAACAGTGGGGCAGCGAGGGGCACAGAAAGGAAAAACGGGGGAGAGCAGGCAAATCACGGGTAAACAACAGTGGGGCAGCGAGGGGCACAGAAGGAAAAACGGGGGAGAGCAGGCAAATCACGGGCACAACAACAGTGGGGCAGCGAGGGGCACAGAAAGGAAAAACGGGGGAGAGCAGGCAAATCACGGGTAAACAACAGTGGGGCAGCGAGGGGCACAGAAAGGAAAAACGGGGGAGAGCAGGCAAATCACGGGTAAACAACAGTGGGGCAGCGAGGGGCACAGAAGGAAAACGGGGGAGAGCAGGCAAATCACGGGCACAACAACAGTGGGGCAGCGAGGGGCACAGAAAGGAAAAGGGGAGACAAGCAGACAAAACTGGCACCGGGGCCACAAGCGGAGGGCGATCTTACCTACAGGAGCAGCGGGCAGACAGCACAGGCGGAGCTGTGTGGTGGGGGAGCGACCTACCTGGCAAGGTCAAGGGTCGCTCTCCTCACCGTGCAGCGGCCGCCATTTATGGGGAGGTGGGAGGGAGGAGCAGCTGGGAGGCGGGAGGCAGGGGCAGCGAATGGGCAGTCAGGGGGCGGGGCCGCAGGGACGCAGCGGCGGGAATGGCGATAGGCAGCGAGGGGCACAGAAGGAAAAACGGGGGAGAGCAGGCAAATCACGGGCACAACAACAGTGGGGCAGCGAGGGGCACAGAAAGGAAAAAACGGGGGAGAGCAGGCAAATCACGGGTAAACAACAGTGGGGCAGCGAGGGGCACAGAAGGAAAACGGGGGAGAGCAGGCAAATCACGGGTAAACAACAGTGGGGCAGCGAGGGGCACAGAAGGAAAACGGGGAGAGCAGGCAAATCACGGGCACAACAACAGTGGGGCAGCGAGGGGCACAGAAAGGAAAAACGGGGGAGAGCAGGCAAATCACGGGTAAACAACAGTGGGGCAGCGAGGGGCACAGAAGGAAAAACGGGGGAGAGCAGGCAAATCACGGGCACAACAACAGTGGGGCAGCGAGGGGCACAGAAAGGAAAAACGGGGGAGAGCAGGCAAATCACGGGTAAACAACAGTGGGGCAGCGAGGGGCACAGAAAGGAAAAACGGGGGAGAGCAGGCAAATCACGGGTAAACAACAGTGGGGCAGCGAGGGGCACAGAAGGAAAAACGGGGGAGAGCAGGCAAATCACGGGCACAACAACAGTGGGGCAGCGAGGGGCACAGAAAGGAAAAGGGGAGACAAGCAGACAAAACTGGCACCGGGGCCACAAGCGGAGGGCGATCTTACCTACAGGAGCAGCGGGCAGACAGCACAGGCGGAGCTGTGTGGTGGGGGAGCGACCTACCTGGCAAGGTCAAGGGTCGCTTGAAATGAAAGGCAGAGGCGGCAACTTCTCTCCCAGGCAGGCAGCCATGTCTTCTGCGGCTCCTGGCGGGGGAGAAGCCTAGCAGGTATGAGCGGCTATTTTAAGCCCACTACATGCCTGGGCGGCAGGACAGTTCATGCTCGGGTGCCTGGGAGATAGATGCCAGAGTCCAGGATGCCCGTTAACCCACCGTTGTCGATGGGTATTTTTGCTGGAAGCCAGGGTTCCTTGTGCAGACACTGTGAAATCCTAGATAAGACCAATGTTGGTGAGGTGAGCTGCTTCCTTCCGTTGTCTGTTTCTCAAACCTTCACGCTGTGGGGGGCACTTCGTGAAATTTAATGAATGGATTTTAACAATGAAAATGGCGCCACTATTATGTGTAGAGTCACCGCCCACACTCTGACAACAGTGAGCTATGAAGCGGTTGTAACACTGACGAATTGCAGAAAGAGCGCAGTGTCCCTGAAGCGGGCGCCGCGCTCCGAATCAAAGTTTTAAAAGAAACAGAGCGCGGTGTCCCTGAAGCAGGCGCCATGCTCCGAATTAAAGTTAATTAAAAAAATAATAATAAACAGAGCGCAGTGTCCCTGAAGCGGGCACCGCACTCAGCATGCACTTACAACCAAAAAGCAGCCGCCATTGTCAATTAACTAAATAGTGCTCACCCACTAGATAAAGCATGCCGTGTAACAAGCGAGGTAAAAGGTCCAGTCCTTATGGGCAATAACAAATGGAGACAGGGCGGTACCAAGGTGGGACATAGAAGCCTCCTAATGAATCGGAAGCCAGCATTTACCAAGGACATTGACACAAGCCAATTACAAATATAGGAGGAGATTGGGCAAGGCTTCCACAGCATACTCTACACCAGCATGCCTCGCAGAGCGAGTAGTGCATGCGCGCTGCCGCTAGGCTCGACCTAAAAAGGACCAAACTTTAAGCATAACCAATCAGTAACTAGCACCCTCTAGAACCTTCCCAAGAGAGGCTGAATCCCTCAGATTTTCACCGCACGTCGTGTGTGAAGGGAGTCTCCCTGAGCTCTGCTCAGTTTCTTCAGCTATTACTTCTTTTTGGATCATCCAAGATTATATTTCATGTTTCATTTCTCTGACCCTGGCACTAATCTGTCAGCATTATGTCAGAGTGGCAGAAAACAAGGTAATGGACTATGAAATATGTCTAACCTTTTCCTCAAAAACTCACGTTCAGAGAGATGAGGCTATTATTGGGACTACAGAAACTTAAATCTGTCACTTCTGATGAGGACAGTGAGGATTCCTTCACCTCATAGGCGAGGTCAAATGGAGAGGTCGCGCCAAGGGTCTCCAGAGGGAGCGCAGGAAAGCCATAAAGAAAGACTTATCATGTGTCTTGATAAGGCACTTCTCAGAGAGACAACTGGGGGAAGAAAAAAAACTTCCTCAGAGGCAGATCCTACAACTCCCTATTCAACCCTGACACTACATCAGGGAAATCCTCATAACCTGTCAGAGGAGTCTATGACAAAACTCCACTCCAACTATTACTGCCTCACCAATAATGGCCTCGTCTATGATGGCATCGTCTAAGATTGCCTCATCTATGACGGTCTCGTCTACGACAGCCTCATCTACGACGGTCGTCTATGACAGCCTCGTCTACGACTGTCGTCTATGACGGTCATCTACGACGGTCGTCGACGACTGTCATCTACGACGGTCGTCGACGACTGTCATCTACGACTGTCGTCGACGACAGCCTCATCTATGGCGGTCGTCGACGATGGCCTCATCTACGATGGTCGTCTAGGACAGCCTCGTCTATGGTGGTAGTCTGACACTGTCATCTACCGTCGACGACTGTCATCTACGACGGTCGTCGACGACTCATCTACGACGGTCGTCGACGACTGTCATCTACGACGGTCGTCGACGACTGTCATCTACGACGGTCGTCGACGACTGTCATCTACGACGGTCGTCGACGACTGTCATCTACGACGGTCGTCGACGACTCATCTACGTAGTCGACGACTCATCTACGTAGTCGACGACTCATCTACGACTGTCATCTACGACGGTCGTCGACGACTCGTCGACGACGGTCGTCGACGACAGCCTCATCTATGGCGGTCGTCGACGACAGCCTCATCTATGGCGGTCGTCTACGATGGCCTCATCTATGGCGGTCGTCTACGATGGCCTCATCTATGACGGTCGTCTACGACGGCCTCGTCTACATCAGCCTCGTAGACGACAGCCTCATCTACGATGGACGTCTACAACAGCCTCGTCTACGACGGTCGTCGACAATGGCCCCATCTACGATGGACGTCTACAACAGCCTCGTCTACGTCGGTTGTCGACAACGGCCTCCTCTACGATGGTTGTCTATGACGGCCTCTTCTACGATGGTTGTCTATGACGGCCTCCTTTATGATGGTTGTCTATGATGGCCTCATCTACGATGGTGGTCTATGACGGCCTCATCTACGATGGTGGTCTACGACAGGCTCATCTACGGATGGTCTCACCTACGAATGGTCTCATCTACGAATGGTCACATCTACAATGGCATTGTCTATGACAGCCTCATCTCGACGACAGCCTCATCTACAATGGTCATCTACGACGGTTGTCTATGACAGCCTTATCACTGATGGCCTCATCTACGATGGTCTCACCTGTGATGGCCTCATCTACAATGGCACAGTCTATGACAGCCTCATCTCGACGACAGCCTCATCTACAATGGTCATCTACGACTGTTGTCTGACAGCCTTATCAATGATGGCCTCATCTACGATTGCCTCATGTACAATGGCATCGTCTATGGCAGTTGTCAAAGACAGCCTCATCTATGACGGTTGTCTATGACCGTCATCTATGACGACGGCTTTGTCTGCGATAACCTCGCCTACGATAACCATGTCTACGATGGCTTAGTCTACGATGACATCGTCTACGATAACCATTTCTACGATGGCTTAGTCTACGATGACATAGTCTACGATGGCCTAGTCTATGACTGCATCCTGTACAACTGCCTCGTTGACGACAAAAAATTGTCAACGTCAGCCTATTCGTCTACGTCTCCCTAGTCAACTACGATCTCGATGACAATACAAGCGGCGAAAGCACTATAGTCCTCAAGAACAAAAGACACATAGACCAGAATAACTTAATGTCACAAATTAAGGGGAATAATATGAGTAAGTCTACAACCGTCACCAATATATGGAGAGGCAATATGTTAAGTAAATTCACCACTTCGCTCCGCCTCTAACTTCAGAGCATAGGTCAGATCTATGTAGCTCTAATACTGTTACAGGATTACTACTATCACTTTCCTGAGACTGCAAGGTCACATTGTGCCCGATATGTCCGCATCCTCCGATGCTCCTGCCACAGAACGAGTGATCCTAGTGTCAAAAATGTCCTTTCTTCCCGGGAACGACCCATTCATATCTGGTGAGAGAAGGCCCACAACTGCTGGGTTCCCCACAAGATGATTTTTGATGGTTTCCAGACCCTTAAGGAACAAGCAGCCAAACGCTTCCAACTTTCAAAAGCAAATGAGCAATGGTTTGTTCTCTTTCTGACTTTAAATAGAAAAGCTGTGCGACCTATTACAATTGTTGATTTATCCGGGAGGAATTGCAATCATGGAAAACCCTGTCACTAATAACCCTGCCTAACCAGCAAGGAGACGTTCTCAACTATGCCCGGTGTTACTGTATGGGCTGCCAATTCACTGGCAACATGGGGCAGGTATAACCACGAGACGTAGTCAGACATTGCCACATACATAGAATTTCTGCCGGAAGACTGATAGGCCAGAAATGAAAAATAAAAAAATTATAATTATGCAGGGATTGAAACTTCCTCATCAGTAAACATAGATTGCGCTATAGATATAGCCTCAATAGGTATCTCACAACTGGCAGGGGCAGTGGTCCTTAGACGCCAATGTTGGTCAAGGCCACTGCATATAGAACCTGAGGTGCAAATATATCTAATATTTTTCCCATACCATGGCGATGCTCTGTTTGGCAAGCACGTTGACGACGCCTGGCAAGCAGTCAAGGCTGACTCTGACACCGCAAGATCTTTTGGCACATTCAATTTCGAAAGAAGCACCCTTTAGAGGCGATAGAGATACTCATCGGTATCAAGGAGGATGCCAAAGGTATCAGACTTAACAACGCTATCAGTAGCCCTTAGGCCAGCTTACCTACAGTGACAATGTTCTAGTGCTGCTTACGCCATCCTGTGGGAGAAACAGTTCCAAAATGTTGTCATCTATTGCGGAAAATAGATTTGGACAAAGAAGTCCTGGCTCTCAAAACATATGGTCAGACGTTAGAGTTCACCAAGATTCCGCCCACTTCTCCACCAAAATGAGGGCCCCCCCTTCTCTGCATCTGCTTCGAAAGGGACTGATAGCTTCGCTAACCAAAGGTTCCATAGAGAAAGGAGTACATCTTCAGCAAAGTCCTTTCATTTGGCTTCAGATCAACTTCCTGCATTTTACCTACTGCATAGCCCTTTGGCAGTTTTTTTCAGGACGTAGGGTCATTAGGTATTCCCCTACTTCAGCAACTGGTTGATAAAAGTACCAAAGGCATTTTAATCGTCCACGGCCACAGAAGCTTGCCTAAAGTTGTTTCACATACCAGGTCTCCTTGTGAATTATCAAAGATCATCAACTCCTCCATCTAAGAAGATTCTGTTCCTAGGACGCAACACTAGATACTGTCCAAGACACAGACTTTCTATCCTAAGCCAAACAGCTAACGCTGTAGGAACTGGCTCTCATACTTAATAAATAAATAAATAATTTATATTTATATATATAAATAAATAATCAGTGCGTCGGTTCTGGACATCATGTCCTCGGTGATCAATATGAGCCCTCTTGCGCACTTGAAGATCAGACTCTTACAGGAACAGCTACAAAACCTTAGATTCAAACAAAAGAATCGTTCAGGGGCCTGGTGATCTTTGCACATGTATGATAAACTCTAGACTGGTGGTCCCAGATCTCCCACCTATCAGAGGACCTCACGCTCCTACCCTAAATACCTCACTTCGTAATGACTATGGATGCCTCCCTGGAGAGCTGGGGTGGTCATCTACAGACCCTACAGATTCAAGGAAAGTGGTCTTCGCTCCAAAAGAGCATGCATATCAGTCGCCTGGAGCTCAAATCCATCTAACTCAGTCTCCAAGCTTTCCTGCCAATGATAGCAAAGTCTTCGGTGTTAGTTTGCTCGGGCAATACCACCAGCATGCAATGAAGCAGCCTCCATGAATAGAAGTTTGATCGTTCGGCGCCAAATATGATGATCTCGTTCTGGGGCAAACTGCCTCTAGATTTCTTTGCAACAAATGAAACCCGCAAATGCCAATTCTATGCAACTTGTCATCCAGGATCATGGAGGAATACCTTTCGACACATGGTCCAGGATCTATGCTTAACTTTTCCCCTGATACCTTGAATACGAAAAGTTCTCAGCAACAGGAAAGCGGAGCGGGGTCCTCTCATCCTGATAACCCCCACTAATTACATGTGTGGCTCCTGAATTTTTTACATTTAAGGATTTGACTATTACACAGGAGTATAAAGACATTATCGCCAGGTCTCGTGCGGATAGCACTAACAAGACTTACAGACTGAAATGGAATCGATTCTGTCTCTGGTGCCGTTAAAACAACGTGCATCCGTGTCTCTCTGCTCCAGAGGAAATCCTACTGTACCTTCTGTCCTTGACAAAATCAGGACTGGTACATTCTTCTATTAGAGTTCATCTAGCAGCTATATCTCGATATAGACGCTCCCCAAAACGTCTCTCTCTCTGTTCTACCAGAATTGTACAGCAATTCATGAAAGTCTTGTTTCGCACTTATCCACCTGTTAAGGCTCCACCCCCTGAGTGGCACTTAAATAAAATTCTGTCGCAATTGATGAAGCAACCCTTTGAACCCATCCATAGGGCTGACATCATATACCTGACGTGGAAAGTGGCTCTTTTACTCGCCCTAACATCAACCAGAAGGGTTAGTGAAATACAAGCGTTCACTATAAAACATCCTTTCTTTGTTTTACAAATTAAATGGTTATCATTAGGACGAATCCCAAATTCATCCCTAAGGTTCCTTCGCAGTTCCATTTAAACAAACCTGTCATTCTCAGAACTTTCTTCCCTGATCCTGCTACACCTGCGGAACGAACTCTACACACTCTAGACATCAAGAGTTGTTTTAAATTCTACCTACAAAAAGCTATCCGTAAAACAGATAGCTGGTCGTAGCCTATGGACAAGGTTGTCCGGCACGGTTTCTAAAGCTACCATCACAAGATGGATAGCAGCTACAATTCAGTTTTGCAGCGTGAATCTTTCTGGATTCACTATGCTGTGCATTATTCCGCCATCTCGTGGTTGGGTCCGGATTCGTAGTCTTTTCTTTGTTTTTGTCATTTTTTTTTTTTTTTTTTTTTGTTGGCCCAGGTGGGCGGCGACGCCCCACCATTTGGTGTCTTCGGTGACGTCGTCGCGCTTCCGGCGGAAGCTCCCACCTTTGGTAGCCATCTTCAGATTCTTTTTTCCGCCGTGGGGTCTGGATCGTTGCCGAGAAGTTCCAGAAAGTTGGACGAAGAATCTCGAAAAGTCGAAATTTCATCACAGAAGATATACTACTGAGACACCGGACGACGACACTAGTACCGGAGAAGAAGGACGACGAGGTAGAAGGTCCACGACCGAAATCTCGACGCCTACAGAGAATGCGCTCACAGGGGGCTCCTAAGCGCGGTTATGGACAAGACTCCGTTCAAGTTCTGCAGAAATTGCCACCACAAATACGCCCAAAAAGACCAGCACCCAGTCTGCAACCTCTGCTTGCCGCTCGACCACGCCAGCGAAGACTGCAACGCGTGCTCGGCGTTCACCCCGAAGACCCTCCGGGTGAGAGACAGACAGAGAAGGGCGAATTACAGCATGCAGGGCCAGGGACCAGCACCATCTCTCCGAGACCTGGGTCTCTCGAGCGGAGAGGAGGACAACATCGCAGAGGGACCAGAGGACTGCGCTGTCGTCGAAATCGAAAAGAAAACGTCGAAGGAGGTAAGGGAGTCGTCGACCCCAAAACACCAAAGCGACGCTCGAAAGAGTGAAGCCAGAATCCCTAGCGACACTGCCAGAAGTGTAGCAAAGTCCACCAAGGGAGCGTTGCCGCCGAAACACTCGACGAAAGCAACAGCACCAAGGGACAAACAGCCGAGCGGATCCTTGGACAAGGACTCTCAATCGGCGAAAGCCTCCGAAAAACGAAGGCGTCGAAGGTCGTCCCCGAAAAGGAAACCTCGACACCGAGAAAGGAAGGCCCGGCGTCTGTTTCGACGACCGCGACCGCGAAGAGAGGCACTGCACCACTCGACGCCGAAAAGGCCCACGAGATGGCGAAAAGAAGAGGAGGCTCGAGGCAGAGATGGCGAGCATCCTGCAACGCAAAAAAACTTCGACGAGAAGATGAAACAATACGCTATTCCGTCGAAGCAAGCCCACGAGGCAGTCGAGGAGTTCGAGGTCGAAGTCGACGAGGCCCCGGGGACACCCGAACAGCTCGAAGACCAGGACGAGGAATACTACTACTTCGAGGCCGAAGGCGAAGAAGAGATGCTGTCTTACAGGGACTCGGCGTCCTCTGAAGTACAAGACCTAGACTGGCAAGACCTCGACACAGAGTCACCAGAAGAAGGGGTAGACACTTACCCCTCGAGACCTTCGCCGCCAGACGACATCGGAGTCTACAATGAGGTCGTGCAGAAGGCTGCAAAGACTTATGGGGTCGAAATGCAGGAGGAAAAGACAAAAGCAGGTTTCCTCTTCGAAACCCTGCTCCCCCAACAGACAAGGAGTCAATTTCTACCCATGTTACCTGGCGTTCTCGACCAGGGAAGGGAGGCCTTCAGGGAACCAGCAATCTGCAAGGCGGTTACCCCTAGGAGCGAAAAGAAGTATAAGCACTCCACAAAAGATCCTGCATACATACAGGGGTCTGTACCAGCAGACTCCATTATCGCTGCAACAGCCAGGAAGAGGGCCGGTGTGCCCACCAACACAGGCCCACCTCCAGACAAGGAGAGCAAAAGAATAGACCTCACAGGACGTAAGGTGGAGAGGAACGCAGCCATACACTGGCGTATCGCCAACTCCAACGCCCTCATCAGCAGGCATGCATACCAGCATTGGGCAGAAATGAGCCAGCTCATTAAGCACCTGCCAGAAGAACACCAACAAAGGGCCAATTACCTAGCGGAAGAAGGCAAGGCCATCGCGAACACTTGCCTAAAGTCAGCCTTGGACGCAGCAGAGAACTCCAGCAGGCAAATGATGATAGGGATGACTGAGAGGAGACACGCATGGCTCAGGATCTCCGGCTTCAAACCAGAAGTACAGAGCAACATCATCAACACACCGTTCGACGGTGAGAAACTGTTTGGAGCAACAGTTGACAACAAATTAACACAACTAAAGACGGACAACGAAACTGCAAGGTCCATGGGAGCGCTGCAGTTCAGGGGGATGAGAAGAGGGAACCCCTCAAGGCGAGCCAGTGGTAGAGGAGGCAATGCACCTACCACTTCACATCAATCACAACAACAAGGGTACCAAGGGAACAACCAGGGCCAAAACCTGCAGGGACAACAGCAGCAGAATTGGCAGTACCAACCCAGAGGACGGTCCTTTCGAGGGCGCGGGTACGGACGGGGACAGGCCCGAAGAGGGGCCAGCAGCCCGCCTCAAAGTGACTCCACACACATAACAAGCCCCCCACCGTTAACACCAAGGTTGAGGGGAAGTCCGCAAAAGGAAAATATAAAGAGCAGAAGCACACAGCAAATAACCACCGAGCATACGACACCAGTGGGAGGAAGAATAAGAAAATTTCTCACACAATGGAGGAAAATTACCACAGACAAATGGATACTAAACACCATACAGCACGGGTACTGCATAGACCTCCAAAAACACCCGCCAGGGAGAAGACCAAGACATCGGTCAATACCCGCAAGAGAACTAGCCCTCCTCCGCCTAGAAGCAGAGGAACTGCTACAAAAAGAGCAATAGAACCAGTTCCAAACAACGAAAGGAACAAGGGAATATACTCAACGTACTTCCTAGTGCCAAAGGTAGACGATACACTAAGACCTATACTGGACCTCAGATTCCTGAACAAGTTCGTAAAAACCCAAAAATTCAAGATGACTTCACTTCAGGAAGTAATACCCCAAATCCAAGAAGGGGATTACATGGCGACCTTAGACCTAAAAGATGCATACCTGCACATACCCGTCAACCGCAAACACAAACGGCTATTAAGATTCGTGATAGGCCACAATCACTACCAGTTCACAGTGCTAGCCTTCGGACTAAAGTCCGCACCAAGAGTGTTCACGAAATGCCTAGCAGCAGCTGCAGCGCACCTTCGGAGGAGGAGCATACATGTATACCCCTACCTCGACGACTGGCTGGTAAAAGCAGGATCATACAGACTCTGCAAAAACACATCAAACAAGTCATAGAAACACTGTCCACATTAGGTTTCTCAATACATTGGGAAAAATCGTCAACAGAACCCCAACAAATCAAGATATTCTTGGGGGCACAAATAGACAGCACACAGTCCAAGGTGTTCCCCAGCGACAAGAGAAGTATAGCGCTCCTGAGGGAAACACGTCATTACCGCAAGGGGCAAGTTCTGACAGTGAGGACGGTGAGCAGGCTAATGGGAATGATGGCATCATGCATCCACCTTGTCCCGCATATCAGACTGCACATGAGACCGTTCCAGGAATGGATACAACAGCAATGGTCACAAGCCACAGGGAGTTGGGAAGATCTAGTGGTTGTCACACACGCAGTGCAGAAAGAAATAGCGTGGTGGAAAGAAGAGAACATATTACAAGGGAAGCCATTCACACAGCCAACTCCAACAGTGACCATCACAACAGACGCCTCACAGCAGGGCTGGGGCGCGCACATGACCAGACTCCGCGTCAGGGGGCTCTGGTCACAACAAGATGCAGTGAAACACATCAACTACCTAGAACTCAAAACTGTGTTCCTAGCCTTAAAAGCCTTTCAAAAGCAGCTTTACGGCCAGCGAGTGCTGATACAAACAGACAACACAACTGCAATGTTCTACATCAACAAGCAAGGTGGGACACAATCAGCACCGCTGTCAAGTCTGGCACAACAGATCTGGAGATGGGCCATCCCTCTAAGGATAGACCTGCTAGCAATACACCTCCCAGGAATAGACAATGTAGAAGCAGACCGACTCAGCAGGCAGACGTCTGCATCCCACGAATGGGAACTGAACCAACAGGAGGTGCAGCAACTGTTCCAAAAGTGGGGAACACCACGGATAGACCTCTTTGCAACACCCCACAATGCAAAATGCCAACATTACGCATCCAGACAGCCGGACCAAAGGTCCCTAGGGAATGCCCTATGGATAAGTTGGTCGAACGAATTTGCTTACGCTTTTCCCCCGATACCACTGTTACACAAAGTACTCAGCAAATGCAGGAGCAGCAGCATGACACTCATACTGGTGGCACCTCAGTGGGCCAGACAAACATGGTTCTCACAGATTATGGAAATGGCGCAGGAACCAGCACACAGGTTCAGCAGAAGGAAAGACCTCCTCACAATGCAAGACGGAAAAGTGCTCCACCCAGAACCAGACAGCCTCAGCCTAGCAGCATGGCTCCTGAGGACCTAGAATTCGCACACCTCAAACTACCTCCAAGCACCATGGCAGTACTCAGAGAAGCAAGGAGACCCACTACAAGAAAATGCTACATTGCAAAGTGGAAAAGGTTCTCACAATGGTGCATTACAGAGGGACTGCAACGAAAAGTCACAAAAGAATCAACAGTACTGCGATATTTAACACACCTACTACAAAGCGGGCTGAGCTACTCGTCACTAAGGGTTCACCTAGCAGCCATAGTGGCCTACACCAGGGAGAAGCGGTGAAAAGCTTCTTCACCTCCCAAGTGGTCAAAAGATTCCTGGAAGGGGCTAAAAGAATAGCCCCCTAAAAGGATGCCAGCCCCAAGCTGGAACCTCAACACTGTACTGACACAGTTGATGAAATCACCATTTGAACCCATACACAAGAGCACACTGCACATGCTCACACTAAAAACGGCTTTCTTAGTGGCTATCACGTCACTGCGAAGAGTCAGTGAACTACAGGCTCTCACACTACAAGAGCCCTACTTGCAAATACACAAGGACAGAATTGTCATGAGGACGGACCCACACTTCCTGCCAAAGGTGGTGTCGCGGTTCCATATCAATCAAACAATACAGATACCAAGTTTCTTCCAGAAACCTTCAACACCCTCAGAAAAGGCGCTACACACGCTAGACGCCAGAAGGGCAGTGATGCACTACATAGAAAGGACGAAGGAATGCAGGAAAACAAAACAACTCTTCGTTTCCTTCGCAAGCAGTTTCCTGGGACGACCAGTAACAAAAAATACCATTGCACGGTGGATTGCACAAGCAATACAACTCTGCCACAAGCAGGCAGGACAACAGTTACAAGGGGCCGCCCAGGCTCACTCAACAAGGAAAAAGGGAGCAACGGTTGCGTTCCTAGCGAACACACCTATACAAGACATTTGCCAAGCGGCAACATGGTCTTCCGTGCACACGTTCACCAAACACTACTGTGTTGATATCCAAATGAACAAAGAGGCACAAGTAGGACAGAAGGTCTTACAGCACATTTTCAGCAACCAATGCTCATCTTCCACCCAACCACCGCAATAACAAAACCGCTACTAAGTCTATGCACAGCATAGTGAATCCAGAAAGATTCACGCTGCAAAACGAATAGTTTCTTACCTGTCGGTGTAGTTTTGCAGCTTGAAGACTTTCTGGATTCACT
This sequence comes from Calotriton arnoldi, assembly GCA_963921515.1. Classification (NCBI taxonomy): domain Eukaryota; kingdom Metazoa; phylum Chordata; class Amphibia; order Caudata; family Salamandridae; genus Calotriton; species Calotriton arnoldi. The sequence continues at coordinate 88,066 of CAWUFW010010489.1, forward strand.
AGCGATCCCACCCGCCTCCGCCAGGAAGATAACATAGGAGGTTAAGGGTACAACTAAACTACATACAAGGTTTTAAAGGGATCAAAGAATAATTGAAGGATTAAAGGTTAAAGACATAGACAACAAAAAACTGTAAGAGGAAAAGAAAAAAAGAATCCGAAGATGGCTACCAAAGGTGGGAGCTTCCGCCGGAAGCGCGACGACGTCACCGAAGACACCAAATGGTGGGCGTCGCCGCCCACCTGGGCCAACAACAAAAAAACAAAAAAAAGACAAAAACAAAGAAAAGACTACGAATCCGGACCCAACCACGAGATGGCGGAATAATGCACAGCATAGTGAATCCAGAAAGTCTTCAAGCTGCAAAACTACACCGACAGGTAAGAAACTATTCGTTTTGCCACGACAAGGCAGGCAAGCCTTTGACAAAAACAGTGAGAGCGCATTCCACAAGAGCAGTCTCCACATCGGCTGCTATATTCGCAGGGGTGCCACTGGAAAAAATCTGCAGAGCAGTGACATGGAAAACGACGCACACGTTCACACAGCATTACTGCCTGGAGTCAACGCAGCGCGCTGATGCAGCCGTGGGACAAGGCAGTGCTACATCATTTGTTTCAGTAAAGTGAGCCTCTTAAATTGGAGGATTCCTTTTCTGTTTTCAATTGACCTACATTTTGAAATGTGCCATAATTGTTTATAGAAGATGGTATACTTGTTTAAGCTTATGGTAGAAATGTTTATTCTACATGTCCATGCGTTTATATGCATATAGTTATACACCAACGCTTTCACAGAACATTCTTTTTGTGAATGCATTTTGATACGCTATTGGTACTACCCACCATCCACTAAGGGTACTTACTTGTTTTTGATTACTGCTTGCTACTCTGATTCAAGCATGTGAATCTATGAAAGATACTCCAATACTGGATAAGAAATAAGTTACTTACCTGTACCTGCAGTTATCCAGTATTGGTATCTTTCATAGATTCACATGCAACCCACCCTCCTCCCCGGAGAGGCTCCCCTTATACTTTGGTATTCCTATTCACACTTGTGCTGGAAAATCTGAGGGATTCAGCCTCTCTTCTGAAGGTTCTAGAGGGTGCTGGTTACTGATTGGTTGTACTTAAAGGTTGGTCCTTTTTTAGAAAAGGAGGTAGATAGGCTATTAAATGCATGGTTGCTACCATGATAGCCTATGGAAATGTTTAAATTACTGCTTTATGTATATTACAGTGGGACTCCCACTTCGACAACGGGGAATGATTCAAGCATGTGAATCTATGAAAGATACCAATACTGGATAACTGCAGTTACAGGTAAGTAACTTATTTCATTCTCACTTGGTGGGGAGACTCATCTGACCTCCTGAAGCACGGTGACCTCTTCCTGGGCGGTTGGTACGTCAGGCCCACTGGTCAGCAGAACGGTGAACCAGACGTTGCGGGCAGTGGCTGCAGGGAAGTGGCTCCTCCACTTCAAGGGAAATGCTGATGGCTTGACTAAGTGCTGAAGGCCCTCCCAGGCATTTAGATGATGCATAGCTGCAGGACGAGTCGGGTTGTCGTGATTGTTGGGACAGGAGCAGACAGGCGGGGTTTGGTATCAAAGTCCACCAGTAGTCTGCAGTTCTCGCTTCTTCAGCTCTTCTTGGTCCTCCATCTTGTGTCAGGGGAATCTGAGTTTTGGTGTCAGGGGGCCACGTAAATACTGAATTTAGGGGTGTTAAGGGATGTGAGCGGTAGGAGCCAATGGACTGTTTACCCTTGGAGTCACTATGCCCCCTATATGACCACTTCCTGTGGGGAGTGGGCATAACCCTGCCCCAGAGTTCCTAATTACACCAAAATCAAAATGGTGGAACCCTTCTTGCATGGAGCACATCAGGCAGCCCACCTTAGGGGTGTGACTGGCCTAGTAGCAGGGGCTTTGAAGTCCCTGGCCTTGGTATGCAGATTCACTAGCCATCCTGCTGGAGGTGTGAACACCTTCCTCTGGAGCAGGCATTGTTCCTGTCCTCAGAGAGAGTGGGCTCTCACCTACAGGGGGTCAGAAACATGGTTGTGGTGGCAGGCTGGACGTTCACAGTCAGCCAGCACACTAAGAGGCTGTTAGGTTTTCAGGAGTCACCTCTAATGTGCCTTCTGGGTGCATGTTTTAATAAATCCACTATTGGCATCAGTAGGGATTTATTAAGACAAGGTATTTGATACCAAACACCTTAGGTTTCAGTGAAGCCATCATGTAGCTGGGGAACTTGCAGTGACCATTGTCCAGTACATGTACTTAATATGGCTTCCCTGTTTACATGTACTATCGAGCAATTGAACTAGACGGCACAGGGGCATATCTGCCCATGCAGATATGTCCTCACATGTAATATAATGCACCCTGCCTTAGGGCTGTAAGGCCTGCTGTAGGGGTGACTTATGTATATTTCATGCAGTGTCTGGGGAACATAGCACAAACGGTGTGTGCCATGTCGTCTTTTCACATTTGTCTGCACCATTTTGTGCAGCCTGCAATGGCAGTCTGCATGAGTTTGGTGGTGGGTCCCTTACGGTGGCACAATAGCTGCAGCAGCCCTTAGGGACCCCCTTTAGTACCCAAGGCACCAGTTACTAGGGACTTAGAGGTGCTAAAGGTCTTGCCAATTATGGAACAATTGAACAGTTACCTTGTTTTAGGGAAAGAGCACTGGCACTGGGGACCTGATTAGCAGGAACCCAGTGCACTTCAGTCAAAATTGCTTCAAATACCAGGCAAAACAGTGGGGTGACCATGTCAAAAAGGGTCACTTCGCTACCTTAAGCATAAAGTCTTCAGCCCCACGACAAACCGTGTCCTGGCTGACGGGTTCCCATACTTAAATCCCTTTGCTGGTGAAGCTGGGATCCCAGAGCCCGAGGGTGTACTTCCTATCCTGGAGCAGCATCCGATTCTTGTTGGTTTCTAGATTTCGCTGGCTTAAAGCCCATATTTCCAAGTAAGGTGAATTTGAACTATTTGCATGTGATATTTAGTCACCTCAGACTGGAGACCCACACTTGCTGTTGTCACTGAGGGAGAAGACCACAGTACAGGAAAATTGGGATGGGTGATTTTCGCCTAGACAGGAAAAACCTACGCTTGGGCAATGTTAATAGGTAGATTTCCAAGCACCATGTCCAGAGATTTCGGGGCGGATAGCTGGCAGAGTGTACGTACAGGTTCGGATGGACATCACCGGTTTAACATAAAGAACACACCATCTTGTGCAGCGCACATAAGTATGTTCTATATGGGACCCACCCTCATCAGTCTACCCAGAAATTGCACATCGATCTTACTTGATTTATAGATATGTCACCGGCAAAATGACGGTAAAGGTCCCCATTCTGATGAAGACATCTAACTGTGCTTCCTCACCTTGTGAATTTCCCCGTGAGCCAGTCTGGGTCTGGAAATCTCTTGAGAGCAATTTCATAGTGCGTCAGATACGCCCCCCGGATATGTCGGTCTACAATATGTGCTCCACCTCCATGCACTGATGTCAGCTCCTTTCTTTCCTGGCCCTCAGATGTGGATCCGGCTCTCTTTCAAATTTGGTCTAACAGGATATTCCCAGAAATGTTTTCAAGTGTGCAGTGAAATGTCCCCCCCCCCTTAACATGTTTTTAAGTTATATTGGAACGGTCATCGTTGGTGGCTGCTGCATGACGATGAAACGCAAGACCATCCATGATCACAAAGCCAACCTTGCTATCACTGGACTCTGCAAGAAGTCAAAGAAGACTCAGTACTGTTTGAAGTAGAGGGTGCAAACACACTTTTGCTCCCGAGGCTGATCGTCGAAGTCACGGAGTTCAGGTAAGTTGAAAGAATTGGAGCAACACGAGAGAGCCAAGCATGAGTCTCCCTCCCACTGCTCGGACGCGCACAACGCTCCAGGCACCTTTAGGCCATGGAGTCATTCCTAGATTTCAGAAGTGATTCCGACCCAGGTCTCTGCCCCCATAGGAAGCTGGCTCTTTGTACGATATACCTCTTTTTGGAATATCATATAAATAGTCTGGGTATTCCTTTACTAGTGGTCAGGGGCTTGCTCTAGCAATCCCAATGTGCTCTTCTAGGGGGTATTGTGGTGGAGCAGCCTTAGGCTTATCGGAGGTGACTGTTAGACATCTGCAAATACACACAATAATCAATAAATGATTCACACGACTCAATAAGAAGATCCACACCAATATATACACTTATCTTTATATATATTTAGGTACCAGAATCCATACGATCAGATAAGAACCTTTTTCAAAAGAAATTCTTTTGCATTCAAAAAGTAGACACTTTTAGTACATTTTTCAGAAGCTGCAATGTTATCCTATTGTAGGAAGTACAAGTACGGCACACAGGACAGTGACTTACAGGACCAATCTCCTGGACTTAAGGTGAGTGGTGGGCAAGGACCAAGGCAGCACCAGCAATACACCACCAGCGGCACTAGGGAGGCCGGTTTCAAAACCGCGTTGGGTGCCTAATGTTAGTTCATGGGGATCGGTCTTCATGTAAAGAGGCTGCAGGCTTGGACTGGGAGGCCAGTCGGACTTAGCCAACAGGGGGGCTCAGGCTTCATGATGCTCGGGATGTGGGGGGACACCTTTGGTCCTCTTCTCCACAGGCCAGGGGCAACGGGTGCAGAGGTGTCCTTGGGCGTCTGGTTTTTCTTACCAGGAGCAGCCGCGGTGGAGGAGGCCTACGAATAGAGACTGCAGGTGACGTCAGAGTTCACAAGGGGTGAAACCAAAGTGGACCCGGTTTGTGGAGGACTGGGGGGAACCACATTTGCATCATTGGCCCACTTGAACTCTGGCTTGGAGCGTTGGCGAGTGGTGTCCTTAGGCTTTGGGTTTTTGCAGTCTTGGAGTCCTCACAGGTCTCTTTGGATACCTGCAGGATGCAGGCCAGCTGCTTCACAGGAGTTCTTGGTTCCTGGGTGAAGTGCTGGCAGACCTCCCAGGCTTTGGGGATAGCACAGCTGTAGGATAAGTCAGCTTTTGGTGCAATTGTTGAAGTCAGCAGGCAGGCGGGCAGGGTTGGTGCCAAGTCAGTTGCTGGATCTTCTGTTCTTGCTCTTTGTGACTATTCACGGTCATCGTCTTTATGTCGGCAAGATCTCATTTTCTGGTGCCAGGGGTTCCCCTAAATACTGAATGTAGGGTTTTAGGGGAGTGTAGGGTAGTAGCCAATGGACTACCTACCCCTGGAGTAACAGCACCCCCAAATGACCACTTCCTGTGGGAAGTGGGCATAACCCTGTCCCAAAGTTCCCAAGTTTGCCATCACCAAGATGGCCAACTCTGAAAAGTTGTGTTCACTTCAGATTAGGCCCCCTTAGGGGTGGTACTAGCCTGGGGGTGGCGCTCCTACCTGACTGATTTTCCCGCCTGTCCAGGTGCCAAGGGGATTATGGACAAAGGCTGTCGGCTTCCTCTCCTGTTAGGGGAGCCAGACTCGCTTTTCAAAGGTGGTGGCCACTTTGAGGCTCCCCTGCCTTGGAATGCTAATCAGCAGGTCATCCCCAAGCTATCGGCGACACCACAACAGCTCCATGAGCTCAGGTTGGCTGTGGACAATATCTTTGGTACTCCACTTGTTCCCTCTGTAGCCCTTGGGGGCCCTAGGGATCAGAGGCGGCCTTCAGTCAGGCTACTATTGGCAGATCCCTTCCCGTCACTGACTGCGCCATTCAACCTTGTCCCGAGGCCAACACCCTTTGTGAGCTCGGCTTCACCAACTTCAACTACGATGCAATGTCCGATAGTCTTTGGTGCTGCTACTCCGAGTCTCGATGCCAGCACTGACATCGGTCACCGAAAGGAGAGTAGATTGTTTGGTTGGACTCCGAGACCCATCTACCACTCCAAGAGGGCACAGTTACCACACCCTTGAGCCCATTCGGACCCAGTCTGATGATCATTGTGATGACGCCCCTTATTATGATGACAATATTTTTGAAGACTTAAAATATGTTCTGATAGGGACTTATAAGAAAATAAGTTACTTACCTGTAACTGCGGTTATCCAAAATTGGCATCTTTGATAGATTCACATGCTTGAATTCTTCCCCCTTGTTGAAGTGGGAGTCCCACAGTATCCTAATCAGGCAGTAATAGAAGAAACTTATCATAGGTGTCAGAAAGTGCCTCTTTTGCATGGGTAGCCCCCCATTTTTTGCCTGGTTTTGATGTGGTTTCAAATGTAGTGCACAGTGTCCCTGCCAACCAGGTCCCTGGTGCCAGTGCTCCTTCCCTAAAACAAACCCCAATTGGTACTTCTGCCTCCTGTAAGTCCCTAGTAAATGGTACCCTGGGTACCTAGGGCCTGGAAGTTGCAGAGTGTCTTTTAGGACCTCCCTTCACTGGGACAATGCCAAGACCCTTGCAGCGTGAATGCCCCTACGAAGGAGAAAACGACAAAGTCGACATGGCACCCTGCCTGGGTGCCATGTCAGCTAGCACTGCCTGACAGCATAGATAAGTCACCCCTCTAGCGGGCCTCACGACCCTAAGACAGAGTGCACTATACTACAGGCGAGGGCATATCTGCATGAGCAAATATGCCCCTACAATATTGGGCACCATTTCCCGATATTGTGCCAGTGAAGCCATAGGGAGTACATTGGCTGGGAACTCGACAACTTTAGTTCCACAGCACCATGATGGCTTTACTGAATATAGGAGTGTTTGGTACTAAACTACTCCTTTCAATAAATCCACACTGACACCAGTGTAGGATTTATTGTACCATGTACCCAGAAGGCACCTCCTAGGTGCCCCCTGAATCCCTACCAACCCTTGTGTGGTCTCTGATCGGCTGTAGGGAGCCACCCACCACCAGACATGTTTCTGGACCCCTGGTAGGGAGCCCCTGCTCTCTGGGACCAGAAACAATGCATATCCTTGGCAGAGGTGTCATGCCTCCTCCCCCAGGATGGGCCAGTGCTCAAAGAGGGAAGCTTCAATGGCCTGCTGCCTTTGTAACGCGACCCCCAGCCTCTGCTGCTAGCAGCAGATGGCAGCCCCTGGTTTACAGCCACACTTTGGGCAGGAAAACTGTCGGAAAAAATAAAAAAAGATGGGAGGTGTGCCTACCTCTGCCAACTCCACCTGTCAACTCCTCCCCTAAAGTGGGAGGAAGCGAGGTGAAGTACAACTTTCAGTCCCCGCCATCCTGAAGTTGTGGGGGGGACCCCTCCAATCAGGGCTAGGTCTATGCCCCCTCCCACAGGAGGGTGGCATAATGGAGGGTGTAGTCACTCCCTGTAAGGTGCCCATTGGCCCTACCTGCTACTCCCCTAAAACACCTCCTAAATTTAGTATTTGGGCGACTCCCCCAGACCTGACCCTCAGATCTGCGATCACCTTAGAAGAGAGAATACACCATGCAGCAGAAACCAGAAGACAGCTGCCTTGGCCCCAGCCCTACCAGCCTGTCTTCAGCTTCGATGACCCTGCAACCTGTCTTGCAACAACGGCCTCCAAAACCCCTGGGAGGACTGTTGCCTTCAATAAATATTCCAATGTCCCAGGACAGCGGACCTGTCCAGAAGAAACAGACTCCAAAGACTCTGGATCCCGGCAGATCCACGTCCCCAGCCCACTCTGCACCAGACGCCCACGGCCCGAGTGGCTCACCTGTGCAGTGAAGTCTCCCCGGCGAACCTGACCTTGTGTCCAGCATTGACTGACCTCTCCTGCCCTCCACGACAGCACCTGCAGTGTGAATCAGAAGACTTCCCGCGACCAGCTCTGAAAAGAAGACTCCGACATCGAAAGGCACCCCTGCACCCAAAGCCCCTGGGCCTTGGTGAGCTGAACCGATGATGCCCCTACGACTCCCTACATCCCAACTTACCTCTACTGTCTTTGGTCTTCCTCTTGCCACCTTTGGTGCCACACCTGCAGCCTCTTTACCGTCAAGAAAATCCTCATTGAAAAGCCTTGGATGCCTGACATTGAATTTTCACCCTTCACCCGGCCGCCGCTGGTGGTGGTGTATGTTTGGTACTGCTTTGTGCCCCCCCCCTTGTGCTTAACCTAACCCCCAAAGCTTGGCTCCTGCAACCAATCTACTTACCTGCAAGTATGGTGGCTCCAAGCACCCCCCTGTCTCCATTGGAAAGCATTGGGTCGAACTCTGAATTTGACCTCTGCACCCGGCCCCCCTGTGCCACTGGTGGTGCAGTATTGGTACTTACCTGACCCGTGGCCCTTGCTGACTTTTGGCTCCAAAGACTGAAATTGCAAGTTCGATACTCACCTGGTTAACCGCATTATTGTTTTCCTCATAGGATAACATTGAATAGTGTGAAAAAGTGTCGATTTTTTAAAGTGAAAAGTATTTTTAATTAAAAACGTACTTACCGTCTTACGAAGACCTGTGTCTTAAAATAAAGTACAAACAAAGTATAATTTTATAAAATTGGTCTGGATCTCCTTGAGTTGTGAGTTCAATAAATGTCTTACACTCTTCTGTATTAGGCCTAAGGCTGCTCGCCCACACTACCACCAATAAAGCACTTTGGGTTTTACTTTGAGCCTTGTACACGTTTAGGGAACCCCTGGACTCTGTGCACGGTATTACCACCTAGTGGTAATATCATACACAGAAGCAGATTCCTACAATAGGCTAGAATGGCCCTAGGCTCTTAGCCTAAGTCCTTTTAAAAAAAAAAAAAAAAGCTTGTACTATAACCAATCAGCTGCTAGCACCCTCTAGAACACTTCCAAGAGAGGCTGAATCCCTCAGATTTTCCAGCACAAGTGGGAGCAATATCCCATGTATAAGGGAGCCTCTCCGGGGAGGAGGTGGGTCGCATGTGAATCTATGAAAGATACCAATACTGGATAACCACAGTTACAGGTAAGTAACTTATTTTCTTATCTAGTATTGAGGTATCTTTCATAGATTCACATGCTTGAATCAAAATAACTGCAAAAAGAACAATTGATGAACACATTGTAGAACAATGTCATACATTCACCCCAGTACAGAGATCTGGGCCTAAATCCATCGTTTTTGCTCACCGTGCCATTCCAGTTTGAACCCAGCCATATGCAAATCAGTCTTGACCCTGCGCCCAATGGGAACAGTCCAGCCCGAACTGCCAGGCCAGGTCCTCCCTGGACTGGAAACAAGCATCCTAGGACCGGTTTCGGGGTTTCACCCTCATCAGCCAGGATAGCTTGACTCCAGTGGCATGGAGAGCACGGGACCCACGTCTGGGCATACCCGTCCCACTCGGGGTGACAAATGCAAAAAGAACAATTGATGGACAGAATGCAGAACAATGTCATACATTCACCCCAGTACAGAGATCTGGCTAGAAATAGGCTAGAATGGCCCTAGGCTCTTAGCTTAATAGCCTAAGTCCTTTTTAAAAAAAGGACCAAGCTTGTACTATAACCAATCAGCTGCTAGCACCCTCTAGAACACTCCCAAGAGAGGCTGAATCCCTCAGATTTTCCAGCACAAGTGGGAGCAATATCCCATGTATAAGGGGAGCCTCTCCGGGGAGGAGGGTGGGTCGCATGTGAATCTATGAAAGATACCAATACTGGATAACCGCAGTTTCAGGTAAGTAACTTATTTTCTTATCTAGTGTTGGGGTATCTTTCATAGATTCACATGTTTGAATCAAAATAACAAGCAGTATTATGATAAATGTAAGTACTCTTAGTGGATGGTGGGTAACATTAATATCAATTTGTAAGCAATATATTAACCAAATGTACAGATAGAAGTACTTTATGTACATATGCAAACATTGGTCTCTAAAATGCAGATAACAAAAAAAAATGTAAAACAAGTAACATTTGGCAAATGGTTAGGCACCTCTACTTAAAGGGGCTGACCTTATTGGAATGTATGTCGGAATAACGCCTGTCCCACGGCTGCATCAGTATGCTGCGTTGATTCCAGGCAGTGGTGCTGCATGAACGTGTGAGTGCTTTTCCACGTGGCAGTGAGGAAAACTTGAATCTGCTTGAGTAAAAAGTCCAAAGAGCCCTACGTCATGCTATAACGGGTTCCTCATGACCCGGTGATCTGACTGTCGTCCGCCCAGTTTCACGAATGGGTCCCAATCGGTAGGGAAGCTTTCTCACAGGAGAAATAAAACACTCTGGATATAACTCTTTGGATATATAAAACAAGAAATGGATAACAACAAAGTTGTTGGAACAGGAAAAGGAAAATAAACTGCTTATGGCCTCGTACCTTCCCTATCCCTTAGGAAGAGTCCCATGCTCCCAGTAGGAAAGTCCAAAACCTACAAGATACCCTCTTTGTTGATCAACTAGCTCGCAGTTATCTCAGGTGGTCCTGAAGAAGGTGGATTTTAAAATATATTTTCCACCGAAACGTACATAGACTGGAGCGTATAAGATTCCCAACATACAACACGACAGCGGCTGGAAAAAAAAATAGTAATCTTCCCATTGTCTACGGACAGTGATTGTAACTAGTGATTGGGATGGGTATGAATTCAAAAAGTTAGTGAATGAATGCGTATGTGTGCAAGGAGAGAGTGGCGTTGAATACATGAGGGTATGAAACTAGTATGAGGTATCTTTTTTTGAAGTTATCTCTGTATTGTTTCCTTGTGTTTTTTTAGTCTAAGGGTTCTAGAGATTTTTTTTAACCTGAAATGAAAATAATTGATCAAAGAACTAGCACCATATACTGGATCTAATTGTACAGTGTTGTATATTATATATTGTATGTATTCACATCATGTTTTATGTACAATTTAAGATATGTAAAATATATAAAGAAACAAAAAGTCAAGAAATGAGAATTATAATAAAGAAGTGAGTTTGACACAAGGACTAAATGGTTTAATTCAATAGTATTTTATATATGGCCAGCTTGGTGAGGTACTTGTAGCCCCTTAGGAAGCAATACAGGTCTAGTGGGACTTTGTATTACAATTCATTGTTGATATAATACATACTGGTTGTATTGTCGGCACAAACAGTACAGAGGAGTTTATGATCCTTTGGAGGAAAGATGGCTTTGAGTTCTAAGCTGTTGATGTGAAGAGACCTCCGATTTGTGGACCATGTTTCCTGGATCTGAAGGCCCTGCATGTGGCCTCCCCAGTCCTCCATGGAGGAGTCGGTCGTGATTATAAAATCCAGCAGTAGAAACGTGAGGCCTAGAGAGAGGTGTGGTGGATGAGACCACCATGCCAGTATGGGCAACATCCAAGGAAAGTGAGAGATCAAATCCTCGAAGGACCCTTCTGACTGGATCCACTGGAGTTATAACTCCTCATGCAACAGCCTCATGTTGAGGCGTGCCAAGGGAACCAAGCTTATGGCTAAGGAGATCATGCCCAGGAGCGACTTGAACAGTCTCACAGAAACGTACTGTCTTCTTGCAATGCTTTGAGCTAAACAAGCCAACCTCATTTGCCTTTCTTGGGAGAGGAAGGCTTTGTTCTGAACAGTGTCGAGACAGGCTCCCAGGAATTACATGGTCTGACTGGGTGTGGTGGAAGACTTTTTCTAATTGACAGAGGCCTAGCTTACTGAAACAAGGAGAAGCAAGCTTCTGTTACTTTGGCAGCTTGTCCTGGCGTTAGGGCTTTTAGCAGCCAGTCGTCTAAGTAAGGAAATACTTGATGACCTTGCTTCCCGAGTGCTGCTGCTACAGGTACCATGCACTTGGTGAAAATGTGAGGTGCAGACTTTAGACCGAAGGGTATGACTTTGAATTGGTAATGGGTACCAGCCACTGTGAAGATAAGGTATTTGCAGTCTAGAAGGCTGGCTTAGTATATGGTGCACACTTAAAGTGAAGCACCTTGCACTAATCCAGACAACCCTTATGGTGATTTTAGTGGTCTTAGACAGCCATAGAAAGCCCTCTAAGTGGTAGCTGTGGAGAGCAGCCTTCAGGCTTAGTCCAGAAGGAGTGTTAAGCAGCTTGTTATACTATAGGTATGTTTATTATACACACTCACCAACGCATTGGTATATCTCCTACCCAGAGATATCAACACAATACAAACAATACTTCAAATGTAAAGTGGTAAGTAAGCGCAAATAAACAGTGGTCTACAGGGGGAGACCAAACCATATACTAAAGAAGTGGAATGCAAACTGCGACCGAAGTTGGGACTTGGACCAAAAGACTCAGAAGAGCTGGGGACACAAGGAACCACTCGATGTAAGTACCCAGGAACCCCACGGAGGCTGTGTGCACAGTGGAAACATAGCCGCATAATTAATGCAAGTCAGTGGGAAAGTCACAGTTGCAGTTTTCAAGAAGGACCCTTCACAGTGGACCCTGAAGAAACCCTGTGGAAGACAGAAGGTTGGAGAGTCCCCCCACCTGTGGATACCCCAGGAACCAGGATACCTACACCAGGGAAGCCGGGTGCATAGGTGCGAAGTGACGTCGAAAACCACCGTAGACCACAATGGAGGACTTCAGGAAAGATGCTGCTGGCGATGAAGGTGGAAGAGTCCGGTGGAATCCAAGGATGGATTCTGGAAGAGAAGAACCTGCAGGCAGAGGGGACAGAGTCCATGCCACTCGGAGGTGACCAGGAGGCACGGAAGAGCAATGACTACCGATGATGGAAGATGCAGGAGTGATGACGGGTGACCTTGTCGCTGCAGTTGTGAGGACCAGGCGAAGCTGTGGAAGACGAGGAGCTGTTCATGAGCTGTCCCACGTCGGGAGTCAAGAACCAGGGGGTTCGGTGTCCGGCGGGAGCACCAACAAGCCTTGGCTGCATTAACAGACATGGTAAACGAAAAAGGTGCAATGTTAGGACCAGCAAGGTCCAAGGGACTTACCAAATGCAGGAGAGTCGGAGCAGGCCCGAGCAACCAGGGGAGCCCACTAAAGCCAAAGAAGACCCTCAAGAGGACCCACAGGCCAAAGGCACAGGAGTCGAAAGAGGACCTCGAGCAGCACACCAAAGATGCAGGCACACGGTACAGAGGATGCAGTGAGGACGAAGATCTTGGCAGGAAGAGATGCTGGAGGCTGGAGTTTCTTGTAGGCTGAAGATCTCTGGTGGGCCGAGCGAACAAGCCTTGGCAACAGCAAGCCGACGCGGTGCACAGGGGTTGTTCCAGCTGTTCTGACGAGGGATACTGGCCTCAAACTTGCTGAGAGGACAGGTCAGGCCTCGAGGGTATTGCACCACCACCTGTGTTGCTGAGCCTTTCGGAGTCTGTGGGAAGTCAGGAGCAGCAGACCGGTCAGCTTCATTGCTGTGCCTGCAGATGCAGGGGAGTGACTCCTTCACTCCAAGGGAGATTCCTTTGGGTGTCTTTGATGCCCACAGGCCTGGAGAGGAACCTGGATGAAGCACAGAAGACTACGAAGACTTGCAGAACAGCGAGAGCAGGAAGGAAAGGGTTGGGACAATCCTAGAGGAGGGGCTGGACAGAGAGGAGGCTACTCCCATGTCCTTGGTGGAGTTTCGAACCAGAGCGGGAGCCAAGGACTCCTTGAACTGGCTCAAACTGGAGTATGCAAGAAGGGCACCAAATGTGCCCTTCAAAGCAGTCTGGTGGCGCTGGCAAGCACCCCCACCCCAGCCCAATACACTAAGTCTTTTCTGGGAGGTGGTCATACCTCCCTGTGGCAGGAAACCTATTGTTCTGCCTTCCCCTGCTTGAGCTCAGCTCAGCAGCAGGAGGGCAGAAACGGGTCTGTGGTCGGCAGCAGCACTAGCTTGCTGTTAGACCCTGCAAGGCTGGTACCGGGAATACAGGGGGCACCCTAGGGGAGCCTCCCAGTACATTGGATCCTACATCCAACACTGGAATCGGTATTGGGGTAGGATTCCATCATGTTTGATACCAAACATGACTGGTTTTGATGCAGCCAATATATAGTCTCAGCGCCTTGAGACCCTCATGGGTGAGTAGCGCGCTTACAATTCCCTGATTGATTGATTGTTAGACATCTCGTAATTTACTTGATGTCCACTATATGTATTAAATGGCTGACCGCACTTACAAAGCCTGGAGAATCGACTCCGGGGTTTGTAGGAGTGCCCTGCTCATGCAGGGGCACCCTCACACTTGTAACCAAGCACCCTGCCCTCAGGACTGAAGAGCTTGCCATAGGGGTGACTTGAGGTTTTAAGTGTAGTGACCTCAGATATAAGGAAACATATCTGTGGTGAGAGGTGCAAGCACCCACTCACACAGGCTGCAATGGCAGGCCTGTAGTCACAGTTTGAGCGGTCGCTCATGGGTGGCATAATACATGCTGCAGCCCATGGGAGACCCCATGTGTACCCATGCCCTGGGTACCTTAGTACCATATACTAGGGACTTACAAGGGTACACCAGTAGCCAATTGCGGAGGTACCAAAGTCCTTACCATTGTCAAATTTAGGGAGAGAGCACAGTGACTGGGGTCCTGGTTTGCAGAATCCCAGTAAGACTATTCAGAAAACAGCATAACACCTGCAAAAAGTGGGGGGTAACCATGAAAGCAGATCCTACTTTCCTACATGCGGTGCTTGGGATGGATGGGAATATGGAAGTGTAGGAGGCTGGCTTGGTATATGGTGCACGCTTATTCAAGTGATGCACCTTGCACTAATCCAGGCAAACCTTATAATGATTTAGGGGTCTTTGTTAACCATAGAAAGCTCTCAAAGTTGTAGCTGTGGAGAGCAGGCTTGTCTTGAATGAGTGTAAAGCAGCTTGTTTTACCAGTTTAATTGACAGTGTAGATTAGATGAAAAAGAACTGCACAGTGTCTTATAAAAATACGTCTATTTATCACACAACACAATCACTAACACATTGGTATATCTCCTGCCCGGAGATATCAACAATACACACAAGGATACTTCAAAATAATCAGGTAAGTAGCACAAATATACACTGGTCTCCAGGGGGAGACCAAACCATATACTAAAAGTGAAATGTGAACGGCAGAGGAGAACTGGACTTGGACCAGAAGACTCAGAGGAGTTGGAGACACAAGGAACCACCCAAGGTACGTACCCAGAAACCCCATGGGGGCTGTGGGCGGAGTGGAAACACAGCAGCGTGCTCAATGAAAGCCAATGGAGAAGTCGCGGTTGCAATTTTAAAGAAGGACCCATCCCGAAGGACCCATCCCAGAGGACCCCGAAGAAACTCCATGGAAGACAGAAGGCTGGAGAGCCACACCACCTGTGTATGCCCCAGGAACCAGGTTACCTGCACCAGGGAAGCCGGGTGCATATGGGTGAAGTGACATCGGAATCTGCCGTAGACGAAAATGGAGGCCTTCGAAGAAGATGCCTTTGGAGAAGACTGTGAAGGAGTCCGGTGGAATTCAAAGGTGGATTCTTGAAAAGGAGAACCTGCAAGCAGAGGGAACAGAGTCTATGCCACTCGGAGGTGACCAGGAGGCACAATGCCCACCGATGTCGGGAGGTTCAGGAGTGAAGACGGTGACCTTGTCGCTGCAGTTGTGAGAACCAAGTGATGCTGAGGAAGACCAGGAGCCGTGCACGAGCTGTCCCACGTTAGATGTCGGTGTCTAGGTGGTCTGTGTCCAGCAGGAGCACCAACAAGCCTTGGTAGCAGCAAATGTCATGTAAAGTGAAACGGTGCAAACGTTGGGACCAGCAAGGTCCTAGGGACTCAACCAAGTGCAGAAGAGTCAGAGCAGGCCCTGAGCAAGTAGGGGAACCCACTGAAGCAAAGTAAGGCCCTCGAGAGGACACACACGCCAAAGGCACAGGAGTCGCAAGAGGACCTCAAGCAGCTCACCAAAAATGGAGGCCCACGGTGCAGAGGATGCAGTAAGGACGCTGATCTTCGAGGGATGAGGTGCTGGAGCTTCTTGTAGCCCAAAGATCTCTGGACTGCAGAGCCAACAAGCCTTGGCAAGAGCAAGCTGACGTAGTGCACAGGGGTTTGGTCCCAGCGACTCCGAGGAGGGATACTGTCCTCAAAATTGCACAGAAGACAGGTCAAGCTTGCTGGGCCTCGGGAAGTCTGTAGGACGACAGGAGCAGCAGAGAGGTCAGCTTCGTTGGGGTGCCTGCAGATGCAGGGGAGTGGCTCCTTGTTTTCAAGTGAGATTACTTCAGATGTCCTTGATGCCTACAGGCCTTCTGGAGAACCTGGATGAAGAACAGGCACAGACGAAGAAGACTTGCAGAACGCCGAGACCAGGAGCAGCAGGAGTCTTCCTTGGTGCAGTCTTGGTTCCAGGCAAAGTCCAAGGTGCCCAGACGGTTGAAGTTGAAATGGTTTCAAGTTTGAATCTTGTCCCACGACGAATCTGAAGAGCCACCCACAGGTAAGCCTTTAAGTACCCTAGGGAAAGGGTTGGGACGATTCAAGAATCCCTCCTAGAGGAGTGGCTGGACAGAGGGGAGAATACTCCCATGTCCTTTGTCCAGTTTTGCACCAGAGCGGGTGCCAAGGGCTCCCTGAACTGGCTCAAACTTGAGTATGCAAGGAGGGCACCAAATGTGCCCTTCAAAGCAGTCTGGTGGCACTGGCAAGCACCCCCACCTCAGCCCAATACACTCAATCCTGTCTGGGAGGTGGTCACGCCTCCCTGTGGCAGGAAACCTATTGTTCTGCCTTCCACTGCTCTAGCTCAGCTCAGCAGCAGGAGGGCAGAAACAGGTCTGTGGTCAGCAGCAGCACTAGCTTGCTGGCAGACCCTGAAAGACTGTTACTGGAAGTACAGGGGGTCCTCTAGGGAGCCCCCCCCCCTCCCCCTACCCTAGATGGGATCATACTCCCAGCACCAGAATCTGTTTTGGGGTATGATTCCAACATGTTTGATACCAAACATGACCAGGTTCGGTGCAGCCATTATATAGTTAGACATCTCGTAATGACTGATATCCACTATATACCTTAAAATGGCTGACCGCACTTACAAAGCCTAGAGAATCAACTCAGGAGTTTGTTGGGGTGTCCTGCTCATGCAGGGACACCCTCACATTTTTAACCAAGCACCCTGCCCTCAGGACTGAAGAGCCTGCAATAGGGGTGACATATAGGTTTTAAGTGCAGTGACCTCAGATATAAGGAAACGTATATCTGTTGTGAGGGGTGCAAGCACCAGCTCACACAGGCTGCAATGGCAGGCCTGTAGTCACAGTTTAAGTGGACTCCCATGGGTGGCACAATACATGCTGCAGCCTATGGGAGATCCCTGGTGTACCTATGCCCTGAGTACCATATACTAGGGACTTATAAGGGTACACCAGTAGCCAATTGTGGATGTACCAAGGTACTTACCAGAGCCAATTTAGGGGCGAGAGAACAGATGCTGAGGTCCTGATTAGCAGGAACAGCAAACCTTCTGCTGATAAAAGCTACTGGCTGATCCTGACCCTCTGCATTAATTTGTGACAAAACTGCACCTATTTCAATCTCAGATGCATCTGTCTGAACAATGAATGGTTTGGAGTAGTTGGGACTTTGCAGAATTTGAGCAGAGCACATGGCATGAGTTAGGTCCTCAAATGCCTTTTGACAGTTTACATTCCACTGAACTTTCTTATGCATTCTTTTGGAGGCGAGATCATTAAGGGGTGTCACTATGGATCCATAACTCTTACCGAATCTTCTGTAGTACCCAGTACCTTGGCAAAATCAGGACTGGTACATTCTTCAATTCGAGTTCATCTAGCAGCTATATCTCGATATAGACGCTCCCCAAAACGTCTCTCTCTCTGTTCTACCAGAATTGTACAGCAATTCATGAAAGGCTTGTTTCGCACTTATCCACCTGTTAAGGCTCCACCCCCTGAGTGGCACTTAAATAAAATTCTGTCGCAATTGATGAAGCAACCCTTTGAACCCATCCATAGGGCTGACATCATATACCTGACGTGGAAAGTGGCTCTTTTACTCGCCCTAACATCAACCAGAAGGGTTAGTGAAATACAAGCGTTCACTATAAAACATCCTTTCTTTTACAAATTAAATGATTATCATTAGGACGAATCCCAAATTCATCCCTAAGGTTCCTTCGCAGTTCCATTTAAACAAACCTGTCATTCTCAGAACTTTCTTCCCTGATCCTGCTACACCTGCGGAACGAACTCTACACACTCTAGACATCAAGAGTTGTCTTAAATTCTACCTACAAAAAGCTATCCGTAAAACAGATAGCTGGTCGTAGCCTATGGACAAGGTCGTCCGGCACTGTTTCTAAAGCTACCATCACAAGATGGATAGCAGCTACAATTCAGTTTTGCCACGACAAGGCAGGCAAGCCTTTGACAAAAACAGTGAGAGCGCATTCCACAAGAGCAGTCTCCACATCGGCTGCTATATTCGCAGGGGTGCCACTGGAAAAAATCTGCAGAGCAGTGACATGGAAAACGACGCACACGTTCACACAGCATTACTGCCTGGAGTCAACGCAGCACGCTGATGCAGCCGTGGGACAAGGCAGTGCTACATCATTTGTTTCAGTAAAGTGAGCCTCTTAAATTGGAGGATTCCTTTTCTGTTTTCAATTGACCTACATTTTGAAATGTGCCATAATTGTTTATAGAAGATGGTATACTTGTTTAAGCTTATGGTAGAAATGTTTATTCTACATGTCCATGCGTTTATATGCATATAGTTATACACCAACGCTTTCACAGAACATTCTTTTTTGTGAATGCATTTTGATACGCTATTGGTACTACCCACCATCCACTAAGGGTACTTACTTGTTTTTGATTACTGCTTGCTACTCTGATTCAAGCATGTGAATCTATGAAAGATACTCCAATACTGGATAAGAAATAAGTTACTTACCTGTACCTGCAGTTATCCAGTATTGGTATCTTTCATAGATTCACATGCAACCCACCCTCCTCCCCGGAGAGGCTCCCCTTATACTTTGGTATTCCTATTCACACTTGTGCTGGAAAATCTGAGGGATTCAGCCTCTCTTCTGAAGGTTCTAGAGGGTGCTAGTTACTGATTGGTTGTACTTAATGGTTGGTCCTTTTTTGAGAAAAGGCGGTAGATAGGCTATTAAATGCATGGTTGCTACCATGATAGCCTATGGAAATGTTTAAATTACTGCTTTATGTATATTACAGTGGGACTCCCACTTCGACAACGGGGAATGATTCAAGCATGTGAATCTATGAAAGATACCAATACTGGATAACTGCAGTTACAGGTAAGTAACTTATTTCATTCTCACTTGGTGGGGAGACTCATCTGACCTCCTGAAGCACGGTGACCTCTTCCTGGGCGGTTGGTACGTCAGGCCCACTGGTCAGCAGAACGGTGAACCAGACGTTGCGGGCAGTGGCTGCAGGGAAGTGGCTCCTCCACTTCAAGGGAAATGCTGATGGCTTGACTAAGTGCTGAAGGCCCTCCCAGGCATTTAGATGATGCATAGCTGCAGGACGAGTCGGGTTGTCGTGATTGTTGGGACAGGAGCAGACAGGCGGGGTTTGGTATCAAAGTCCACCAGTAGTCTGCAGTTCTCGCTTCTTCAGCTCTTCTTGGTCCTCCATCTTGTGTCAGGGGAATCTGAGTTTTGGTGTCAGGGGGCCACCTAAATACTGAATTTAGGGGTGTTAAGGGATGTGAGCGGTAGTAGCCAATGGACTGTTTACCCTTGGAGTCACTATGCCCCCTATATGACCACTTCCTGTGGGGAGTGGGCATAACCCTGCCCCAGAGTTCCTAATTACACCAAAATCAAAATGGTGGAACCCTTCTTGCATGGAGCACATCAGGCAGCCCACCTTAGGGGTGTGACTGGCCTAGTAGCAGGGGCTTTGGAAGTCCCTGGCCTTGGTATGCAGATTCACTAGCCATCCTGCTGGAGGTGTGAACACCTTCCTCTGGAGCAGGCATTGTTCCTGTCCTCAGAGAGCGTGGGCTCTCACCTACAGGGGTCAGAAACATGGTTGTGGTGGCAGGCTGGACGTTCACAGTCAGCCAGCACACTAAGAGGCTGGTAGGTTTTCAGGAGTCACCTCTAATGTGCCTTCTGGGTGCATGTTTTAATAAATCCACTATTGGCATCAGTAGGGATTTATTAAGACAAGGTATTTCATACCAAACACCTTAGGTTTCAGTGAAGCCATCATGTAGCTGGGGAACTCGCAGTGACCATTGTCCAGTACATGTACTTAATATGGCTTCCCTGTTTACATGTACTATCGAGCAATTGAACTAGACTGCCCATGCAGATATGTCCTCACATGTAATATAATGCACCCTGCCTTAGGGCTGTAAGGCCTGCTGTAGGGGTGACTTATGTATATTTCATGCAGTGTCTGGGGAACATAGCACAAACGGTGTGTGCCATGTCGTCTTTTCACATTTGTCTGCACCATTTTGTGCAGCCTGCAATGGCAGTCTGCATGAGTTTGGTGGTGGGTCCCTTACGGTGGCACAATAGCTGCAGCAGCCCTTAGCGACCCCCTTTAGTACCCAAGGCCTAGGTACCAGTTACTAGGGACTTAGAGGTGCTAAAGGTCTTGCCAATTATGGAACAATTGAACAGTTACCTTGTTTTAGGGAAAGAGCACTGGCACTGGGGACCTGATTAGCAGGAACCCAGTGCACTTCAGTCAAAATTGCTTCAAATACCAGGCAAAACAGTGGGGTGACCATGTCAAAAAGGGTCACTTCGCTACCTTAAGCATAAAGTCTTCAGCCCCACGACAAACCGTGTCTTGGCTGACGGGTTCCCATACTTAAATCCCTTTGCTGGTGAAGCTGGGATCCCAGAGCCCGAGGGTGTACTTCCTATCCTGGAGCAGCATCCGATTCTTGTTGGTTTCTAGATTTCGCTGGCTTAAAGCCCATATTTCCAAGTAAGGTGAATTTGAACTATTTGCATGTGATATTTAGTCACCTCAGACTGGAGACCCACACTTGCTGTTGTCACTGAGGGAGAAGACCACAGTACAGGAAAATTGGGATGGGTGATTTTCGCCTAGACAGGAAAAACCTACGCTTGGGCAATGTTAATAGGTAGATCTCCAAGCACCATGTCCAGAGATTTCGGGGCGGATAGCTGGCAGAGTGTACGTACAGGTTCGGATGGACATCACCGGTTTAACATAAAGAACACACCATCTTGTGCAGCGCACATAAGTATGTTCTATATGGGACCCACCTGTGATGTCGCTTAAGTTCCATGTTAGAACATGGAACGTTGAGTGTGGATGTTCTAGGGGAGTCAGTTGACTCAAGTCCTCGATGGATGGGGTCGTTAATAAACCCTCTACTTGAATCTACCAAATCCGGTGTTTCTTGCCTCATTACACTGGCGACGATCGCGTGAAGGAAGAGGGATAACCGACCCCAACATTGGGAAGAAGGAGAAGATTGAAAGAGGAGCAGTTCTTCAAAGGAAAAGGGAAAGGACGCAAAGCGGGAAAGCAGGATCGCGGAAACATCTTACCGGTGTAGCGGTCATCTGCGGTTGTCGCGCATTGCAGGAAGAAAGTGGATCCCCTGTGAATTGTGGAAAGCGCGAGGAAGAAGTGGCTGCTGGAACGCAGATCGCGCCTGCGCTTCACGCTGACTGTTGGTTGGTGAGTGACATGCTCTTTCGCCCTTAGAAAAGAGTCTGAATGGCACGCAAGGGCTGCGCAGACAAAACAAGCGCAATTTCCAAAAGAAAGAAGACCGAGTGATTGCGTGGTGACGACGGCGGCGGCCATTTTTGAGTCAGGCATTGGGGAAAGGAAAGAAGTGCAATTTTAAAAGGAAAAAAGGACAGAATGGTTGAGTGGTGATAGCGGCGGCCATCTTATCTGTGCTATTTGTGAAAAGGAGGAGTAAAAAGGAGAATTTTGGTGGAATTTAAAAAAAAAAAAGAAGGAAAAAAAGAAGAAAGAGAGAAAGAGGAAAACGGTGAAGATACAGTTACAAGTTTGCCACCACGGTGACAAGCACACCTTAAGGTACTGTGGCAAGCTTGTCACATTGTGAAAGAACTGCATATTTTGACAACACGGTGACAAGCACACCTTTTTTTTTTTTTAAATTTGATTTGGGTGTAGGCTTACGGAGTATTATATTTTATGTTAGTTTACAGTATAAGAAGACAAATATTACATTTAAAGCTGGTCTTAGATTAGTAGGCATTTAGGTAAGTTGTGGAGGGTGTGATTCACTTAGTATTAAAAAAAAAGTGGAAAAAATAATGAGAAAATGCAGAATGTAACTCCGCCACCATTTTTCATGACAAGTCCAGGGGAACCACCGGTGAAATGGCAGAAGTGGAAGAAGATTTTTGAGAATTATGCGAGGGTATGTGGTTCAAATTTAAGTGCGGAAAGGAAACAGGCACTTTTACTTCACTGTTTAGGTGGAGAGGGGCAAGAAGTATTAGAAAATCTGCCAGTGTTAAGTCAAATATGTCAAAGAGGATTGAACGAATATGAGGTATGTGTAAAACAATTAGACCTACACTTTCTGCCTAAGGTGAGCACCATTATGGAGCGATATTATTTTGGGTTAAGAGAGCAAGGAAAGGAAGAAACCGTGGAGGAGTTTGTCACTGCTCTTAGGAAACTGGCTTCAAGTTGCAAATTTGGGGAACTGGTAGAAGAAAGAATACGTGACCAGTTTGTATTAAAATGTGGTAGTGACAAAATAAGAGAGGAACTTTGGTTAAAAGATGAACCACCTTTAAATGAAGTTATGATAATTGCAAAAAGGGTTGAACACATGCTGAAATGTGTGAATGAATTGAGCAAGGTAGGGAAGTCTGCAGTTGCTCAAGAAAAGGTAGAGGAAGTTATGTGTCAGGCGGTACATAAGTCTGACACTGATAATAAAAAGAGTGGGGAGGATGAGAAAAGGAACAAGCCTGGTGAGGATATAAAAAGAAATGTTTTGCCTTTCCAGGGGACTTGTTATCGTTGTGGGAGAAGTGGTCATAAAGCTAATGCAAATTTTTGTCCGGCACTCAGTGTGGTTTGTAACTATTGTGGGAGAAAAGGGCATTTCACAAAGAACTGTCGTTTCCGAAACAAAAGAGATGGGAAGATTGATGTGAAAGAGGTCAGTTTTCAGGTGAATGAGGTGTGTGGTTTGGAACATCCTTCGGAATGGGTTAAGATAGAAGATGTGAAGATAAAGATGAAGTTTGATTCTTGTTCTCATCTCACATTTATCTCTAAGGATATTTTTGAAGAAAATTTTTAAAACAAAGTAAAATTATTAAAAACCGATGTAAGGCCAACAGGTTATGGGGGAACTCCGATAAAAATGTTGGGATACTTTCAGACTTGCCTGGAGTGCAAAGAGAGATTTACGGATGCTAAGATCTATGTAGCAGAGAAAGGGGATAACCTACTGAGTTGGACACACCAAGCGAGGCTTGGAATTATTCTTGATCCTAATGGGAATCCTCCTGTATTGGTGCATTCTATAGAGAATGTTGGTGACAGGTATGTGAACAAGTTTAGAGAATTGTTCAAGGACTCTTTAGGACGTTTGAAGGGCTACAACCATTGTATCAAGTTGAAGTTAGGTGCAAAGCCCATTGCAGCAAAAGTGAGGAGAATTCCTCTGAGGATACAAGAACCTGTACAAAAAGAGATTAACAGGTTATTGGATGCAGGTGTGATTGAGCCGGTGGAAGCGACAGAGTGGTTGGCTCCCATAGTTGTGGCTAGAAAGAGCAATAATGAAATTCGTCTTTGTGTGGATTTACATGCACTCAATAAGGAGGTGGTTGTGGACAAATTTCCATTACCTAATATAGATGAGATGGTTTCAACCTTGGATGGTGCTTGTTATTTTAGTACACTCGATTTAGCTTCGGCGTATCATCAGGTGCCTTTAGAAAAGAGTTCACAGGAGCTTACTGCTTTCATTACACCCATGGGAGCATTCAAGTTTTTAAGGATGCCCTTCGGACTGGTCTCAGCCGCCTCTGTTTTTCAGAGAATTATGAACGATGTGGTTAAAGGAATTAAGGGTGTAAGGTGTTATCAGGATGACTTGTTAATTTACGGTAAGTCCATAGAAGAACATGATGGGAGAGTTGAAAAAGTGTTGAACAGGTTAACAGTAGCTGGCTTGACCCTACGTTTTGATAAGTGCAAGTTTGGGGTGACAGAAGTAGATTATTTGGGCCATCATATATCTGGTAGTGGTGTCAAACCAAAAAAAGAGTTGGTAGAAACTATTGTAAATCTAAAAGAACCATGTTCGAAGGAAGAGCTAGCATCATTTTTGGGTATGGCTGAGTTTTATGGCAAGTTTATAAAAAATTTTGCAAATAAAACGTGTCATCTAAGAAGCTTGCTGTGCAAGAAGACAGAGTTTGTGTGGGATGAAGTGTGTAAGGAAGAGTTCAAGAATGTTAAGCTAGATCTTAAAAATGCACCTGATTTACAAGCTTTCAAACCTGGTGAATTGACGTACATTGTGACGGATGCGAGTAAGAAAGGACTAGGTGCATTGTTGATCCAGAAAAGAGGTTGTCAGGAGTGTATGGTCGCTTGTGCGTCAAGATGTTTAAGAGGAGCAGAAATAAATTACTCTGTCATTGAGAAGGAGGCGTTAGCCATCTTTTGGGCTTTGAATAAATTTAAGAAATTTGTTTGGGGTACTCAATTCATTGTGAGGTCGGATCATAAACCGCTTAAGGAGATTTTCGAGAAAAAAGGGTTGGACTCAATTTCTTCGAGCATCAGGAGGTGGGTGATTTCACTTCAAGAGTTTGATTTTGCTATGGAATATATTCCAGGAGCAAGTAATGTTTCGGCAGATTGCCTCTCACGTTTGGTAGATACAGTAGAATGTCAAGATGTGTTAGGGTTTGAAGACATGGTGGATGAGTTTGATGTAAAAGTTTGTGAAATCACTTCAAGAGCCATCAAGGAAGAAGAATGGAGGGAAGAAGTAAAAAAGGACAAGGAAATGCTAAAAGTGATGGATATGATTACACAAGATAAAGGGAGCAAGCTTGAGAAGCCTTGGCTAATGGTGTGTGATGAGCTAGCCATCGCTAATGGCATTTTAACCAGAGGCATGAGGCTGATACCCCCAGTGGGTTTGAGGGACAACATTATAAAAATGGCTCATGAGGGTCACATGGGTATTTGTAAAACAAAAGAACGTATAAGGCAGGACTTTTGGTGGCCTGGCCTAGATTTGATGGTAGAACGCATGGTGCGTGATTGTGTCCCCTGTTCCATGAGCGACAAGATTCTTAAACCCAGACAAACTCCTATGGTCTGCAGGAAGTTACCCATGTGTCCTTGGGATGAAATAGCCATTGATATTGTTGGACCTCTTCATGGTGAGCATCAGACTCCGTATTTAATAGTTTTACTTGATTTATATTCACGTTGGATTGAAGTGAGTTCTGTACGTGACATTTCTACTCAAGCTGTGATTAAGTTTTTAGATGCTATTTTTAAACGTGAAAGTTTTCCAGGTTCTTTGTTATCAGACAATGGTCCACAATTTTGCTCAGGTGAAATGGAGGAATATTTGACTAAGTGCGGGATTGTACATAAAAAAACATCGCTTTATCATCCAGAGACAAATGGGGCCATAGAAAGATTGAACAAGACATTGAAAGAAAGTATTCAGTTAGCAAGAGTTAACAGTTTGAATTGGAGAGAGGAGTTGCAAAGAAGAATTACAGCTTACAGATTTACGCCACACTCATCAACAGGGAAGACTCCTTTTGAATTATTCAAAGGAAGATCTGCAAATACCATTATCTGCCCTGGCTGGATGACAGTGGATAAAGGTATAAAGGATAATGACATTGGTCAGTGGAGGAACAAAGAATTGGTTTTACAAAGGAAAAGGAAGAGTTATTTTGACGCACGAAAATCGGCTAAACTTGTGGAATTCAAAGTGGGAGACAAAGTTAGAGTTAAAGCACCTGTTGGTTGTCTCAACTGGTCGAAATTCACTGATGTAAGGACAGTGGTAAAGATATTCAAGAATGCGCTGAAAACAAATGATGGTCGCATCTGGAATCTTAGCCGAGTTGTTCATGTAAAATCCAAACATGATGATGCAAGTGATGTAGAAAGTTCAAGGGGTTTCTCTTCACAAAAGAAGTGTTTTGTACCCATTCGCAAGAGTGTAAGATCTTGTAAATGTCCAGTTTATCTTAAGGATTTTATAAGAAATTAGTCATTTGTTTATAGATACTTTGTTGGGTCTTGTATTTTTGTTGTTTCATATCAGTGGGAGGAAAGGTGTGGGCAACATTTATATACTTTCGCACTTATGGGGTACCTAGAATCTGTATGTTCTAATTTCATTTTATGTCGTTTTAAATTGTAAAGAGGAAGAAGTGTGATGTCGCTTAAGTTCCATGTTAGAACATGGAACATTGAGTGTGGGTGTTCTAGGGGAGTCAGTTGACTCAAGTCCTCGATGGATGGGGTCGTTAATAAACCCTCTACTTGAATCTACCAAATCCGGTGTTTCTTGCCTCATTACACCACCCTCATCAGTCTACCCAGAAATTGCACATCGATCTTACTTGATTTATAGATATGTCACCGGCAAAATGACGGTAAAGGTCCCCATTCTGATGAAGACATCTAACTGTGCTTCCTCACCTTGTGAATTTCCCCGTGAGCCAGTCTGGGTCTGGAAATCTCTTGAGAGCAATTTCATAGTGCGTCAGATACGCCCCGGATATGTCGGTCTACAATATGTGCTCCACCTCCATGCACTGATGTCAGCTCCTTTCTTTCCTGGCCCTCAGATGTGGATCCGGCTCTCTTTCAAATTTGGTCTAACAGGATATTCCCAGAAATGTTTTCAAGTGTGCAGTGAAATGTCCCCCCCCCCCCCCCCTTAACATGTTTTTAAGCCATATTGGAACGGTCATCGTTGTTGGCTGCTGCATGACGATGAAACGCAAGACCATCCATGATCACAAAGCCAACCTTGCTATCACTGGACTCTGCAAGAAGTCAAAGAAGACTCAGTACTGTTTGAAGTAGAGGGTGCAAACACACTTTTGCTCCCGAGGCTGATCGTCGAAGTCACGGAGTTCAGGTAAGTTGAAAGAATTGGAGCAACACGAGAGAGCCAAGCATGAGTCTCCCTCGGACGCGCACAACGCTCCAGGCACCTTTAGGCCATGGAGTCATTCCTAGATTTCAGAAGTGATTCCGACCCAGGTCTCTGCCCCCATAGGACGCTGGCTCTTTGTACGATATACCTCTTTTTGGAATATCATATAAATAGTCTGGGTATTCCTTTACTAGTGGTCAGGGGCTTGCTCTAGCAATCCCAATGTGCTCTTCTAGGGGGTATTGTGGTGGAGCAGCCTTAGGCTTATCGGAGGTGACTGTTAGACATCGGCAAATATACACAATAATCAATAAATGATTCACACGACTCAATAAGAAGATCCACACCAATATATACACTTATCTTTATATATATTTAGGTACCAGAATCCATACGATCAGATAAGAACCTTTTTCAAAAGAAATTCTTTTGCATTCAAAAAGTCGACACTTTTAGTACATTTTTCAGAAGCTGCAATGTTATCCTATTGTAGGAAGTACAAGTACGGCACACAGGACAGTGACTTACAGGACCAATCTCCTGGACTTAAGGTGAGTGGTGGGCAAGGACCAAGGCAGCACCAGCAAAACACCACCAGCGGCACTAGGGAGGCCGGTTTCAAAACCGCGTTGGGTGCCTAATGTTAGTTCATGGGGATCGGTCTTCATGTAAAGAGGCTGCAGGCTTGGACTGGGAGGCCAGTCGGACTTAGCCAACAGGGGGGCTCAGGCTTCATGATGCTCGGGATGTGGGGGGACACCTTTGGTCCTCTTCTCCACAGGCCAGGGGCAACGGGTGCAGAGGTGTCCTTGGGCGTCTGGTTTTTCTTACCAGGAGCAGCCGCGGTGGAGGAGGCCTACGAATAGAGACTGCAGGTGACGTCAGAGTTCACAAGGGGTGAAACCAAAGTGGACCCGGTTTGTGGAGGACTGGGGGGAACCACATTTGCATCATTGGCCCACTTGAACTCTGGCTTGGAGCATTGGCGAGTGGTGTCCTTAGGCTTTGGGTTTTTGCAGTCTTGGAGTCCTCACAGGTCTCTTTGGATACCTGCAGGATGCAGGCCAGCTGCTTCACAGGAGTTCTTGGTTCCTGGGTGAAGTGCTGGCAGGCCTCCCAGGCTTTGGAGACAGCACAGCTGTAGGATAAGTCGGCTTTTGGTGCAATTGTTGAAGTCAGCAGGCAGGCGGGCAGGGTTGGTGCCAAGTCAGTTGCTGGATCTTCTGTTCTTGCTCTTTGTGACTATTCACGGTCATCGTCTTTTATGTCGGCAAGATCTCATTTTCTGGTGCCAGGGGTTCCCCTAAATACTGAATGTAGGGTTTTAGGGGAGTGTAGGGTAGTAGCCAATGGACTACCTACCCCTGGAGTAACAGCACCCCCTATATGACCACTTCCTGTGGGAAGTGGGCATAACCCTGTCCCAAAGTTCCCAAGTTTGCCATCACCAAGATGGCCAACTCTGAAAAGTTGTGTTCACTTCAGATTAGGCCCCCTTAGGGGTGGTACTAGCCTGGGGGTGGCGCTCCTACCTGACTGATTTTCCCGCCTGTCCAGGTGCCAAGGGGATTATGGACAAAGGCTGTCGGCTTCCTCTCCTGTTAGGGGAGCCAGACTCGCTTTTCAAAGGTGGTGGCTACTTTGAGGCTCCCCTGCCTTGGAATGCTAATCAGCAGGTCATCCCCAAGCTATCGGCGACACCACAACAGCTCCATGAGCTCAGGTTGGCTGTGGACAATATCTTTGGTACTCCACTTGTTCCCTCTGTAGCCCTTGGGGGCCCTAGGGATCAGAGGCGGCCTTCAGTCAGGCTACTATTGGCAGATCCCTTCCCGTCACTGACTGCGCCATTCAACCTTGTCCCGAGGCCAACACCCTCCGTGAGCTCGGCTTCACCAACTTCAACTACGATGCAATGTCCGATAGTCTTTGGTGCTGCTACTCCGAGTCTCGATGCCAGCACTGAAATCGGTCACCGAAAGGAGAGTAGATTGTTTGGTTGGACTCCGAGACCCATCTACCACTCCAAGAGGGCACAGTTACCACACCCTTGAGCCCATTCGGACCCAGTCTGATGATCATTGTGATGACGCCCCTTATTATGATGACAATATTTTTGAAGACTTAAAATATGTTCTGATAGGGACTTATAAGAAAATAAGTTACTTACCTGTAACTGCGGTTATCCAAAATTGGCATCTTTGATAGATTCACATGCTTGAATTCTTCCCCGTTGTCGAAGTGGGAGTCCCACAGTATCCTAATCAGGCAGTAATAGAAGAAACTTATCATAGGTGTCAGAAAGTGCCTCTTTTGCATGGGTAGCCCCCCATTTTTTGCCTGGTTTTGATGTGGTTTCAAATGTAGTGCACAGGGTCCCTGCCAACCAGGTCCCTGGTGCCAGTGCTCCTTCCCTAAAACAAACCCCAATTGGTACTTCTGCCTCCTGTAAGTCCCTAGTAAATGGTACCCTGGGTACCTAGGGCCTGGAAGTTGCAGAGTGTCTTTTAGGACCTCCCTTCACTGGGACAATGCCAAGACCCTTGCAGCGTGAATGCCCCTACGAAGGAGAAAACGACAAAGTCGACATGGCACCCTGCCTGGGTGCCATGTCAGCTAGCACTGCCTGACAGCATAGATAAGTCACCCCTCTAGCGGGCCTCACGGCCCTAAGACAGAGTGCACTATACTACAGGCGAGGGCATATCTGCATGAGCAAATATGCCCCTACAATATTGGGCACCATTTCCCGATATTGTGCCAGTGAAGCCATAGGGAGTACATTGGCTGGGAACTCGACATCTTTAGTTCCACAGCACCATGATGGCTTTACTGAATATAGGAGTGTTTGGTACTAAACTACTCCTTTCAATAAATCCACACTGACACCAGTGTAGGATTTATTGTACAATGTACCCAGAAGGCACCTCCTAGGTGCCCCCTGAATCCCAACCAACCATTGTGTGGTCTCTGATCGGCTGTAGGGAGCCACCCACCACCAGACATGTTTCTGGACCCCTGGTAGGGAGCCCCTGCTCTCTGGGACCAGAAACAATGCATATCCTTGGCAGAGGTGTCATGCCTCCTCCCCCAGGATGGGCCAGTGCTCAAAGAGGGAAGCTTCAATGGCCTGCTGCCTTTGTAACGCGACCCCCAGCCTCTGCTGCTAGCAGCAGATGGCAGCCCCTGGTTTACAGCCACACTTTGGGCAGGAAAACTGTCGGAAAAAATAAAAAAAGATGGGAGGTGTGCCTACCTCTGCCAACTCCACCTGTCAACTCCTCCCCTAAAGTGGGAGGAAGCGAGGTGAAGTACAACTTTCAGTCCCCACCATCCTGAAGTTGTGGGGGGGACCCCTCCAATCAGGGCTAGGTCTATGCCCCTCCCACAGGAGGGTGGCATAATGGAGGGTGTAGTCACTCCCTGTAAGGTGCCCATTGGCCCTACCTGCTACTCCCCTAAAACACCTCCTAAATTTAGTATTTGGGCGACTCCCCCAGACCTGACCCTCAGATCTGCGATCACCTTAGAAGAGAGAATACACCATGCAGCAGAAACCAGAAGACAGCTGCCTTGGCCCCAGCCCTACCAGCCTGTCTTCAGCTTCGATGACCCTGCAACCTGTCTTGCAACAACGGCCTCCAAAACCCCTGGGAGGACTGTTGCCTTCAATAAATATTCCAATGTCCCAGGACAGCGGACCTGTCCAGAAGAAACAGACTCCAAAGACTCTGGATCCCGGCAGATCCACCTTCCCAGCCCACTCTGCACCAGACGCCCACTGCCCGAGTGGCTCACCTGTGCAGTGAAGTCTCCCCGGCGAACCTGACCTTGTGTCCAGCATTGACTGACCTCTCCTGCCCTCCACGACAGCACCTGCAGTGTGAATCAGAAGACTTCCCGCGACCAGCTCTGAAAAGAAGACTCCGACATCGAAAGGCACCCCTGCACCCAAAGCCCCTGGGCCTTGGTGAGCTGAACCGATGATGCCCCTACGACTCCCTACATCCCAACTTACCTCTACTGTCTTTGGTCTTCCTCTTGCCACCTTTGGTGCCACACCTGCAGCCTCTTTACCGTCAAGAAAATCCTCATTGAAAAGCCTTGGACGCCTGACATTGAATTTTCACCCTTCACCCGGCCGCCGCTGGTGGTGTATGTTTGGTACTGCTTTGTGGGCCCCCCCCCCCAAAGCTTGGCTCCTGCAACCAATCTACTTACCTGCAAGTATGGTGGCTCCAAGCACCCCCCTCTCTCCATTGGAAAGCATTGGGTCGAACTCTGAATTTGACCTCTGCACCCGGCCCCCCTGTGCCACTGGTGGTGCAGTATTGGTACTTACCTGACCCGTGGCCCTTGCTGACTTTTGGCTCCAAAGACTGAAATTGCAAGTTCGATACTCACCTGGTTAACCGCATTATTGTTTTCCTCATAGGATAACATTGAATAGTGTGAAAAAGTGTCGATTTTTTAAAGTGAAAAGTATTTTTAATTAAAAACGTACTTACCGTCTTACGAAGACCTGTGTCTTAAAATAAAGTACAAACAAAGTATAATTTTATAAAATTGGTCTGGATCTCCTTGAGTTGTGAGTTCAATAAATGTCTTACACTCTTCTGTATTAGGCCTAAGGCTGCTCGCCCACACTACCACCAATAAAGCACTTTGGGTTTTACTTTGAGCCTTGTACACGTTTAGGGAACCCCTGGACTCTGTGCACGGTATTACCACCTAGTGGTAATATCATACACAGAGGCAGATTCCTACAATAGGCTAGAATGGCCCTAGGCTCTTAGCCTAATAGCCTAAGTCCTTTTTAAAAAAAAAAACAAGCTTGTACTATAACCAATCAGCTGCTAGCACCCTCTAGAACACTTCCAAGAGAGGCTGAATCCCTCAGATTTTCCAGCACAAGTGGGAGCAATATCCCATGTATAAGGGGAGCCTCTCCGGGGAGGAGGGTGGGTCGCATGTGAATCTATGAAAGATACCAATACTGGATAACCGCAGTTACAGGTAAGTAACTTATTTTCTTATCTAGTATTGAGGTATCTTTCATAGATTCACATGCTTGAATCAAAATAACTGCAAAAAGAACAATTGATGAACACATTGTAGAACAATGTCATACATTCACCCCAGTACAGAGATCTGGGCCTAAATCCATCGTTTTTTGCTCACCGTGCCATTCCAGTTTGAACCCAGCCATATGCAAATCAGTCTTGACCCTGCGCCCAATGGGAACAGTCCAGCCCGAACTGCCAGGCCAGGTCCTCCCTGGACTGGAAACAAGCATCCTAGGACCGGTTTCGGGGTTTCACCCCTCATCAGCCAGGATAGCTTGACTCCAGTGGCATGGAGAGCACGGGACCCACGTCTGGGCATACCCGTCCCACTCGGGGTGACAAATGCAAAAAGAACAATTGATGGACAGAATGCAGAACAATGTCATACATTCACCCCAGTACAGAGATCTGGCTAGAAATAGGCTAGAATGGCCCTAGGCTCTTAGCTTAATAGCCTAAGTCCTTTTTTAAAAAAGGACCAAGCTTGTACTATAACCAATCAGCTGCTAGCACCCTCTAGAACACTCCCAAGAGAGGCTGAATCCCTCAGATTTTCCAGCACAAGTGGGAGCAATATCCCATGTATAAGGGGAGCCTCTCCGGGGAGGAGGGTGGGTCGCATGTGAATCTATGAAAGATACCAATACTGGATAACCGCAGTTTCAGGTAAGTAACTTATTTTCTTATCTAGTGTTGGGGTATCTTTCATAGATTCACATGTTTGAATCAAAATAACAAGCAGTATTATGATAAATGTAAGTACTCTTAGTGGATGGTGGGTAACATTAATATCAATTTGTAAGCAATATATTAACCGAATGTACAGATAGAAGTACTTTATGTACATATGTAAACATGCAAACATTGGTCTCTAAAATGCAGATAACAAAAAAAAATGTAAAACAAGTAACATTTGGCAAATGGTTAGGCACCTCTACTTAAAGGGGCTGACCTTATTGGAATGTATGTCGGAATAACGCCTGTCCCACGGCTGCATCAGTATGCTGCGTTGATTCCAGGCAGTGGTGCTGCATGAACGTGTGAGTGCTTTTCCACGTGGCAGTGAGGAAAACTTGAATCTGCTTGAGTAAAAAGTCCAAAGAGCCCTACGTCATGCTATAACGGGTTCCTCATGACCCGATGATCTGACTGTCGTCCGCCCAGTTTCACGAATGGGTCCCAATCGGTAGGGAAGCTTTCTCACAGGAGAAATAAAACACTCTGGATATAACTCTTTGGATATATAAAACAAGAAATGGATAACAACAAAGTTGTTGGAACAGGAAAAGGAAAATAAACTGCTTATGGCCTCGTACCTTCCCTATCCCTTAGGAAGAGTCCCATGCTCCCAGTAGGAAAGTCCAAAACCTACAAGATACCCTCTTTGTTGATCAACTAGCTCGCAGTTATCTCAGGTGGTCCTGAATAAGGTGGATTTTAAAATATATTTTCCACCGAAACGTACATAGACTGGAGTGTATAAGATTCCCAACATACAACACGACAGCGGCTGGAAAAAAATAGTAATCTTCCCATTGTCTACGGACAGTGATTGTAACTAGTGATTGGGATGGGTATGAATTCAAAAAGTTAGTGACTGAATGCGTATGTGTGCAAGGAGAGAGTGGCGTTGAATACATGAGGGTATGAAACTAGTATGAGGTATCTTTTTTGAAGTTATCTCTGTATTGTTTCCTTGTGTTTTTTTAGTCTAAGGGTTCTAGAGATTTTTTTAACATGAAATTAAAATAATTGATCAAAGAACCAGCACCATATACTGGATCTAATTGTACAGTGTTGTATATTATATATTGTATGTATTCACATCATGTTTTATGTACAATTTAAGATATGTAAAATATATAAAGAAACAAAAAGTCAAGAAATGAGAATTATAATAAAGAAGTGAGTTTGACACAAGGACTAAATGGTTTAATTCAATAGTATTTTATATATGGCCAGCTTGGTGAGGTACTTGTAGCCCCTTAGGAAGCAATACAGGTCTAGTGGGACTTTGTATTACAATTCATTGTTGATATAATACATACTGGTTGTATTGTCGGCACAAACAGTACAGAGGAGTTTATGATCCTTTGGAGGAAAGATGGCTTTGAGTTCTAAGCTGTTGATGTGAAGAGACCTCCGATTTGTGGACCATGTTTCCTGGATCTGAAGGCCCTGCATGTGGCCTCCCCAGTCCTCCATGGAGGAGTCGGTCGTGATTATAAAATCCAGCAGTAGAAACGTGAGGCCTAGAGAGAGGTGTGGTGGATGAGACCACCATGCCAGTGTGGGCAACATCCAAGGAAAGTGAGAGATCAAATCCTCGAAGGACCCTTCTGACTGGATCCACTGGAGTTATAACTCCTCATGCAACAGCCTCATGTTGAGGCGTGCCAAGGGAACCAAGCTTATGGCTAAGGAGATCATGCCCAGGAGCGACTTGAACAGTCTCACAGAAACGTACTGTCTTCTTGCAATGCTTTGAGCTAAACAAGCCAACCTCTTTTGCCTTTCTTGGGAGAGGAAGGCTTTGTTCTGAACAGTGTCGAGACAGGCTCCCAGGAATTACATGGTCTGACTGGGTGTGGTGGAAGACTTTTTCTAATTGACAGAGGCCTAGCTTACGAAACAAGGAGAAGCAAGCTTCTGTTACTTTGGCAGCTTGTCCTGGCGTTAGGGCTTTTAGCAGCCAGTCGTCTAAGTAAGGAAATACTTGATGACCTTGCTTCCCGAGTGCTGCTGCTACAGGTACCATGCACTTGGTGAAAATGTGAGGTGCAGACTTTAGACCGAAGGGTATGACTTTGAATTGGTAATGGGTACCAGCCACTGTGAAGATAAGGTATTTGCAGACGAGAAGGCTGGCTTAGTATATGGTGCACACTTAAAGTGAAGCACCTTGCACTAATCCAGACAACCCTTATGGTGATTTTAGTGGTCTTAGACAGCCATAGAAAGCCCTCTAAGTGGTAGCTGTGGAGAGCAGCCTTCAGGCTTAGTCCAGAAGGAGTGTTAAGCAGCTTGTTATACCATAGGTATGTTTATTATACACACTCACCAACGCATTGGTATATCTCCTACCCAGAGATATCAACACAATACAAACAATACTTCAAATGTAAAGTGGTAAGTAAGCGCAAATAAACAGTGGTCTACAGGGGGAGACCAAACCATATACTAAAGAAGTGGAATGCAAACTGCGACCGAAGTTGGGACTTGGACCAAAAGACTCAGAAGAGCTGGGGACACAAGGAACCACTCGATGTAAGTACCCAGGAACCCCACGGAGGCTGTGTGCACAGTGGAAACATAGCCGCATAATTAATGCAAGTCAGTGGGAAAGTCACAGTTTTCAAGAAGGACCCTTCGCAGTGGACCCTGAAGAAACCCTGTGGAAGACAGAAGGTTGGAGAGTCCCCCCACCTGTGGATACCCCAGGAACCAGGATACCTACACCAGGGAAGCCGGGTGCATAGGTGCGAAGTGACGTCGAAAACCACCGTAGACCACAATGGAGGACTTCAGGAAAGATGCTGCTGGCGACGAAGGTGGAAGAGTCCGGTGGAATCCAAGGATGGATTCTGGAAGAGAAGAACCTGCAGGCAGAGGTGACAGAGTCTATGCCACTCGGAGGTGACCAGGAGGCACGGAAGAGCAATGACTACCGATGATGGAAGATGCAGGAGTGATGACGGGTGACCTTGTCGCTGCAGTTGTGAGGACCAGGCGAAGCTGTGGAAGACGAGGAGCTGTTCATGAGTTGTCCCACGTCGGGAGTCAAGAACCAGGGGGTCGGTGTCCGGCGGGAGCACCAACAAGCCTTGGCTGCATTAACAGACATGGTAAACAAAAAAGGTGCAATGTTGGGACCAGCAAGGTCCAAGGGACTCGCCAAATGCAGGAGAGTCGGAGCAGGCCCGAGCAAGCAGGGGAGCCCACTAAAGCCAAAGAAGACCCTCAAGAGGACCCACAGGCCGAAGGCACAGGAGTCGAAAGAGGACCTCGAGCAGCACACCAAAGATGCAGGCACACGGTACAGAGGATGCAGTGAGGACGAAGATCTTGGCAGGAAGAGATGCTGGAGGCTGGAGTTTCTTGTAAGCTGAAGATCTCTGGTGGGCTGAGCGAACAAGCCTTGGCAACAGCAAGCCGACGCGGTGCACAGGGGTTGTTCCAGCTGTTCTGACGAGGGATACTGGCCTCACACTTGCTGAGAGGACAGGTCAGGCCTCGAGGGTATTGCACCACCACCACCTGTGTTGCTGAGCCTTTCGGAGTCTGTGGGAAGTCAGGAGCAGCAGACCGGTCAGCTTCATTGCTGTGCCTGCAGATGCAGGGGAGTGACTCCTTCACTCCAAGGGAGATTCCTTTGGGTGTCTTTGATGCCCACAGGCCTGGAGAGGAACCTGGATGAAGCACAGAAGACTACGAAGACTTGCAGAACAGCGAGAGCAGGAAGGAAAGGGTTGGGATAATCCTAGAGGAGGGGCTGGACAGAGAGGAGGATACTCCCATGTCCTTGGTGGAGTTTCGCACCAGAGCGGGAGCCAAGGACTCCTTGAACTGGCTCAAACTGGAGTATGCAAGAAGGGCACCAAATGTGCCCTTCAAAGCAGTCTGGTGGCGCTGGCAAGCACCCCCACCCCAGCCCAATACACTAAGTCCTTTCTGGGAGGTGGTCATACCTCCCTGTGGCAGGAAACCTATTGTTCTGCCTTCCCCTGCTTGAGCTCAGCTCAGCAGCAGGAGGGCAGAAACGGGTCTGTGGTCGGCAGCAGCACTAGCTTGCTGTTAGACCCTGCAAGGCTGGTACCGGGAATACAGGGGGGCACCCTAGGGGAGCCCCCCAGTACATTGGATCCTACATCCAACACTGGAATCGGTATTGGTGTAGGATTCCAACATGTTTGATACCAAACATGACTGGTTTTGATGCAGCCAATATATAGTCTCAGCGCCTTGAGACCCTCATGGGTGAGTAGCGCGCTTACAATTCCCTGATTGATTGATTGTTAGACATCTCGTAATTTACTTGATGTCCACTATATGTATTAAATGGCTGACCGCACTTACAAAGCCTGGAGAATCGACTCCGGGGTTTGTAGGAGTGCCCTGCTCATGCAGGGGCACCCTCACACTTGTAACCAAGCACCCTGCCCTCAGGACTGAAGAGCTTGCCATAGGGGTGACTTACAGGTTTTAAGTGTAGTGACCTCAGATATAAGGAAACATATCTGTGGTGAGCGGTGCAAGCACCCACTCACACAGGCTGCAATGGCAGGCCTGTAGTCACAGTTTGAGCGGTCGCTCATGGGTGGCATAATACATGCTGCAGCCCATGGGAGACCCCATGTGTACCCATGCCCTGGGTACCTTAGTACCATATACTAGGGACTTACAAGGGTACACCAGTAGCCAATTGCGGAGGTACCAAAGTCCTTACCATTGTCAAATTTAGGGAGAGGGCACAGTGACTGGGGTCCTGGTTTGCAGAATCCCAGTAAGACTATTCAGAAAACAGCATAACACCTGCAAAAAGTGGGGGTAACCATGAAAGCAGATCCTACTTTCCTACATGCGGTGCTTGGGATGGATGGGAATATGGAAGTGTAGGAGGCTGGCTTGGTATATGGTGCACGCTTATTCAAGTGATGCACCTTGCACTAATCCAGGCAAACCTTTTAATGATTTAGGGGTCTTTGTTAACCATAGAAAGCTCTCAAAGTTGTAGCTGTGGAGAGCAGGCTTGTCTTGAATGAGTGTAAAGCAGCTTGTTTTACCAGTTTAATTGACAGTGTAGATTAGATGAAAAAGAACTGCACAGTGTCTTATAAAAATACGTCTATTTATCACACAACACAATCACTAACACATTGGTATATCTCCTGCCCGGAGATATCAACAATACACACAAGAATACTTCAAAATAATCAGGTAAGTAGCACAAATATACACTGGTCTCCAGGGGGAGACCAAACCATATACTAAAAGTGAAATGTGAACGGCAGAGGAGAACTGGACTTGGACCAGAAGACTCAGAGGAGTTGGAGACACAAGGAACCACCCAAGGTACGTACCCAGAAACCCCATGGGGGCTGTGGGCAGAGTGGAAACACAGCAGCGTGCTCAATGAAAGCCAATGGAGAAGTCGCGGTTGCAATTTTAAAGAAGGACCCATCCCGAAGGACCCATCCCAGAGGACCCCGAAGAAACTCCATGGAAGACAGAAGGTTGGAGAGCCACACCACCCGTGGATGCCCCAGGAACCAGGTTACCTGCACCAGGGAAGCCGGGTGCATATGGGTGAAGTGACATCGGAATCTGCCGTAGACGATAATGGAGGCCTTCGAAGAAGATGCCTTTGGAGAAGACTGTGAAGGAGTCCGGTGGAATTCAAAGGTGGATTCTTGAAGAGGAGAACCTGCGAGCAGAGGGAACAGAGTCTATGCCACTCGGAGGTGACCAGGAGGCACAATGCCCACCGATGTCGGGAGGTTCAGGAGTGAAGACGGTGACCTTGTCGCTGCAGTTGTGAGAACCAAGTGATGCTGAGGAAGACCAGGAGCCATGCACGAGCTGTCCCACGTTGGATGTCGGTGTCTAGGTGGTCTGTGTCCAGCAGGAGCACCAACAAGCCTTGGTAGCAGCAAATGTCATGTAAAGTGAAAAGGTGCAAACGTTGGGACCAGCAAGGTCCTAGGGACTCAACCAAGTGCAGAAGAGTCAGAGCAGGCCCTGAGAAAGTAGGGGAACCCACTGAAGCAAAGTAAGGCCCTCGAGAGGACACACACGCCAAAGGCACAGGAGTCGCAAGAGGACCTCAAGCAGCTCACCAAAAATGGAGGCCCACGGTGCAGAGGATGCAGTGAGGACGCTGATCTTCGAGGGATGAGGTGGTGGAGCTTCTTGTAGCCCAAAGATCTCTGGACTGCAGAGCCAACAAGCCTTGGCAAGAGCAAGCTGACGTGGTGCACAGGGGTTTGGTCCCAGTGACTCCGAGGAGGGATACTGTCCTCAAAATTGCACAGAAGACAGGTCAAGCTTGCTGGGCCTCGGGAAGTCTGTAGGACGACAGGAGCAGCAGAGCGGTCAGCTTCGTTGGGGTGCCTGCAGATGCAGGGGAGTGGCTCCTTGTTTTCAAGTGAGATTACTTCAGATGTCCTTGATGCCTACAGGCCTTCTGGAGAACCTGGATGAAGCACAGGCACAGACGAAGAAGACTTGCAGAACGCCGAGACCAGGAGCAGCAGGAGTCTTCCTTGGTGCAGTCTTGGTTCCAGGCAAAGTCCAAGGTGCCCAGACGGTTGAAGTTGAAATGGTTTCAAGTTTGAATCTTGTCCCACGACGAATCTGAAGAGCCACCCACAGGTAAGCCTTTAAGTACCCTAGGGAAAGGGTTGGGACGATTCAAGAATCCCTCCTAGAGGAGTGGCTGGACAGAGGGGAGGATACTCCCATGTCCTTTGTCCAGTTTTGCACCAGAGCGGGTGCCAAGGGCTCCCTGAACTGGCTCAAACTTGAGTATGCAAGGAGGGCACCAAATGTGCCCTTCAAAGCAGTCTGGTGGCACTGGCAAGCACCCCCACCTCAGCCCAATACACTCAATCCTGTCTGGGAGGTGGTCACGCCTCCCTGTGGCAGGAAACCTATTGTTCTGCCTTCCACTGCTCTAGCTCAGCTCAGCAGCAGGAGGGCAGAAACAGGTCTGTGGTCAGCAGCAGCACTAGCTTGCTGGCAGACCCTGAAAGACTGTTACTGGAAGTACAGGGGGTCCTCTAGGGAGCCCCCCCCTCCCCTAGATGGGATCATACTCCCAGCACCAGAATCTGTTTTGGGGTATGATTCCAACATGTTTGATACCAAACATGACCAGGTTCTGTGCAGCCATTATATAGTTAGACATCTCGTAATGACTGATATCCACTATATACCTTAAAATGGCTGACCGCACTTACAAAGCCTAGAGAATCAACTCAGGAGTTTGTTGGGGTGTCCTGCTCATGCAGGGACACCCTCACATTTTTAACCAAGCACCCTGCCCTCAGGACTGAAGAGCCTGCAATAGGGGTGACATATAGGTTTTAAGTGCAGTGACCTCAGATATAAGGAAACGTATATCTGTTGTGAGGGGTGCAAGCACCAGCTCACACAGGCTGCAATGGCAGGCCTGTAGTCACAGTTTAAGTGGACTCCCATGGGTGGCACAATACATGCTGCAGCCTATGGGAGATCCCTGGTGTACCTATGCCCTGAGTACCATATACTAGGGACTTATAAGGGTACACCAGTAGCCAATTGTGGATGTACCAAGGTACTTACCAGAGCCAATTTAGGGGCGAGAGAACAGATGCTGAGGTCCTGATTAGCAGGAACCCAGCAAACCTTCTGCTGATAAAAGCTACTGGCTGATCCTGGCCCTCTGCATTAATTTGTGACAAAACTGCACCTATTTCAATCTCAGATGCATCTGTCTGAACAATGAATGGTTTGGAGTAGTTGGGACTTTGCAGAATTTGAGCAGAGCACATGGCATGCGTTAGGTCCTCAAATGCCTTTTGACAGTTTACATTCCACTGAACTTTCTTATGCATTCTTTTGGAGGCGAGATCATTAAGGGGTGTCACTATGGATCCATAACTCTTACCGAATCTTCTGTAGTACCCAGTCAGGCCCAAGAAAGCTCTGAGCTGAGTCTGGGTAGTGAGAGCAATCCAGTCCACAATGGTCTGAATTTTGCTCTCCAGTAGTTGAACTTGGTGTAATACTACATGCATTTATATATATTCAGAGATCATGTGGTGACCGGTGACTCCATGTTGTTTTAACTGCATTTTGTGAGCACAATTTTATCCCGTTTTTGTCTGACCCTACATTTCAGCTGCGAAGGCAGACAGGCTGGGTTACTTGCGTACACACAGAAAAATGTCTCTTTTTAACCGAGTGAGGGAGATAAGAAATAGTGGGCTGTGTAGCCCAAGGATGAGAAAGTGAAGAGATCTGCCTAGGATCTCATCGGAGCCTGGCCAGCTCTGTGAGTGACCTCAACGCAGAGAGCATAGCCAGCACCTACAGTACAGATGAAGGAAGGGGCGCTTCTAGAAGTCTCTCTCTGTGTTAGTAAGAGTATAAAGATTGAGGCCTCTTTGCGTTTTATCAGGAACTCTTTAGGGGTGGATGCACCACCTAGAGACCTTCCTTGTTGAGGAGCTCCTGCCAAGACTGCCACCGGGTTCCCCAGTCGTGCTGACAGGATGATCCAAGACAGACAACCGGTGATGTATGCCATGTTCTAATTACTTTATTTTTGTGTATATGCAGTTATTTTTCTATGCATTTATTCTTGTGTATCTACATTTACTATTGAATTTATTTTACATATGCATTATTGCTATTTGATATATGGACTCTTGCTGCAATAAATATTTCTTTTTACTTGGCAAATGAGTGTGGAGCTTTATCTACATTGTATCTTGGTATGCTAAAGTGTGCAGAGTCTTATTTTGAAGAGTGTTCACGTTATATCCTGGCGTTTTAAAGTCTTGTTCAGGTGTTCTGAAGGGAAAGCAAGACACTTGGGCCACCTTGTAGGTGGAAGCCAAGTACACAACCTTGCTCTGCCCTATCTGGCACTTGGTGGCCTTAATAGTAACTTTATTCACCAGCCTCTGAAATGTGGCAGGTGCATTTTTCAAACCAAAAGGCATCACAACAAATTGATAATGCCCACTTAGGGTTGAAAATGCTGTTTTTGGTTTGGCATCCTCCGAGAGTCTGATTTGCCAACAACCAGCAATCGGGTCATATGTACTGACTTACTTGGGAGAGGCCAGAGTAGCAATCAGCTCATCTGCCCTTGGAATTGGATGGGCATCAATCCTAGTGACTGCATTGAGGGCTCTATTGGTGCTCCGCATGTCGTCTGTTTCCATTTCGTTATAAAAGTGAACTTTCCTTTTAACTGTTAATTTTTATTGCTGCTACTGCTGTATAGGAATTAGGGACTGTGTTGAGGGGAAAGAGTTTTACTTATTCCTTTTTAGGTCGAGCCTAGCGCAGCGCGCATGTGCTGCTCTAGGAGAGGGCCTCTTGGAATCACTCCAGACATTCTGAAAGCTTTCTGAAAGCTTGTGCGTGTGGTTGTCACATTCTATTGGCCTTTCCCTGTGGCTTTCAAAAATGAAAGCACGCAATTGGCCAAAGGCGGGTGCATGTCCCACCTTTTCTGAAAATGTTCACTCCCACGGCCTCCAGCTGTCGGGAGCGAGCAGCGTTGTGCAGGGTGCCAGCTGCATTACTTTGTGGATCATTAAACACAGCGCGGTCACGCGCAGCTGGAACCGGACAACTTGTATTTGTTGACTTTCGCTTTTGAGCTAACACACGTTTCCTGCTCATCAGACGCATTCCGAGGGTGCCTGTTCCCTGCACTTCCCCCTCCCGCGATGGCTTTAGAGGTAACAAATACACACGCATTTGTATTTCTTTGTTTATTAGACGAGTTCAGAGGGCGCCTGTTCCATGAATTCCCTTTCCCGCCTTGTTTTTTTTCATTTTGAAAATAAAGCACGTACTACAGGAAATACGGCGAGATCTTCTGGTAAAAGAGTGGCAGAATTCCCAGCGATGAGATAATGGACTGGGAAATGCATGTTTATGGCAAGGGGTCTTCGCTTGAGCTTGTCTGCTAATTAGTGCCACATGGTGTTTGGAGCACGTGCCCTGGGAAGCGCTTTCCCGCAAGACAGTCATCGTGAAACAAGTGCTGAGATTGGATCGGAAGGCGGAAATGGACGACCTCTACATTTGTAAACTGTTTTTGTTTCGCTTCTTTTACTATAATGTATGGTTTAAACAGGAGCGCCTCCAGTTTTGTCTAAGGAAGCCTGGATAGCGCGTCCGTATCCGCTCTTATATGCCATTAGCACGCGACCTTTGAGACACTCGTACAAATCCTAAAACCCTACAAGCACAGAAATTCGTTTGAGATGTCTTCGCATGACAGTAACCCTCAGGGAGACATGATTTACCTTACCTGTTTGCTCTCCCCCTCCCACAAACAATCACCGCAGCCAGTTTACAGCACAACAATCTTGTAGAAGCGCTGGGCCCCGTGACAGCTCAGATTGTGACAGAGTGGGCTGCCCTGGAGGGCTCGGTCTGCATCACAATTGCCGAAGATGTGTCTCTTTCCTCATCCCCCTCCGAGTGCCCCCTCCATTGCCCTAACCCCCATCCTGCCCCTCCCCCCGCTGCAATACTTTCATCTACTTCTTTCTGTTAATGTCGGGGCCACCGGAATTATGTGGATCTGTGGCCGCCGTGTTTTCTGCATAATTATGGATTTGTGGGAATTTTCCACATAATTCGTCATCTGCTATACAATCTACAGATTTTAACAACAACAAAAATGTTTCCAACTCAAACTGAACAAACGTTATTAAAATCACGGGATCTCGGTTTGCCGTGCAGTGGAAGGCCCTATGTTACGGTTGACTGGTCATCTTTCAGATGCTTATGACTGCATTTGGATGTTAAACTGGTAATGAGGTGAGACCTTTGCCCAGACAGTGATAACGTGGAAAAAATGACAAAATTATAAAAACAATACTATCAGAAAAGGTATTGCATTAGGTCGCATAATTTGCTCTTTCTTGCAGCATAAATTGGCCCTCCCCATCGCATAATTTGGTCCTTCCCTGCCGCATAATCCTGCCTGGTAATAATCCTTTGCAGAATAAGTGCAAGCCGCAGCTTTGTGGGATGCATGCAACTTCCATAACGACTGTTCGATTAGTCTGTCACAGTAGAACACACATGCAGAGGCATGCAGCGTACTCTTATATTAACTCCAATAGTGCACTGCATGTGTTTACTCTAATTTAGCACTTCCTGAATTCGGAAACTCCGGGATGTTCAAAAATTTATACAGTTTCCCCCCAATAACACACACCACCAATTAGAGACATTTCTCTACTTTGTGAATTTCACTCAGTTCTTCACTCCATCAGTTTACATCAGTTCTGCACTGCATGAATTTATCCTAATTCTACACTCTATGATTGGACAAGTTTTACACTAAACGTGGCATCTTATTTCCAGCAACTTGTTAAGACAGCAATATAAGGTGCCAGAAATGGTTATGACACTTTTTTTTATTATAACTTATACATTTTTAACATGCTGCACAACATTCACAATGCTCTACAACACATGTTAAAAACGTTAACAAAGCCAATAGCTCTGTCTAAACACTTATAACGCCCCAAA
Organism: Calotriton arnoldi; assembly: GCA_963921515.1. Taxonomy (NCBI): domain Eukaryota; kingdom Metazoa; phylum Chordata; class Amphibia; order Caudata; family Salamandridae; genus Calotriton; species Calotriton arnoldi. The sequence continues at coordinate 132,440 of CAWUFW010010489.1, forward strand.
GGCGAGACCTATTGGCTATGCCAATGCTGGTTTCTTTTTGTGCCATCTTACCTTCCTCCAGTCCGACGCAGCTCCATGCAAATAGGAGCTGATTGAGCAGGAAAGGGGGTGGTCAACTGTGGAACTATACCCACTTCCTGCCTGTATCGGCCATTTTGGCATTTCAGCGCTCTAGGGATTTCTGCTCTGACTGCTACTTAATGTGCAGGTCAGCGCAGGTGCACTGCTGGAGTGCCAGAGGCACTCCTAAGGCAAGCCCAAGGCATGCCTGAAGGCAAGCCGGGCCGGGGGCCCTGAACCCTGGTTCTCTTATCAGACAGGCTGACATATTCATTCTCTCAACTTTTAGCTTTGAGACCTGTCTGCCCTTCAAGCTGTCAGAGGTTAGACTTACAGATGTATCCACTCAAACAACTGCTGTGACTACTCTGTCCAATTTGTGGACAGTGGTTCCAATGTGGTGTCAGGAATAGAGTGTAGCGCTAGAATATCACGGCTAGAGGCGGACGGTGTAAATGCTTTTTTTTATTTTGTTAGCATAAATTGTCGTTCCCGCTTTAGACCCCAGCAACAGGTCTTCAATTTTTTATGGGATTACAATCCGGATGCCTTATTCTTGATGGAGACATAGCTCAATGATGGGTCATCACCACTTACACTATAGTAGAGAAAGATAGACAGGACAAGACAGGTGGTGGGATAGCAATTGTATTAAAAAATATATAAATGTAAAATTGAAGATCTACCACTTTCTGCCTGTAAGACCTTATTCTTTTCGCTTTCTCTCACACATAAATGTACGCTGTTGGGCGAGCCCTATGAAGCATCAGGTAGCCAAGATCACCTCCTTCTGCTTCAGGGTGCTCAAGTGAGGGAGAAAGATTATCTGGATGCTCCCTTTGCCAGCTCAAAGAACTCTGGGGCATATTAGCAAGACCCACGTTAAAATTATCGCCGTTTTAGCGGCAGGAAACTGCCGCTAATACGGCGATAATGGGCTTGCTAATATGCGTTATAGAATTCCAATAGAAGCCCAGGTTAGATGTGCAGGACATCTAACCTGGGCTTCTATTGGAATTCCATAACGCATATTAGCAAGCCCATTATCGCAGTTTTAGCGGCAGTTTCCTGCCGCTAAAACGGCGATAATTTTAACGTGGGTCTTGCTAATATGCCCCTCTGATTCAAGTCCTTATTTTATCAAGGCTAGACTACGGCAATGTGTTGTATTTAGGCATTGATAATGCTTTGATTTGACGACTAAAGCTTTGTCAGAACTCAGCAGCCAGACTTCTGATTCGGCTGCCAAAACATGCTTCTGTTTCTCATCTTTTCCATAAGCTCCACCGACTCTCAATCACTAAGCACATTCAATTCATAGCCCTGTGCTATATGTACAGGGCTAAAGCTGGTTAGGGTCCGTGTTATATTCAGAGGCTGGTGGTGACTTATCAGCCCACATGTATGCTAAGATCAATGAACCAGGGCCGGTGTACTGTGCCTAAGTTTAGACTGGCCCATAAGGGTGGCTGTTCTGTCACTGTTTTGGGCCCCAAACTGAGGAATGTTCTTCCTGAGTCTCAGAGAAAGTGTACCTCACTTCTTGCATTTCGAAAAAAAGCTGAAGACCGGGTTATTTGAAACAGCGGCTATGTCACCTAATCTTCTTTTTTTTTTTTGTAAAACATTTTTTATTAAACAAAAAAACACGCATCGACAATTTCAGGACAATACAAAGGGAGCAATACACAATGCATCATTGGTTCACTAAGCGATAATTCAGAATTTACTCATACATGATGAAGAGTCTGGGGAGACTGGGGGTGGTCACGGACAGGGGCAAAGGAGGTTGACATATTTCTCCACGATAAGAGTTCCACTTGCCCCACACACGAGACCACTTTTTGGGACATCCGCGCGATATATACACAGTTTTCTCTCTAAACATTGCCCAGTCCATATCTTTTTCCCATTCTTGTGTCGTGGGCGGGTTACTCGCCCCCAACGTTGTGCAATATTCCTCTTAGCCAACATTAGCCCCAGCGTTACCCACTGCGTCAAACCGACATTTAAATTAGTTGGTTCCCAGATGTTAAGGAGACATCTACGGGCCTCCACGTGGAGCTGCACCGACAATACATCATTAATAATGTCATGGATGTCCCGCCAGTAAGTTTGGATCTGGGTACATTCCCAAATTATGTGGAAAAAGGTTCCCAGCTGGTCACATCCCCGCCTACAGGTGCCCTCCCCCACCCTCCCCATTCGCACCAGTTGAGGACCCGTTATATAAATACGGTGGAGAAGTTTTAGCTGGACGAGGCGGAGACGAGCAGATATTGCTACTACTCTGGGAGAGGAAACTGCCTCCTGCCATTCCTCATCATCCATTTCTATACCATCCCCTGTCCACTTCTCTCGGAGGGCCTGGAGAGGGTCCGCGATGTTGTTGACCAGTTTTCTGTATATCAGGGAGATGGTACTGTCAGGGAGATGGCCATCTAGTACTCTATCCTCTAGTGGGGATGTTTCTGGCAGTGTGGTCCCGGGTTGTAAGTGTGTGCGGAGCGCGTGTCGGACCTGTGTGTATCGGAAGCGTTCTGATTCCGCCATGTTATATTGTTGCTGCAGCGCTGCAAAAGATTTAATGTCAGACGTGTCCCACAAATCTCCTATTCTTGCGATACCTATGAGTTCCCACTTGTCAAATCCTTTACTCCTCCACAGGTCCCCCAGTTGTTCGGAGTCCCATAGTGGCGTTGCGAGTGTTAGTTTTCGTCTCCAGCCCAGGCGAGTGGTTGCTGTGTGCCAAACGTGTACTGCATGTTTAGTGGGGCCCGTTAGTGGATATCGCCGGGGTTTGGAGTAAAGGGCTCTACTGAAAGTCCCACCAGAGAGGAGCCACCTATCCATGTTATATCCCGGGTCGTGTTGCTGGGCATAGGTGCAGTGGTTAATGGCGGACAGATGGGACGCCCAGTAATAGAGCTGTATATCTGGGAGGCTAATGCCTCCATCATACCAGTTCAAGGAAAGTTTGCTGAGAGCAATACGAGGTCTACCACTCCAAAGTAGTTCTCGTTGGAGGCTCTCGACCTCTCGGAAATATGACGCGGGTATCGGATCCATGGAGTTTTGCAGGACGTACAGGAACCGGGGCAGGGACATCATCTTAAAAAGGGCGGCCTTACCTAACAGGGAAAGAGGAAGCGACTTCCACCTGGCTATATCTTTGCGCAGCTGGATCAACGGGGGTCGAAGGTTACGGGAATAGCGAAGAGATGGATCCAAAGACAGAAAGACACCCAGATATGTAAACCCTTCAGTACAGGTTTGTAAAGGGCACCCACGTGGCAGGAGCGGAGGCTCACCTGTCACCACGAACAGTAGGGACTTGTTCCAGTTTATGGAGTAACCGGAGTATCGTCCAAAAACCGTGAAGATATCCAAGACCACTATTAAGGATCTCCTAGGAGAGGCCAGATACAGGAGGATATCGTCCGCGTAAAGGGAAATCCGGTCATCCCACTCCGAAGACCAGCGCATACCCCTGATCCTCGGATCCCCCCGTATCCATGCTGCCAGTGGCTCAAGCGCTAAAGCAAACAGCAATGGGGACAGGGGGCAGTCCTGACGGGTTCCTCTGCCCAGCTCGAATTCGGCCGACTTCTTATTGTTGACCACCACTTGGGCCATAGGTTGGGAATATAGTAGCTTCACCCATTGAATGTATTTAGGACCAAACCCCATTTTTTCCAATACTGCCCACAGGTACGCCCATTCGATAGTATCGAATGCCATAGCTGCGTCCAGGGAGACTATAACTGCTGGTTCCAATATAGAGGCTGCCCTACCCAGGACCCCGTGCACCCTGCGAATGTTCAATGCCGTGTTACGGTGCGGTATAAAACCTGATTGATCCGGGTGGACCAGGGTTTCAATCACTGTCACCAGGCGAGTAGCGAGTAGCTTAGCTAGGATTTTGGGCTCCGCATTTAACAAGGATATCGGTCGATAAGAACCACATTCTGTCTTGGGCTTACCTTCCTTATGGATGGTAACTATTGTAGCCGTACGCTGGTCTAGCGGCAATATGCCCGCCTGATTCGAGTCCTCAAACATGGCTCGCAGATACGGGGCTAGTACGTCCGGCTTAAGCTTGTAAAGTTCTATTGGCAGTCCGTTAGGGCCAGTGGCTTTACCCGGCTTGAGTGACCGTATTGCTGCCGCTATTTCATCGTTGGATATGACCCTGTCCATAAAGTCGTGTTCAACCCCCGACAGTTTAGGAAGAACAATATCGGTAAGCATCTGGCGGGAGTCCTCCATAGGGTAAGGGGCTACCGATGTATAGACAGCCTTAAAGTGGGTCGCGAAAGAGTCTACAATTGCCTGCGGGTCCGACTGGGGGTTCCCCTCCTGCCCCCGGAGTTCCGGTACTAATCTACTTGCCCACTCTCTCTTATCCAACCAGGCCAAGAGTTTCCCGGCCTTATCACCCATCTCATACATCCGGCCCTGAACCGCTCTCCCCATAGCCTGCGCCTGATCTGTCGCTAGTGCCCTGTATTCCTGTTGTTTGAGTTTGAGGAGGTGGAGTTTATCGGGTGTAATGTCCAGTTCCAGATCTGCCTCAAGTCTCCCAACCTCCGTCTCCAGCGCCACCAACTCTCTACGCTGCTCCCTCTTTTTCCCCGATATTAACGATAGAGCCTGGCCCCGTATCACTGCCCTAAATGCCTCCCAAAGTACCCGAGGGGACTCCACCGATCCTTCATTCTCCTGAAAATAGTTATCAATGGCCGTAAGGAGCTCCTGTCGGATATGAGGATTGCGTAGGTACCACGGATTGATGGGGGCCACACGTCCCACTTGTTGATATCCGATTGACAATTGGAGCCACAACGGCGAGTGGTCTGAAATGCCCCTAGCTAAATGTTTTATCTCACTAATTTGGGGAATTTGGGATGCAGGTAGTAAAAAGTAATCGATTCTGGATAGACTCCCGTGGGCCCCGGAGTGGAAGGTATATTGGGAGGTGTCAGGGTGGAAAACCCTCCACCCATCTGCCAGCCCCAAGGCGTCTAAGAAGTCGGGGAGCCAGCCCTGCGTTCGGGGGAGATCCCGCGGAGGGTAGCGATCCAGACCTCCAGAAACTACCGAGTTGAAGTCCCCTCCCAGCACCAGGAGACCCTCCGGGACCTCCAGCAGCAGCCTACCCAGGTCCCCAAACGTGGTTGCCTGAAGGCCCGGGGGACATATACCGATAGGAAGGTGACAGGGTGGCCCTCCCACGTGCCCGAGACTCCAACATATCGCCCTCTATTATCTGACCAAGTGTCTTGTACCACCAGGGGAAAAGTTTTTCTCATCAAGATACCAACGCCCCGGGAGCCCGTGGTGAAACCCGCATGTGCTAGCAATATGTAACCCCCTCTATGCAGTGCTCTACATGTGTCTCCAACTAGGTGTGTTTCTTGCAGTAAGACAATGTCAGGTGCCCGGCGCCTGACCTCCTGGAGAACAATATTTCGTTTAATCTTGTCCCTCAACCCATTGACATTCCAACTCAGCAGCCTAACCCCCTTGACTCCGACTGGTGCCATATCGCGGTTTACTGAAATTCTCTAAGTGCATTGTTACTCCCCCGATCCGTATGTCTGTGTCACTTTCTGATGCAATCAAAACTTCAAACAAAAAATTTAACAGTCCCGCCCAACACCCCCCCACCCTGCTGCCCTGCCCACTGGGCTTAGAACTGCCCATGAAGTTGCAGAGTGCCTGTCGCCCAACAGAATAATCAAGAAAGATAAGAAAACCCTAGAAAAAAGGGGGGGGGGGGAGGCAGAGTCCGCCCCATCCCAGCCCACATTATCTACTTTGTACCCACACATCATAAACGCCACATTTCCATTTACGTCCACCTACTATGCCACTTTAAATCTAGAAGTCCTCGACCTCCTGTCTGCATTCACCCCAGACTGCAAGAAACATCCGTGGCCGGCCATTGGTTACGTGTCCTCTCAGGCCGGTTGACTGTTATCCGTGCCCCCCCCCCCTGTTGTGCCGGGTTTCTCCCTCCCCTGCTCTCAATCCAGTCTGCCGCTGCCTCAGGGTGTTCGAAAAACCACACTCGCCCATCCGCCTCGACCCGGAGACGGGCTGGGAACAGCATGGCGTACTTCATACCCTGATCCCTGAGGACCCGTTTAATTGACATGAATGATCGCCTTTGCCGCTGTACCCTTTGGGTGAAATCCGGAAAAAGGAAATGTCTGAGTTCTCGTAGCGCAGGGGGTGCCAGCTCTAGCGTTCTGAAGAATAACGTCTCTGTCCCGGAAGTTCAGGACTCGCGCCAACATGGGCCGCGGGGGAGCGCCCGGTTTGGGACGGCCGCCCGGGACCCTGTGGGCACGTTCAATGACAAAGAACTTACTGAGGCCCTTGGGTTGCAGGTGTTTAAGGATGAGGTCTTCCACAAAGAGGTCTGGAGTGAGCCCCTCCGCCTTCTCCGGGACTCCAAGGATGCGCAGGTTATTGCGACGCATGCGGCCTTCGTAGTCATCCAGCTTAAGGTCGGTAAGGTGGCGGAAGTCCTGGAGCTCCTTAATCGCTCCCTGCATTTGTGAGACATCCTCCACGAGGCTGGCCGTTGTAAGTTCCACTTGCTTAACCTTTTCGTTCAGCTTGCCCATATCCGCTCTGATATGGTTGACCTCTATAGCCACCGTGTCCAGAGAGGTCTTGACTCCCGCTATGGCGGCCATAACGTCGTTGAGCGAAATTTCCTGCTCCTCCTCAGCTGTTCCGCCGGAGTCTCTGGGTGCCCTGGTCTGTTGTGAGTCTTTCGGGACTGTATACCGGTCTAGCTTGTTTGACTGTGTTGCCTTGGGACCCCTGGCCCCCGTAGTCTTGGCTCGTTCCGCCATGCTCCACCTCCAGCTGCTCTTGCTGATATAGTCTGTGATGTGACGCGGTCTCTCCTGGTTGGTATGGCAAGCAGGGGGTGCTTTCCGCCAACGGGCTTCAAGTCCCCCACCCGTCTCCCTTCCAACTACTTAGTTCTCCTGTCCGAGTTGGGTGCTCCTCTGTCTTTGCCGGGGCGTAGAGATCCGGCGGTGGGGGCTGCGGACGCCTGCACAAACGCCGCTCCCTGGGGGTCCCTGCCAAGCGCCGCTCCCTGGGGGTCCCTGCCAATATGGGGTATGTACTCAAGGCCCCGGTACCGGTCCAGGCATCCCTGGGAGACTCGGGACTTCCGACCGGGCGCGGGAGCCAGTAGGTATTCAGTGCCAAGGGTGGGGCACCGCCATTTTACTTCTCGCGGCCCGCCACTCCAGCACTTTGGTACGGCGCCCCGCTCACCGTCGCCGTCCCAAGTCCCCCACCTGTCCCACCTCCAGCCGAGTCGTTCTCCTATCAGTGCTGGCTGCCCCTCCGTCTTTGCCGGGGTGTAGAGATCCGGCGGTTGGAGCTGCAGATACCGGCAAAACAGCCTTTCCCTGGGGCCACCGTCGACGGGAGGTATACACTCAAGGGCTCGGTGCGCTGGGAGATTCGGGGTTTTCGACCGGGCGGGGGAGCCAGTAGGTGTTCGGTATCTCGCGGCCCGCTCCCCTCGCCTCGCCCTTATCACAAGGTCCACCGTCACTCCAGCCCTGCGGTATGGCTCCCCGCTCACCTTCGCCACCTCCGCTGTCCGTATGGTTGCTGTCCGTGTGCTGACTGTCAAGGCGACCCAAGGCTCCAGAGTCCCTCCGTCCGTTTCTCCCGTCGCCGCGCCGCCGCAAGGCAGTAGGGGTCCAGTCGCAGCCCCTCACCCGGCCTGACTCGCCACTGTGTGTCCCGGCCGCAGGCCTCACCGTAGGCCGAGACCACCGGAGCCGATATCTCTGCTTCTGGGCGCACCTCAGACACCGGAGTCGGCTGGATGAGCCCCGGAGGTGATCCGGTCGCCGAATCTGTCGAGGGGTACCTCGGATCAGTACTCAGGATAGTCGTGGGCTAGAACGAGCGGCGGAGCCTTCTTACAGCACGGCCATCTTCAGTCCGCGCTTGGCCACGCCCCCCTCACCTAATCTTCTTGATCAGCGCTGGGAAACCCTATGTGGGTAGCTGTTGCACTTTATAAGATTATAATTAAATAGTCAACACAAAAACCTCATCTCTCTCTTACCATCATGGGTGTGAGGTTTTGGTACAAGGACTACAAGACTAGCCCAAAGGCTATCTGGAGGCTCAATGACACCCCCCCCCCCTTCCAACTACAGCATCTTTGGACCTCTGTCCTGATGCAATCTCTGACAAGGTCAGGCTGTCTGTAGATTTTACTCTTCACAGGCAGGTTGTCACCTGTGTCCACTTCATGGATACACCAGGTGGGTTGACTGGGTGTCAGAGAAAAGAGACTAGGAAACTGATTGAGAACCTGTCTACAATCAGCTTGCGGTTGATCAGAGAGGCTGTCTGCCAAGACTACCCCTTCAACTGATCCATCAACAGGGTCCTGAGGGAGGAGATCAGGAAGAGGGTCACTCTCTTCCTCCTGTCCCACATCAGTGGCCACGAGCAAGCTCATTTCAGCCCTGTCCACAAATGTTTCAGGCGATTCACATGAAGTACCCTGTGGGGATTTCTTGGAGTACCTAGGTCAACTAAGTAGGTGACCTCACCTTTCTTTTCCAGTATAGTGTGGGGGCCACTCCATCTGTCTTGGAGAGCTTCTGGGACCATAGGCTCCAACAGCCACATTTTCTGTCCTGGCTGGTAAAGTCAGTACAGCATTTTGGTCATGCCAAGCTTTCTGACTTTCCTGGCTGGCCTTCTTTATGTACTCAGCCATGCGTGAGCGCAGGCCCAGCATATAGTCTACTATGTCCTGTTTAGGAGGCTTGAGAACTTGCTCCTATCCTTCTTTAACTAGCCATAATGGTCCCCTAACTGGATGTCCAAACAGATGCTCAAACGGGCTGTAGCCCACCCCCTTCTGAGGAACCTCTCTGTACACAAAGAGAAGGCAAGGTAGTAAGACTTTCCATTTCACCTCAGCTTTTCTGGGAGACCCAAGATCATACCTTTGAGGGTCTTGTTGAACCTTTCAACAAGCCCATTGTCATGTGGATGGTAGAGTGTGGTAAACTTATAGTTAACACCACACTCTTTCCACATTCCAGTGATGTAGCTATACCTGAAGTTTGTACCTCTGTTTGACAAGACCTCCTTAGGGAATCCAACTCTGTAAAATATTCTCAGGAGGGCCCTGGCTACCACAGGAGCTTCAGGGGTCCTAAGGGGAATAGCTGCTGGATAGGTCTAGATGCTGTTGGAGAGTTTAAGGGGACCCCAACCACTGGTAGTGGGATTAAGGGGACCTTTGTAGTGCCACCCGACTTACCACTGACTTGGCAGGTGATACAGGAGTGATAAAACTCCTTGGTGTCTTCAGACATGTGGGGCCAGTGAAAGTGGGGGACAAGCATGTCCCAAGTCTTGCTTTGCCCAAGATGTCCTGCAAGGGAATGTTGTGTGTTAGGGTCAATAGGAACCCCCTGAATTTCTGAGGTATGACCAACTTCCTGGTGGCACCAGGCTTGGGGTCTCTACTCTCAGAAAACAGAAGGCCATCTTCCCAATAAGTCCTATGGGACCCACTGACATTCCCTGCCTCCTCAGCAGCAGCTTGCTGTCCGAGTTGTTCAAGAGAGGGGCAGGCCTTCTGCTCCAGACTCAAGTCTTCCCTGGAAGGTCCCCCTGCTCCTAGCAGCTCTGCCTGGTCAGGCCCATGCTCCTCTCGGACAGTTTCTTCACAGGTACTGAGATCATCTCCCTCAGGAGGCTGATTCTCACTGGGAGTCGTAGCACGAAGGGTAAAGATTTATCCTCCTCTCCTTCTCTTGGGAGCTGGTTGGTCCATTCTTTCAGGATCCAGGGCTCCCTCAGTTCTTAGCTTCTTGGCCTAAGGCTTGGTGACCGCAAAGACACTGGCGGATATTCGCATCATTTCTGCATGCATTCTAAACTCCACCACAGACCAGGCTGAAGTTTCCAAATCATTGCCCAGGAGACAGTCTACAAGTAGGTCTGAGGATACCACAACTCCCTTTGGGCCAGTTACCCCTCCCTAGCTGAGATTGACAACTACCATGGAATTATCTGTCCTGACATTGCTAGCATTGGCCACTTGGTTAATCTGAGCAAGTAGAATCTGCTCCGGAGACACAAGTTTCTCTGTCACCATAGTGACACTGGCCCGTGTCCGTGTAAACCACAGTTTCCTGACCATTGATGAGAGGATGTTGTCTGTATTTGCCCAAGTTAGTGGGACTTACAAGAGTGGCAAGCTCAGTGCCACCATCACAGCCTAAAACAGCCTGAGTGGGTGTTCTGACTAGGCCAGGACCCACTTCAGTACCCAATGTTAACCCAGCTAAACTCGTTGGGGCACTACTACTACCAGTGCTATTGCTAGGAGCACTAGGAGGTTTAGGAGTAGTAGTGGTAGCAGTATTGGTGCTAGACTTAGGGCAATTGGCATCCTTTGCCCTGTTGCCTTTATCTTTACGCAAATAGCAGCAAGGTTTCTTGTTAGAGGAACATGATTGGGGCCCACCCCCAGAGGAAGATTTTTGGGGACCGTCAGAAGACTCTTTCTTGTATTTAGCTTTCTCCCCACCTTTCTCTTGGGCCTTATAAGAATCTTGCTTCTTCTGGTCATCACCACCACAAGACTTCTGTTTCACCCTGATGCGGACCCATTTGTCTGCATTCTTCCCAATTCTTGGGGAGAGGTCAGATCCGAGTCCACCACGTACTGGTGCAGTTGCTGATTCGGACAGTTCTTAAGGATGTGCTCCCTCACTAGTAAATTGTACAGTCCTTCATAATCATGCACATTAATTCCAAGAAGCCAGCCTTCCATAGCACTATCTACAAAATCTACCCAGTCTTGAGTGTGTGCCTTCTGTGCGTCTCTAAACTTAACCCTGTATTGCTCAGTGGTTAACCCAAGCCCATCTATGAGGGCACTCTTAAAGACTTTGTAATTGTCTGCATCTTCTTCCTTTACAGTCAAGAGTTTGTCTCTACCTTTGTTAGCAAAGGAGAGCCACATGATAGCTGCCCACTGCCCCTGAGGAACCTTCTGAGCTTTACAGGCCCTCTCTAAAGCAGTAATCCATTTATGGATGTCATCACCCTCCTTGTAAGGGACTATCCTGCTTAAGTTCCTGGTGTCAAAGGGGTGTTCCCTTACTCTAGGTTCACTAGTGTTGCCACCATGAGATTCTAATTCCAAACTCTTCCTAGCCTTCTGAACTTCTAGGATTTTGTTATCTAGGGCAAACTGTTCCTTCTTGATTCTGTGCTTGGCTCTCTCAAGTTTGAGCAGGTGGTATTCCCTTTCTAAGGAATCCTCCTTCTTGCTAGTGATGGAGGTCCCTATGGAAGAGACAGAGGAGGTTGAATTTACTGAGTAGGACCTGGACCTCCCCTGAACTGCTTGCACCCTCCCAGGAGGGATAAATGGGGTCCTACCTCTAGGGCCTCCTTCTAGGTCACTAGACCTATTCCCTTGGGGACTAGAGTTCTCCAGTAAAGGATCTTCAGACTCCTCCTGGACATGCTCAGACGCAGAGTCATGGGTGTTGGACACCCCTGGCTCCTCCTCTTCTGGAGCATCCCCACCCATACCCAAGACATTCTGCCCACCTGACCCATCAGGATTCTGGAGGTCATCCTGCAGGAGCATCTCTAAGAGATGATCTTTGTCAGGGTTGCTACCAGTCTTAAGTTTCCTAGATGCACACAGGGTCCTAAGTTCCTGGAACATAAGACCACTGTACCTAGAGGGTTGAGTCCCACTGGACTCACCAACCGGAGACATGGTACTAGGTGTAGTGTAGTGTAGTGCACCTGCTTACCCTAGTGAACTAAATGTCTAAAGATTGGAGAAAGGGTTGTGGTAAGACTCTTGACAGCTAATCCAAAAAGTTCAGTAGAACTCACTTGATAACAGTATTTTATATGTGCCTAGCTAGTGATGGTTTTTCATGTAACCTTCACTTATTATTAAGTGGTAAAACAGTGCAGGCTTTAATCCCAACCGCTGCACTCCAATGTAGGAGGCTAGCTTAGTATATGGTGCACACTTATTCAAGTGATGCATCTTGCACTAATCCAAGCAACCCTTATGGTGATTTTTTAGGGGTCTTTGTTAACCATAGAAAGCTCTCAAAGTGGCTGCTCTGGAGAACAGACTTCAGGCTTATCTTGAAGGAGTGTAAAGCAGCTTGTTTTACCACATTTAATTGACAGCGTAGATTAGATGAAAACCAACCACAGTGTTTTATAAAAAAATAAGTCTATTACACAACCACTAACACATTGCTATATCAACAATACACACACGAATACTTCAAAATAATCATGTAAGTAGCACAAATATACACTGGTCTCCAGGGGGGAGATCTAACCATATACTAATAAGGTGTAATGCGAACTGCAGAGAAGAATGGGAATTGGACCAGAAGACCCAGAGGAGCTGGGGACACAAGGAACCACCCAAGGTAAGTACCCAGGAACCCCACGGAGGCTTTGTGCAGAGTGGATACACAACTGCGTGCCCAATGGAAGTCAATGGAGATGTCGCTGTTGCAGTTTTAAAGAAGGACCCTTCCCAGAGGACTCAGAAGAAACCCTCTGGAGGACGGAAGGTTGCAGAGCCACCCCACCCGTGGATGACCCAGGTTACCTGCATCAGGGAAGCTGGGTGCATGGGGGTGAATTGACCTCGGAACCTGCCGTAGACGACAATGGAAGACTTCCAAGAAGGTGCCTCTAAAGAAGACTGTGAAGGAGTCCGGTGGAATCCAAGGGTGGATTCTTGAAGAGGAGAACCTGCAAGCAGAGGGGGCCCAAGAGGCACGGAAGCACAATGCCCAACGATGTTGGTAGGTTCAGGAGTGAAGACTGTGACCTTGTCGCTGCAGCTGTGAGGACCAGGAGCCATGAGCGAGCTGTTCCACGTCAGATGTCGGTGTCGGTGTCTAGGTGGTCAGTGTCTGGCGGGAGCACCAACAAGCCATGGAAGCCGCAAATGTTGTGGAAAGCGAAAAGGTGCAAACGTTGGTACCAGCAATGTGCTAGGGACTCACCAAATGCAGGGGAGTCAGAGCAGGCCCTGAGAAAGCAGGGTAGCCCACTGAAGCAAGGGAAGACCCTCGGGAGGATCTACAGGCCAAAGGCACAGGAGTCGCAAGAGGACCTCTAACAGCTCACCAAAGATGGAGACCCATGGTGCAGAGGATGCCGTGTGGACTCTGATCTTCGAGGGATGAGGTGTTGGAGCTTATTGTAGCCCGAAGATCTCTGGAATGGAGAGCCAACAAGCCTTCGCAATGGCAAGTTGAGGCGGTGCACAGAGGTTTGGTCCCAGCGGCTCTGACAAGGGATACTGACCTCAAAATTGCAGAGAAGACAGGTCAGGCTTCTAGGGAGCTGCATAATTACCACCTGTGTTGCTGGGCCTCAGGAAATCCATAGGGCAACAGGAGCAGCAGCCCAGTCAGCTTCGTTGCGGTGCCTATAGATGCAGGGGAGTGACTCCTTCACTCCAAGGGAGATTACTTCAGATATCATTGATGCCCACAAGCCTTCTGGAGAACCTGGAAGAAGCACAGACAACGCAGAAGACTTGAAGAACAGAGAGACCAAGAGCAGCAGGAGTCTTCCTTGATGCAGTCTTGGTTCCATTCAAAGTCCAAGTGTCCACACAGTCGAAGAATGTCTTGGTTTCAGAGGTGAGTCTTGTTCCACGACGAATCTAAGGACCCACCCTCCACCGCCTCCTCTTGAAAAGCAACCCCACCCCTGCCCAATACACTAAGTCCAGTCTGGGAGGTGGTCAACCTATTGTTCTACCATCGTCTGCTCAAGCTTAGCAGCAGGAGGACAGAATCATATCTGCGGTCGGCACAGCACTAGCTTGCTGGCAGACCCTGAAAGGCTGTTACCAGGAGTACTGGGGGCTCCCCCCAGTACATGGGATCATACTTCCAGCACCGGAATCGGTGTTGGGGTATGATTCCAACATGTTTGATACCAAACATGACCAAGTTCGGTGCAGTCATTATATAGTTAGACATCTCGTAATCACCGATTTTAACTATATACCTGAAAATGGCTGACCGCACTTACAAGGCTGGAGAATAGACTACAGGGTTTGTAGGGGTGTCCTGCTCATGCAGGGGCATCCTCACACTTGTAACTAAGCACCCTGCCCTCAGGACCAAAGAGGCTACCATAGGGCTGACTTAAAGGTTTTAATTGCAGTGACCTCAGATATAAGGAAACATATCTGTTGCGAGGGGTGCAAGTACCAATTCACACAGGCTGCAATGGTAGGCCTGTAGTCACAGTTTAAGTGGGCTCCTATGGGTGGCACAATACATGCTGCAGCCCATGGGAGACCCCTGGTGTACCTATGCCCTGGGTTCCTCTGTACCATATACTAGGGACTTATAAGGGTACACCGGTAGCCAATTGTGGAGGTACCAAAGTACTTACCAGAGCGAATTTAGGGGAGAGAACACAGATGCTGGGGTCCTGATTAGCAGGAACCCAGCAAACACATACTGACACCAGGCAAAAAGTGGGGTTAACCATGAAAGCATATCCTACTTTCTTACAGGAAGTAAGCATCATCCAGGTCTAGGGATGTGATGAAATCTCCACTGTTGAGGCGATGAAGGATGTCGCAGAGAGTTATCATGCAGAAGGTTTGCTTGTGGAGGAATGTGTTGCGTTTCCAGAGATCTAGGATCGGTCTCCACTCCCCTGATTTCTTGCGGATGAGGAAAAAACAGGAGTAGAATCCTTCTCCTTTCTGTGCTGTTGGGACCTTCTCTATTGACCCTTTTGCGAGCATTAAGAGAGCTTCTTTTCACAGTAAGTGAAGACGAGGAGGAGGGGCTCCCTTTGGCAGAGTGGGTGGTGGTCTTTGTATAAACTCCAGGGTATGGCCATAGGTGACAAGGTCCAATGCCCACTTGTCTGAGATGATGGTTTGCCAGTGAGGGAGGTAATTGGATATCTTCACACCAACGGGATGAGGGGGATGTCGCAGCTGGTACCTGGAGAAGGTCACTGTTTGCGACCGGCATCAAGGCTCTCAGCGGGAGGTCGTTTACGAGGCCAATGTTTGGAGAAAACCGCTTTAGAGGATTGTCTATATGATTGTTGCTGGTATCCTGTTCTGTATTGTGGCTGGTCTGACTGGTACTGTTGTGAGCGTTGGTATCCGCCCTTGTGTGACAAGAACCCATGGCCACAGGCTCCCCTTAAAGGCACCTTGCGGTATTAGAGTGCGCCTAAGGACTTCAAAATATCGGTGTCTGTCTTAATAACAAGGAGAGCATCGTCTATGTACTTGCCAAATAGTGTGTCACCATCGAAAGCTGTATCTTCGACTGGCCCTCTGGTCGAAATGAGGTTGCCTTTACCCACCCGTGGCGTCTTAGGACAGCTTCGTTGGCTAGCTGACGAAAACCTGTGGATGCAATGTCCATAGTGCAGTCTATGATTTTGCTCACCCTCTGATAAAATCTTGTGCGCTTCCTTTCCATTATCCTCCAGAATGAGGTCGATATATCCAGTATCGGATCACATTTGGGGGTCATAGCGGCCTAGGATGGCTAGGGAGTTGGCTGCGTGCACTCTGATTGCAGACATGGCCGAAAACCTTTTCCCTATAGTATCCAGGCAACGTCCCTCATTATCAGGTGGTGTGGAAATAGGAGTTGCTGGGTTTTTTTTATCTCCGCTGCGCCATCTGCAAGATAACGGAGTCAGGCTTGGGGTGTCCTGTCAAGCATGCCGGGGAGTCCTCAGGCGCCCTGTACTTCTTGTTGATACACAGAAGGGCAGCTAGTGGTCGGGTTTTTCATTATCTTTACTCCCTCTTGCCAAAATTAGTCAACTATTGGTATATAGCGAACCAATCGTCTGGCCTGCTCTTTTAAATCATAGAGGAAGCAGTCAGACAGCTTCACTGACATGGGAAGGTGAAACCTCGTAGTTCTCTTCAATAGGTTATGAAAACCTACAATATCTTTGGGAAGCGAGTCGGTCTGCCGAAGTGGGGATGGAGTTGGGACTACATAATTATCCAGGCGCGGTGCGTCCATTAAGGGCGTTAGGGCGTTGCCCCCCCCCACCTGCACCCGCAGCTCCCTCAGCATCTTTGAACTTAAGTAAACTCAGTTTACTTAAATTCAGAGACGCGAGGGAGAACTGACAATGCCTGTCAGTCAGAATGACGTCGTACCGCCCACCCCCGGCGGTCGGGCGTCATGTTGACTGACAGGCATTGTCAGACCAGGGGCAGGCAGCAGCAGGCACAAGTGCGCATGACTTGGGAAGGTCGGCGAATTTGTTCGCCGTGCCCAGTCATGCGCACTCGTGTCTGCTCTGGTTGGCGCATGCCCATTAGGAGAGCGAGGGTTGATCAAAGGCTCAACCCTCGGTCTCCTAATGGGCAGGCGGGCGGTGAGTAACCCTGCTCTAAGCCAATCCTGGAGCAGCGCCAGTATTGGCTGAGGGGTTGCCACTCCAGTGAAGGCGCCAAGGGCCCAGCAGAGGCGGCGCAAACCGGCGGTCAGGTAAGTTTTATTTCTTTTAATTCCCCAGCCCCCCCCCCCCCGAAGTATTGCGATGGGAGCCGCGACTGATGCACCACAAAAATCAGGTCTTGAGTCCCTGTTGCGTGGACAGCAGCTGGTTACTTGAAGAAACATACATTTCAAAGTCTCAAACATCGACTTTATTTCCGATATTTCTTTCTTACCCATTAATGCCACTTAGCACCAGTTTCTTTTACTGTCCCTATACTCGTCTCTCTTATTACCGTTTCTCTCTGCTTCAATGCCTGTCTCACGCCATTATCCTTCTGTAGCGAATGCACTCAAAAGTGAGAGCTGTTGTACAGCGAAATAAATCATTTCTCGGAGCCAGTCTCCCTGGTGGTGGCTCTGGCCATTTTTTGACTTTTTATTTTGAGACCTGGAGGTCCCAGATTGAACTGGAGAGGGTTAGAACGTCAGAAGGGCGTTTCTTTTTTCAGGAAGGGGCAATAGTAACAATTCTCTTTCTGGAGGGCTACTCTTCTTAAGAGATGGACTTTTTAGATTTCCGAGATACATTGCCGAGGTATTACCCTTGTTTTTCATATTTTCACCCCAAGAAAAGTATCTTCAATTAGATTATGTACTGCCCCGAGGAGAGCAATATTAATATTAACATGTTTTCTATTTATTAAATGCTTAATATGCCCGAACCACATTGGGCTCTTTGTATTCTGCTCAGTAGCAATTCACTAATAACTAATAATGCAGCGCAAAGTTTAACTCATCACGGAGGCGCACTCCTGCAGTTAGGTGGTATTTGGAATAAAGGCAAGGTGCATAAAATCCAGCAGCGTCCCATTCTGCTTCCTGATAATCTTCAAATAAATAAATATACATGGTAAAATCTTGATGAGGTCATGAATAGTTCATGCCTAGCATGCTGTATATCTGCTAACTGATTTCCAGAGGAAGGCTTTACTTCCCCATTGCTCTCCGAGACCTGGGGAAAAAAACCATCAGTATAATGACTTGGAGAGACAGCGCGTAAAGTTGACGCTGTTTCTCTCCCGGTCAAACAGACAGAACGCTCCCACACCGTCCTATCACACAATGTGGTTCACTTTGGAGCGAAATTCTACTAATTTCTTCTCGTTCTGTAATGTTTAACTTGCACAACGCAGTTTCTGTTTTTATTGGATTGTTTTGTCACGTCTTGCTTCCTGTGCAGCCATCAACTGTGATCCGAAAATGTTCAAAGCAAAGTGAACGAGGTTTGTTTAAATAAGAACGGCTTTGCATTATGCACGATGTTGGAAGCACGTGCTTAAAAGCTGTCAAGACCATGTCGCAATAACAGGAAGTTTATTCATGTACGAACATACCCCACGCGGCTCAGGGCACTCTAGTGTACTTGCAACGGCGTTTTTCACAATGAACGCCTATTTCATAATTTAATTTGCCACCAGCGACTTTCACGTTGCTTCCTAATTCAGGCCCTCTTTAAACTTTATAAAAACAATATACAATATGTTGTAAGTTTTGGAAATGGTTGTAATTCCTCCCACATAGGAAAACAAAATAAATATTACAAAAATATGCTGGTTTGGTGCCGGAATATCCTAGTGAGAATATGGTCTGACACAAATATTGCGCCTGATATATCGCCCCATTGGCTAAGGCCCCAAATCCTTCAGGGGGTCCCTATTCAGCCAAGACTAATGAATATATGAGGTTTGAGAATACTAAGGGGCCTGCATCACATTATGCTGGCGAGACCCATCCTTTTGCCTTTTGCCACTGCCCACTGGAGATAATAATAGGAAAATTAAACTCAATGGGATGATATTTTTGTAAACAATGTTCAGGACACACTATACAATAATCTGACTTGCAACCATTTCAACCAGCTGTTCCTAACTACTATAATGACATTGGGCAAAAGTCCTTCAGTTGTATCT
Organism: Calotriton arnoldi; assembly: GCA_963921515.1. Taxonomy (NCBI): domain Eukaryota; kingdom Metazoa; phylum Chordata; class Amphibia; order Caudata; family Salamandridae; genus Calotriton; species Calotriton arnoldi. The sequence goes on from CAWUFW010010489.1 coordinate 151,017, forward strand.
TTGGATTAGTGAGTGTTGCGTGCAGCTTTTCTACAAGCCAAGCCCTTTGAAGATATAAGAATAAAGGAAATGGTGTAGCAAATTAATTGTCAGCATTGTAATTGGCTTAGGGTGGGGTGGGGCGGGGGTGTGTGCGTGTGCGTGTGCGTGCGTGTGTGTGCGTGTGTGCGCGTGTGCGTGTGTGTGTGTGTGTGTGTGAGAGAGTGTGACACTATCCTTGTGGGGACTTGGGTATGATAACACACTCACGCTGTGGGGACCTGAACCCAAGTCCCCGCAAGGCAATGTCTTCTAAATTATATAAAATGACTTCAGGAACATCTGTGTCAATTTTTACAACTTTTTCAAAAGTTGCCTTGTGGGGACCTGTGTTTCACCAAGTGTGTTTATATTTCTGCTCACTCTGCCCCTGGAGACAGGAGGCGGTACTGCAGTCTTAAACACACTTTGCATTTAAACACACTTTGCTTACCTGAAACACACACTAGCAGCAGAAAGGACAGACATTTCAAAAGGAAAGCTGCATAATACAGTATTTATCCAAATATTTTTCAAGCAAATTAACCTTTTCCCTATGTATTTGAATAATACTGTATTTACATGAAGCTATTTATTTTAGAGTTTTTGAGTCTGAAAATTGTTAGTTGTTTTGTAAACATTTCTAAAATGAATTAGGGTCAGTTTTAAATCCCAGAATGCTTCACCTTTATCTTTTGATGCTTATCTGTAATTAAAAAATGATGATGCACTGTACTGCAATACGATATGAAGTGATCTGACCCTTTTTCGCAAATAACTTAGAGGCATCAGTGAATATTGTTGCACGTAACACTTGTACTAGAAATTCAGAGTCTTAATGTTGCTTTTTCTTTGTTCACATATTAATATTCACTATGGAATATGTTATTTTTGATGATATCTAGAGAAGCCATGGACTAGCTTTGCATTGCGCTAAGGGCTACTTTCTCACAGACAGTGCACTGAAGCAAAGTCATGCCTACAAAATATTTTTTACAGAAAAGGCATGTTCTTATAAAATTAGTGGACTTCTTAGTAGATATATTCAAATATCATCATATTATTTATTTTGAGTGATTTCAAGGGCAGAACAATATGTGGTTTGACATCAGTGCATGACAGATTTATTACTTTCAGTTCAAAATCAGTACACAATTTCAAGTTGCTCTTTAACTGCAGCATACCTTTGTAGTAGGTCAGCACAATGAACATTTTTCCTTATATGTCTTTTGAGTTAAAATGAATGCTTGAATTCCTGCCTTTCCATTTAGATTTTAGCATTGTGAAAATTATGGGTTTCTTATGTAGGAACCGGTTAGATTGCATGCACTTAAAGTCAGGTTATTATAAGTTGGTTGACTGTGTGTGTGCAAAATCTTTATAGCGCTAAAATATAAGAAAACAATATCTATGTTCAGGCAGACTAAAAATTAACAGTGCTTTGTCTTGGTGACTTATTCATACACAGAAGGCAAGTCGTAGAGAAATTCAGCTTCATATGATGCACCTTCAAGTTTCACCCTGTATTGAAACTGTCAATTATTTAACGAAGGGCCTTATTTAGTTCTTGGCAGATGGGTTACTCTATCACAACGGTGACGGATATCACGATGGCCGAAATATAAATCCCATAGGATATAATGTGATTTATTTTTCGGCGGACGGTACGTCCATTACCGTTGTGACGGAGTAACCCATCTGCCAAGATCTAAATCAGGCCCTAAGTTAGTAACTAAATTGGCATTCCCCTTGTTAGAAACAAAACATTCAAGCAAAATAAAATGCTCTACTGGTGAGTGCAAAAATCAAAGTCAGTATCCCTGATACTGTAATAATGTAATCACATTCAGAAATCATTGTATTTCCCATAATTGCACGTTACTGTAATCAATTTGTATTAGCTAGTGGCAATAAAAGGCTTTTAGAAAGCACTTTATAACACATGTAAAGGCAGAAATAAAAGCTGTTAATATTTATTACCCAGCTTATGGTACTCAATTTACTGAAGTAGGAAGGATGGCAGACTTGGGCCCAGATTTGCGAAGATGTCATGCAAAGCAGCAGAGCAACCAAATTTGCGGCATTGCACTGCATTGCATGAGAGGAAGAAAGCAAGACGTCGCCATACCTACTAAGACATGGCACTCTCCAGCATTCTCCCTGGCACAGATGCACAATCAGGCTGCCTAGAGCCACACACATCATAATGCAAAGGTGTCTGTCCAGCTTAGGATTTGTACATAGATGTGGTGTACAGTGCACCCTGATGATGCCCTTTGTAATGAGGTATGGAGGTGCTAGAGAACCTCAAGGCATAAACCCTGTAGGTGGGTGCAGTCAGGCACTGCTTTCTCCAACAGGGAAAATCCTTGCCCCCTTTCAAACTAAGGCTAGATCTCTGCCTGCAGAGGATGGCAAAGTAGTGGCTTCAAACAGTTGGCCTGACTTTCACTAATGCGCTGTTCACAGTGCATTTGTGGCTGCACTCTGAACACTTCACTGGCTCTAATGCTTTCTGGTCTGTTAAATGTGCACCATTATGAAGAGTGGGACACTGTGCCATGTGTATACTATGGCTCCAAGTAAGGATACCGAGGGTTCCAGCAAAAGTGAAATGTGTTGAATTGAGTTGTGTGTTTGAGGGAATTTTGGTCCTATACCATCAGGATGTCTGGGTTCAGAGTCAGCTAATTGGAATTGGGTTGTCTTCTTGATGTAGCTGACTGTGGTGGCAAGAGATCTCCTGCACTGGAATTAATGGTTAGCTGTGGATAATCTAGTTGACACCATCATAGATAATGCGAGGATGTCTCACAGTGCTTTCTCATTTTCCAGCAAATTGTTTATTTCAGATTATTGGTTCTAAGATTGAACAGAAGTTTGTTTTTCTGGGATAATATTTGGTTTCCTGGTAGCAGTATTCACTCTCCTGGATTGGTGTGGTTAAGCAGATGTATTGGCCATTGTGAGATTTTGGTGCAAGCTGATTTAACGATGGGTGTTACAGTAACAGGGCAAGTCTTCCTTTTGGTGGATTTTCTGCCAATGAAGAGTCTATCTCTAAATTATCCCTACTGTAGCAACCTTACTACCTGGTTAGAGTTGGATAATAACAAAGAGCCCTTGCATTAGAGAAAGCACTAAATGTAGAGGAGACTTCACCATTGGTAGATCCTCAAACATATATACGATTTAGTGGATAGCATTCAACAGTAGATTCTCATCCAGGTTCAGCGCCCCCTCCAAACATTGGAACATTTCCCATTATGACCCAACTCTAAATCAAACCTTTATTTTCAATGTTATACTACTTTTAATGTCCTGAAGAGATAAGTAGATTTTAAAGCTGGGCAGTAATGGAAAATCCTACATGTTGTGGTGCAAGTGATATGCTCTTCATTAGAGCATTCTTTGACTGTAGAGAGTTTTCATCATCATAGGTATAGCACGACAGATGTAATTCTGATGACCGATTTTCAACTTGTGCAGTCTTCTCAAATAAATGTATGAATGTACGTATGTTTATGGTACAGTGGAGTGGCGTACAGTGGTGTGGCTTATAGTTGAGTGGCATACTGTGGAATACCGTACAGTGGAGTGGCATAAACTGGAGTGGCGTAGAGTACAGTGGCATAGAGTGTAGCGACAGAGTGGAATATCGCAGAGTTGAGTGCTGTAGAGTGGAGCTGCTTACAGTGTAATAGCGTAGAGTGGAGAGGCGTAGAGTGGAGGAGTATAGAGTGGACTGGCATACAGTGGAGTGTCATAGAACAGAGTGTAATAGCGTACAGTGGATTAGCGTAGAGTGGAGTATCATATAGTGGAGTGACGTGGAATGGAATGCGTAGAGTATAATAGCATAGAGTGGAGTGCTGTAGAGTGGAGTAGCATAGAGTGGAATGGCTTAGAGAGGTATAGCATATAGTGTAGTGACATACAGTGTAGTGGCGTACAGTGGAGTGGCATACACTGTACTAGCATATAGTGGACTAGCGTGCAGTGGAATAGTGTAGAGTGGGATGGCATAGACTGAAGTGGCATAGAGTGGAGTGGCATGCAGTGGAATTGGGTAAACTGTAATAGCGTAGAGTAGAGTGGAGGGGGTACAACGGAGTGGCATATACTAGAGTGTCATAGAATGGAATGGCTTAGATTGTAATAGCGTGCAGTGGAGTGGTGTGGAGTACAGTGAAATGGGGGAGAGTGGACTGGTGTACAGTGCATTAGAGTAGAGTGGAGTAGCATACAGTGGAGTGGCACAGAGTGGAGCACGTTACTTTAAACGTAGCGTGAAAGTGTGTGAATGGATGTAGATGTAATGTGGCAGGAATGTAGATTGTGGAGTGTAGATGGTAATTTTTGGTAGTAGATGTAAATAGCTTAAGTAGTGTTAAAGGTATAGATCTGACAATACTTACTTATATATTGTGCCTTGGTATACTATGGTAACATTGCGGTATAATGTGGTAAATACCGATAACAAGGTAGCATATGACTAGCTAACAGCTGTGTTTACAAAACATAATAGGCAGCTATGTCGTTTTTAGCCCACTTTTGTTCCATTCGGGGTTAGGGCCTTAGATATAGGTAAGTAGTGTTTTTTATTGTTGTACCCTACCTATTACAAATGTATTAGAGTGGTAAAAGGTAGTGAAAATGAATTTATATTTTTTGCTATATTTTTAAAACAGTTTACAGAGAACTGCGCTAGAACCTACAAAGTACCACAGTAGTTCAGGAAAAAAATTACAACATTGAAAAAAAATACAATGTAGTACACTATATTAGTGAAATATAATGTAGTACAGTGTGTTTATAATTTTTTACAGTTTTTTTTATTTTTAAGCAGCGTGTTAAAATACACTGTAGTGCACTATATTTGCAAAATATAGTGTACTACAGTGATATTAAGTTTGTTACATATTTAATTAAAAATAATTAATTACTGCAGGTATGCCTAGGTAGGATTGCTGTACTCTGATATTTTTTTAAATATTGAGAAACTTATAGATAATTTTCCCTACCTATTACCACTTTGTTAAAGTGGTAATAGGTAGGGAAAATATATAAAACCTAATACTTACCTATATCTAAGGCCCTAACCCAGAACAGCCGAAGTGTATGTAAAAACAACATGGTTGAATAAAAGCATGGGATGGGCAGGGAAGATAACGCAAGCTACACCCCTGTGGGACGCAGAGAAATTAGGCACGTTGAGAAAATCAAAGGGCTTTGAGGGCTGGAACTTGATTGGGATCTCCCGAGAGGGTGATTTATGGAAAAAAGGTGGGGTGGTCCCCTTTGCACAGTTACAAAAAGAGTACGAAATGGCTGAGAGAGAAACATTATGTTACTTGCAGGTCAAACATGCACTACAAGCGGCCATTTCAAAAGGTCAGTCACTCCCTGAGTCCTCCCCACTTGAAGATGGGATCCTGGACGAATACATGCCCAAAAAAGCGATTTCAATGACATATTGAAAATTAGTCAATAACATGCCTGACCCCCTCCTACAGCCCCGTAGTCACTGGGAGAAAGATGTGGTGGAGCTGGAGGATGACGATTGGCAGGATGCCCTCGCATCTCCCAAAGAGATAGCAATTTCGTCTCGGTTGAGGTTAGTACAACTCAAAATACTACACAGAGCTCACTTGTCAAGCACCGCCCTGATGAAGAGGGGCTACAGAGACGACCCTGGGTGTAGTAGAGGGTGTGGCCAGGAAGGCACCTTTATTCATACCATCTGGGAATGTGCTTACATCCAACGATACTGGGCGGAGGTGACCCAGTGTATGGCAAGAGTGATGGGAAAACAAGTAGAGCCCAAGATAAAATTATGTCTTTTAAATGTGTGGGATCCCACTGACTTGAACAGGAAAGAGAACCTGGGTGACGCTAGGGATGACAGTGGCCAAGAGAAATACTGCAAAACTGTGGAATGCTCGTGATACACCAACACTTGGTGCATGGAAGAAGGACATGGACTGGTGCATGGTAATGGAAAAAACTGTATATGAGTCACGAGGTTGTCCCAAGAAATGGTCACAGGTCTGGGGTAAATGGAACGAATATAGAGGGAATATTTGTGCGCCCCCTCAGGCAACACAGCATCCTGAATCGGACATAGACTAAAATAAATAAACAAATAAATAAATGAACAATGTATAATGGTTAATGCAGATTTTAATTAGAACTGCTGCACCCTTTCCGATTTCTCCCTATAGCCATACAACCAGGATCTCATAGCCCCTTCTAACAAGCTCAAGGCTGGATTTCAGACCAGCCAAGAATCTTTGATCCTCCATAAGAAAATGCTGTGAAGAAGAGATCTGAACTAGATAGTTGACTTCAATCGCAGTGCCTCTTTTTAATGGTGTCCTATTTAGTTTATAAGTTCCTATTGCTAGCCTTGATGAACTGCATCTTAAAGCATACTCGGTAATTTCACAAGAATGAAAGGTCATCAAGAAAGGTGTTTTGAATATAAACACCAATACCCATGTTATAATGGTCTGCTTAGATTACTTAAAAAAAAATAGTGAATTACTACATTTGGGAAACAATTTGGTAAATTCAATAAACAACCCCTTTATAAAAAATAAAAAAACAACATGGTTGCCTTTAAATTTTGTAAAGGCAGGCATTAGCCAATCAATCCCTCATTAGCATGTACCACAGTACTTTCGCAAACTTTCGCGTAACTACAACGGCCACAGTTATCACTAAGTTAAAAGGCCTTATAACTTTGAGAAATACTTACCCTACTTATCTGTACTACCCAAAAGAATCATCTACACACCATAATCTTTACTCCAGCCACATCAGTGCAGACGTTTTTGGTGTACATGCAACACAAAAGTCTATGGAAAATGCATTGGTGGAAAAACCTGTTTTCGGACCTCTGTTTTTTCTCTGCACCCTCTTAACGAATTACCACAAAACTTGCCATCAACAGTCAATTTAGCCATAGGCTAGGAAAGTATTGTGGAGTTTCGTCAAATGGGAGCAAAGTTATTAGAAAGCAAAACTCCAAGGAATTCCTATCTTTGGGATTCCTAACTAGAACTACAACGTGGCTACTGGCACTCTGAAATTTATATCTATATGTATATATCTATATCTATCAATTTTTGTTGTTTTTGGGAGGTTAGGCCCTAGCCCTCTTTCCTTTTTTTGGTCTGTTCTGGGGGTAATCTCAAGTCCCCCTTTTAATTAAAAAAACCTACCTTTACCCCTACCTGCGCCTGAATCCTAAAATCACCCTTATCTTCCTTTACCTCTATCCATCCCTTGACCCTAAAATCACCCTTATCTCCCTTTACCTTATCCCTTAACCCTAAAATCACCCTTACCTCGCTTTACCTCTTCCAACCTATTCACCTTAAGCTTACCCTTACCCTGACCTCCATTTACCTCTACCAACCCTAACTCTAATATCACCCTTAACCCCCTATACCCATCCCTCAACCCTAAACTCACCCTCACCTCCCTATACCTCTTCCAACCTCTTCACACTACACTTACCCATTAACTCTAAAATCACCCTTACCTCCACTTACCTCCACTGACACATTAACCCTAAAATCACCTTTACCCCAATCCCTCTACCTACTCAGTAACCATAAAAACACCCTTACCCTCCATTTCCACTCTGCACCTTGTAACCATAAAATCACCCTTAACCCCTTTACCTCTACTTACACATTTACCCTGTTTCGTTCTTTAAAATAACATAATGCTATTTAAAAAAATATACTTACCTGTGAAGTAAAGTACCAAGTGGTAAAGGATTCATGGTAAGAGTAAAAATCTATTAGCATAATTTACCTGCGTATTACTTATTTGTGTGGTAAATACTGACAGGTAAATGTCATGCAGGGTAAAAAAAAACTCATGGTAAAGGTTACATATCTGAGCCGGGCCCTGTTGGAGGAGAGTTGACTGGCTGCTATGGGTACAGCCCTGTCAGCATAGGCCTGAACGTGTTTACTTAGGGGCATATTTACGATCCCCTTGCGTCACCGGAGTATCACTTTTTGTGACGCTCTAGTGGTGCAAATCACAATTTCATATTTATGAGGCCACGCAAAACTCACAATGCGTGGCTTTGAATGGCCTCATAGCTATGGAGTAATGCAAGGCAGCACAAATCGTTGAGTTGTCTTACTCTGCACTCAGGAGGCGTTCCATCGGTTTTGCGGAATTTTCCCCATATTTACGAGAGCGCGTAAACCTGGAGTAGCGCCAAAACCTTAAGCCTCCTGAGGTGAGACGTAAGAAGGAGAAATAACTTTATTTCTCCTGATTTTTCCTCTTTCTATGTGTGCTGCATTCTGCAGCACACATAGAAAGAGGAAAACACCACTTAGGATTATTTCTGTGCAGAATTGTGCCCCTTCCTGCAGAAAAACAATCCTGCTGACAACACAAGCACCCTTGCACCATGGTGCAAGGGTGCATACATTGGAGATAGACTCCCGAAACTGTGCCAGTGCAGGTGGGAAGGACAGGAATACTCTGTATTGCATACATACGGTACATTCCTGCCCTTTCACTTTGGCGTAGAGCAGTGCAGCAAGCTGACTTGCTTCGCTGCCCTACACCAAATCCCCAGAAATGAGGGCCTTAATGTCTTGCACTTGCTACTGTGCACACTTAGGAGCAGAGTTACCAACATTTTGCAATGTGTTTTCATCACAAATGTGACGCAAACCAGCACAATGTTTTTATTATTATTTACTGTCAAGTTTTGTGCTCGAAATTGCCTAAAAGTAATGTGAAGCACTGCATTGCATTACTTAGCGTAAAGGGGGTATTACATGGACGCTCCCATGCTACCAGCCATGCTTTTTGACAAAAACCCTATCCACCAAAAATGTGAGACAGGGTTGTGCATCAAAAATTAACATTATTTGAAAGCAGGTGTTAAAAGGAGAAATATTTTCCATTCTAATCTCTTTTCCGACTTTTCATGTGTGCTGCACTGTACAGTGCACATACAAGGAAGGAAACGTTTTAAAACTGGTCTGAGTATAGTATTTTGTACTGGAAGGGAACCCTTACAGTACAAAGCTTATGCTAGACTCTCAATGCACCCTTGCATTTTGGTGCAAAGGTGGCGCACAACAGCAAAATTCTGTGCCGGCGCTAGGTAGAGTGGAGAAGAGAGCCATATCTCTGTAGATATGGTGCTCTCCTGCTCCTTTCGTGTCATGCAACGCAGCGCAGTACAGCATTTTTGCCACCCGTAGGATGTTGCGACACAGCCATTGGATCATAATAACAAACATTGTGGCAGTAATTCCATACAGACAGCCATATCCCCCTGCTGCAGAACACTTGATCATGCAGTCAGGGCCGTCACAACGTGCAGGATATTTGTGTTACAGATTTCTTACTGGTGGCCTGACAGTGAGATTGTGACAGTGAGATTGTGTGTGGCCTTCATCTCTTCATCCAGACAGGTAAGAGTCTTTCCCAGTTACTATGACCAGCACATTTACACTTAGGCCTAGGGCTGTCAAGGCCAGCTGTGGTTTTATAAAGCTGCAGCCTGAACAACTTCTGAACAGCAATTTCAGCAGCACTCAAGACAGCGACTTTCATGACCTGCAGAGGCCAGTTCGATTAACATCAGCACCACCAGGTAAGCCCGACACTTACAAGTACACACAGTATCGCTAGAGATGGCAGAGGCGGTCAACTTTAGCAGTAAGGACACTGACATCCAGCTATATCCCCCTGAGACCCATGTACCGAGGTGGTCTCATACTCACAGCTAACTGAATCATGCACAGATTTTATAGAAAAGACAAGAAGTAAAGTTTTTTTTAGTGAACCCAGCTAGGGCCCTGTCACTGACTTGTGAAATGTTGAAATACACCAGTGGTCAACACTAGGGTTCACTGCCACCCAGGTTTAGCAGAGAAAATAGCGGACATTTGTATCAAGTTTTACCATTCTGCAAGGTCAAAAGTTGTAGGTGAGAAAGAATTTGTGTAAAATTCTCAGTGTTTGTTGGCAACATGGCAAATTGTTTTCAGTATGATCATCTAAGAAAGGGGAAGTGGGTTAAGGACCTGTTTTTGAGGGAGGTTCAGTAATTGCAACGTCCTTTTAGAGCTTTTCAATGCTCAAAAGTGGTTCATTTCTGATATGTATCTCTTTACATGCACTTCTTGCTTGGTTTTACTCACTAGAAAGTGTTATCATTCAATGTGTCATATGTTTGGCATTAGAATGCCATTCATAGGTACACTGAAACCATAAACACTTCCCAGTCTGCCTTCAACCAGGCATCCTGGTGTGCCCTAGGGCCAGAGTCACTGCCCCAAACTCAACAGCGCCAAGCGCCTACCTGATGTGCCTCACCCAGCACTCACACTACTCATCCCCTCTATCACATCCAGATCAAGACATCATAGACATGCGACACCCACACAGCACACAATTCCAACCACATATACATCTTACTATACACCATGGACCCACAAACTACCAAACACCCATCTCAACTCATGCTCATTAAAGCACATTGTGTTGCCCACCAAGCTCCAAACATTGCAGACCTTATCACAGGCCACATTTTCAGTGCATTCTTCATCCTTGAAACCTGGCCCCATTCTCACACATCCTAGGCCACCTCTTACTTAGAGGTTAAAATATTCAACATACCCATCATGCACATTACAAAGAAGGAGGCCTTGAGGACGTCAACAAACCCTGCCTGGCCCTGCAACCTTGGTAAAAAAACAAAAATGAAATACTTAATACACCACTTCCCAGTGTACACCACCCAATCCAGCACCTTTTATCTCACCTACAGATCTCTCAGATAAAGGAAAAAACCTGACCTTCTCACTACCTCATCCAGTTAACACACCATGCCATCCTCTTCAGTGACTTCAAACTCCCGGACAAAGCACATAGAAAGCATTTGACACCCTCGTGAACTCCTTTGGGAAATCCATGGTTATTCAGTTTTTCACTGAACAAAGCCATTCCAAAGGCCTCATCCTTCAATGTTGCCCTCTCAACATCGCCGACAATTCAGTACAAACTAACTTATACCACTGAACTGGATCAACAATGTCGCCATCTTCATCAGCTTGCTTCACATTCAATGGACACATCAATGTCAGCCCAAAAGAGAGCAGCAAACCAGGGAACCAAATACAGCTTATTGCTTTTATAAAAAATAAATAAAGCTTAGTTTAGCTAGATTATCAGTTTTTAAAATAGACGGGTTTAGATGTCAATCAGTTGTAAGACACAAATGAAATCAAATCAAATGTTCTCTGCAGCAGTTCAGTGGGTGTCCATAAACCCATACGAGTGCAACAGGGTACTGTACACACTATTTTTAACTGGTAAAAATGGGCTGACTTTTTTAATGATCTGTCATTTTTTTAATGAATTGTTATATAATTATGCTATCTCCCTTCATCTGGGTACTCCCCACTTTATAATGGCGGTTTTTTTTGCATGTAGGAAGCCAGCATATACAATCTTACAATCCTCCTTAAACGTTCTGCAAGTGTTTACACATATTATGTAAATAAACCGGAATTATTTTCATCATTAGCTGTTGAGATGCTCTAATCCCTTAAAGGAAATATACTGCAGAAAGAAATATGGTTAACTTATTTTACATGTACCAGGTATGTTCCTGAATGGGGCTGGCCTTTCTTGGAGTATGCGACTTTTAAAATGCTCGGATTCCTTGAAATTGCAATTGGTTTGAAAGTGACCCCATTATGACTGAGCGCCCCAGTCACAGCACAAGGCAGCTACACCCAACAAAGTGGCAACTGGCACATTCCTTCACCTGTCCTGGGCTGCTAGGCACACCCTTCCTTCAGCAACTGCTCCCATCCCCCAGGCCCCACCTGAATCTACAATCATTGACAGGAAGATGCACTGTGGCTTTGGCCTCTCTGGAGCGGTGTAAAGCGAGCTCCACAGAGAAGTCTGGCAGGTGTATATATCCTGTCGGAAATGGGGGCTGTTTGCAAACATTACTATTTGTTTTTTAGCCTAACAAACAGTTAAAAATGCATTTTGCTACTGCAGTGTGACGAAAATTTCATTTTAAAACAGTGACCTCTTCAGTATGTAATAACTATAGACAATATGCTTCAACTCCTATTACTGCTCTGAAAAAAGTCGCAATGATTTTGTAACTGTAGACAAATATTTGTTTAATTGATGGTGCAATCAGAAAGACGTTAACATGCCAGCTAAGCATATATATTGCAGTCCACAGCGTTTCAAATGATTGTAATACACAAAAGCTACTTCGGTTTTAATTAAAATCTAAGCCTAACCCCTAAACTGTCTAAATAATGAAAATATTCGTAATCTTTATAATTACGCACATTCTCCTTGAATGAAAATGCCAGCAACATTGAGAGGAAAAAGAAAGAAAACATGCACAACCTATAAAAACATAGGTCGCGTGCAATCCCCAGTTTTACTTTCTAGGTTTTATTATAGCATTGAACCTATTGCCCCTAACGTACAGATATAGGGGCATATTTACCAAAAAGTCACGCAACACAGCAAGTCACCATGCTGCGCTGCGTGGCAGGGCAGGAATGCACCTTATTAAACATAATACTGCGTATTCCTTTCTTTTCTTAGCGCTGGCGCACAATGGGCTGCCTAGCACCAACGCAGTCACCTTTGCACCATGGTGCAAGAGTGCCTGCGCTATATTAAGGATTGGGCCACCTTCCTGCACAAAAACAATTCCCTGAGGCGTATTCCTCTGTCTGTGTGTGCTGGAGAATGCAGCGCACATAGAAAGAGGAAGTAGTGAGGAGAAACAAAGATATTTCTTGGGAAGGTGGACCATTCGGATGCATTCTCAGGTCTACCAGTATTGGTGAATCTGGGAATGCTTCAGAATCCACTCTTGATTAAGCACCATGGCGACCTTCGTGGAACTGGTATATGGACTTTCCTAAGATGAGGTGAGGGCAGCTCTAATACTGTGTATCTAATCTAAGATCATGCTATTTATACATTCTTCTAGTGCTGCTGGCCCTCTTTGTCCCTTAAGGTTCATCCTATTCTACACCTTCCCACTGCCCTACTTCTTGCATATTGCCCCATGCCTTCAATCTTTTACCACACCTATTTTATTCTTTTACCATCTCGGTCTTCTTTCCCCCTCCCTCGAACTCGTACTACTTCCCGATTGCGATCTTCTTCTCCCCCACCCTTACTTTCTACCTAGTCTCCATCCTTACACACTTCCTTCTTTACTTCACTTTTGCACTATTCCTCCTTTCCCACACCCTTGCACGCTTCCTTCTCTTGCCGGCCCTTGCACGCTTCCTTCTCTTGCCTGCCCTTGCACTCTTCCTTCTCTTGCCTGACCTTGCAGTTTTCCTTCTCTTGCCTGCCCTTGCACTCTTCCTTCTCTCGCATGCCCTTGCATTCTTCCTTCTCTCGCATGCCCTTGCATTCTTCCTTCTCTTGCATGCCCTTGTTCTCTTACTTTTCTTGCCCGCCCTTGCACAATATCCATCTGGAGTATGAGTGTAAGAAGAGAACTGAAGCATGCATTCCAGGAAGTCTTGCTGACAAGTGGAAGCGTTTCCCCACAAAACACTGGAGGAATTCTTGAAGACCACAGCTGGTGACACTGTTAACCAGCTTCCCCGTCATATAAGGTGACATCCTGAGATCTGCTTCTGCAGAAACTGAGGACCTACTTGGATGGGGAGTCACCCTGTTGGATGAGAGACACATTGAAGGTGTCCCTGCCAGAGGAGTCTGCCCAGAGGAGAATCCGACTCTAGCCCTGTGGAGTTGCTGCCCAGAAGGAAATGGACTAAGTTAGCCTACCACCTATGATTGCTCAGCGACGTCTTTGGAAGGAGCAGGCCTGCAGGACTCTGGGCTTAACCCTGTGCCTCTGTCTATAAGTGTGCATGCCTGGTTGTCTCCCCTGAGCTTTTAGGTGATCCTCTGTCCCCTTCTTGACATAGGAGTGATCTGTGGGGATGCTTGCAGGAAGTGCACTGGACCTAGAATGTATGATTTGTACTTCACCTGTTGCAGGTCCTATCTGAGCCCTAAGGATTGCTGCACCAAGAAACACTGATCCACATCCTGCAGTTCTATTATGGGACTGAACTGCACTTTGCACTTGCAAGTGCACCTGTCATATCTGACCCTCACTGTTGTGTTTGCCGTGGATACTCAAGCCCAAGTTCTAAAACCAATGTTAATCTTAAAATAGATTTCTGTTAACGGCTGCAAGAACATGTGAGTGGGGGCTTGACTCTTCATTTGGGCAGTAAGTTTGCTGGACCTGTGAGGTTAAAACCTGCAGTGGCTAACTGGCTCACCTGTGACCATCCGCACTCTACCAAATGACTCCAGTAGGAGGCAGCAATGAGCAGTGATGCCTGAAGGGTGCTCCGAGTGGCATTGGCTCATGATGCAAATCACTGCACAGGCTGAAGGTAACACAGCTTCTGTGTAAGTAGGGGTTCAAGACTTAACATTGCCAGAGACCATCTTGTGAAATTAAAGTATCGTATATTTATAGAGGCAAATATGAAAGCAACATATTCAATAAACTGGACGTGCCAGAAATTTTTAACATAATCCACATAACAGCCAAATAAACAAGGGCGGAGCTACTATTAGTGCAGCACATGTTATGGTACCAGGGACTGGTGGTGGGAAATATTCACTGTTTGTCAACTATGGCAAGGGCCACTAAAATGATGCAACTCCTCAGCTGTGGCTTTTTTCCGCATAATTAAGGATTTGCTGCATTTGCCACACAATTCATCATTAGCTGCATATTGTGCAGATTTTAACAAACCAATTTGTTTCTAGCTTAGACGGATCAAAAGTTACTATCTGCACATCTTGCAAAACCCTTCACAAAGGTTAATTGGTCATCTTTCAGTTTCTTATTAATGTATTTGGTTGTTAAACTGGTACTAATGTGGTGAAATCTTTGCCGAAACAGCATTACCATGTGTAAAAATTACAAAATAATGAAGTAGTGCTATAAAAAATGTGGCACTTTACCACATACTTTGCCTTTTCTGGCAGCATAATTTAACCAACCCTGCTGCATAATTTGGTGTTCCTTGCCACATAATTCCAGCGGCTCGGATTAGATCTGTTTTCCTACCCAACCATTGATAAGTGGAGTATGTTTTTCTTGCCTGCATCAGGGCTCATGACAACTTTGCTACGCCATAGCAAATAAATAAATTAATACCCCCATCAAAATTCTATAAGAATGAGCCTGCTAAAAGTGCACTGGACTACCATTTGTTTTTATATTGAGAGAGTAGGCCATGAGCTGAAAACAAAGCAAATAAATAAGTGCTGTCCTTTTTAGACATATGTAAATATAGGTATTTTAGAATAGCAAACGTCTTTCAAGCAAACACTATAACATTACATTTTTACAGTGGTGGGTTTGTAGTTTTGTGCTATGTTTCTGCTAGGATTGACAAATGCATGCACTCTCAATAAACATCTGTGATATAACTCTCCCATGTTATTTTTATTTTTTTAAATGCACCTTAACCAATCTTGTGTGAATCTACTGTAATCTATGCTGAATTAAAAAGAAGGTAACCAACATGATTGTAAATGCACACAGCGCTTCGACGCCTCGTATGGGGTAGTAAGCGCCACATAAATGCAATTACAATACAATACAGTACATGCTCATCCTAGTTATGTACCCTTGCCATCAATATCAATCAGTGTATGGGTTTCCGAGTGTCTATACTGTAGGGCCTCTGGAAGCACCTCCATCTTTTCTAAACAACCCTGCAGAACCATATTGCACACTTTACATCTATGCGCGTGTGATATCTATGCGAGTCTCATTAAAAAACATTTTAACATTCACACCGGCCATTAACAAGAGATGCATGATGTTCAGGATTCTTTCAAACTTGAAATCGTTGGTTTGAAAATCGGGCCTGTTAATAGCTACTCCTTTGAGAATAATGCAGGTGGTGTAAGTGTGAACACGACTCTGCAAAAACGAAAAAACAATTCCATGACAGGAAAGGAATCGTCTCTTTTTTACCTCGCCCTTTCCTCTGTGTCTGGAGAGGGGATAAGTATACTTGCTTGCCTGCAAACAAACTCAAGGCAAGGCTTCAGGATGGGCCGCCACAGACTTGCAATTGCGCATAACAAAAGGCTCATTAGCAGGACAAGAGACCTGTGCGCTGACGGCATCTGAAGTTCATTCCTCTTCCAACCTGGGGGATGGGCCCCTCCTCAAAGAGCACACCTTTCTGCAGAGGAGCAGCCTGAGTCGGCTGAGGCATCCAAACAGGGGCTTTCTCTGATCTAAGGCTTCGGGTCAGAGTTATTTTCCTTTGAAAACATATCTGTTTAGAAGTACAAGTAGCAAACGGTTCTGAAGACGTTATTGCTGTAGCAGAAGTTATTTTGGAATTAAAGAATGTGTCCTGTACCAGCTGCATCCATATCAGGAGGTTGCAATCAGCGAGGATACATACGTCTGATGTCTTCCGATGTCTCTCTGAGCCCGTCAGAAGCTAATTTTGAGCAATTATATCCAAAACATTCCTATTCCAGTAACTCCTGACACAATCAGGGAATAAAGTTCCACACCAATGATAACAGTTTAAGTGGCCCATTTTGTTCTTAGTGCTTCGGTTTGAATCAATAGAGGTACTTTCTTTTAAAATGCAGGCTTGTAGTTTTCTTCAACGCAGATAGAATTTCTATTGCAATCAAACTTTTAAACATCATTGGTATTTTTAAAGTGAGTCCTGTCCCGACACTGGGCATGGTGTGTTTTCAAGGGAGTGTAAGTGCTCCATATAACATTGGACTGACTGCATCCTGTAAACAGACGTATCTAGGTCCTCTGAGTGTTCTGTAAGGTGGTATGGTGGCACTATATAACAAGCATTGGCAAAGTCAATAGCTCTCACATTTGTAACCTATTGACTTTTCCAGTGGTTTTTAGCTGCACTGCATATAATGTGCGATGCACTATGCATGCACTAGCCTATAAAATGATTCGGACAATTTTTTGTCTTTTTACTTAACAATCCAAGTTGGTTTGGTAACTGTATAGACAAAAAAACACGTAAAAGTATTTTTTTTTAAAGCAGGCGGGCAGGATGAACAGAAGCAACATTAGGGAGGGTGGGGGAACGGCAAAGCAACACAGTGGAGGGGAATGGCGTAACAAGTGGGATAGTGGGGGGATGATTTATGTATGGGTTCTGTCCTATATTATCAGCATATATGCAGAGTGTTTGCTTACCTTCCAGGTGCCTGCTGTAAAAAAAAAAAAGGTAGGTTTGGCCATTATTGCTACGTTTGTTGTCTTGGATGCATTCGAGGAATAGAATTGGAAGGACAGTCTCTGTACTTCATCCTCTTTTGGTCTGCCTCAGAGTTAATTTGAAAAGCATGTCATCAGAAAATAAGCTAATCTTATGTTCACACTTGAAAGGAATGCCTACTATATCTGCATTCTGTTTTATCGTAGATGCTAGAGGCTCTATTTATAAAACAAAAAAAGAATGGAGACGGGGCATCCATGTTGTGTCCCCCAAATGGGTTTCTTCTAGGAATTTTATGTGTATATTGTTTCTTAATTAGTGCCAAACGTTTTGGTGTGTGGTTAGTGAGTTGAGCCCCCTGATCATATTCAGTCATTTGCCACTGCCTACCTCTAAGTGTCACAAACATAGTGATCTTCCTTATGTTTTTGGTCCCGTACACTCCCTACCAAATGAAATATTGCCAAAGTCTTCATGGCAAGAAAAATTGCAAAAGCAAAAACTAAATAACCCAATGTTTTACACTTTGGATTGTTCCCCATTTCAAGTCATTGGTCCCTTTGATTCCTCCTAGAATTAGGCTTGCTTCTATCCTCTTCCATTTGGGAGGTTCAGTACCTGCTTTGACTCCCACAAGAAGCAGACTTTGGTTCTATGTCCTTTAAAGTAAGTCAGAGGCCTCTGGGGAATATCAAGCAAAAGCGAATCCGCTAGACGTTACGTAATGCCAATAACTATTGGTACAGCCTTCTCTTCACCCAGGTTGTGGCCATAGAACCTGGAAGAGTGTAACCTAGCTAACCCCAAATTGTATGTGTGTCTGTGTTCTGCCAGCTTTAAGAATATTTTTCTTCATTTAGTAGGAGAGCTTTGTCACAAAGTCTTTTGGTCGGTCACATGTTTTATTGGTTTTCCTTCCCACTGTATGCACTTTTTCTATTCCTACATCCACGGATACTAACATATATTCTGCAATGTATGAATTTAGCAGTTAAAAAGGAAAGAAAGGGATTGTTCTGTATAAAGGTTTCTGTTTCAAATTAGGCCTGGGCAAAATTTTAATTCCGACAGAGTTATTTCAGTAATCATGCATTATTCTTGTGATGCAAAATTACGCCATTATGCCAGCTTGAGTAATTTTGGGCAAAACGTCTACCCCAGGAGCACAGGAACAGCGAACTAAGACAGAGCGAGCAGCTACTGCTGTTTGTGTCAAGTAGCATTTAGTGCTGGATTATGCTTCTCGCATAATTACTCATAATGAGTAATTTCGTGGTATTTACGAGTAATTATGCTGGGTTATGCCAGTTATGCCCACCCCTATGTATGTCATATTTTACTAGCATGGCTGGCAGAAAAAAATATTTTTGCTTTAAAATTATTAATGCATTTTGTATATTTTTAATTATCAATGGCTGATGATGATTAATAATCTTTTTCACTTCTGAAATCAAAGCCTATCACAATGTCATGTAAACAACTGCTTTTATTTCCATTTTGATTGAAATTGATTTTATAAAGAATATATATTGTTGCTAGGCTTGGGTTGCAACTCAAAATAAATAAAGTTAAATTTGATCTGAAAGAACAGTTGAGGCAATATAACAGTGCTCAAGATGTCGAACCCACTCTTTGATGCAGATTTATAAATGTTTTGCTTTGCCCTAGCGTGGTGACGCAGGGCAACGCAAAACCTAGATTCAAAGCCATGCAAGGCCACCCTGCCTTATTTTACACTGTGTAGTGGAGGCATTACATGAGTGGGGCGTGGGTATTTCCACGCATCTACCGATTCATGCTGACGAATTCTCAGATTTGCCAACACTGGTAGACCTAGGTATGCATCAGAATTGTACACCTTCCCACCAGAGGCATAACAAGGAGAAATGGCATTCTTTCTCCTCATTGTTTCATCTCTCTAAGTGTTCTGCAGCACACTTACAAAGAGGAAATTGCCTCTAAGGATTGGTTTTTTGTGCAGGAAGGTGTCCTTTCCTGCACAAAAACAACCCTGCCCGTAAAGCAGGAACCCTTGCACTATGGTGCAAGGGTGCCTACTTTGGTGATAGGCACCACTGAGCGCACCAGTGCAAGAAGGACAGGAATGCACCATATCTTGATAGATATGGCACATTCCTGCCTTCTCCCTTTCACACAGTGCAGCAAGGTGTCTTGCTCCGTAGTGTTTAATGAAAAAATGATAAATCTCACCCCTACTGCGGATCCATAAATGAGGAGCGGTGGGACAGACCTTGAAGTACAAAGACATCAAATTGGACATGTCCCCAAATTTGAAGTAAAGACAAAAAATAGGACTGAAGAAATATTGGTTCCTTTGGAACCTCAGTCAATGGAGACATGGAAAAAAGGCCTATTGTCACCAACGGCGAGTGCCTTTCATACCTAATATATGTCACTTTCCATTGAGTCACAAGACTTTGTTTGGAACGCCGAGTGCCCCAACTGATATTGGTGTCTCTGAACCACCACAAAAATAATTTGAAATCCACTCTGGTGTCTGGGAGAGTTCACTTAAGGAATCTACTGAGCAGTATCCATTAGAAACCTACTTTAGCTGGAGACGTTGATGCCAAAATTGTTTTTATGTAAGCCTTCTCATGGGGGAAAATGATCCCAAGATAAATATGTCTCTACAAATGTTTTGAGGAAATATTCGCCTTTTTCCTAAAGCTGTTGAAGTCAGAAAACTTTGCAAAGTTGTTATGTTGTTAACTTTGCATTTCCCCACAAGCAGAAAAAAGAAGGTGCACCACTCAATAATAGACTGAGAAGAAACCCATAACCAATGCATACTTCAATTACAATTTTCATTCAATAGTTGGGCTGAGGCGAGAGGAAAAGACTATTAAAGGAGTGTGATGGAAGGCACAGTAGACTTATTTGAAATGTGTTGGAATTGTAAAAATGAACAGGTCCTTCTGGGTAATCTGAAATCAAACTTGTGCTCCAGGGAGAGCAGGGTTTCAGATGCCAAACCAGAGCATCAGTCTGTTCAGACTTTCAGCGCCCTTCTGGGTGATTGTCAGTCCCCCTAAGCTCAGGTTCTCTAATCCCTGGTGCAGCTTCTCACAAGTCCAGTGGCTCTTGTCAAGAAGTCCCTTGTTACCTCAGATTCTTCAGAAACCAGAATGTCTTCTTATTTGTCCAGCTTGTAAGCCTCTATGCTTAAACATTTGCATTTCTTTACTGCAGACATTGACACATTTCTGAGCTACATACCCATCTTATCACTGGGAGAACTCTTGGGACACGTCCATAGTATTTTACAGCCAGAAGTCCTAACGTACCCAATATTGGTCAGGGCATCAAGTGATGTGAAATTGCCGCAAGGAACATATTCTGTTGCTTATCACAAAAATAATTGCAGGATATTTGCCGGATTAGTTGTAGCCTTCTCTTGTGCTTTTGCTACTTAGGTCCCCCTCTTCCAATGCCTAGCCAATAACATTTTCATTAAAATGAAGAAAACATTTAATTTGTATTGTGTGCTTTATTTACAGTACAATCACACAATATTAGCTAGTTGCTAAATGTGGGGCAGTCAGGATTTATTATATATTCTGCTTTACAATTAATAAGATATGTAGAAGGCCTGATGTGATGCTCCACATGTCCAATAAGGAGCTCATCTATCAGAGCAGCATTATACAGAACTGCATGCTGAATTAATGAACACAGTGTAAAGAGCATATGAACAGGGCACCGAAGGAAAGGTATTGTGTGCAGGGAAGATTCCTGTCAGGGTTCACCAAATTTTGCGCCATGAAAAGACTAATAATGCAGCAACAAAAATGAGGCATCTTATGCAAATCAAGGCAAACTATGCAGCCCGTTCAATTGCCTTATTATTTAGCAATTTTGACATTGTGACTCACAATCCAGTGTATATAGAAAATCCACAGGATACTCAGCAAATTCTGTTCATAATAATGGGTTTTCTTATATGTGATACACGAACACGGTTTGATACATGCACACCATTTTATTAATGCAGTTCTTTCTACCTCTTAGATTACAATAGTTTCTGTAAAACATATATGTTGCACATGGAAACCATGCCTACGTGAACATACATACCTGTGATAAAATGTGAGCTTATTTATGTTTAAAAATGTGTCTTGAGTTTATCCTGTGTTCATGTTATACTGCCGTTGGATGCACCTGTTTCCATTAAGACATATTACTATTACATATTTAGATGTTTCACTAGGAGGCACCATGACAGTGAAACCGTAAATCCTTTCAAAGAGATGTGATAAGGTAGGTATTATGTTAAAATCCGAGTGACCTTTTTTCTGTCATAATTTCTTTTTGTAATCTGAGTGCACTAAGGCCAGCAAAAATGAAGTTAGCAAAACAGGAAGTCAGAAGGCAAAAAAGTCTGAAGAAACCTTTCCTAAGGATGCCAGGTCTAACAAGTGTTCCCCCAGCTGAATGTGGGAGAGCTACTTCGCCCCTTGGGAGTTCTCTTCACCAAGGCTGAAGAGCCTGGAGAGACCATCAGCATGGGCGTGGTCTGTCCCAGGACAAAGTTCCACCGTAAAGTCCATTCCCTGTAGGGAGATGGACCACCTCCATAGTTGGGATTCTCACCCCTCAACTGCACTAACATTCTGAGGAGACTGTGGTCTGTCCGAACCCAGAAGTAGGTGTCAAACAGGTATGGTCTTAATTTCTTTAGCGTCCAAACCAAAGCAAAGGCTTCCCTTTCTATTGCGCTCCACCTCTGTTCCCTGGGAGGAAGCCTACTAATGAAGGCTACAGGCTGTTCCAGTCCTCTTCATTTAGCTGTGAGAGCACGGCCCCTACACCATTCTCCGAGGTGTCTGTCTTAACAAGGAATTCTTTGGAGAAGTCTGGAGCCTTGAGCACAGGTGCCATGCACATGGCCTCCTTCAGGGTGTCAAAAGTGTTCTGGCATGCCTCTTTACAGATCACATGATGTGGCTGCTTCCTAGAAGTAAGCTCTGTCAAGGGGGGGGGGTTACAATGGTGCCATACCCCTTGACGAATCTCCTGTAATAACCAGTGAGGCCTAAGAAGGCTCTCACTTCTGTCTGGGTGTTGGTGCGGTTCCCAGGCGAGAATGGCCCAATCTTGCCATCTCCCGCTTTGTGATCCAAGTGGACCATAGAACCCTGTCCAATCTAGCGCTAACTGACCTGATAGTCAGGCCTGCACTCTGCAGAGCCTGAAGCACTTCTCTGAGGTCGCACAGGTGGTCCACTCAGCTACAGCTGAAGACCGCAATGTCATCTAGATAGCGGCACAGAAGTTCTCCAAACCAGCCAGGACCTGATTCACCAACCTCTGAAAGGTGGCAGGGGCATTCTTCAACCAGAGGGGCATGACCCCGAACTGGAAGAGCCCTTCTGGTGTAAAGAATGCAGATCTCTCTTTAGCCCCATTGGTCAAGGCAATCTGCCAGTACCCCAATTTTAGATAAAAGGGGCTGAGGAACTTGGCAGCTCCAAGCCGATCTATGAGCTCATTAGCTCTGGGGATGTGGAGTGCATCAGTCTTAGTGAACACATTGAGCCCACAGTAGTCCACACAGAACCTAAGTTCAGGTGTGACACCTGGAGGGGCAGCCTTGGGGACCAACACCTCTGGGCTGGACCATGGGCTCTTTGAGGGCTCAATTACCTCTGCCAGCATCTTGGTGACTTCCTCCTTAATGCTCACTCTCACCTTATCAGACAACCTGTAAAGTTTGTTCTGTACATGTGTGCTGTCCCCAGGATCAATATCATGGGTATGCCATGAAGTGAGTCTTGGGGTAAGGGAGAACAAAGGAGGCAAATTGCCCCAGGAACTGGCAGCAGTCTTCCTGTTGATCTAGGGTCAGTGTTGGTGAGAGGCTGACACCCTCCACTGGCCCATCCTGCTCCATCATTAGTTACCAAGAGCATGGTGGTCTTAGACCTCTCAAAGTGGGGCTTGAGGCAATTAACATTCAGGAACCTCAAGGGGTTCCTAGGAGTTTTAAGGTCACCCTAAAAGGCGACATCGCTGATGCGCTCCTTCACCTCGTAGGGCCCAGACCAGTGGTCTTGGAGCGCACAGGGCTCCAAAGTCTCCATTACCCACACTTTTGGCCAGTCTGAAACTCAACCAGAGTGGCATTCTGGTCATACCAGTGTTTCATGTCTCCTGGCTAGTTTCAGATTTTCCTGGGCAAGTTTCCGGAAGCGGTCTATTAGGTTGCAAAGGGCCAGCATGTAGCTGACCACATCCTGGGGGGCTCTCCCAGGAGCTTGGTCCCAGCCCTCATTTACCAAACTGAGAAGCCCTCTCCCAGTATGCCCATACAGATGTTCAAAGGGGTTGAAGCCAACCCCTTTCTGCAGTTCCTCTCTGTATGCAAACAAAAGGCATGGCGGGAGGGCATCCCACTTAACTCCCCATGGGTTTTGGTACACCCATAATCATACCTTTTAGGGTTCAGTTCAACCTCTCAAAAAACCCTTAGCAGTTGCCGACCATGCAAATTGCAAGGTTTGCAACCCCTAAACAGCTTTGTACATCAATCCATTAGGTTGATAGAAGTGTTTTGGTATAATTCCACCTATAGGTGCAATTTTACAAAGATATGATGGAAGATGAAAGGAAAAGACTCTATAGGTTAGCTCTTGTTACATTGATCTATGAAGTGTATGTTGAGCATACAAATCATTGCAAAAGAGCTAAATGTGAACAGATGAGGGGTACTTGAAGACTGCAATGATAGCAGAAAGTGTTAGCCTTATTGCAGCAACAATAGGGAACAAATAAATAAGGAATGAAAAAAATGTCCCTTTAGATGCATCTCACCCCAACTTGGCCCATAATTTGTAAGTTTGGTTTGGCAGATCAGTGGTTAGTAGAAAAAGATGGAATAGCTATGGCTGACATTAAAAAGTGGTAGGGGACAACTGTGCATTGATCATGCCTGCTTTCTTTTGAGAGAATGCAGCAAATTGGCATGAGAAACATGCATTTGCCTAAGCTAATATATTGTCATGTGCAAAGCTGCCACCATCATATGCCATATACAGCCTCATAGGCCTAGGCAGAGTCTTGCAGGTTTCAGTGGTGTTATCATATGCTTCATGCCCAGGTGATTAATAGACCAGAATGCTACCCTGAGCGATCACCAGTGGCTGAAATAAATTCAGGCATTCCAGTCATCACTGTACTGTTTTTTGTAGTTGACACCCCAAGTTTGACAGGTATGCCCAGACATGGATCCCATGCTCACTGCGCCATGAGACTCAAGCTGCACCCTATTGAAATAGGCAGAAACCAGTGTAGGGGTTGCTTGTGTTCCATTCTGGAGGGGACCCTGCCTGGTAGTTTGGAATATACTGTTCCCATGTGGAGCAGGGTCAGTACAGATTTGGATAAGGGGGGCCTCTGTCTAGAAAGGAACGATGGGTAAAAGCAATGGACTAGAATACAGCCCTGTTAGAAATGGGATTTCTGGTTGGCTAAGGCTTGCGCCAAAGCCAAGCAGAAACCACCACTCTAGTCAGGGCAAGGGAGTTACACACCCAAGATAACCCCTGCTCACCCCCTTGGTAGCTTGGCACGAGCAGTCAGGCCTATCCCGGAGGCAATGTGTAAAGCGTTTGCGCACGCGCACAGCAACAACATCCCAGGCACACCACAAAAGGAACTCCACACAAGGTTATATCAAAAATGAATGAATGAATGAATTTGTACTTGTAAAGCGCACTGCTACCCTGAGGCATCCTGGCGCTGAACGCATACCGCTGTGGAACCCTTCCTGGCTTTTCCCTGTGAAATGTCCACTCCTGGGCACCCCCAAGGTGAAGCCAGGCATCCCAGCGCTGGTGGGGCCGTTGTGGAGATTAAGCAAGCTATTGCCCAGAGTTGCAGAGTGGGACCCATGATTAGAATAGGCACCGAGGCGAGAATTATCAGGTCCGAGGAAGTTGAGCCCAAGACCCGCCGAGGCGGGAATTGAACCCTGGTCCCAGGCCAGATCTCTGCCTCAGGGTCTGCCGCTCTAACCATTGAGCCACACTTCTCCAAAATAGCCTTTGTATTATCATAAAACACATTCGAATAGTACTCACATAATATACATGGTGCCACCTGGCACTGGGCAATATTTACAGGGGATTATGTACACATGACAGGGCCACGTGGGCCACTGTCAGAACCATCACTTAGTAAAGATAATAAATGTAGAACATATCATAAACGTACAACCAGTAATCACTGGTGACCACTGTACTCAGCATCAGCCTGTAACATAAACCACATTATGCACAGTATCACATTTAGGCATGAAATACCTTCTGCGCCACCCTCATAAGTCTAAACCTATTATACAATCATCTCATAAGCCTAAACGCATTAGACCATAACCTCCTAAGCATAACTCACATTAGGGAATAATCTCACTAGCATAAACCACAGTGGAGAATAACTCGGACATAAACACAGTATGCAAATAACCTCCTACCTACACCATATCTAGAGGCATATATCACAGTACAGAATAACTCACACATAGACCCAGTAGGCACAACCTCCTAATCATAAAACCACATTAGAGGCATAAAACAGGGTGCGTAATTCCTAATACCTGCAACACATTTCCTAGCCCTACATACATCACACTAGGGCCTGGCGCCCTATTACCCTAACAGTCCCCCCTGGCCAGCTGGCCTTCTGCAAGGGGCTCAACTGCCCTATGTCCAAAGTGTCAGGGCGGCTGCCAATGCAGCAGAGTCCATGTGCGCCATGGCGCAGACCTAAACGTGGCAGCTGACGCTACTTGCCGTGCAGCTGTGAAAGTACGGGGGCAGAGGAGTGCATCTCACTCCTCTCTCCTAGCAAAAATGCCCCCAAAGGAAAGATGGCCTAAACATTGCAGCTGGCACTAAGTGCTGCGCAGCTGTGAACCTCAAATGAGGGGCCCTGGCACCGACTGTGCCCTGCGAACTAGTATGCCCCAAACGTTGTAGTTGCCCACTGTCAAGCGGGGCAACTGGGAACAACTAAAGAGGCCCAGCTCTGGGGCTCTCTACACCAAAGTAGGCCGTTATGGCAGCTGCCCACTGTCAGACGGGGCAGCTGTGGCGAGATTAGGCATGGGCATCTCGGGACCCTCCGGGCCCTTTAACAAGAATGATGCCCCTCGTGGGGGCGGCCCGCTCCCTCAGGGGACCGCCCAGGGAAATGGGCACTAACCAGCGGTGCCAAGAAAATGCCCCCAAGTCCTTCTGAGGGACTTTGCAACTGAAATGGCCCACTCTTGTAGGAGCGGCGTGAAACGTTGCAGCTGCCCACTGTCTGGCGGGGCAGCTGTGAACTCAGCAGGAGCACTCACGGTGCCCTAAGCACGACCACAGCGGGCGTGCACCGGCAATGGGCCCCGACACCCCCCCAACCAATGTACGACTGAGCCCCACTCACCGGGCTCTCTGGAGGTTGGACTCCTGGCTCTTCACCCGGTCGTAGCTTCTCCCGGTCTCCTCACGCATGCCGGGCTCTCTCCTCGCTTCACCCGGGCCCCCTCCTGGGACCCGGGACTTCTCCTCTACTCCCGTTGCGCACCGGGGCTCCCACCAGATCACGGGAGGCCCGCTCTGGCCAGCCACGTTGCCGCCACACACCGGACGTGCTGGAGGACTTCTCCTGCTTTCCACAGCAGACCTCCAGCCCATGCGGGGCTCTCTCCGCCTCCTGGGAGCCCCGCTCGCCCCCGGCCGCATCTCCCTTCCCTTCCGGTCTCCTCTTCCGGGCGGCATTCATGCAGGCGGGGTGGGCTCCCGCCTGCCTACATTGCCTCACTTCCTGGCAGCGGGAGCTCCGCCCATGTCTCAGGCAAGTTGCCTGACTTCCTGTTCTCCGGCGCTCCTCTCGGGTCGCGGCGGTGATTTTCGATCTCGGCAATGCGGGGTGGGCACCCGCTCAGTTTCGAAATATAAAGCGGCCATGCGGGGTGGGCACCCGTGTATTTTCCATAATAATAAAGCGGGGTGGGCACCCGCTCGGAATGCAAATATGCGGGGCGGGCACCCGCTTCAATCAGGAGCTCAGGGGGGAATCCCCCACGCCGGGATTCCCTCGCAGCCTCGCGCTGCAGCAGGGTCAGCTCCTCTCTCCTCAGGCAAATAAAGTGCTCACGAGGCGCTGGAAGCAGACAAAGGTCCTGTAGCAAAAAGAATAAGTCCTTAGAGGGGCAATACAGGGCCCAGGGAGGCAGCCCTCATGGCCAGTCCTCCTGGGCCCCAGCAGCAGCACGCCCCAGCAGGATTAGTCTAGCATCATGGCATCCTGGAACTGAACAACCTTCATGGGGTCACAGTCCCTATATTTATACCAACATTTCCTTTGTGCACAGCACAGGCTTGGGGATACCAGTCAGAACTGGTTTGGTGTCGTCCTGGAGCACTTTATTTACGATGCGGCATCCTGCCTTTGAGGAAGAGGGGGTCTGCTATCAGACGCACCGTGGGAGGTGGAGCCATCACTCACTTTGCCAGGCACAGCCCTGCTCAGATCAAAGGGTCCCCTCCCCATACTCCAACTGCAGATCGCTCAGCCTGCCCTGTCCATCCAAAACCAGACATGCAATCCACATGAGGCAGGCAGGCACATAGCACACAAAGATGCCAACTTCTAAAAGTGGCATTTCTCACATAGTCATAATAAATCTGCGCACACCATTGCGCGGCATTTATTCTCACAATTTCATACATACCAGACTTGACCATGCTGCTACTCTCATAACAGGAATTACCACTGACACACTCATCCTCAATGCATTCCTATGGGAGGGCAGGCCAGTCTCACCACACACGCACACAGCGCGCACGCACTTTACACTGGACCACAGTGCTAAAGTGCCCAGCGGCCTAAAACCCCTAACACCACACAGAGAAAAAGGCTGGGAGAAATGCAAAACGTTTAGGGGAGAACCTGCAAAAAGGGCCAAGTCCAACACCTGTGTTATTGGTTGGGATCAATTCAGGTATTCCAGCCATCACCAAGTTGTATTTTGTAGTTTGCGCCCAGGTCTAGCACATATTTTAAAATATGCAGCATCTCAAACTGAGGAACAGCTTCACATGTATAGATTTAATCATGCAACCTCTTTTGCGCCTTGTTGTACTTTGTATGTTTTCCTAATTTTTTCTGCTGCCTTAACCACCTCTTCCTCATAACCTGATGCCAGGAATTATAGCAGAGTTGATTGGCCAGGATGGTATTCCTTTCCATTCCTCCCTCCTCCTTCTAGTATGTCCTGCAGACAAAACTTCATTCCGATGGGCCACAGGCTGACATTGATCTAAGTCAGTGGCTTGATGCCTTGCTGGTCGGTACTGTTTCTTCTTCTACTCTGTAGGTCATTGGAGCAAGGATGTTTCTAGAGTCTGAGGGCTTATTTGAAGGCCTGACATGGAAAAGGTACGAGGACACCCTGTCTATAAAAGAGCGCTCAGCGATGGTATGCACAGTCTTCTCGGAGTCCAGATGGAGATCAATTTTACTCATTTCTTTTTAGCAGGAGGAGATGGTCTTTGATGTGAGTGTGTTAATCACAGAGCAGTCTTTTCTCTTTTTTATTTTTGCAGTTTTTCAGATCTTCCTTTGGGAAGAGTTTTTTCTGAAGAAGGACCACCTAGGTTAACTCGAAAGCCAGGCAGTTAAGAAAGTTTTGCATGTTTGCCTTTTTAACATGATATTTTTTATTAAGAGAAAATATTTAAAAAATGAAACAATTAGCCCTACCAAGTACCATGCATCACAGTTTAGAGTTTCTTTTTAGTGTATGTCTCCACATCACAGCATTGAAATGCAATGCCAAGCTAATTTAGTATCTTCTCTCTGGCTTCACAACGCTCAAGGCGTTCTCAGCACGGTAGTCCTAGTGTATCTTAAATTCTGCTGGGTAAATGATACAAACATCAGATTAAAATTATCATGTAACATAAATAATGTGCAAAAATATCTTGGTACAGACCATCTTGGGTTTAAATTGTGAGATTCTTTATAATATTTAATTAGTAATTTATATTGAAGTAGCAGGGTTTTGGGTTTGTAGAGAAATAGGGTGAGAAGTTAATTCACTTGTAATTAACTTAATTTTAATCTTAATTCAATTTTTATGTAATATTTAATGCATTATTGATTATGTATGTGGTTTAATTGTTATTTTATTTAAGTTAAATTTAATGGATATTTTAATTTTTACATTTATGTTAGTAATTAATACTATGGTAGTGGGCTGTTAGTTAAATTATAATTAATGTAATTTTTATGTTGAATATTTTTTTACTGTAAAATAAATATATAATTGATTAATAATTATGGGACTCATTACGATGGCGGTCGGGCAAGCGTTTGACTGCCATCATTTCTGGCAAGAGACCCTCCGACAAGGAGTCATCAGCTCCAAAAGCCCAATTACGATACGACCACCATGTAGGCGGTCAGAAACATGACTTACTATTGTGGCATGTGCTGCGGCCCGGAAAAGGGCTGCAGCACAAGCCAAAGTAGTAAAAGGCATGTTTTTAAACATCCATGCACGGTGCATGGATGTTTCGGGGGGCATCACATGTGCCACATAGCGGAGGCACACGGAGGCTGTGCTAGGTGCCGCCAGAGTCCATTTCCAACAGCCTTTTTATGCCAGTAGGAAGTCCATGAAAAGGCTGTCGGAAACTGACATTTTAATCCCTACGGCGGTGCATCCGCAGGCATGCCTTCATTGTAAGGATTAGGATCTGACCGCCGTGGCCCCGAGGTGCTCCTTCAGCATATCGGATGGGGGGGGACTTTCTCCGCGCCCAAATTGCTCCGACCGTCGGTATTGTAATCTAGCAGTCAGATCGATACCCTTGATTTTTTTGCTATTTTATCATTCAAGTAGCATCCTGTGGACCTATTTTAGTCTTTGCAATAGGCCCATGCTACATTACTGCCGGCATCATAACACATGACAAGAGATATGCACTGTGAAAGTGAATGGCTCTAACCACATTTACCAATTCGAAATTGTTGAAAGGAATCAAAGCAGTCACAATGAATGCCCTAAGGGTGGAGGGGATGGAGGGCTTGGGGTGTTATACTACCAACATTGCACATAAAACCTGGTCTGGAAGGAGACCGTGACATCAGGTTGTCTCTCATTCACTTCTAGGCTTTCTACTGAGATAGACAGGTGTTCCAGTGTGAGGTGGTTCTGAGTATGGGAGCTGGGACGAGAAGGCCCCTTGAATCGTGCACAGGTGATATCTCCTGCCTGAGTGCCCAGTTGAAGAAGAAACTGGTATCCTGACTGGTCTTCTGGTCCTGGTGTCATGGCAAAGGCTTAGGCCTGTCCCTGATAATGTGAGGAACATAGTTTGCCCTCTGAAGAGGCGCATTGCCTCATAAACAGCAGACTACTGTCCCTGTCATGGGTGCATCACATAAAGCAGTGGTGGCACATGCCATATTTTTGACTACAGTGTGTCCAGACCTTTTTTTGTTTCAGAGAGCGCTCAGTTTACTAATCCCTAATATGTAAAGTTCCATTGTAAAGTCCAGTACATGGTAATGGCATTGAGTATGCATGTGGTGTTCAGGGCTTTTTGTGTGTATGAGTCTGAATGAGGTGACAAGACAGAGGGCACGACTTCTAGAAATTTGAAGGTGGTGCATAAGTATAAATGCGAGTTATAACTATGACTTATAGTAATTTGAACGTGGTGCGCAAATGACAAATTGAAGTTATAACTCTAACTTTAACATTTCTAATGTTTGTGTAGTTTGTTTGGTTTGTGTACAAAAAAGAAATCAAGTTTTCCTAACTATATCTTACCCTTAACCTTTGTTTCATTAAATGGAGTGTGGTACAGAACAGTGGAGGATAGTGCTGTAAAGTATACTGTCGTACAGTATAGTGTCATAGAGTAGAGTGGAGTAGAGTGGAATGAGGCACACTAAAGTGGCATAGAGCGTAGTGGCATAGAGCGTAGTGGCATAGAGCGTAGTGGCATAGAGTGGAGTGGCAAAGAGTGGAGTGGCAAAGAGTGAAGTGGGATAGAGTAGCGGCGTACAGCAGAGTGGCATATAGTGGACTGATGTACATGGAAACAGCGTATAGTAGAGTGGCATATAGCGGAGTACAGTGGAGTGGTATAGGGTGGGATATCATACAGTGGAGTGGTACAGTGGAGTTGCATACAGTGGAATAGTGTAGAGTGGGTTTGCGTACAGTGGAGTGCCATAGATTGGAGTGTTGTACAGTGTAGTGGCATACATTGGAATAGCGTATACTGGGATACCATACAGTGCAGTAGCGTACACTGAAGTATGATTGAGTAGACCCGCATACAGTGCAGCGGTGTAGACTGGAATAGCGTGGAGTGGCACAGAGTGGCAAGGCGTACAGTCGAGTAGTGTAGAGTGGACTTGCATAGAGTGGGGTGAGGTACAGTGTAGTGGCATAAAGTCGAGTAGCATAGAGTGGCGTGCAGTGGAGTGGCGTACAGTAGAATAGTATACACTGGAGTGTGGAAGAGCGGAATAGCGTAGACTACAGTTGAGTATAGTGAAGTAGCATAGAGTGGAGTGCCGTACAGTGGAGTAGTGTTTTGTTTAGAGGCATTAAGTCCAGTGATGTACAGTGGAGTGGCATATAGTGGAATAGCATAGAGTACAGGGTCATACAGTGGAATAGCTTAGACTGTAGAAGCGTAGAGTGTAGTGACATACAGTGAGGTGGCATACAATGTAGTGTTGTACAGTGTAGTAGTATACAGTTGATTGTGGCGGAGTGGGGTATAGTGCTGTTGAGTATAGTGGAGTGCCATTGAGTGGAGTGGCATCTAGTGGAATAGCGTAGAGTGTAGTGATGTACCATGAAGTGGCACGGAGTGGCATGGCATAGAGTAGCATAGAATGTAGTGTCAGAGTGGAGTAGCATACAGGGGAATAGCGGACAATGGAGAGGTGTAAAGTGGAGGGGCGTATAGTAAAGTGGCATAGACTGGAGTATAATAGAATAGTGGGGTGTATAGTATAATAGCATAAAGAGCAGAGTAGCATGGAGTGGCCTAGAGTAGAGTGAGGTGGAGTATAGAAGAGTGGCATACAGAGGACTAGCGTACAGTGTAGTGGTGTATAATGGACTGCCATAAAGGAGAATGGTGTAGAGTGGAATAGAGTGGAGTGGTGTAAAGTGAGGTGTCAGAGTGGAGTGTGTTAATTGAAACAGACGTAGCGTGAAAGTGTGTGAATGAATGTAAATGTCACGTGGCAGGAATATACATCATGATGTGTAAATGTTCATTTTTGTTAGAGGCCTAGAGTGGAGTGGGATGGAGTACAGTGGAGTGGTGGATAGAGGATTAGCATACAGTGTAGTGGTGTATAATGGACTGACCTAAAGTGGAATAGTGTAGTATCTGTAAATAGTGTAAGTAGCACTAAAAGTATAACTTAAAAAAATTAACTTATATATTGTGCCGCGTTATACCGTGGTATGTTCAAGGAATACAACAGTACATGGGGGTTTGAAGTGAATATGTGATTTGCTAATTGCTGTGTTTACCAAAGGTAAAAAGCAGTCATGTAATTTTTATCATAGTTTTGCTGGTTTCTGCGGTCTGTGTTTCACTGCATTCTGGGTTAGGGTGTTACTAATAGGTAAGTATTAGGTTTTATTGATGTTCACTATCTATTACCACTTTATTTAAGTGGTAATAGATGGAGATTTCTATTTAGACATTTCTATATATTTTATAGGTGTATAGGGTGAACTGAACTTTTTTTTAAGAAGTGCAATAATTTGTAGGTACATGAATAATATTAACTAATGAAAATAATTGTAGAAAACATATTAAAAACATATAACACAATTAGGTAAATAAATAAAAATAATATAAAAATATACATTTCAAATAAAAATAGATTTTTTAAACAATAATAAACATAAAAAGATATATATAATTTAAAACATATAACAGCAAGTAAAAGAAACAGCAAAAATAAATTAGCCAACTCCAATTAAAATTAAAGTATGAAATGTGTTGCGCTTGAAAGGTGTTACATTTACTATTCCTACTCAACATAAACAAACTCATTGAAAATATTGGACTTTAACCTTCGATCTAAGCAACAGTACAGAAATGTTTGGATTTCGGAGAGGTTAGATTTACCATCCCACTCTTATTTAAGCAACCCAAGAAAAAATGTTGGACTTCAGAGAGGCTACATTTACTATTTAACTCCAATCTAAGCAACACTACGGAAAGTATTGGACTTCAGAATGGTTGGTATTACTATTCCCACTCTGATCTAGGCAAACGTAGGGAAGAATTTGGATTTAGGGAGGGATTAGCGTTACTATTTTCACTCCAGTCTAAGCAACAGTAACAAAAGTGTTGGACTCTTGACAGGTTAAATTTGCTACTCCCACTCCAATCTAAGTAACACTGGGGAAAGTGCTGGACTTCAGAGGGGTTCAATTGACTATTTTCACTCCAGTCTAAGCAACAGTAGGGAAGGTGTTGCACTTTTGAGCGATCAAATTTACTGTTCCATTCCACCCGAAGCAAAAGCAGGAAAACTGTTGAATTTTAGAGAGGTTAGTTTTACTGTTCCCACTGCAATGCACGCAAAGCTTGGAAAGTGTTGGACTTCGGAGGCATTAGATTTACTATTCCCTCCCCAATATATACAACAGAAGGAAAAGCATTGGACTTAAAAGGGGTTAGATTTACTACTCTCACTCCATCCTGAGCAACAGTAGGGAAAGCGTTGGACTTTGAAAGGGTTAGATTTACCATCCCCACTCCAATTAAGCAACAATAAGGAAAGCATTGGAATTGGATGGGCTAGATTTACTATTCCCACTCCAATATAAGCAACAGTAGGGAAAGTGTTAGACTTCAGAAAGGTTACATATACCATTCCAACACAGTCATTTAAAAATATATATATCTAAAAACATAATATGATTAACCATATTTAAACTAAAAAATATATATTTGATAAATTAAATAAGATGCAAAATGTATTATAAATATACAAAATAAATGTATAAATAAAATATTGAAATAAGCATACATAGAATTCACTTCTCTCGCTACTACTGAACAAATACCACAAACACCAAAAAGATAAATTGAAATATAAATAAAGCAAGAATACAATTAACATAAAAGAAACATATAAAAATAATAAATGATAAATACAATATGGACTTGTTCATGAATATTAATTATTTCTTACATAGTCTAAGTAAAACAACAATTTTACATATTAAATAATCAAGGAAATAATTATATAATTTATAAATTAAATATTTATATAACATAAAACAAAGAACTATTTTCATTTAAATAATCTCACTCTATTCCCCTACAAACCGTACAACACGCTACTAAATTATAGATGACTAATTATACTATACAAAATATAAATAAAAAATCCAAAATTAAACCCAAATAAATGAAAGAACAATTAAAAAATGTAAACATTTACATAAGAAACAATTAAGTATTTAATTTACCTTATATCACTTAACATTAAAAAAACAATTATTTAAAATGTATTTAACTTACCATCATATTCCCCTACAAACTAAATAACCGCTACTAAATTACAAACTACTAATAACATTAAAAAAATTAAATTACACAATGAAAATTACAAACTATATTCAAAAAAGACAATTATACTAATATTATTAGTATATACATATTCAAATAAATCAGTGTTTATTACAACTATATTAAAGTACAGAATATTAATTACAATTTTCTTCATAACGATATTGTATAATGGTATGATAAAACCTGTACTCTTACTTTTGATATTCTGTCCCACTATATTTTTGCAGAGGTGATATTTTTGACAACATGTTTATGTCACATGATATTTTTGAATCAATATGTTTTATTGACCATATTCAACATGCGCCCATTTTGAAAATGTCCCTTTTCACATAAAAAGTATAGTTATACAACTATAAGTGAATTTCTCTACTCCGGTAAAAGGTATCACAAACCTAGCTGAAAAATGTGTGTTTAAGACTATGTACAAAATGCCCACTCCTGAAAACATGTTTTTCAACTTTGTGAAGGACTCCTATCTTTAACATGGGCACATTTTAAGGATTCTTTTCGCACAAAAACAGCTAGTGCATGACTATTAAATTATGTTCCTCTATTCCTGAACAAAGGATTCACCAGCCCCTTTTAGGAAGCCTAGTTGTATACCCCACACACACCGATGTACAACACTTGGCCTCACTCCTCAAAAATGTTTTTGTTAACATTGCAAAAGACTCCCATAATTAAAGTAGGAGCATTCTGAGGTTTATATTCCCATGAAAAAGACAGCTGTACATCAGCCAAAGTAACTTTCTGTACACTTACACAAGAAGCATACAAGTTCAATTCAGGAATACAATTTGTAAGACTCTTGTATATGATTTGGCCTTCAAATAAGACCTTAAACACTGAGGGGCCGATTCCGATTCGGGCCGGAAATCTCCCCGACCGAGCCGGACCCGGAGAGATTTCCGACCGAATCGGACCCGTGCAGTCCGACTGAACGAGTACGATGCGCACGTATGCCATCGGACTCCCATTGAAGTCAATGGGAGCCTGTCGTACAACGCGTACGCGGGCTCCCATTGACTCAATGGGTGCGATGCGGACAAGGGCGCCCCCTACAGCGTGTACGCTGCGAAGCGATTCGCGCCGTACACGCACAGGTAGGGGGGACCCATGGGTCCCCCCTGTGTGCGACTCGCACGGCTACGCATACAGGGGGTCCGACACGGACCCCCAAAGTACGGCTCCGACAGCTCTTTCGAGCCGGAGTGCGCGGCTTGGTCGGACTGCTCGCGGCGCGCATCGTACTTACCCGGCCGGGGAACGTCTCCATTGCGCGGTGCGAGTCGTGTCCGTGCGAGTCGGTCGGTGCGGTTTGACCCGGGATCGAGTCGGTCGGAGCGGTCGGGACGCCCGGACGAGTCGGTCGGCGAATACGCATCGTACTCGCTCGCCCGGATGCGCGTACGGATCGGTCGGGAAATAGGGCTCCGAATCGGATCCGGTTAAGCCGAATCCGATTCGGAGCCCTACCGGCCGAGATCGGAATCGGCCCCTGAGAGTCTGTTGTAGTTGACTGGACACTTCTGAGAAGGTGCCTTTTTCCATGAAGTAGGCTGTTGCACCATGCGGCCAAACTACCTTTCTCTACTCTGGTACAAAAAACGCAAGCCTGGTTTAAGAATTTATATTCTACACTCCAAATATTAAAGGTTGGTTCTCAAATGGATGTTTCAACTTTGTGAAAGTTTCCCATGTTTCACCTGGGCGCATTTTGAGAATGTGTCTTTTCCCATAAAAAGGTGGATGTACCACTGCCAACGTGATGTTTTTTCTCTACTCTTGCACAAAGGACAGCTAGCCCCATTCTGGAAACCCACTTACAGAATTCATGCTTCCAAACACAGTAAATGTTTTAAGTTTGTTAAACAAGGTTTGTGAACATATATACGTATTTATTGAGTGTGAGCCTGGGTAGCTAGAAAGAGCCCCAAGAGCAGGTAGAAGAAATACTTTGAGAGAAAAAAGAGCTTTATGAGGAGAGGACCATTACATTCTCGAACTATAGAGACAGAAATGATAAAGATGTGGCAGTTCTTAAATCTATTTCTCAATTGTAATAATCCTAAAGGGTCAGAATGAATCAGCATGGGGAGTTTATTGCAATCAGAAATACAGTTTTATCGTCCTGATGGAGACTAGATTTCATAAGATGGCAGCTAGAAAAGAGAATCAGAATTCAGATAGTTTGAGTTTTAAGGAAGTGTGGACCTTCCTGGAGGTACACAGTTTAAATCAGTAAATGTTGTGCTTGAAGTGGGATTGATAGATATGGGATAATTCCAGTCTATCTCTGGTGGTGGCTTAAGTACCACGATTATCACATCACATCAGCTCATGTGTATATATAAAGTACACATTCACATCTATGGGTATCTTGGTGGTGACTACCATATGTTTATTGTTATCCAAGTAAATGGTACTTATTGTATGAACCTTGCAAGTATGAAAGGCTGAGTGGAAGCACGAGAATCCAAACATGTGAGAGAGAGGTGAAACACATATCCCTCAGGAAGATTCATTAGTTTAATAAGCCACCAGACTAATATGATCCATATGGGTTCTTCAAAATCCCTATCATTACACACATCACTGTGGAGACTTGAGCATAACTATAATCGCACACTATCTCTGTGCAATCTCTCTGTGCATACCTATAATCACACACTATCTCTGCGGGGACCTGTGCATCCCTATAATCACACACTATCTCTGTGGGGACCTGGGATTGTCCATAATAACACACTATCTCTGTGGGGACCTTGGCATGTCTATAAACACATTCTATCTCTGTGGGGGCTTGTACATCCCTATAATCACACACTATATCTGTGGGAACCTGGGCATGCGTATAATCACACACTATCTCTGTGTGGACCAGGCCTGTTTATAATCACACACTATTTCTGTGGGGACCTGGACATCAATATAATCACACGATATCTCTGTGAGGACCTGGGTATTTCTTTAATCACACACTCTCTCTGTGGGAACCTGGGCATATCTATATTCACACACATTCTCTTTGACGACAATGGTAATAGTATAGTCACACACCATCTCTGTGGGGACCTGGACATCCCTATAATCACACACTATCTCTGTGGGAACCTGGGCATGTCTATAATCACACACATTCTCTTTGACGACCATGGTAATACTATAGTCACACACCATCTCTGTGGGGACCTGGACATCTCTATAATCACACACAATCTCTGTGGGGACCGGGGCATGTCTATTATCACACACTATCTCTGTGGGGACCTGGGCATGTCAATAATCACACACTATCTCTTTAGGGACAGTGGTAATGCTATAATCACACACTATCTCTGTGGGGACCTGGACATCAATATAATCCATTACACACTGTCTTTGTGGGAAATTAAACATGAGTGCTATCACACACTATCTCTGTGGGGACCTGTGCTTCGATATAATCCCACAATATCTCTGCAGGACTGGAGCATGACTATAATCACACACTATCTGTGACTCCACCTCAGCATCACTATAATAACAGTCCATTTTTGCAGGGATCTGACCATGACATATATAATACACCATTTCTCCAGGAACCTGAATATATCTATCATAACCCACTTTATATAGGGAGTTGAACATGACTATCATAACACTTTTTATATGGGGACTTGAATAGGATTGTAACCACACACTATCTCTGTGAGGACCTGGGTATATCTTTAATCACACACTATCTCCGTGGGGACCTCGGCATGTCTTTAATCACACACCTTCTCTTTGATGACCATGGTAATACTATAGTTACACATCTCTGTGGGGACCAGGGCATGTCTATAATCACACACTATCTCTGTGGGGACCTGGACATCCCTATAATCACACACTGTCTTTGTGAGGACCTGGGTATATCTTTAATCACACTCTATCTCCGTGGAAACCTGGGCATGTCTTTATTCACACACCATCTCTGCGAGAACCTGGGCATGTCTATAATCACACACATTCTCTTTAACAACCATGATAATAGTATAGTCACACACCATCTCTGTGGGGACCTGGGCATGTGTATAATCACACACTATCTCTGTGGGGACCGGGGCATGTCTGTAATCACACACTATCTCTGTGGGGACCTGGACATCCCTATAATCACACACTATCTCTTTAGGGACAGTGGTAATGTTATAATCACACACTATCTCTGTGAGGACCTGGACATCAATATAATCCATGGCACACTATCTTTGTGGGGAATTAAACATGAGTGCTATCACACACTATCTCTGTGGGGACCTGTGCTTCACTATAATACCACAATACCTCTGCAGGACTTAAGCATGACTATAATCACACACCATCTGTGACTCCACCTCAGCATCACTATAATCACAGACCATTTTTGCAGGAATCTGAGCATGACTTATATAATACACAATTTCTCCAGGAACCTGAATATTTCTATCATAACCCTCTTTATATAGGGAGTTGAACATGACTATCATAACACTTTTTATATGGGGACTTGAATATGATTGTAACCACACACTGTCTCTGTGAGGACTTGAACATAACTACAACTATACACTATCACTGAGGGGAACTAGAATATGAATATAATCACACTCTTTTTCTCTATGGGGACTTGAGACTGATTATAATTAAATACTAGATCTGTGGGGACCTGGGCACAACTGTAATGACATACTATTTATGCATGAATATAAGCATAAGTATCATTGTACACTATGGAGCACTTGAACATGACTATCATAACACTCTATGTGGGGACTTGAACATGACTATAATCACACACTGTCTCTGTGGGGACCTGTGAATTACTGTAATAACACACTGTTTCTTCATGAACTGCAGCATGACAATCATCGTGCACTATCTCTAGGGGTACTTGAACATGACTATGACCAAACCCTATATCTCTAGGAACCTGGGAATGACTATAATAATCAGACACCATCTTTTGGATGATTTGAGTATGACTATAATGACAGGGAACCAGGGCATCAATATAATCATGCACCATCTCTGTGGGGGCTTGAAAATGACTATCACAGCACACTACCTCTGTCAGCTCTAGAACATTTCGCACACCATATCTTTGGGGACTATTATTGTACAGCTATTCCATGATAATGGTGAAGTTGATGCAACAAAAAGGTAATCTCAACTTGGTTTTCCCATCTGACCACACTGCATGCTCTTTGGCCTTTACAGGAATTTAACTATTCATTGTTTTCTTATCCCTTAATGCTTGTGAGAACTCAGCTAAAGACTAGATATCTGTAAATACCTTTCCATGGACTTTAGATACTATATTATTCTACTGAGAAATGCATTATCATCAAAATCTATTTGCTGGATGCTCATAGGACACAGAGGCATTCATATATGTTGACACTATCATGAAGCACAGAAAAACAACAATTAGCCATTTGTTTGTGAATGTATTCAATCAGAAATGATAATTATTGAGTAAGTCCCCACAAGGATGGTAACGCATGTTCAAGTCCCCACAAAGATGGTTCTGTGCGCGCGAATAAATAGCAATATATTTGCAGATTTGAAGCAGGATCCTATATAATGAATTTTTTCTTACTATGTTTCTGTCATTGGTATGTTTTTAAAACATTGGGAAAGGTTAGTCCCCACAAGGCAGGTGTTCACACATAGTCCCAAGGATGGTAACACGTGTATGCGTGTGTGTGTGTGTGTGTGTGTGTGTGTGTGTGTGTGTCTCTCATGTCGGCGTTCAAGATAAAACCTGACATTGGCACATTTATTGCATTTTGAAAACTGCTCTGCGTCGCCGATTTTCCTACATTAACTAAGTCCAGTTTCCACAGTCTGTAGCCTGCTGTGTGTGTAACCTGCAGGTGAGAGAGGCTGTAATTTCATACGGGTTGATGTGTATTCTCCAGAGCTGTGTGCGTGCCCTGCAGTTAATAGATTTCAATCCTTGTCATGTGGCTCAGTAGATGAAGTGCGCAACTCAAAAAATCGGAATTCTAATATATATATATAGCCCCCACCTATATAAACCCCATGCAGGTTTCACTTCTGTGCACCAGACACCAGCTTCACACCTAGGGGTTCTATATACTCCGCTGTTTCCAGCTCGTGGCCCAGGTTCTCAATAATGCAAAAAGAGCACTTTATCTGCATCCAGTGTATGGCATTAGTCGGAAATCCATGTTTAATGTGCTCTGGTGCTGAATAGAAAGCAGGCCTGCCGTCTCTCTGGTTGTGCAGACAGCGCTGGCATGGTGTAACACCAAGTTGTTGAAAGTGTCTCAGATGCACGAGTCCGTGCCTTGCCCCTTTGATTCATGCTTTGCTTTGTTCTCAATGAATATGCGTACCATGATTTGGCTTTCTTTAGAATCTAACAAATGTTTGTGTGTGTGTTGTAATTTTTTAAAATATAAATCACTGTGGAATTTAGTTTTTTGTTTGATGGATGGGTGAGTACTGTCAGTGTTTTTTAAAATTTCTGTTCCTGTTCTGTAGCTGTCTGGGTCGGTCGTGGTGTGAGAATCAGAGGGGGGGGGAAACAGGGAAAATGATTATTTTAAACAAAAAACCATGTCAGAGAATCTCTGCTGTGTGACATTAGGCCATTATTTTACACAGAGTCCAGATGGTAATGGAAGTTGGTTTAGTGCTCGCTGGTTTGGAGGTGGGAGGTGCTGTACATTAAGACCCTGCTGCCTTCTTTTATTGGTTGTATATATGAATGGTCACATGACAAGCATGCTTAAATATTGCTTACTGTATTATCGAGTGACATTTTGGTTTCATCTGGCTGGCTCTGTAAAGGGGTAACACCATGTACCTCGAGATCTGGTGCCATTCAACTTTTTCTGCGCATGGGTATGGCAGTTCTGAATTGTGGCATGCATCGTTTTTCAAAGGAGACACTGAGCGGTGTTGCAGCTGTATACTGTTCACATGACAGTCAGTCTTCTGACGCTGACGGCTGCTTGCTTCTCCAGAGAGAAGCGGTGGGCCATTAGGGGAATGCTAGGCAGAGAAAAGTGGAAATGCATCAAACTTTAAATGAATGCACTTGATCTGATGTTTCTTCTCGCACCAGCGAGAAAGCAAAGTAAGAAAATAGCTTTCTGTGCTCAAATGCAGGGTCACAAGGTAAGCAAGCGCAGTCGGTGATGCTAACAAGCGTAGGTGGTCCTGTCATTCTAAGTTACAGTAGTGGAAATTCCTCACTAAGTCTTGGGGGTTCCTCTGAAGTTTATACTGAACAGCCTGCCCACCTGTGGCTCTGTACTGGACATGTCTTTGGGAGGGATCTTTATTAATGTAATAACTGCAC
Organism: Calotriton arnoldi; assembly: GCA_963921515.1. Classification (NCBI taxonomy): domain Eukaryota; kingdom Metazoa; phylum Chordata; class Amphibia; order Caudata; family Salamandridae; genus Calotriton; species Calotriton arnoldi. The sequence continues at coordinate 193,349 of CAWUFW010010489.1, forward strand.
TTTCACCATTGCTTTATTAACCTTCATGCTTTCTCAAATTTGCTTGAAAATGCACCATTTGTCCACTCTTTTTTCAAAATTTTCTCGGGGGGGAGAACCCCCCCCCCCCAAACCCCCCATAGGTTGTTCCGGCTCGCTCGCTCGGGTGCAGTAATAAAATAATTTTACGCCTCACCACTTTCAAATGTCACCAGCCGCCCCTGTAATTATCCCATTCATCGAGAAGTGCTGGAATGTCCGGAATTTCACCCTCCTCCCTCTCTTTGTCCAAGGAAGGATCCTCCCCTGGTGGTAATGCGAAATGGGATGCTGGCATCATCCTAGGTGTAACTGGCAGAGGAAGGTGTGGTGGAACCAGAGGGGTAGCAAGTGGTAGCTGAATATGTTGCTCTTCAGGAGGCTATAATCCAAGCCTCAACAGGTAATATTCATAGAAAATTATGTCAATCATGCACAATAATTGCAAAAAGGAGAATCAGGGAGACATCAATGATTATTTGAAATTGTAAAGAGCAGTCTGTATTTAAGGTGAATGAGTACAAAAAGACAATATCAGCGCTATTTACATTGAATGTGGGTGTAACCCATAGAATCTTGTGCACAACAGTGTTCGTGCCGATGTGTGAACGGTGCAAGTGACAACTGAGATAAGGGAAAAACAGCGAAAGCGGTGCAAGGAAAGAAATATATCATTACAATCACTTAGATGGTTGCTAATTTACAAAAGTTCCAATGCAATTGAGACCCTAACAGGTGAGTAGTGCGCTTTACAAAACCCTGATTGATTGTTATGGACATTTAGAGTTGTCAACAAGTGAAAGAACCAGAAATGTGCCAAAGGTTGCGCTGGGTGGTCGATGGCGTTTCGCCCTGTGATCAAGTCAGGTCATCTTCAGGACCGGGTTCCAACGAAATTTGTTGGTGCTGTAATAGGAGGGGGGCAAGGGGGAAACAAAGGGGATAGAATAAGAGTAGTATTAGTTGCTGGGAAAGCAGAATTAGAAGGTGCAAATAGTATACCTAATAGCTGTTTAGGGGCGGGACAAGGTGCCATTTCTTGGCACCTTGTTCCTTTGACGGTTTCTGCAGATGCACCCCTTACTGGCAAACACTACAGCATCAGCAAGGTGTCCAGCCATTTAGCGGTAGTGGCAACCATCGACCCTGCAGTCACGGTCACAGAGCCAGTCTGACCACAACTCCCCCACCCCCAAACCCCACTTCCACACCTGCCAAACTCCTTTAGTGTGATTCTTGCCAGTCTGGCAGGCCATAACATCGGGCGCAGTGTCCTGCAGACCATCCAGAAGGAGTATGTCCTACCCTTCCTAGCCTCTCCACCGCACGTTCTACCGTCCCCAGAATGACGGATGGAGGGCCATCTGCCCATCTTACAGCAGGAGGTTGTTGGACTTGGCCCTCTCTGCAGGGTCATCCCCAAACCTTATTCCTTCTGTTTTCTGAACCCATTTGTGTTGACCTGTAACTCTCTAGAACTGGTTAGCAGTGCCAAAGTCCGCAAAGTGTTTGTGCTCTCTTTTAAACATGGTAAAATTGGCTTACACCCAATTGGCACGTTTAATTTACTTATAAGTCTCTAATAAAGTGGTACTACAGGTACAGAGGACTGTAATTTAAATACTACTAGTGGGCCTGCAGCACTTATTGTGCCACCCACTTAAGTAGCCTTTAAAAGCATGTCCCACGCCTGCCATTGCAGCCTGCCTGTGCAGTTTTAAACTGGCATTTCGACCTAGTAAAATAACCCTTTTGCAAGGCCTAAACCTTCCTGTTTAATACATACAAGTCACCCCTAGGGTGACTCAACAACCCATGAGTTAGGGTGCCTTGTATTTAAAAAGTTGAACATATACGTTTTGCATGTCCTAGTAGTGGAACACTCCTAAATTAGGTTTTACTATTGCAAGGCCTACTTCTCCCATAGGAGAACATTGGGTTACCTTATTACATTTAATAAGTGATAACGTTTGATTGGGAGCAGGTAGGAAAGTCCTGTTTGGTCCAGATCATATTTCGGGGTCAGAAAGAATTTCTTGCCCGGCACCTCTACCTACAGGACCAAAACCCCACTGGCGCAATTATTTTACATATACTTCAAAGGTTGATTTTTTTCCAAATCTCTTATCAAATTTAATTTATCTAAATACACTCAGGTTTTTTTTTTAAAATTTAAAATGCAGTTCTTTATTCTTAATCTTCATCATGTATTAGAGCGAGTTTATAATCAAATTCCTAAAAGAACTGCTAACACGTGTTTCAGAGACCCCCCTCCCTAAAGGCTGCAGACAAATACAAACATACACATTGTGAAAGTCAATGCCAAAAACTATTTACAATACATTACATACCGTGCAATTACATACACTGAAAGAATTAAGAATTCACACAAAAATTCTTGATAATCTGCTTCGAATCAAAATCATTTATCAACATTTCAACACAATTATATAATCCAATATATATTCAGATGTCTCTTATCAAGCCAACAAGTTCATATAAATAATACATCAATATTCCATTCTTTTTCAAAATCTCACCAACTGGGTTTCAAATCATCATGTTTATATTTCCCAATTTCCCTCAAATGTAATTCTTAATTTTTTTACCATATAGGATCCAACAGCCAAATCCCCACTCCTTTTTTTATGACCCTTGCATAGCGCCACATGTGCGATCACACATCTCCAAAGTTTATTGGTTGCCTTCGCTAGTTGTCATATGTTTTTTATATATCTTTTCTACATTGATAAGCAAGTTCAAAATGAATCAAAACTCACCCTATCCCTCAATTGCTTCCCCGTTTTGTCAACTTCAAAATCATATTCATTTCAGTAGTCGTAGATTTGGTGAACTACACATTTCTAATACCTAAAAGACACATTACATACAAAACAAGACCACTTATAACCGTTCCTCGATCAAAATTTATATTCTCAAAAATAATAACGGCACACATGACCAACTCACAAGGTCAAGTATCTCCTCATAGCATAATCAGTCATTAATGCCCAGAAAAAAACTTCTTCACTATTGGGAATTCAGTCCCCCAGGAAATGGTATCTATGAACAAATATATGAAATAATCCAGTCAGGGCAAAGTCAAGGCAAATTGAAGCAGCAACAACAAATGAAGACAAAACGATCCATACATCAAAGCTTACCAGGACCGACAAGTTTCCTCATTTTGTGTGAAGTGAATACTCCGCAAGCAAAAGAGTCTGCCACAGAAGAAGCTCCAATTCATGCTCTATCTTTAATAAAATAAAAAAAATAAAACTTTACCCTGGTGGCCCGACATGGAAGCTATACCATACCAAATTCTCAGATCATTCCTCACACTTACGAAAAAATACCGAGTGGACTCCATTATAACAGTGGATATCAACGTGGGCCAAATTTCAGACCCTAGAGCAGATCTACACTGCAGGAGGTAATAACAGCGGCTGAAACATTGCTTGTTAAATTGTTTAGGACCAGCTACATTAATACAGAAATGAGACACTGAGCAATTCTAGAAAACACAAAAATAAAATGTGATTGTTAACTAACCTACAGATACTACAATCAGTGGTCTATATACTACCACTATCTTACACCTGAATCAATTGTGGGTAATCAAACTCTCCTTATAGAGTCTGGTACCCTACTTCTACAAATTAAAGGGTCGAGTGGACTCCATTATACTACAGAAAATATCACAGCAGGTCAGATTTTCAGACCCTAAATTAGATCCACACAAAGACATGTACAGAACAGACAGGAGATGTAATCAGCAGCTAAAACATAAAAAAAAAAAAATTACTTATCACAGCCTACAAATTACTCTGTTCACGTTCAGACCTTTTCACAGTATCGGAATGATAAATTGGATCAAAACAAAACTACTCATGCCAGCTTCCCCTGTGACGGTCCTACTCCTCACCTTGCCGCAGTTCACTACCTTCGGTTTTGTGCCTGTTCTCTGCTGGTTCCTGCCCTCTATTTTTCCTCTTTCTGCCAGTTATTCTGCTTCTTTCTGACCTTTATTTTGCCTCTTTTTGCTCGTTTGTGTCCCTTATTCGGCCTCTTTCTGCTAGCTTCTGACCTTTATTGTGCCTCTTTCTGCTGGTCTTTGACCTGTATTTTGCCTCTTTCTGCTAGTTTCCAACCTTTATTCTGCCTCTTTCTGACCTTTATTTTGTCTTTTTCTGCTAGTTTTTGACCTTATTTTGCCTTTTTTCTGCTAATTTCAGACCTTTATTTTGCCTCTTTCTGCTCTCATCTGACCTTTATTTTGCCTATTTCTGCTTGATTCTGACATTGCATTCACAGCACCCAGATACCCCTAGGGGTGGCAGTGCTGCGCTATACAAAATGCTGATTGATTGACATACCCCCCAACGAACCCAAACCATAATCAATAACTAAAGCAATTGAGCATATGTGAATTCTCTCATCAAAGTAATGAGTTTAATTCTCTGTCCATGTTCCAGCCTTTTATCAGTGCATAGTCCATCATTCCCAAATGTTTCCTTTGTCTTTAGCCTTTGTTCCAAATTTCATCCGCATCTCCCTAGTGTAATCGGCTTGATTCCACAATTTTTATTGGTATAGATGTAAATGTTTTGGGCTACTTATGTAAATGAGTAACAATATAATATTTCTTATCACTGTTGTGAATTGCTCTCAAATGTTCCCTCCATCTTTTCTTAAGTTTTCTCATAGTAGATCGCACATACTATAAACCACAAATGTAAATAGTCAAAGAAATGAAGCATTTTGAATTGCAATTGATAAATTATTGAATCTCATACATTTTCAAGTTCTCAGAATCCATACACTTCTTAGACTCATTCAATCTAAATTTGCAACAATCGCAACCCCCACATTTGTAACATCCATTTGGTAGAGATGGCAGCCATTGTAGGCCCGGCCTCCTTTCTTTGCAATGTAGGGAGCTGGCTCTTTATATAGTATACCAAAAAGAGGTGTACTGTAAAAGGTTCCAAGTATTCCATTACTAGTGAACATTGGCTTGCTCTGGCGATCCCAAAGTGCTCTTCTAGGAAGTAGTGTGGTCGAGCAGCCTTGAGAGGAGTGTTTGACATCTGCAATACACACACACACAGTCAATAAATGGTACACACAACTCAATAAGGAAATCCACACCAATTTATTTGAAAAAAGAAAATGTTTAGGCACCAGAATCAATACGATCAGTTAAGTATGTTTTGAGATAGAAATACTTTTAGGTTTAAAAAGAAAAATGGACACAGTGCAATGCTCATAGGTGTCAATGTTATCCTATGGGAGGAAAAGAAACACTGTATACAAGTTCTTCGCAGCGACTTAGGAGACCAATCCTCAGGACTTCAGGTGAGTACAGGGCAAGGTCCAAGGCAGCACCAGCAGGTCACCTCCAGCGGCACTAGGGCAGCCGGGTGCGGTGGTACAACACAGTGTCGGGTGCCCAGTGTTAGCCTATTGGTTTCGGTCTTTGTGAAAAGAGGCTGCAGTCTTGAACTGGGAGGCCAGTCGGGCTGAATCAACAGGGGGCTCAGGCCTCACAATGCTTGGGAACGTGGGGACACCCTTGGTCCTCTTCTCCACGTGCCAGGGGCGATGGGTGCAGAGGTGTCCTTAGGCGTCGGGTTTTCATCACCGGGAGCCATTGTGGTAGAGGGGTCCTCCAAACAGAGGCTGCAGGAGGCATTGAGAAGTCCACAGTGGGCAAGTCCAAGGTGGCCTTTGTCCCTGGAGGGTCAAGGGACCACGCTGGCACCGTTTGCCCACTTCAGCTCAAACTAGGTGCCTCGGGTGCTGTGGTACTTTCAGGTGTTGAGTTTTGGCGGTTCGGAGTCCTCACAGTTCTCTTGGGGGTGCCTGCAAGATGCAGGGAAGCAGCTCTGCTGCTCCACGGGAGTTCCTAGTTCTGGGGTGAAGTGCTGACAGCTGTCCCAGGCTTTGGAGACATAGCAGCTGCAGGACAAGTCATCTTTGGCACAATTGTCAAAGTCAGTAGGCAGGCCGGCAGGGTTGGCGCCAAGTCATTTGCTGGTCTTCTGTTCTTTCGACTTTTCATGTCTGTTGACTTCTTTCAGGTCAGCAGGATTTGATTTCCTGGTGCCAGGGCCACCCCTAAATACTGAATTTAGGGTTATTAGGGGAGTACCCAATAGGCTATCTACACTCGGTGTCACTACGCCCCACTATAAGACCACTTTCGGTGGGAAGTGGGCATAACCCATTCCCAGAATTCAAAAGTTTGCCATCACAAAGATGGCAGACTCTGAAATTTCGTCTTTACTTCAGGTAGCCCACCTTAGGGGTGGAACTAGCCTGAAGGTGAACACGCCTTTCTGACTACTAATTTTCCTCCTTGCCAGACGCCAAACAGGCCTTGGTCAAGGTGGTGGGGTCAGCATTCTCTCCTGTGTGAGAAGCCAGATTTGCATACCAAAGGCGGTGGGCTCTCTAAAGCTCCCTGCCTTGGAATGCTAATTTGCAGGTCATTCTGTGGGAGGTGGTGTAAAAAAAAAAAAAAAAAAAACCTCTGCCCCAACCAGGCTTTGTTCCAAACCTCCTGAGACCAACGGCCCTCACCCCTGGGCATCAGAAACCAGTCTGTGGTGCCAGGCTGGCTAAGACCAGTCGGCTAGCACACTAGTTGTCAGTAGGTTTTCAGGGGGCACCTCTAATGTGCCCTCTGGGTGCATGTATTAATAAATCCATCACTGGAAACAGAGTGGGCTTATTAATACGAGATGTTTGATACCAAACATCTCTGGTTTCAGTGAAGCCATCATGCAGCTGGAGAACTCGTTTTCACCAGTGTCCAGCACATGTTCTGAAAATGGCTTCCCTGTTATGTTAATGAAATTTATACAGCGCAACTGTTACCCGGAGGTGTCCTGGCGCTAGTTACATCTCCTGTGGCAAAAAAAAAGGAAGACGTTTATTGGGCAAAGAGCCAGGTCTTAAGGCTTTTCCTGAAAGCTAGGAGGTTCGTGATATTTCTTAAGTGAAACAGCAGTTCGTTCCAGGCTTTAGCCGCACCGTATGTAAAACTTCTGCCTCCCCATCGAACTTTTTTTATGCGTGGCACTAAGACCAGCATAGCCCCTAATGAACGGAGTGGTCTTTTGGGTGTATACCAGCAGAAATGCTGTTTTAAAAAGTCAGGTCCTGAACCCTGCAGCGCCTTAAAAACCAAACAATTGGCTTTGAAGCGAACTCGGTTCCTTACCGGAAGCCAGTGCAGTTTATTTATTTCCTTGGCAATAGGCACAAACCGAGGTGTGCCCAAAAGCAGTCTGGCTGCTGCATTCTGCAGTATTTGAAGTTTATTCAGGAGCCTTTGTTGACTATTGAGGTACAGGCTGTTACAGTAGTCCAATCTCGACATTACGAGAGTCGCGACTACTGTTTGTCGGCTGCTCAAGGGCAGGAACGGCAATAATTTCCTAATTGTTTAGATCACATAAAAGGTTTTAGACGCCACTGAATTAACCTGATGACTAAAGGTAAGACTATTGTCCATTATCACACCCAGCTTTTTCACCTTATTAGTGGGCGAGGGGAGAGAGCCCATCGAATCTGGCCACCAATTTGGAGTCCAGAAGTTAATATTGTTGCCAAACAATAGAACCTCAGTTTTACCAGTGTTGAGTTTTAAGCAGTTCTCTGCCATCCAACTCCCCACTGATAACATACAGTCTTTGATCATCCCTCAGCCCGACATTGTTCAACATCTACATGGCACCACTCGCTCACGTCGCCCGACTGCACAACCTCATCATCTCCTACGCCGACGACACCCAGCTGATCCTCTCCCTCACCAAGGACCCCCTCACCGCCAAAACCAACCTTCACGAAGGAATGAAAGCCGTCGCCGAGTGGATGAAGATCAGCTGCCTGAAGCTGAACTCAGACAAGACGGAAGTCCTCATCCTCGGCTCCACTCCCTCGGCGTGGGACGACTCCTGGTGGCCGACCGGACTGGGAGCAGCACCAACACCCACCGACCACGCACGCAACCTAGGGTTCATCCTCGACTCAACACTCTCCATGACCAAGCAAGTCAACGCCGTCTCGTCCTCCTGCTTCAACACCCTCCGCATGATCTACAGGTGGATCCCCGCCGAAACAAGAAGAACGGTCACCCAGGCCCTCGTCAGCAGCAGGCTAGACTACGGTAACGCCCTCTACGCAGGAGCCTCAGCCAAACTCCTGAAACGACTACAACGCATACAGAACGCCTCCGCACGCCTGATCCTCGACATCCCTTGCCACAGCCACATCACACCCCACCTAAAAGACCTGCATTGGCTGCCCGTCAACAAGAGGATCACCTTCAAGCTCCTCACCCACGCACACAAAGCACTCCACAACACCGGACCGACATACCTCAACAGACGACTCACCTTCTACACCCCGAACAGCCAGCTCCGCCGACCTCGCCCTCGCCACCGTCCCCCGCATCTGAAGAGCGAACACCGGCGGCAGATCGTTCTCCCACCTCGCCGCCAAAACCTGGAACACCCTCCCCATCCTCCTACGGCAGACCCAGGACCTACTCACCTTCAGGAGGCTACTCAAGACCTGGCTATTCAAGCAGTAGCAGCACCCCTCCCCTCAGCGCCTTGAGACCCTCACAGGTGAGTAGTGCGCTTTACAAATGTTATGATTGATTGAATCGATTGTCTAAACCTGCCTCTTCACCAGGTAGCAGAGACACCACAATTTGGGTCTCATCCGCATATGAGGTGAGGCCAAATCGAAATGCCCTAACAATAGGCGCCAGGGAGGAAACGTACATATTAAAAAGCGTGGGGCTGAGGGAAGATCCCTGTGGAACCCCACAGGGCAGTGCAAAAGGTTTTGACTGATAGTCTCCAAGTGCAACGATTTGTCTTCTGCCTGCCTGGCCACTTTTACTGGCAGTAATTAAACTGAGAAGCACAGGGGTATATCTGCTCATGCAGCTATTACCACACATGTAGTATAGTCACCCTGCCTTAGGGCTGTAAGGCCTGCTGTAGGGGTGGCGTACCTATACTGCATGCAGTGTCTGCAGACATGGCACACAGGGGTGTGCGCCATGTCATGTTTTCACTTTTGTCTGCACCAAGACAGAGCCTGCAGTGGCAGTCTGTATGCGTTTGGGAAGGGGGTCCCTTAGCGTGGCACGATAGATGCTGCAGCTCTTAGGGACCCTCTTCCGCCTCCTTGCCCTAGGTACCAAGGGTACCATTTACTAGGGACCTACAGGGAGTGCTAAAGGTATTGCCAATTGGGGAATCCATTGTACATTTTTGGAAAAGAGATCTGGCACTGGGGACCTGGTTAGCAGGAACCCAGTGCACTCTGTCAAAATTGCATCTCATACCAAGCAATATGTGGGGGTGACCATGTCAAAACTGGGCACTTTCCTACATGTCCTTTCAACTTTGAAAGTGCCATGGGAAACCCAACCCTGGACTCTGAGGCTTTGATGTTGAGATGGATCTCAATGGAGACAAGTACCTCCATTTCGACTGGGAAGTCATTGAAACCCTCAATAAATGCCTCAAAATTGAACCTCTCGGCCTGGAGCTGAAGCATTCTCTCTCCGCCCCCCCCCCCGCCCAAAGAGAGACATACCCCCACACCCACAGACATTTGACCAAAATATAGCTGACACAGTAGCTCAAGGAATAGATGGAGCCAACAACTGGGAAAACTATAAAGAAAAAAACGGCACTCAAGGAATAAAGATGAAAAATAGTGGCGCTGTCAAAAGACATCAAGTTAGGCCAGTCTCCTGCCACCAAAAATGCAGTTGTGTTAAAAAAAAAAAAAACAGCCCCTCGGATCCTTCTCAGAAAGTGGAAAAACAAACTGAATGACTGACACACCAATGCATGCTGGGTAGGCGGACTCCCTTCAGGAATTCTTAAACATGTTCCTTTTTTAAAGTGGTGAAACAGCCAAATGTACTGTTCTGTTCGAATAATTTGGTTGTGTTTTTTTTTTTAAACCAAAATAAGCAAGAAAATAATAGTGTTCTGGGGATCCTAAACATATGCAGAGATAGTCTGCTTTTTGTGGATATCAGACAGAATTTCAGAGAATTGTTTCTGTAATACACAACTGAGAAGAACCTGTTACCATGTTTGTTATATATTGACACATTTTTCAATAAAAAAGTTACAAAAAATAAATTCAGCATGTTTATTTTTCACAATGTGCAAAACTTTAAGGAAATGTCAAAGTCACAGTGTTAAAAAAAAACAATATCCAAACGGCGCATTGATCTGTCTGCCATTTCGACATTCACGATAATCAGAAGAAATTAACTACCCTTTGTTTTTGGTAGTGAAACAACATTCTAATAAATTTTAGAAGATTCCAGGTCGGCTCACCAGATTCTTGCATTCATCTTACCAGGCATAACGATAGACGAAGCATCCTATGTCAAACACAAGGCCGGACTGTTTGAGAGTAAAAGACAAGTATACAAAACTCTTTGACACCAAACCCCAGTCACACTAACGTCTGGGATTAATGGGTGCTTTAATAAACAATTGTGGCAAGATTCCTTAGGGTGGAGGCTAAATGTGGTTTGTCACTTTAAAGTTTCTTCCCTCCACCCCAAACAATCTTTACTTCCGTCCATTCCAGTACAGATGAAAGTTGAAGCTCTGGACAAAGAACACTGAGGCAGCCATCTTAGAGTCATCATGTGCAACACATATCACGGTGACTTGCAAGAGTGGGAAGCCATCACAAATCATGGGATGCAGCCTCTTCCATTCTGTGGGAATCCCTGTAGCATCTCTGTGGGTGTTCACCTTCTTAGGCACATGCAACATTGTAGGGAGGAGGGGGGGGTGGGGGGGGGACACCTCAGTCACCCTGCTGTATGGAACAAGACACCACTTAGATGCTGGCAAGTAAAGGATCTGGACACAAATGTCAGCACTGGGAAGGTGGAGTCACTTACATGGAACAGAGGAGGGAACACCAGACAGTGTGTATGTGGAGGTAGACTAAATGTGAACTGTAGGAGGCCATACTGATGTACATGCGTCAGATGGCAGAATGCTGCAGCCGGTCCACAAAAAAAGTCCCAATTTTTCGGTGGAGGTGTGGGCAGAAAGAAGTCCGATGGGTGGGGGGTTCCACAAAAATGGTCATCAATGCACAAAAAGAGACCAGACCCATTCTGCAGTTGTTGTTTTTTTTTTACCTAGGTACACAGGGACAAGCATGCATGAGTGAGCGAAGGCTGAGCAGACACCTACAGGGTATTCCTCAAAATCTATGCATCAGCACCATGTAGGGTAGCCCGGACAGACCCTCACTTCTGTAAATTACATCCTGTCTATATGTACTCATTTATGGACACCATGTGGCAGAAAGACGCCGAAAATATGTCCATTTCAACAATCTCTCGCTAGGCATCAACATTGCAATGTCCAATCTTACTGTCCCGGTATCTCGCAGAATGTCCTTTCACGCAGACCAATATTACGCTGCTGCGATACCAGGTTTATACCAGGACACAAGGGTTCTGTTGTAGCGCAGCCGCACTTTAGGAACAGGAAAGGCCATACCATTGACTAGAATTGTCTGTAGGTTCTCGCTTTCGCTCTACAAAGAGAACACATACATCTGGAGCATGCTAGACCACTCGAGTTCATAAAGCTCAACATGAATAGGAAAACAGATATCGCCAACATATACAAATAAAAGCAATGTAGCGGACAGAAGAAAGTCTATAAAATCAAAGGAACGTAACCCAATGAAAACCTCTATATAACAAAAATGCGCAGGATCCCCAAGAACCAATCTCCAGGAGCTGCTGCCCAAATGAAATACGCAGCAATGGAAGCTATGCCGCCTCCATCTTGCAAACACTTTTCATTTGTACTCCTCCAAAACTTACCTCGTTACCAACAAACTAGGCTTCTGCCAGCAAAAACTTCACTGTGAGAGGTACAAAAAGTGCTGTGAACTCAAACATGTGCAAAGAGAACAACTGAACTGGTCAGTGGCACTTGTGAGGTCACAGACAGTGGCAATCCCAGGGCTGACAATTACATTTATGTATGGACAGGAGTACGCAACACAGTGATTGCTACACACGTTTGACATGCTCACTGTTAGTCTGACTGCTGATTAACCAGAGTGCATGGAACCAAACCAATATCTTTAACCAGAAAGATACGGTTGGTTCTCGAGACAGTAACCAGCACACCACTAAATATTCTCGTGTGTAATCCGTTTGGTTGACTAGCACATTGTGTCATGAACTTCCACTTTACCCCTAAAATTGCCCCCTCTTCCTAAAGTTCGAAGGCCTGCCCAGAACCAAGAGGTGGCAGAGCACATGCAGATGGGAAGCTAGTAAAGATGTTTAGAAAAAAGGCATCAATATTAAAGAAGGTTCCTTGTAATGCAGGAAACTGAGAGAAAATAAATAAAGGTGTGTCAAACAGTTCTTTATCAGTCATTAGCCAGAGGAACTATGCCTTTTTGAACCTCGGCATGTCAACAAAGGCTGGTCTTTGATCGTGGCTGTCTAGCCCCACCAGAAGCCATCAGTGCAAGAGAATGTTTGATCTCCACTCCAGTAGAATGCTAGTCGTCATCCATCTCAATGTCCGAGGCTTTATCACTGGTCTGCAGGCTTAGATCTGTCATATCCAACAATGGCCCTTCCGACTCACTAAAGCTGCGGTCTCGGTAGCCAATGATGGCATGACGGAGGCAGGTTATCCACTGTTGTTTGTTGAAGGAGTCATTGGCCTGCAGTGTGTGCGACTGGCCCCGCGTTCGATCTCTGAAGCCGACTCGGAAGAAGTTCTTAGCTAGAGAAGAAAAAGGGCAGAAAGCTGTTGAACCCAAAAGGTCTTATTTCTACATTAACATCAATTCAATATTCCCAAATATGTACAAAAAACTTTGAATAAACCAATTTATATTATATTTGGAATTTCCAGAAGGGTAGCATTCTTCTTGCTCTATCTTGAGGTATGGGGGGAGGCGAAAACTTTATGTGGTGGCTCAAACAGGCTTTTTAGCAGGACTGCAAAGAGCAGTGTGGCATATTATGGCAGATTTCAAGTAACCACTAACAAAATATGAGAAGACTGCAAGATTTGCTTGTGAAAACACTAAACTTTCCTTTCTATATTTGTACAGTTCCAGGTATCCCTGTAGGTGACTGCTATCTACCCATATAAAAGTACTGTCTAGATCACAACTGGTTATTCCAAGGTACACTTTTGTGGGATACATGAAAGTCTGGAAGTTGTAGGGTCTCTTTAATGTCTCCTCTTCCTCCTGCTCTGCCTCCATAATGTCTTCCTTACACCACACTTCACCTACAGGCCTCTTTACAACCCTTATGGGTAGCCAAGTCTTCCTGTGCGCCCTTTGGCTTTCTTTGCCCTCAGACTATTAAAGTATTATCTATTACTTGTATTGCATTATATTCTGCTGCTCTCAGCTAATTTACCTCTTGACCACCGATCTTACCATCCTTCTTTAAGTCTCCTGGTTTTAAAAATTACAGCTGACTCGTCACCTTTGTGCTCCATTTTATTACTTCCTTTTGTCTCAAAAATACTTGATTGTCGAGCTATATGCAACTTACAACCGGTCTTGAACCACAGCGCCCTCCTAAATCTCTGTTGACTCCACTGAGACAGTTTTAATCCAGGTCTCCAACATCGTCACTTCCATGTCCCCCACCCATTCCCATTCTTCCATCTTCATTCTTCTTTCTCCCTCAGCGGCCTTGGATTTGGCACTATGGAATATCCCCCCCAACCTCGCTAGCCGCCCCTTTCACTGCTCTCAGCAGTATGAAAGCTACAATTAACTGGTTCACCCTCTACCATGAAGAGTGCTCGTGTGGATCCTAGTATTCACCCAATTTCAATTCAAGACTCTGTCCTTTCTCCAACCCTAAACAGGAATTCACTTCCCAGCATATACAGCCTGAGCATCACTGCCTGATGGACTAACTCCTGCATTTCTTGCAAGCGGAAGCCTGAGATCTAGCTTTCGGGGCAAAATGCACTCTCACGTCTTACCTCCACCACCACAACAATGGGCAGGTTTCAAGAACTTAACATTCACAAAATCCACCTTTTCACACTGCTAAATCACTCAATAACACCCTAGTGATGACCGACAGCCCCTTTATTGGCCTCCAACACTACTACTTTGTCGCCCCCACTTTGTTCCACCCTGAAACTTTGCTATCCCTTTCAATTTTACTCTTCCGGGCCACTTCCACATATCTACATTCCATGTCCATGCCAGCTGGCTCGCTGCTAAGCAGCAGCCACTAAACAACTTGCTCATATAAAGCAATCTAGGGTAGGTCTCCTACCATCCCAGTTGTTCTAAGTAGCTAACCACTGAAATGACATCTTGGGCCTTCACTCTGCATCTGACACTTAGCGACCATCTCTAAAGTGCTGTGTGCTTCCTCAAGGCTCCAGTCATTCTCTCAGATAAGCCACCTCCCTTGAAATGTGCTCGCCTTTGAAACAGATGCTAGATGTTCTGCCAGCTTTTAAATCTGGCTTTAAGACCCCTCCTTACTGAATCTATATCTACATTTAACAGGTGTATAAGAAGGGATACAGGGGAAAATGCTTGGGGCAGTCAATGCTAAGGCTTGCTTAGAAATGTGTACATTCATTAATCCTCCTTGCATTTTTCGCCTCATGTCCTTCAGTCGTACATCACCATGTCCGATTTCCTCCTGGCCCTACCCCTCCCAAACTATTTCGTTTTTCCTGCACCTTTTTTAGTTGCTATGTAAAGTGTTTCTTGCTAAAATGCTATTTTGGCATCAATAAATAAGTATGTCCAACATCTACTTTCCACAAATTCTCGAAATGTTGTCTCTGTTGCTTAATGTCGCATAGATTTTAAAGTTGGTGAATAGAAGCATTTTGGAAAACACGTGGATTTTCAGCCTTCCATTGCAAGGTACCCGAGTGGGTCCATTTAAAGTGACTGGGTGCGGTTTGCGGAATGAAACGCATAAAAGCCCTTGTTTCTAAACAGAGCAGAGGACTGAACAGATTATCCAAAAGAGACGTTGGTGGTAGGATTTGGTTTTAAGTGGTGCTAGAGACAGCTTTAGCTATCTGTCAAATTCACACCCTAACTAAAAAATAGAGGTATGGATTCAGGGTGGGCCCGACTGCGGATGAGTCCATTTATGGCAGCTCAACCTCTGAATGGCTAGCCGTAGTGTCAGTTTGGTGCCTCCATTGCAATGTGCACCGTGTGTAACACATGGCTCAGCTGCTAATGGATGGCCTTTTGCTGGTAACTGTACTTGTGAAAGGCAACAACTGTTTGCACAATCAGAGCTATTTTTATGGTTATGCATGGAAGCCGCATCATGTCAAGGCATGTGGCACCTGGACATCCTTGTACCACATGTCAAGTTTGCCTCTTATCCCCAAAGCACAAGCAGAAGTGCCAGAGTGCAGACATGTTTTGTTTAAAGGCTTGGCATCTCAGATTCGGTCAACCTGTAAACATGGGGGCATCCTGGGCTTGCTCTGTTTTCACTTCAAATCAGCAGAAGAGTAAAACCGTAAAGAATACCATACACCTCTCTTACAGTCGCACAAGTTACTAACTTGTGTAACGATATATCTGTAAGAGACAGTAGTTAGTGATAGATTCCTTACCTTAGAATAACCCCAGGCGTCAGGCTGGATCCGGAAAGTTTTGCGTAGCAGTACCCTTGCGCGTCGGTAGGCGGCGTCGTGCGGCTCCGCGTCCGTCGTCGGCGTCGTGATCGCCGGGATGACGTCGCGGGCAGTACTTAGGCGCCGCCCCTGCGCGCTGACGTCAGTTCTGTACACGACTTTCCGCGCCAGGAACGCAGAGCCATGCAAGAAGCTGACACAGGTGTCTGAAAAATACTAGGGCCCTGAAAGGGATGTCCTTAACCCTAGAAATCAGTTCGCAGAACGGGGAGGATGGGTGGGGCGGTAAGGAATCTATCACTAACTACTGTCTCTTACAGATATATCGTTACACAAGTTAGTAACTTGTGCATCTGAAAGAGACACGTTAGTGATAGATTCCTTACCTTAGAATAGATACCCCAGCAATACCAACCCCGGTGGTGGGTCTGCGAACAAAGATCAGACAAGGAAGTCCTGGAGGACAGAACGGCCAAAGAAGCCGTCCCTCCGGACCTGACTGTCAAGGCAGTAATGCTTAGTAAACGTGTGCAGCGAGGCCCACGTAGCTGCCTGACAGATAACCGGCAGCGGAACACCGCGGCCCAAGGCCGTGGTAGCAGCCGTTGCCCTGGTGGAATGGGCACGCAGCCCAACAGGAGGCTCCTTCTTAGCCAAAGAATAGCAGGTCTTGATGCACAAGGTAACCCAGCGGGAGATGGTCCTCTTGTGCACCGCCCGACCTTTTTGGCGCCCACGTAGCCAACAAAGAGCTGGTCATCCACCCGGAAGTGTTTTGTGCGGTCGATATAGAAGGAGCGCACGTTTTGGGTCCAGACGGTGGAGCCTCTCTTCCTCTCTGGAAGGATGCGGAGGCGGAAAGAAGGTGGGCAAAGTGATGGTCTGCCCAATGTGGAAAGCAGTAACCACCTTTGGCAAGAAGGACGGACGCGTCCGAAGAACAACCTTGTCTGGATGAACAGACAGAAAGGGAGGTTTGCAAGAAAGAGCCTGGAGCTCACTCACCCGCCGAGCGGAGGTGATGGCCACCAGAAAGGCTGCCTTTAGAGTCAGAAGACGAAGAGGACAGTTATGCAGAGGCTCAAAGGGAGCGCACATTAAAAAGGTAAGAACCAAGTTCAAGTCCCACTGAGGCATTACAAACGGAACAGGAGGGAAGAGGTGAGTAATGCCTTTTAAGAACCTGTTAACAGGGGACTTGAAAAGGGAGGGCTGATCAGGGAGCCTGAGGAAGGCCGAGATAGCACAAAGATAACCCATGATGGTACCCAGGGCAGAACCCTGTTGGGCCAGAGAGAGAAGGAACAGAAGGACCTCAGAAAGAGGGGCAGAAAGGGGATCCACAGCCTTTGCTGTGCACCATGCCACAAATTTGTTCCACCTGCAGGCGTATACCACCTTAGTGGAGGGACGCCTGGCTGCCAGAATCACATCACAAACTTCGGGAGGCAAGTCGAAAGGAATCAACTGCCGCCGCTCAATCTCCACGCAAGCAGGTGTAGACTGGACAGGTTCGGGTGGAGGACCGTCCCCTGCTGCTGCGACAGAAGATCCTCCCGAAGAGGCAGACGGATCGGGGGATCTATGCTCATATTGAGTAGCTCGGGATACCAAACTCTTCGAGCCCAGTCCGGAGCCACAAGAATGACTTGGGCCCGGTCGTGCCGAATCTTCTTCAACACTCTGGGTAGAAGTGGTATAGGCGGAAAGGCGTACAACAGACCGCAACTCCACTCGCGACGAAAAGCGTCGCCGAGCGAGTGCCGCCTTGGAAATTCCAACGCGCAGAACTGAGGACATTGCGCGTTCTCTTCGGTGGCGAATAGATCTAACCAAGGCTCTCCCCACTGTAGAAAGAGTCCTTGCGCCACTTCCGAGTGAAGACGCCATTCGTGATCCATCATGCACCGGCGGCTGAGTTCGTCCGCCCTGGCGTTCAGAGAACCTGCCAGGTGTTGAACCATCAGGAACATGCCCTGATGTTCCAGCCATGTCCAGAGGCGCAGAGCCTCCTGACAAAGGGTCCAAGACCCCACCCCGCCCTGTTTGTTGCAGTACCACATGGCGGTGGTGTTGTCTGTGAACACCTGCACTACCTTCCCTTTGACAGAGGGAAGGAATGCCTTGAGTGCAAGCCGGATCGCCCGGAGCTCCAGAAGGTTGATATGGAGCCGGGACTCCGCCGGAGACCAGAGGCCTCTGATCTCCGCCTCTCCCCATGTGACCGCCCCATCCCAGAAGGGACGCGTCCGTCACAACTGTATGCTCTGGCTGGGGAAGGGAGAGGGATCTGCCCATGACCCATTGCCGGTTCGAGAGCCACCACTGCAACTGTTTTGCAGTCCCCTCCGAGATCTGGACGTGATCGGACAGGTTGCCCTGGTGCTGCGCCCACTGGAACTTCAGGTCCCACTGCAGAGCCCGCATATGCCATCTGGCATGATTGACCAGCAGGATGCAGGAGGCCATGAGGCCCAGCAGCCTCAGGGTCATCCTTACCGAAACCCAGGATAAAGGCCGAAAGATCGGAATCATAGCCTGAATATCCCGGACTCGCCGTTCGGGAGGATAGGCCCGAAACTGCGTCGTGTCCAGAACTGCTCCGATGAAAAGGAGCTGTGGAGAAGGAATCAGATGCGACTTCGGCACATTGATGGAGAACCCCAGCGAGTGCAGGAGTTCGGCCGTAGTCTGGAGGTGGGAGACGACTGCCTGGGGCGAGCCCGCCTTCAGCAGCCAGTCGTCGAGGTAGGGGAAGACTGAAACCCCTGCCCGGCGCAGATGAGCCGCGACCACCGCCATCACTTTCGTGAACACCCGAGGGGCACTGGTAAGGCCAAAGGGAGCACGGTGAACTGAAAATGCTCGTGGCCTACCGTGAACCGAAGGTAACGCCGGTGGGCCGGCAGGACGGGGATGTGGAAATACGCGTCCTGCAAGTCCAACGCTACTAACCAGTCTCCAGGGTCGAGGGCAGTCAAGACCTGAGCTAGGGTGAGCATCTTGAACTTCTCCTTCCGGAGGAAGCGATTGGCGTTCCGGAGGTCCAAGATAGGACGCATGTCCTCCTTGTCCTTTTTGGGCACCAGAAAGTAGTGGGAGTAGCAACCACGCCCTACTTCTGGGGTCGGAACATGCTCGATGGCCCTCTTGGTCAAGAGGGCCGTGACTTCCTTCTGTAGAAGCACCAAGTGATCCCCTGACATGCGGTGGAATTGAGGTGGCATGGCTGGGGGTGGTCTCGAAGGGGAGGGAGTAGCCCCTTCGGACAATGTCCAAGACCCACCTGTCCGAGGTGATGGTGCGCCAGTGGGGAAGGTGATGGCGGACCCTGCCCCCTACTGGCGTGCCGTGCACCTGAAAGGAGGGACTAGGAGGGCTTGGAGGCCGCGGACGGGTTGGAGGTGGTGGCCTGACCCGCACGCTGGTTGCCCGATCCGCCACGGCGGAATCCACGTCCTCGGCCACGCGAAGACGCCTGCTGCGCGGGCCGGTGGCTGGGCTGCTGACGTGAAGGGGCGCCCCTACCGTGGCCACGATAGGGGCGAAAAGCAGAAGGCAGCGGAGGGCGTGTAGCAGAAAGGCCCAGGGACTTGGCAGTAGCCCGTGAGTCCTTAAAGCGCTCCAACGCATGGTCTGCTTTGGACCCAAAAAGACCGACTCCATCAAAGGGCATGTCCATGAGAGTATTCTGGACATCCCCTGAAAAACCAGTGGTTCTCAGCCAGGCGTGGCGGCGGAGCGCCACCGTCGTTGCAATCGACCTGCCCAGCGAGTCGGCGGTGTCAAGGCCACAACGGATAGTGTATTTGGCCGCATCCCTTCCTTCCGCAATGGCGCGGGAAAGCAGTGCCTGGACCTCCTCAGGGCACTGGGGCAAAACATCCGCCACCGAATCCCACAGAGAGTGGGTATATCGGCCCAAAAGACAAGCGGTGTTAACGGACCGCAAGCCAGCACTGGAGGAAGAAAAACCTTTCTTCCCAAACTGATCCAGGCGTTTGGATTCCCTATCCGGAGGAGCGGTAGGGAAGGCGGTTTGGGAAGCGGAGGCTTGGACAACCAAGCTCTCAGGAGTGGGGTGGACAGAAAGAAACAGGGGGTCGCCCGGAGCGGGGCGATGGCGTCGTGACACGTTCCGATCCACAGGAGCCCCTGTGTTGGGCTTGGACCAGGCGCCCAAAAGAACGTCTGTGAGGGCGTCGTTAAACGGCAGCACAGTCTCCGCAGAGGAGGCTGCCGGCTGAAGCACCTCTGTCAAGATGTTAGGCTTGACCGTCAAAGTAGGGAGCTGGAGACGTAAGGCCCCAGCAGCCCTACGCAACACCGTACCAAAATTGGCCCCCTCCTCCGTAGCCACGGGAGGAGACAGCATGCCAGTGTCAGGAGAAGTATCCAGACCACTGGCCTCCCCTAGACTCTCTGTCCAGTCCTCATCATACTGACAGTTGCGAGTCAGAGGGTCATCAGACCCCTCCCAGTCCTCCTGGTCCTCCTCTGGTTCAAAATAAGGAGGAGGAGGGACATTTGGGACCCAAGGTCCCATCGGCGCCGGCGTCGAGCGACGTCGCTCCGGGTCCATGTCCGGAGCCGGAAGGAACTGGGGGACGACGCCGCCCGGAGCCCAGGGCGGCGTCGAGAGCGGCACCGGAGACATCGGCGCCGGCGGAGGTGTCGTGAGGTCGACCGGCGTCGATGGGGGTTGTGGAGCCGGGATCGAGGCCGGGGCCGAAGCCGGAGCCGGGATCGAGGCTGGAGGCCCGGGCGGCGCCGGAGCCGGAGCCGCCGGCGACGCCGGAGCAACCCCATCAGGGCCCGCGGGGCCCGAAGGCGCACCGGAGGGGCCTGAAGGCCCGAAGAGGCGGGCCATGGCCGACAGGAACTCCTGTACCTTGGCCGGATCCGCCCCGAACCCGGGAAGAGGCGGGTATGACGGGGGCGACTCCACAGGCAAGTCCGGGGCCGCGGGGGCGGGGACGGTGCCGGGAGGGGCCTCAGCCGAGTCGCGAGACCGGCGGCGAAGTCCGAGAGCGACGATGCTTCTTGGACTTCTTGTGCTTAGACTTACCGGACGAAGAAGACTTCGACGCCGGCGACCGGTGTGCACTCCGCGAGCGACCCCTGGACCTCTCACGCGACCGGGGCCTCCGTGGAGCCGAATGCCGGGCCTCGAGGAGCTTTCGAGACCGCTCTCGCAAAGCTTTCGGGTTGAGGGCCTGGCATTCGGGACAAGACTCGGTGTCGTGGCCTCGGCCGAGGCAGAAGAGACACTCCCAATGCGGGTCGGTGACGGACATCATCCGCGCACAGGCGCCGCATCGCTTGAAGCCGGGCATCCCTACGACACCTTAAAGATGGAAAAAACAGTGAAAAAATCACCAAAAATAATGGTCAAAAATTGACCAGGGCACTGCTCTTCCCGGATCTGTGCTTGCTGGCGCGGAAAAAGAAGAACTGACGTCAGCGCGCAGGGGCGGCGCCTAAGTACTGCCCGCGACGTCATCCCGGCGATCACGACGCCGACGACGGACGCGGAGCCGCACGACGCCGCCTACCGACGCGCAAGGGTACTGCTACGCAAAACTTTCCGGATCCAGCCTGACGCCTGGGGTTATTCTAAGGTAAGGAATCTATCACTAACGTGTCTCTTTCAGATACATGGGTATTAACCCATTTTAAGTTTTAGAATGCAATATTAATTGTGGTATACTTTGGAACCTTGATTATTAATCTAAACTCATGAAAAATGTAATCGTTTGAAACGTGCTCAACATTTTAAGAGACAACACACTATTGTTTCAACTGAGGTTGGTCATAGGTATTCTATAAGCCAAGAAAATTCAGGAAAAAATAGTTACTTTTCTGTTACCCCAGTTCTTCAGCCTTGGTATCTTTCATAGAGTAACATGCTTGAAAATGTCCCGTTCATCCAGCTGAAAACCGCGAGTAATAAATGTTCAACAGCTGGCCAAATAACTGGGATAGACACTCCTCTCTATTCCCATCGGGGGCTCGAACTGCTAGATATTGCTAAGCTTGTCAGCTTGTGGACATGAAGATTGATCTATTTTTCAGTACATTCACTGAAAAAAACAAAGGTTAAAGTGGAGGTATATGTAGATCTTGTAAGAATTAAAAACATGCGGTTTTAAAACCAAATAAACATTGAAATTCATCAGTTATACGAAATTGACTTAAGTATAATGTGCCCTGCCATAGATTTCAGATGCCGTCAGTGTTGTATTATGTGAGGTCATAGGCTGTGCATTACAGCGGTGCAAGTTATACTTCTGCTTGAATAGAGACCACAATTCAGTAAACATGTTGTTTCAACACATCCCAGAAGGGGGGATGGAGGCTCACCTTATGCAAATAGATTGCGCAACACAGCTTGTGCAACTGCTGGTTCCACCTTAGACTTCATCTCAATGCAGTAATGTTTAGCAAATGTGTGCTAACTTGCCTGTCGCAGCATCACATATGTACTTAAACAATAAGTTACTTACCTTCGGTAACACATTATCTGGTAGAGACTCAATCCAGCAGCAGATTCCTTACCTTTGAATTTCCCAGACGTCAGGCTGGATTGGGAAACTTTTGCTGAGCAATACCATTTGCGTGCGCCGCGGCTGGATCCATTCGGCTCCACGTGACATTGTCGGCAGCGTCGGTTATGACATTGCGGTACCTATATAGGCACCACCTAGGTGCACGGATGTCAGTATTTTTAGTTTTTTCCACACCAGAAGTGCAGAGCCATGAAGTAAATGACGTAGTCGTGTGCAAAACTAGGGCCATGAAAAGGGGAGTAATCCTAGCCCTAATACAAATTAGTCTGCAAGGTGGGGAGGCATGGTTGGGGTCTAAGGAATCTTCGGCTCGATAGAGTCTCTACCAGACAATGCGTTACCGAAGGTAAGTAACTTGTTCATCTGATAGAGACTTCTAGCTGCAGATTGCTTACCTTTGAATTACATACCCAAGCCATACCATCCCGGCGGTGGGTTGTGGACCAATACCTTAAACTAGAAAGTCCTGCAGGACCAAGACGGCAAAGTGCTCGTCCCTGCAGACCTGACCATCCAATCAGTAGGGTTTTGCAAACGTGTGCAATGATGCCCACCCCGAGCCAAGGCCGTAGTCGCAACCTTTCCCCTAGTGGAATGGGCCTAAAATCCCTCAGGGGGCTGCTTCTTTGCCAGGGAATAGCAGATCTTAATGCAGAAAGTGATTCAGCGAGAAATGGTCCTTTTCTGCACTGCCCTCCCCTTCTTTGCTCCCACGTACCCCACAAAGAGTTGGTCGTCCACCCGGAACTCTTGTGCGGTCAAGGTAGAACGACAACACTCTTTTTGGGTCCAGTCAGTGGAGACGCTACTCTTCCATAGAGGGATGTGGGGGAGCAAAGAAGGTGGGCAACATGATGTATTGACCCAGATGAAATGGGGTCACAACTTTTTGCAAAAAGGAAGCCTGGGTGCGAAGCACCACTTTGTCCAGAAAGGACATTAGATAGGGAGGCGAGCAAGATAACGCCTGCAACTTACTCACCCTCCGGGCCGATGTAATCGCCACTAAGAAGGCTGTTTTGATAGACAACAGTCGGAGGGGACAATTGTGTAGAGGCTCAAAGGGAGCAAACATCAGGTAGGTGAGGACCAAATTAAGGTCCCACTGTGGCATAACAAAGGGCGTGGGTGGAAAAAGGTGAGCCAGGCATTTTAGAATTCTATGTACAATAGGAGACTTGAAGAGAGAGGGTTGGTCTGGCAGCCGCAAAAAAGCAGACAGAGCAGAGAGATAGCCCTTGAGAGTTCCCAATGCAGATAACTGTTGGGCAAGGGTTAGAATAAATAGCAGGACAGTAGAAAGAGAAGCAGAAAGAGGGTCAATAGACCTTTCTGTACAGTAAAATACAAATTTCTGCCAACGGCGGGTGTATACCGTCTTAGTGGAGGGAGGCCTGGCCACGAGAATAACATTACAAACCTCAGGAGGAAGGTCAAAAGCCATCAACTGCCGCCACTCAATCTCCACACATGGAGGCGCACAGTTGACCGGTTCGGGTGGAGAACACTCCCCTGCAGCTGCGACAGAAGATCCTCCTGAAGGGGCAGCCTGACCGAATGTTCGATGCTCATTTTCAGAAGCTCTGGATACCAGACTCTCCTCGCCTAGTCCGGAGCCACAAGAATGAATTGGGCCCGGCCGCTCCTAATCTCTCTCAGAACCATGGGCAGGACGGAACTCCACTTGGGACGAAAGGCATTGCAGAGCGATAGCTGCCTTGGAAACTCCAGGGCGCAGTATTGCTGACACTGTGAATAAATCTAACCAAGGTTCTCCCCACTGTTGAAAGACTTTGCGCCACCTCCGACTGGAGACACCATTCGTGATCCGCTAGGCATCGACGGATGAGTTTGCCTGCCCTGGCGTTCAGAGAACCTGTAAGGTGTTGAAACACCAGAGTTATGCCCTGCTGTTCCAGCCATGTCCAGAGATGCAGGGCCTCTCGACAAAGGGTCCACGACCCCACCCAGCCCTGCTTGCTGCAGTACCACATGGCGGTGGTGTTGTCCGTGAACACCTGCACTAGCTTCCCCTTGACAGAGAGAAGAAATGCTTTCAATGCCAATCGAATCGCTCGAAGCTCCAACAAGTTGATGTGGAGCTCCGACTCTGCCGGAGACCAGTGTCTCCTGATCTCCACCTCTCCCAGATGGCCGCCCCATCCCAGAAGTGATGCATCTGTCACGACTGAATTCTGGTAGGGGAAGGGAGAGGGGTCTGCCGTTGACCCAATCGCTGTTCGTCAACCACCACTGCAGATCTCTCACAGTTCCTTCCGAGATCTGGATCACGTCGGTGAGATTTCCTCGATGCTGTGCCCAGTGGAACTTCAGGTCCCACTGTAGAGCCCGCATATGCCACCTGGCATGCTTTACCAACAGGATGCAGGAGGCCATGAGGCCCAACAGCCTCAGTCAGTCTCACCGAAATCCAGGATAGAAGCCGAAACATCGGAACCATAATCTGAATATCCTGGACTCGCCGCTCGGGAGGATAGGCTTGAAACTGCACTGTGTCCAGAACTGCCCCGATGAAAGGGAGCATCTGAGAAGGAGCCAGGTGTGACTTCGGCAAGTTTATAGAGAACCCCAGCGAATGCAGGAGGTCCGCCATAGTCTGAAGTTGGGAGGTGACTGCCTGGAGCGAGGACGCCTTCAACAGCCAGTCTTCGAGGTAGGGGGAAGACTGACACCCCTAACCTGCGCAGATAAGCTGCGACCACCGCCATCACCTTGGTGAACACCCGAGGGGCACTGGTAAGGCCGAAGGGGAGCATAGCAAACTGAAAGTGCTTGCGGCGTACCTTGAACCGCAGGTAGATCCTGTGGCCCGGCAGGATGGGGATGTGAAAATACGCAACCTGCAGGTCCAATGCTACCATCCAGTCTTCTTGGTCTATGGCAGACAAGACCTGAGCTAGAGTGAGCATCTTGAATTTCTCCTTCTTGAGGAAGAGATTGACGGTCCGAAGATCTAAATGGGCTGCAACCCTTTGTTCTTCTTCGGAACAGAAAGTAGCGGGAATAACAACCACTGTCTACTTCTGAAACCGGGACTCTTTCTATAGCTCCTTTGGCCAATAGAGCTGTAACTTCCTCCTGGAGCAATTTCAGATGATCCTCCGTCAGCCGTTCCTGATTTGGCAGAATGGGAGGAGGACAAGAAAGGAAAGGCAGAGAATAGCCCTCCTGAATGATCTGAAAGACCCACTTGTCCGATGTTATGGATCTCCAGTGGGGGAGATGATGACAAATTCTCCTGCCAACTGGGGTAGTATGGTCTTGCAGACTCAGACTAGGAGTGCTTGGAAATTGCGGCTGCCAGGGGCAACGTGGCCGATGACTTCTGGCCTCCATTCCTAGATCGGAATGCACCGCATCCACGTACTCTCACGGCTTGAGCAGTCTGTGCAGGACGGTGGCTAGGATAGGGCTGACGAGGCTGGAAACCCCTTCCGTTGCCACGAAAGGAAGACTGGCCATGAGGAGTAGAGGAGAGATCCAAGGATTTGGCAGTAGCTCGAGAGTCCTTGAACCTGACCAGAGCTGAATCTGCCTTTTTCCCAAAAAAGACGGGTTCCATCAAAGGGCATGTCCATGAGATTGGCCTGGACATCGCCAGAGAAGCCAGTTGTCCTAAGCCAGGCGTGGCGCCTTAAGGCCACAGTCGTTGAAATCGATCTGCACAGCGAATCGGTTATATCTAGGCCATACCGAATGGTGAATTTCGCTGCATCTCTCCCATCCTTTTTTAAAAACTTTGTTTATTGACATTTTCAAAGAAAACAGAAGTACATCAAAGCCAGGTCTCATGCCCAATGAGATTTAGAAGTTATAGCAGAGCATGACAACATATCAGATGTAATACATTTCACGAAACAGCCAGGGTCCACGCCACTCCCCGCCCCAATCCTTTTTTTAATCCACAGGTCTTCATTTGTGTCTATCGCACAAGTTACTAACTTGTGTAACGATATATCTGTAAGAGACAGTAGTTAGTGACAGATTAATTACCTTAGAATATCCCCAGGCGTCAGGCTGGATCCGGAAAGTTTTTGCATAGCAGTACCCTTGCGCGTCGGTAGGCGGCGTCGTGCGGCTCCGCGTCCGTCGTCGGCGTCGTGATCGCCGGGATGACGTCGCGGGCAGTACTTAGGCGCCGCCCTGCGCGCTGACGTCAGTTCTGTACACGACTTTCCGCGCCAGGAACGCAGAGCCATGCAAGAAGCTGACATAGGTGTCTGAAAAATACTAGGGCCCTGAAAGGGATGTCCTTAACCCTAGAAATCAGTTCGCAGAACGGGGAGGATGGGTGGGGCGGTAGGGAATCTGTCACTAACTACTGTCTCTTACAGATATATCGTTACACAAGTTAGTAACTTGTGCATCTGAAAGAGACACGTTAGTGACAGATTCCTTACCTTAGAATAGATACCCCAGCAATACCAACCCCGGTGGTGGGTCTGCGAACAAAGATCAGACAAGGAAGTCCTGGAGGACAGAACGGCCAAAGAAGCCGTCCCTCCGGACCTGACTGTCAAGGCAGTAATGCTTTGTAAACGTGTGCAGCGAGGCCCACGTAGCTGCCTGACAGATAACCGGCAGCGGAACACCGCGGCCCAAGGCCGTGGTAGCAGCCGTTGCCCTGGTGGAATGGGCACCCAGCCCAACAGGAGGCTCCTTCTTAGCCAAAGAATAGCAGGTCTTGATGCACAAGGTAACCCAGCGGGAGATGGTCCTCTTGTGCACCGCCCGACCTTTTTTGGCGCCCACGTAGCCAACAAAGAGCTGGTCATCCACCCGGAAGTGTTTTGTGCGGTCGATATAGAAGGAGAGCGCACGTTTTGGGTCCAGACGGTGGAGCCTCTCTTCCTCTCTGGAAGGATGCGGAGGCGGAAAGAAGGTGGGCAAAGTGATGGTCTGCCCAATGTGGAAAGCAGTAACCACCTTTGGCAAGAAGGACGGACGCGTCCGAAGAACAACCTTGTCTGGATGAACAGACAGAAAGGGAGGTTTGCAAGATAGAGCCTGGAGCTCACTCACCCGCCGAGCGGAGGTGATGGCCACCAGAAAGGCTGTCTTCAGAGTCAGAAGACGAAGAGGACAGTTATGTAGAGGCTCAAAGGGAGCGCACATTAAAAGGTAAGAACCAAGTTCAAGTCCCACTGAGGCATCACAAACGGAACAGGAGGGAAGAGGTGAGTAATGCCTTTTAAGAACCTGTTAACAGGGGACTTGAAAAGGGAGGGCTGATCAGGGAGCCTGAGGAAGGCCGAGATAGCACAAAGATAACCCTTGATGGTACCCAGGGCAGAACCCTGTTGGGCCAGAGAGAGAAGGAACAGAAGGACCTCAGAAAGAGGGGCAGAAAGGGGATTCACAGCCTTTGCTGTGCACCATGCCACAAATTTGTTCCACCTGCAGGCGTATACCACCTTAGTGGAGGGACGCCTGGCTGCCAGAATCACATCACAAACTTCGGGAGGCAAGTCGAAAGGAATCAACTGCCGCCGCTCAATCTCCACGCAAGCAGGTGTAGACTGGACAGGTTCGGGTGGAGGACCGTCCCCTGCTGCTGCGACAGAAGATCCTCCCGAAGAGGCAGACGGATCGGGGGATCTACGCTCATATTGAGTAGCTCGGGATACCAAACTCTTCGAGCCCAGTCCGGAGCCACAAGAATGACTTGGGCCCGGTCGTGCCGAATCTTCTTCAACACTCTGGGTAGAAGTGGTATAGGCGGAAAGGCGTACAACAGACCGCAACTCCACTCGCGACGAAAAGCGTCGCCGAGCGAGTGCCGCCTTGGAAATTCCAACGCGCAGAACTGATGACATTGCGCGTTCTCTTCGGTGGCGAATAGATCTAACCAAGGCTCTCCCCACTGTAGAAAGAGTCCTTGCGCCACTTCCGAGTGAAGACGCCATTCGTGATCCATCATGCACCTGCGGCTGAGGTTCGTCCGGCCCTGGCGTTCAGGGAACCTGCCAGGTGTTGAACCATCAGGAACATGCCCTGATGTTCCAGCCATGTCCAGAGGCGCAGAGCCTCCTGACAAAGGGTCCAAGACCCCACCCCGCCCTGTTTGTTGCAGTACCACATGGCGGTGGTGTTGTCTGTGAACACCTGCACTACCTTCCCTTTGACAGAGGGAAGGAATGCCTTGAGTGCAAGTCGGATCGCCCGGAGCTCCAGAAGGTTGATATGGAGCCGGGACTCCGCCGGAGACCAGAGGCCTCTGATCTCCGCCTCTCCCATGTGACCGCCCCATCCCAGAAGGGACGCGTCCGTCACAACTGTATGCTCTGGCTGGGGAAGGGAGAGGGATCTGCCCATGACCCATTGCCGGTTCGAGAGCCACCACTGCAACTGTTTTGCAGTCCCCTCCGAGATCTGGACGTGATCGGACAGGTTGCCCTGGTGCTGCGCCCACTGGAACTTCAGGTCCCACTGCAGAGCCCGCATATGCCATCTGGCATGATTGACCAGCAGGATGCAGGAGGCCATGAGGCCCAGCAGCCTCAGGGTCATCCGTACCGAAACCCAGGATAAAGGCCGAAAGATCGGAATCATAGCCTGAATATCCCGGACTCGCCGTTCGGGAGGATAAGCCCGAAACTGCGTCGTGTCCAGAACTGCTCCGATGAAAAGGAGCTGTGGAGAAGGAATCAGATGCGACTTCGGCACATTGATGGAGAACCCCAGCGAATGCAGGAGTTCGGCCGTAGTCTGGAGGTGGGAGACGACTGCCTGGGACGAGCCCGCCTTCAGCAGCCAGCCGTCGAGGTAGGGGAAGACTGAAACCCCTGCCCGGCGCAGATGAGCTGCGACCACCGCCATCACTTTCGTGAACACCCGAGGGGCACTGGTAAGGCCAAAGGGGAGCACGGTGAACTGAAAATGCTCGGGGCCTACCGTGAACCGAAGGTAACGCCGGTGGGCCGGCAGGACGGGGATGTGGAAATACGCGTCCTGCAAGTCCAACGCTACCAACCAGTCTCCAGGGTCGAGGGCAGTCAAGACCTGAGCTAGGGTGAGCATCTTGAACTTCTCCTTCCGGAGGAAGCGATTGACGTTCCGGAGGTCCAAGATAGGACGCATGTCCTCCTTGTCCTTTTTGGGCACCAGAAAGTAGTGGGAGTAGCAACCACGCCCTACTTCTGGGGTCGGAACATGCTCGATGGCCCTCTTGGTCAAGAGGGCCGTGACTTCCTTCTGTAGAAGCACCAAGTGATCCCCTGACATGCGGTGGAATTGAGGTGGCATGGCTGGGGGGTGGTCTCGAAGGGGAGGGAGTAGCCCCTTCGGACAATGTCCAAGACCCACCTGTCCGAGGTGATGGTGCGCCAGTGGGGAAGGTGATGGCGGACCCTGCCCCCTACTGGCGTGCTGTGCACCTGAAAGTAGGGACTAGGAGGGCTTGGAGGCCGCGGACGGGTTGGAGGTGGTGGCCTGACCCGCACGCTGGTTGCCCGATCTGCCACGGCGGAATCCACGTGCTCGGCCACGCGAAGACGCCTGCTGCGCGGGCCGGTGGCTGGGCTGCTGACGTGAAGGGGCGCCCCTACCGTGGCCACGATAGGGGCGAAAAGCAGAAGTTAGCGGAGGGCGTGTAGCAGAAAGGCCCAGGGACTTGGCAGTAGCCCGTGAGTCCTTAAAGCGCTCCAACGCATGGTCTGCTTTGGACCCAAAGAGACCGACTTCCATCAAAGGGCATGTCCATGAGAGTATTCTGGACATCCCCTGAAAAACCAGTGGTTCTCAGCCAGGCGTGGCGTCGGAGCGCCACCGTCGTTGCAATAGACCTGCCCAGCGAGTCGGCGGTGTCAAGGCCACAACGGATAGTGTATTTGGCCGCATCCCTTCCTTCCGCAATGGCGCGGGAAAGCAGTGCCTGGACCTCCTCAGGGCACTGGGGCAAAACATCCGCCACCGAATCCCACAGGGAGTGGGTATATCGGCCCAAAAGACAAGCGGTGTTAACGGACCGCAAGCCAGCACTGGAGGAAGAAAAACCTTTCTTCCCAAACTGATCCAGGCGTTTGGATTCCCTATCCGGAGGAGCGGTAGGGAAGGCGGTTTGGGAAGCGGAGGCTTGGACAACCAAGCTCTCAGGAGTGGGGTGGACAGAGAGAAACAGGGGTCGCCCGGAGCTGGGCGATGGCGTCGTGACACGTTCCGATCCACAGGAGCCCCTGTGTTGGGCTTGGACCAGGCGCCCAAAAGAACGTCAGTGAGGGCGTCGTTAAACGGCAGCACAGTCTCCGCAGAGGAGGCTGCCGGCTGAAGCACCTCTGTCAAGATGTTAGGCTTGACCGTCAAAGTAGGGAGTTGGAGACGTAAGGCCCCAGCTGCCCTACGCAACACCGTACCAAAATTGGCTCCCTCCTCCGTAGCCACGGGAGGAGACAGCATGCCAGTGTCAGGGGAAGTATCCAGACCACTGGCCTCCCTAGACTCTCTGTCCAGTCCTCATCGTACTGACAGTGTCGTGTCAGAGGGTCATCAGACCCCTCCCAGTCCAACTGGTCCTCCTCTGGTTCAAAATAAGGAGGAGGAGGGGACAGTTGGGACCCAAGGTCCCATCGGCGCCGGAGCCGGCGTCGGTCCGGATCCATGTCCGGAGCCGGAAGGAACTGGGGACGACGCCGCCCGGAGCCCAGGGCGGCGTCGAGAACGGCACCGGAGACATCGGCGCCGGCGGAGGTGTCGTTAGGTCGACCGGCGTCGATGGGGGTTGTGGAGCCGGGATCGAGGCCGGGGCCGAAGCCGGAGCCGGGACCGAGGCTGGAGGCACGGGCGACGCCGGGGCCGGAGCCGTCGGCGACGGCGGAGCAACCCCATCAGGGCCCGCGGGGCCCGAAGGCGCACCGGAGGGGCCTGGAGGCCCGAAGAGGCGGGCCATGGCCGTCAGGAATTCCTGCACTTTGGCCGGATCCGCCCCCGAACCCGGGAAGGGCGGGTATGGCGGGGGCGACTCCACAGGCATGTCCGGGGCTGCGGGGGCGGGGACGGTGCCGGGAGGGGCCTCAGCCGAGTCGCGAGACCGGCGAGGCGAAGTCCTAGAGCGATGATGCTTTTTGGACTTTTTGTGTTTGGACTTACCGGACAAAGAAGACTTCGACGCCGACGACCGGTGTGGACTCCGCGATCGACCCCTGGACCCCTCACGCGACCGGGGCCTCCGTGGAGCCGAATGCCGGGCCTCGAGGAGCTTTCGAGACCGCTCTCGCAAAGCTTTCGGGTTGAGGGCCTGGCATTCGGGACAAGACTCGTGTCGTGGCCTCGGCCGAGGCAGAAGAGACACTCCCAATGCGGGTCGGTGACGGACATCATCCGCGCACAGGCGCCGCATCGCTTGAAGCCGGGCATCCCTACGACACCTTGAAAGATGAAAAAACAGTGAAAAAATTCACCAAAAAGTATGGTCCAAAAAATGACCAGGGCACTGCTCTTCCCGGATCTGCGCTTGCTGGCGCGGAAAAGAAGAACTGACGTCAGTGCGCAGGGGCGGCGCCTAAGTACTGCCCGCGACGTCATCCCGGCGATCACGACGCCGACGACGGACGCGGAGCCGCACGACGCCGCCTACCGACGCGCAAGGGTACTGCTACGCAAAAACTTTCCGGATCCAGCCTGACGCCTGGGGATATTCTAAGGTAAGGAATCTGTCACTAACGTGTCTCTTTCAGATGTACATATTTCAACTAGGCATGACAACTCAATCTGCCTGATTCTTAAGCATTCAACATCATATAGTCTCCTCCGTAGGTCCTCTGAACGTCATTCTGCCATTCCCTTCCCAACAATGATTACCAGATACGCCACTATTACTCTAATCTAGAGCATCCCTTCCCCCCCAGGCATCGTCTGGTTACAGAGTGTGTCAGCCCGTGTGTTGTCCAGCCCAATCTACAAATGGTCCCCAGATGTCTCTCGGCCTAGCCGCCGATGGCATCAATTCCCAAAACAGAGTAAGTTGTGAATGTCCAAAAGTCACGTCTCTGAGCCAGTCATTTACCGATGGTATTTTCGTCCCTCCCCAATGAAGCGCAATCCGACGCTTTGCAAATAGTAAAAGCATGGCGTGTAATTTCCTATAGCGCACTGTCGTTTCCTTAACATACCCCAATAGGCACTGCAGTGGATCAGGCTCCCCAGCAACCCCCGTGATTTGACTAATAGTATGACAAATTGCCGTCCAGTAGTCAGTTAGTCGTGGGCATTCCCATGCCATGTGCAGAAATCCCGCCGGAGTCGCCCCGCACCGCCAGCAACATGCATCCACTCGCAGCCCCATATGATGCAATCTTTCCGGCGTTCAGTAAAATCTATGTAAAAATTTGAAGTGGATAAGTCGAAGTCTGTAATTAGGAGAAAGTGCAGTCAACTGGCTACAGCAATATTGCCATTGGTCCTCTGACAGTGGAACTCCAAGCTCCGCGTTCCATGCTTCTAGTGCCGTGGGGATCAAAACAGGGGCCGACCCCTGCATGTTATTAAATATTCTGGTAATCAATCTGCGTGGGGATTTGCCGGCTAGCACATTTTCCCATGCCGGCAGCAGGGGGGGCTCGGGGAGCGACAGGAAAGGTGGCGTGAAGCGACCTGCAAGCTCGTTTTAATCTATGGTATGCGAATTGCTCCGCGAAATCTACTAGGTGCCCATCCTCGGCTTCCGGGGGCGGCGGAAACGTCTCCTCCGGATATAAATCACCAAATGTTGTTAGTTGCATGGCTTGCGCCAGTCTGGGCCCCACTCCGACCCCTATTGGGAACAGAAACGGGTTGCACACAAGGGGGATTGATGGTGCGTATAAGGTAGTGGCCCCAGCCCTTTTCCTTAATTGGTGCCATGCCCAACGTAGCGTTTCCACCGTGTCAATGCCGTCCCGGGGGCGTTTATATTCACCATAGAGTGCTACGTTCAACGGCAGCGGTCTAGCCAGATCCTCCTCCACCGCCACATGGGGCTGAAATGGGGTAGGGTGCACCCAGTAATGTAAAAATTGAGCTTGCGCACTCCAGGCATACAGCTTCATGTCGGGGGCCCCCAGACCCCCCTGGCGCAACGGCAGTGTGAGCAGCTCCCATGACACCCTGGCCTGCTTCCCGGCCCAAGTTAGAGATATTAACAATGACCGCAGAGTCCGAAAAAAGGCCTGTGTCAGCACATTGGGCACGTTTACAAACAAATATAAAAATTTAGGCAGGACCACCATTTTTATTAAGGCGATGCGTCCAGCCAGTGACAACGGAAGACCAGCCCAGGCAGTTATTTTCCCTTCCAGCCAAGCCGTGGCCCGTCCAAAATTAAGATTCCAGAGCTCCTGCACATCCCAGCTAATCCAAACCCCCAGGTATTTCACAGGCTCTGCCGCCCATTTAAGTGGGAACTCGGACACACTTCGTGTCGTATTGTCAGTTAACGGGAATAGGACGGATTTCGCCCAATTGATAGATATTCCAGAGAGACCCCCAAATTTGATGAACTCCCGCAGTATAGGATCTAGGTTTACCGCCGGGTTAGAAACATACAGTGTGATGTCATCTGCGTATAGCGATATCAGGCGACTCCGCGTGCTGAAACCAATGCCCCGTGCTGTGTGATGTTGCCGAATACGTGCGGCGAGAGGTTCCATTGCGATCGCAAACAGCAACGGGGAGAGTGGGCATCCCTGTCTCGTCCCCCGTGATACGGTGAAGGGTTCCGAAAGCAGACCATTCACTCGTACCCGTGCCATGGGTTTCGTATAAAGTAACTTTATCAGGTTTAAGAAAAGTGGGCTAAACCCCATACGCTCTAGGATCGCAAATAGGTAGCGCCACTCCAGCGTATCAAACGCTTTTGTTGCGTCCAAAAATACAGCCGCCGCTTGGGTCTTTGGATGTAGATAGTGCAAGATGGAGAATAATGTCCGCAAGTTTTGTGAAGTAGACCTGCCCGGGATAAAACCTGATTGATCAGGTCGTGCCACTAGCGGGAGCAGGGGCTGTAGTCTATTGGCGATCAGCTTCGCAACTATTTTAACGTCTACATTTATTGAGAGCGGTCGGTAGGAATCCATTTCATCGTCCGGTTTACCCGGTTTCAACAGGGTGACGATAATGGCTTCCCTCATCGATGGGGGCAAGACTCCGGACTCAAGTGCCTCTACATATACCTCATGTAATTGGGGGGCCAGTTCTTCCACATAAGTTTTATAAAAAATAGTGGTCAGTCCGTCTGACCCTGGGGCCTTGTTCGAGGGCAGTCCCTTGATGACCTGGGCGATATCCTGTACTGTAAAGGGAGCGTCAAGGTATTCTCTGTGTCCCCTACTCAACCAAAGGAGTTCCAGGGACTCAAGGAATGGTAATAGCCTCTCCGGCGAAAGGTTCTGTTTCGTAGTATACAAATCTGCATAGAAGCCAGTGAAGGCCTCCAGAATGTCCCGCTGTCCTCGTATTTGCGTCCCATTATGGTTCGCAAGTGTGGGCACAAAGGCAGTATTACGTGGTGGGCGTAACATTGCAGCCAACGTCCTCCCAGGGCGGTCTCCCTCCCCATACCTCCTTACCTGCGCATGTTTGCCTATAGATTTAACCTCCCGGTCTGCCTCGCCTTCGAACTCCATAAGCTTTTCTTTAATTGATGCTAGGAGTGTTGAGTCTCCCGTAGCGTAGAACTGGACTTCCATCTCCTTTATCTGTTTTTCGAGCCGTGCAAGCGTACCCCGAATGGCTCGCAACACGCCGGCCTTCCTTGCACTACAGTTCCCCAGAACCACCACCTTAAATGCCTCCCATAGCGTGGCCACCAAATCGACCGATCCAGAATTCAGAGAAAAAAAAAATCTGTGATGTCGCCCCTGACTGCCTCCCGAAAAGCCTCATCTAGCAAAGCATCTTGCGGCAGTCTCCAAGTATACATCTTTTGTACGGTGTTCGGCAGCTCCAGCCGCAGGAGGCAAGGTGCGTGATCCGATAATGACCTGGGAAGATGCAACGCTTCCTTAACCCATGTGGCCACATCCCTGGAGACGAGCCAGAAGTCTAACCTGGACCAAGCCCTGTGGAATTCGGTAATGCACGTGCCCTCCCGGACATCGGGATGAAGATGCCTCCAGATATCTACTAAATCCCCGTCCTCTAATATGGCCTTCAGTGTCTCGCTTGCCGCCGGGTGTAGGGTCCGCGATGTCCCTTTCCTGTCTTGCTCATCATCTAATATAGCGGTGAAGTCCCCACCCCAAATAATCGTGTCACAGTTAGTGGCTTTCACAATCGCCCATATACGTTGGAAGAAGTCTGGAGAATCGGAGTTAGGGCCATAGACTACCACCAATACAACCTCACTCCCACTTAAGCATCCGTGTATGATAGCGAATCTCCCCTCTGGGTCCAGATGTATCAATCCACCCTTCCAGTCCAGGCCTCTCCGAATCAACACTGCCACCCCCCTGGCGTAATTTGAATACACTGAGGAATATGATGATGCCCATCTATTATGTTTTAATCGTGGGGAGGGATTCATGCTAAGATGTGTTTCTTGTAGCATGCATACATCTATCTGATGCCTAATAAGATATGAATGGATCAGTCTGGCCTTCCGGCCGTTATTTATCCCACGAATGTTCCATGTGAGAAAGTTCAATCCGGACATGTTGAGGTAATGTAACCACAGTGGAGCTGGGCGTGTGGCGACCTGTGTCGGGACCCCGGTCTGCCTATAGACCTACTGTCATGCGTTTCTGAGGGCATTACACTGGCTATCGGAAACCCAACCCTTCCCACCCAGGACCCCCCCGCTGTAAACCCCCAAAACAACTTCCCCCCCATTCCCCCCACCACCCACTCCAACCCCCCAATCAGGTTGCAGAATTCCCCCCCCAAACATTAGAACTGTAGAGCTTCGTGTTGGGAGCTCTCCCATGGGGGCAAGGTGTACCGGCCATCTCCCCTGTCAGCAACAGGGTGGCCAAGAGCACTGCGGAGTGAACCGATGCCATATTACAAGCAGTGCAAGTTAAGGAGCCCATCCCGGAAACATTTAAGAACATTTGTAAAGCACCCAGGAGCTCAATATCATCAGGACGTCCGAACCCCCCCCCAGTCCCCCCAACTCTCCGATCTCACCAGGAGCAAATCCACACAATTCTATATTCAGTCATTGTCGCTAAGGCGAGCATCTTGTAAATCCGGCGGTACCTGGCTCTTCTTGTTTCGCATCCCCCCCACATGCTTGGCAAACTTCGTGGCAGATTTCGCGTCTGTGAAATGGTGTACAGTTCCATCATACGTCACCTTCAACTTAGCCGGGTAGAGCAGGGAGTACGGGATCTGGGCTTGTAGCAACATGCGCTTGGCAGGCAAAAATTCCCTCCGTGCCGCCTGCACGGCAGGTGTAAAATCCGGGTAAAAGGAGATTATTTCCTTGATGTGATATTGAACCCTTCTCCCTCGCTAACCTGAGGATCTGATCCCGGTCCTGGTAATTCAAGATTTTCGCCAGGATGGGTCGTGGGGTCGCTCCGACCGGTGGCCGAGGGATCTGTGCGCCCGTTCCACCACAAAAACATTGGACAAATGGGGATCAAACAGTTCGTGCAGCAGATTAGTGACATACACCTCGATTTTGGACATGGCCGTCGTTTCCGGTATACCCGTTATGCGTAGATTGTTTCTACGTGACCTCGCCTCTAAATCTTCATTCTTTGCACGGATTATGCCCAGCAACTTATCCATGTGCAATAGGTGTTCCTTCGTCTCAACTTGAAATTCATTGAACTCTGTGTGCCTATTTTCCAGCATATCGAGCCGCTTTTCATGGGTATCCACCTGTTTTTTTACAGTGTCTAGTTGTCCCGTGAGGGTGTCCAGTTTAGTGTCGATGTTTCGTAGGCTGGATCGCATCTCCAACATTAGTGATCTCAGGTCCTCTCCCTGATCTTCTAGTGGCGAGTCCGCATTTCTGTCAGAGCTCGCCTCAGGCTCCGACTCCGTATGCCGCGTGGCCCTCTTGTTCTCAAAAGTCAACTTGGGCTGTTTGGCATCTTGCTTGCCCATTGTTGCAGGTTCACGAGAGGGAGCCAGTCAACCCGCTTTTGCGTCTCTCTGCCGCAGTCCCTGGACCACGCTGCCGCTTTTTGCACTCTGTTTATATCTCCCACCACATGTCCCTGCCCAGCGCGGGGCTTGTCTTCGCCACTCAAGCTCGTCCTGGGCCTAATATAGCATCCGTGCCTCTCACCACAGTCCATCAATGGAGCGAGTAGTTACGCCTAATTGGTATTTGTTTTGTTTTTATTTATTTGGGGGGGGGGGGGGGGGGATATTGCAAGGTGTCTTCCCAAGGATCTTACGTGCAAGGCTCACCTCCAACGGAGTCTCCCAGCCACCGATCCCTCAGGCATCCAGTTCCCCTCGACCAGGCAGCGCGGCAATAAAATGGCTGTTCAGTGCCTCCCGGATACGTGCCCCACAGTGACGATTGCTTGGCTCGGTATATCCTTAGTGTGCAAAGTCCCCAAGCCTCCCGTGCACAGGCCGGCTATCAGTGGCTATCTAGATATTATCCCCCCAGTACACCGCGGCCTCCTCAATCCCAAAGCCGTCGCCGTCTCACCTTGGGTGCCCACCGGGGCCTTCCGCGAGTCCCACACGGTGGAGCAATCTCGCTGGGGCTCCTCAGCACAAGGCCTACGTCGCCTTCCAGCGAGGTGATTAAGTAGGACCCTCCGCAGGAGTTCACCAAGCAGGGCCGGGCGCCCGTGTACAGCTGTCGATTTACGGCCTGGGGCCTCTGTCAGACCCCGGGCTCAATTTCCTCTCGCGTCTTCACGGCTGCCAGCTCCTGGCGCTATCTCACTCGGCGCTCCCCGGCTCTCGGCGTCCGTGCCCTCCGTCGCTGGTGTCAGAGCATCCAGGCGTGGACCACGGATTCTCCAATCATTAGGCAGTCACAGGGACACTACCGACAACCACTCTGTTTTGGTCGTCCACGTACGACTCCCGAGGGGAAACCTCGCCGGATTTTCTGGGCCAATTTACCTAGCGGTCGGCGTCCGCCTTCTCCGCAGTCGGTTTCTAGGCCGGTATGCCGAGTTACAGCCGCCGGGTGGATCTGCGTCCTCGTCCCGGGCCCGTGCGCGGCCTAGGGCAGTCGCCAATCCCGGGGCTCAGGTGATCCGCGTCCCCGTCACCTCTCCACCTCGCAGTGCGGCCTCGGCGCTCCCTCGTTGTGTTCGGCGGTTTCACACGCCGTGGGTGGACTCAGAGCTCAGAGTCTCGAGCGCTAGGTGCCTTAGCTGTTGGGCGGCACCGCTATAGGGTTTCAGCAGTACGGTTCACTCCTTATGTGTAGATTGTGAAGGATTTTGTCTCGGCCGGCAGGAGCTCGCCTAACTAGCGGCCATTCCGCAGCACGGCAGACCACGCCCCCGCATCTCTCCCATCCTTGATGCCTAGCGCCTCCTCAAAGTGCTCAGGCGACAACATAGAACCCCCGGGTTCAATCAATGTCAGAAGCGGGGTCGAGCAACATCGTTCCGACTCTGTCGTCGGGGATAAGAATGGGGCTGGCACCACCAATGGGCACTGGCTGCGCCGCACGCACAGACTTCGGGTCCGGCGCCAGAGGAGGTCGCGTTGGCACGACCGGCATCGACCCGGATCCATGAGGCCCCACCAGCACCGTGGCCGGAGCCGACGGCGTTGAACCAAATGGGACCTCTTCCGACTACGCAGGGCCAGAGCACTAACCAGCGTGGTTGGCCCGCTCAAATACACGGCGCATGGCCTCGTAAAATTCTTTTATCTGAGCGGGGGTCGCTCCGGCTCCTGGAAAGGGAGGGAGGCGCGAAGTCGACTCAGGCTCTGGCTCCGCTGAACTGTGCCTAGAGGGTCGGTGCTCCTTACCTCTTTTGTGGACGAACGACAGCCGAGGTGAAGATGAAGTCCGCTTGGACTTCTTCTTATGCATCTTCTGCGAGTGTCCTAAGGACCTTGAGTGGGAAGAAGAGGACTTAAGGCTCCGGGAGTGGTCCCGCGACGACCTCTTCCTCGATCGGGACCGTGACCTCCGCGGAGTCTCGCTCAACGGTGTCTACTGCTGGGCCACAAGGAGCTTCATCGCCCGCTCCCTCAAGGCCTTCGGAGCCATGGTCAAGCAGTCCGAGCACGACTGAGTCGTGGTCGCACTCGAGACACCAGAGACAGAAGAGGTGGGGGTCGGTTACAGACATCATGCAGTGGCAGGCACCACACAGATTGAAACCGGTCTTCCTCAAAGACATCCCTTGCACACGAAGTTGGAATTCTTTTTCAAATTCGACAAAAGTCGAGAAAAACTTGTCAAAAAGCGACACAGGGGTAGCTCTTCCCAGATTGGTGCTTGAATGGCGCAGAAAGAAAAGAACTGACGTCCGTGCGCCTGGGTGGCGCCTATATAGGTACTGCAATGTCATAACCGACGCCAATGACGTCACGCGGAGACGAATGGAGCTACCCGACAGCACATGCAAGGGGTATTGCTAAGCAAAAGTTTCCTGATCCAGCCTGACGCCTGGGAAATTATATGGTAAGGAACCTGCGGCTAGAAGTCTATCAGATTTGACACCATATTAGAGCTTATTTAGCTGCCATTCCTCTTGTAGAATGGCCTAGGACTTTGCCATTTATAGGTCTGTTCAATGTCCTTTGAGCTGATATAATACATATAACAATCCATTTTCAAGCCTTGTATTATTGCGATACTTCCTTTGATTTACATGTCCACAGGTTACAGTTTTGTGAAACCTTTTAGTCAGCTCAAGATAACATTTCAAGCATGTCTTGACATCTCAGGAATGCAATGACTGTCCAATTCAGAAAACGGTTGGCAGCACAATCTGTTGATTCATACGAAATGAAGATGGCACCTTTGCGATTAATCTACAGTTAGTTCTTTATTTTTGTCTAAATATAAATATGGTTTTCTGTAGATGAGAGGCTGGCTCACCATATACTATACCAAAAAGAGGTATACTGTGTAGTGAGTCCAGTGGATCTCCAGAAGTTGTACAGAGTCTAAATAGTACTAATGCTCGATTTTGTGGTAGTGTGGGCGAGCATTTAGGCTTATCAGAGTGTTGTGTTAATGCATTTGTTGTACACAGTGGCAATAAATGAGACACACACTCAATGAATAAATCTGAGACAAATTTATAAAAATAGTACTTTGGTATATTTATTTACTAAGACCACAAAACTTTCATAGAAGCAAATACGTTTTTAAAATAAAAATACTTTTCAGTTTCAAAAGTGGACACGGTGCAATTTTCAGTCTTTGCAATGTTACCCTATGGGAGAAAAACAATAAAGCGGTTTTGTAGGTAAGTACACAACTTACAGTTTCAGTCTTCGGGGTGTAGGGTTCGCACAGGGCAAGGTTCAGGTAAGCACCAACACTGCACCACCAGCGGCACAGGGGCATCCGTGTGCAGAGGTCAAATTTGGAGTTCGGGCCCAATGTTAACCAATGGAGACTGGGGTGCTTGAAGACACGCTGCTTGCAAGTATGTAAAGGAGCTGCTGGGTTCAAGCTTCTGAGGTTTAGGCCAGCACTGGGGTGTTTTGGGCCACAAGGCAGCACCAAACATACTCCACCAGCAGCACTGGGGTGCCGAGTGCACCCAATTTTCTCACATTGGCAACTTGCGGTGCGATCCAGAACTTGTGTTTAGCAATACCATGCAGTTTTGAAGTTGAGACATGGAGAATCTGCATAGGTAGACACCTAGAAAAGAAGTCCTTGTGTTTCCCAAGTTGTTGCCGAGTTCCACAGCCTTCATGCCATGGTAGATGAGGGCGTTGTCGAAGCAACTGACAATGGAGTAGATGGAATCGTTAACTTTGAAACTGGCAGACTCGCTGATGAGGCAACACACCAGGCCATTGATTAATGTGCTGGTATAGGGAAAACAACAGCTATAGCACTGGAACAGTGGGGTGACTTAACTTTGATGACTTGACTTCCGTCTAGAGAAACCAAACTGACAGCAAGCCTCTGGCCTCTAGAACTAGAGTGGACAGAACTTGTGGATTTCACTCACTGTCGTTTGAAGCAACTAAGCTGTTGTCAGTTTAGAAGAATGTGGTTTCCTCACTGATAAAACAGTTGACAGTGCTCACCATCATCTCCCCAGGCAGTAACACCTCCGCCGTTTTGACTGAAAATTCAGATTCCAAGAAGGAATGCTTGGTTTTTAGGCGCTGCATTCGTGGGCTTGCTGGTTTCTAAGGATATGTGATGAGAAAGAAGGCTCTTCACGGTCCCTTTCTCACATTATCTTCTTTTTCTGCTGCTCTCGCTCCTTTGCAGTCAACCAGCAGTCTATACCTTTAAACCAGACTCCGAGGATCAATGATCTGCAGAAGAAGCTCTCTCAGAAATCGGTTTTGGCACCGGGTGATATTCAAATATCCTCTTCAAATGTTTCAACTGTGTAGTACTGGAAGGCACTGATCTGCCATGCTCCTCTACCAAGGCCCATGCCAATCGCCTGTCTCTATCTTCTAGATTATTTTTGAACAGACTTAAAGCAAACCTCATGATATCTTGCATCATGATCTGGATTCAGGTAGGTTATACAGTGGGCATGCCTCTACACCTTCCTCCTTTCACCTTTGAAACATCACTCAAAAAAAGAATCGGTCAATGTTCTTTCATTAACAGCTGGCGCATAGTGAGGGTTTTGACATAGAAAATAATATTCTAGAAGAATTCTTTCAAAAACAAGTATTTTTTAAGAAACTGGAGGAAATCTCATGAGAGTTCCCTTCACACAGATCTGCAGTGCAAAATCCAGCACTTGGAGCCTCTCAGATGTGAATATGGGTGCCTAGCCCGCTTATTGGCCAGAGGTCTGGTAAAGTGATTTGGGTAGATTATAAGTTGCCAATGGCTTTTCTAATGATGCAGGTACACTGCAAGTGAAATGGATTACAGAGGGTTCACAGCCTGGTGGTTTCTTCAAATGGTTAGAAAATCTGTCCTCTCTCTGTGTACGTCACCACTGGGTGTCATCTAGGAATGATGCTTTGAGTAACCACGGCAGCCTCCAACAGTGGGTTCAATCCAACTCTAGTATTGTAAGCTCATTCCGTAGTGTTATGAGGAGAGAGTGTATTCTGTATGGTGGGCACAAGTTTAGGTGTGAGCAACTGGAAAAGATGGTGTACAATCACTAGAACGAGACTCAAGGACAAGAAGGCAAGAGAGTGGTGAGAGTAAAAAAATTCAGAAGTAGAAATCAGCTGGTCAATCTCCATGTCATGTGGGACACTTTCTACCACTTGTGGTTTTTAGCCAGAAGCACTTTGCATTCAGCGACCTGTAATTCTGAATGAGACATCATAATGATGGTAAGTTAGGTCCAACAGGCAAAATGTTATTTGATAGAAAGCCATGAGGACCACCAATGTATCACACATGGCACAAGGCTGATCACACCTATACCTCAAGTTGATCTGTCCTGGCTAAAAGCTACCTACAATTTGCATAAAACCAGGGTAGCTGAACCACATTTTTGAGGCATTCAATTAAAAAATAGGGGTATTCTATCACTTGCAATGGCCAAAATCTAGCCCAATGATCTACTTAAATATACTCGATCTTTGGGGTGAATTGTTGTGGACCATGTGTTAGAGGCTTAATAAGTTAGATATTGTAGGAAAGTGCCCCTTTTTGACATGGTCACACCCCCACCCCCCCCCCACCTTTTACCTGGTATTTGACAGATGTGCACTGGG
This sequence comes from Calotriton arnoldi, assembly GCA_963921515.1. Taxonomy (NCBI): domain Eukaryota; kingdom Metazoa; phylum Chordata; class Amphibia; order Caudata; family Salamandridae; genus Calotriton; species Calotriton arnoldi. The sequence goes on from CAWUFW010010489.1 coordinate 236,421, forward strand.
TTTCTGCTATCCAGTTCCCCAGTACCAGCTCGCTTTCCCTAAAACTGTTCAATTATTCTCCCAATTGGCAATACCTGAAGCACCTCCTGTAAGTTCCCACTAAATGGTACCCCTGGTACCTAGGGCAGGGAGGCTAAAGAGGGTTCCTAAAGGATGCAGCATGTATTGCGCCACCCTAATGGACCCCTCAGCACACTCACGCAAACTGCCACTTCAGGCTGCATGACATGGTGCAGAGAAGAAAATAAGTTACTTACCTGTAACTGTAGTTCTCCAGTATTGGAAGCTTTCATAGATTCACATGCTTGAATCATTCCCAGTCGTCGAGATGGGAGTCCCCGGTACATCAAAAAAGCAATGCTAAACCAATACAAAGCAGAAATTAGGCCTAGGCCCATTTCAGTTCTGTAACCCATATCTCTCGTTTTGTAAAAGAGACCAAAAGTAATTCTTGAACTAATCAGGACCCTTCACCCTCTAGAACACTCCTGAGAGAACCTTAGACCTTCGGATTTTCAGAGCACTTGTGCAAAAGATAACCCTGGAAAAATCCAAAGGGAAGTCTCTCAGGGGAGGAGGGCGGGTCGCATGTGAATCTATGAAAGCTTCAAATACTGGAGAACTACAGTTACAGGTAAGTAACTTATTTTCTTACTCCAGTATTGGAATTTTCATAGATTCACATGCTTGAATCAGAGTAGCTAGCAGTCAGTAGCACATTTTTTTCTCTACTTAAATAAATGTAAGAGTGTGCTTTAAATTGTCAACCTATAGGAAAGAAAGATTTAATTGAAAAAACCATAGTCCCCAAACTGATAAATACTCCATGCTTAATATCTACAAATTTAAAACACCATAAAAACAAACCCTTATCAGGGTAAATATCACATTATAAACATCTACACAAAAAGACATTTATATGAAATAAAATGTGCGTAGTCTTACAGTAGAAAGGAAGGAGGGATGAAGGAGAGAGCTCACAGTCACTGGATAAGGTTCCTCAGCACCGCCTGTCCAACTGCCACATCATTATTAGCGGCTGCATCCAAGCAGTAATGTCTGGTGAAGGTGTGAGTACTCTTCCAGGTAGCAGCACTGCATATATCCTGGATAGGTACGCCAGCAAACAAAGCAGTGGATGTAGAGATTGCTCTCGTAGAGTGAGCACGCAGCTGTGCTCGCAGAGGTTTTCCTGCTGCTTGATGGCAATATTGGATTGCATTCGAGATCCATCGAGAAATTCCCCTCTTGGAAAGAGGATAGCCCTTTCTGGGTGCGCTGAAGGATACAAAAAGCTGTGACGATTTGCGAAAAGCTTTTGTTCTTTGTAGATAAAATTTCAGACAACGCTGAATATCCAGCAAATGAAGATCTCTTTCCGCTGCAGTAGTTGGTAGAGGGAAGAATGTCTTAAGGATAAGAGGTTCATTCAAATGAAAGTCTGATGACACCTTGGGGATAAACTTGGGATTAGTACGAAGGACTTCTCGATCATCCCTAAACTGTAGAAACGGTTACTGTATGGTCAGGGCCTGAATTTCTCCAACTCTCCTGGCCGGTGTCAGCGCCAGGAGAAGAGCCACCTTCCAAGAAAGGAACTTAAGGTCCGCTTTATAAATGGATTCAAAGGGATGTTTCATGAGTTGTGATAATACTATATTAAGATGCCAGAGAGGTGGCGGAGGCTTAACCGGAGGAAAAGTACGGAATAGGCCTCATGAACTGCTTTATGATTCTTTCGGACCACAACGATGGTCCTGAGGATGTCCTCCTCAAGCGAGATACAGCAGCTAGATGGACTTTAATTGACGCATGTGCTAGTCCAGATTTTGCCAACAGCAGAATGTAAGTAAGGATCTCATGAGATGAGGATCTTAAGAGGATGAACATTAGAATCCCGGCACCATATACAGAATCTCTTCCATTTCATCCTGTACGTCTTATTCATACTCTGCGCCCGGGCATTTGAAAGAACATCCCTGCATTCAGATGGGATTTCTAGATATTGAAATTCACAGTGTTCAGGGGCCATGCTGCTAAGCGAAGCGATTTGGGATCTGGATGTAGCACTTGTCCCTGCGACATCGTCAGAAGAGATGGAATGGGATTAAGGAGAGAGAATAGGTTGTGCCTCCGAAAGAAGGAGAGGTTCTGTGAACCAATGTTGTCGGGGCCACGATGGGGCTATTAGGATCATTCTGCACGGCTCTGTCTTGATCTTCATGAGCAGTCGTGGTAGGAGGAGAAATTGGCGGAAAAGCGTAGGGAAAGATGCCTGACCATGCCATCAAAAATGCATTCCCCCAGGATCCCGGTTGGTGACGCCAACTTGCGAAGTACCGGCATTTCTTGTTCTGAGCTGTTGCAAAGAGGTCCACTGTTGGCCTGCCCCATTTTAGAAAATGCTGTCTAGGGTTTTCTGATGGATTTCCCATTCGTGGCAGGTAGACTTGAGTCTGCTTAACGTGTCTGCCGTGACATTTTGATCCCCCGGAAGGTGTTCTGCCTTAAGTGAAATTCCGTTCTGCAAAGCCCATCTCCAGATGCACTAGGCTTCTTGAGATAGGGGAAAAGATCTTGTGCCGCCTTGCTTGCTGAGATAATGCATTGCTGTTGTGTTGTCTGTCCTGATCAGCACAGTCGAGTTCTTTATCTTCGGCAGAAATGCCTTAAATGCTAATCTCACTGCTCTAAGCTCCAGCAAATTGATGTGAAGCTGCTGGTCTTGACACTGCCAACGCCCACGGACCTGGAGGTCTGGAAGGAAGGCTCCCCAACCTCCCAGAGAAGCATCGGTGGTGATCACATGTGCAGCCAGCATGGTGAGAAAGGAAAGACCAACGGAAATGTTTTGACGTCAAGTCCACCAAGACACAGTGTGGATCATACCTGGCGTGACTGTAATGACATCCTCGAAGGAACCTACTGCTTGACGCCATTGCCAATCCAGCTCCTCCTGCAATGGACGCATCTTCAACCGGCAGAAGGGTATGAGAGGGATGCAAGATACATTGTTCGCAGGAGTGACTTGTATCGGCGAACTGAAAGTGACTTTCATTTTGCGAATGATCGGGCCAGTGAAATTAGTTTTGTTTGTCTCTCGACACAGGGAAACGCCTTGTTTACTGTGGTGTCCAAAACTGCTCCTAAGAAGGTGATGTTCGTGGAGGGGTGCAGAGATGACTTTTCCTCGTTCCGAGTCAGGCCCAACTCGGCAAACAGTCTTGTACATGCTAACGTGGACGACTGAACAGCTGCGTGTGAAGGTGCTTTGATTAGACAATCATCCAGGTAAGGAAACACCCGATGCCTTTGCTTCCTCAGAAAAGCTGCTACTGGAGCAAGACATTTGGTGAAAATTCTTGGAGCCGACTTGAGGCCAAATGGCAGTACCTTGAACTGGTAATGGCTTCCGGCTACGGCAATTCGAAGGTACTGCCTGTGGGAGGGATGGATGGGGATGTGAAAATATGCATCTTGTAAGTCTAAGGTGGTCATATGATCCCCTGGGTTTAAAAGTAAATAGAATGTCCTGAAGAGAGACCATGCGGAAGGACTGCTTTTTGAGATAAGTGTTTAGAGCTCTCAAATCCAGGATCAGACGCCATTGCCGTAAGTTCTTGCGTACCAGAAAGAAACGGGAATAGAATCCCTTCCCTCTCTGGGAGTTTGGCACCGGTTCTATTGCTCCTTTTCGGAGCATTGTAAGAATTTCCAAACGCATGAAATGTAGGTGTTTTACCTTTTGCCATCCTGGAGTACAGGGTGGGATATGGAGAAACTCCAACGTATGGCCGAATTGTATTAGATTGAGGACCCATCGGTCCGTGGTTATTTTTTGCCACTGGTGAAGGTGAAAAGAAATTTGCCCCCCTAGGGGAACTTGGAAAGGTGGGAATAAAAATAGCCGGAGCCTGAAGTTTGTCATTGACGTCGTGAGGTGTCCTTTCCCTGACGTCCTGCTCTTCCTCTAGGGGCAGATTTAGAATACGCCCCCGACTGCGGCTGTCGTTGAACATACTGCTGTCGATATGGCTGGGAAGATTTAGCGTACAAGGGGTATCTATACTGCTGAAATCCTCCCCTGTAGGCAGGAAGGCCCCTTCCTCTAGTTCCTCAACAGGGCATTTTCCGATACTGAAGCGTCCCTAGAGCCTTCGCTGTGTCAGTATCTTTCTTAATACCTTGTAGCGCATCGTCGATGTGCTTCCCAAATAAAGCCTCTCCATCGAATGGAAGGTCTAGGATCATATTTTGAACTTCCGGTCTAAACGAAGTAGCTCAGAGCCATCCTTGACGGCGTAAAACCGCTGCACCCCCCAGCGATCTGAATGCTGTAGTTGCGATATCCATTGCACAATCTATCACCTCAGCAGATGCTCGCTCGCCCTTCTGGAGAATTTTCTTAACTTCTGGTTTGCTCTCTTCAGGAAGCTGATCCATATACGGAGCCAGGTCACGCCACATTTGTCTGTCATATCTACCCAGTATGGCAAGGGCATTAGCTGCTCTGACCAACAGAGCTGACATTGATGAAAAACGCTTACCGGCGTTATCCAGGCGCCTGCCTTCCTTATCAGGAGGTCTGGTAATGGGTACCGATGGGTTTTTGGATTTTCGCTGAGCTGTCTGAGAAATAACCGAATACGGGTTGGGATGGCCCACCAAACAGGCTGAAGCATCCTCTGGGGCCTTGTATTTCTTCTCCAACCTGGATAGTACTGGTGTCACTGTCGCTGGTGTTTTCATGACCTTGAGTCCTTCCTCCCATACATGGCCTATAATGGGAATAGCCCTCACTGATTTCCTAAAGGACTCTTTAAAATCATAAAAAACAGTCCGTTTGGGTAGCCGGCATAGGTAGATCAAATCTCTTTGCAGCTCTCTCTAACAAGTTATGAAACCCACCAATATCCTCTGGTGGGGAGTCAACGGGCACTGGAGAAGGAGAAGAAGGTGTGGGAATGAGGTAGTCGTCCCACTCTATGTGGATCTCTAAGCTCTCCCTCTTCCTGATCATCATCCGTAGTGACCGGATCCTGTTGAGGGACCGATGGAGGTGATTTCTGTAGAGGTTGCGTCAGTATAGTTTGAACCCTCTTCGGAGTAGACGGAATAGAACGTGGACGAGGCACTACTGATGGTATTTCCTGAGGTGCAGGAGTTGGGGGAAATCTCTTCCTGTAGTCAGCCAACATGAATTGTCGGTCCGTTAATAAAGAAGAAGGCTTGCAAACTACCTCCTCCTGATAATCCTGATAGTATTGTTGCTGAGGCGTATAGTCTTGATATTCTCCATACTCCTCCTCAAAATCATCCTCCTGACACTTAATGTGCAGCTGGTACGGGCTACTTGCATAGCCAAAGGGCCCATCATCATCTTCCTCAGAATCCTGCTCTTCCAACAGGTGAGAAGGTAAAAGAGGTGTAATCTTGCTAGGTGAGGTAATTGCCGGTGTAATTTTCCTTGTTCTAGTTTTTGCTGTTTTATCTGGTGTTTTTTCCCTCGTCGACGGGCCCGTTGACGAGATCGCCGACACCATCGTCGGAGATACAGCCGTTGACGGTGATTTGGAAACCATTGGCGATGGTATAACCGCAGAAGTCGTTGTTACAGTCGTTGTCGACCTTGCCGTCGTCGCGGTCTTCATCGACGCAGTCGTCAACGATACCGGCGTCGACATCATACTCTATGGTAACAAAACCTTAGACGACGGAGCCCCCCAACGCCGCCGTTGACGCCTTCTTTGACGACAGGTGAACTTCAACCTTCATCGACGACGACAGATGGTTTCTTAGTCGACGGTACCGTCGAGGATGGAGCTTTCGTCGACGACTTTCCTTCAGGAGGCACTGAAGAAAGGCTTTTTAAAGGAGTGCCTGACTTGAGGGGTGTTTTAGGCGGCTCAGAACTCGCCTTTTTTGGTTGTTTATCCCCCGAAGAATGTCCCTTCCTCTCCTTTTCACGTTTGTGAGGAGATTTTGAGGGACTGCGCCCATGTGACCCATGAAAGGTCTTTTTAAGGGCCTTTCCTGGATGCTCACCAGATGAATGGGTGTGAGGTGATCTCCTCTTATGGAACCTCCTGGATGAAAAAGAGGATGCCTCATCACTGTCCTCACTTGAAATCACCTCTTTTCTGGCTTTCAGTTTCTGAAGCCATATAAGAAGGCGCCCCATACGATCGCTTAAGGTTTTATTAGAAAAGGTATGACATACCTTGCATTCCTTTGCCTTATGGTTGGTGTTAGAAGGTGGTTCTGACCATCTGAGCCGCCCGGATTTTTCGCTTTTTGAACACCTCATTGTTGAGCTTTTACTGTGGGAGAGCCTCAAAAGTTGGGACTCACCCACAGTGAACTCATGATGAAAGAGACTGCATGTGGATTTTACCGGTGTCCCCCTGGTAAGAGTAGGCCGCTGAAAGGTACATGCAGACACGTGTGTACATGCGTGTGCACACGTGTAGGGGCTGCGCAGGGGAGATTCCTGGCGTGCGCAGCCTAGGAGCAGGTACAGATTGAATGGTGTGGAGGAATTATGCAGAACTGGGTGATGACATGGAATAGGCTTTATACAATGGGAAGAAACATGTAAGGGAAAGTCAGTGTGCTTTACTGTTTTCACTGAAAGACCATTTCATTATTCCTCTATGAGGAGGGGGATCACCTGGGATAGTTTCACTTCCCTAGGGCCTACAAATTCCAGACACGCACTAAAGTCCACTGTAACTTAGGTGAGAAGAAGTATTCTGCAGAGTCCAAAGTTATATCTGTATTGCTTTTGGGTCATCCAGAAATGTCATATTCCTCTGAGTCAGCTCCTAAGCAGAGCCTGGCTGGGGCGGACCCTGCCAGGCTGGATTAATGACCTTCCTCCCCAAGCTGTAGCATCAGAGGCCTAGCCCTTCACTACAAGCATTCCAAGGGCTAAGGTCTCCTCTCCAAGAGGGAGAGAAGATGGGTGGAGCTACACGGTTATCCATCAGCAGCTGTCACCTGGTGCCAGGCACCAAGCTGCTCTGGAGAGAAGGCAGCAAGGGGGGAATGGGCTTTCAGAGACCATGTGGCATGAGACCCCTGGACGATGCCATTTTGAACTAACCCAGAGGCCTGGGTAGGAAGGAGGGAGCAGGGGCAGAGAGGCGAGGTGTCGCTGTTTGATAGGGCAAGCAGACTTCCTGCCAGCCCCCTCAAAATTCTTTTAAAAGAGTTTGCAGAGGAAGAGGAGCTCTCTCTGGGGTGTGGTCTGCTGAGGAAGACTGGTGCTGGTGCCATGGGCAGCTTGAAGGAAGAACCTCCAGACTGGCCCAGGACCCTGACTTGCGTCACAAGGAGAGACCAGGACCAGTGAGCAGAAGCGTGGGCCCCCGCGCAAGGAGAACAGAGGCCCAGGAGGAGAGCCAGGCGAAAGGCTGGCGCAGGGAGCCAGTGAAGACAGCTCCCTGCTGAGTTCATCCTCCTTGAGACCAGGAGGGCAAAGGAAAGTGCTCCCAGTGGCGGGGGCGCACCACCAGGAGCAAGAAGAGGCCAAAATGGGGAAGATCGGTCCCCTGGGGGCTGAGATATGCCCCCCCCCCCCCCCAGAAGGTAGGCGACCTTTGACCTCTAAGAAGATCAATGACGAAGCGCGTGGGGCTCCGCCGCTGGTCTCAAATATGCCCACCTTCCCCCAAATTATGTGGGGAAGGTGAGCAACCCAGGGGTGGCCCATGGTAGTGGGTGGCCCCAAAGGAGGGTAGTTCTCGAGCGAGGGTGTGTAGTGGTAGCCCCTAGGTACACTAGGTGGGCTAGGTAACTGACCCAGTGGAGATCTGAGAGGGGGTGATGGGCTCCCTGGATTCCAGGTGAAGGGTTGGTGGTGGACCCTGAGGTGTCAGGGCCGGGTAGGTGGTTACCCAAGGAAGCAACAAGATGTCATTCTGAAGCTTGTGTTGTGAATCTGAAGTGGTGGCTGGGGCAATGCCTAGCCGGTGACCAGTCAGGTAGGTCCTGTGGGGGTTGGACCCCAGGACCAGGAGCATGGGGGTGTGCTCCTAGCTCGAGGCAGGAGGTGGACTTCTGCCTGGTAGTACCACCCTAAACACAGGTGGGGCCCATCTTAAGTGAAGGGACCCTATGCTTCAGAGGAGGGTGGTGCAGGCCAAGACGGGATCTTGAGGGTCCCTGGCTGATGGAGGTAGTACCGCCCTGAAGACAGGTGAGGCCCATCTTAAGTGAAGGGACTCTGTGCTTCAGAGGAGGGCGGTGCAGGCTTAGCTGGGATCTTAAGGGTCCCTTGCTGAGTGTGGTAGTACCACCCTGAAGGCAGGTGGGGGCTATCTTAAGTGAAGGGACCCTGCTCTTCAGAAGGGGGTGGTGCAGGCCATCCAGGGATCATGAGGGTCCCTGGACGGTCTCCCAAAGCGCTGCACGGAGACCGAGGAGAGCTCTGAGAGGTGGGCCTGGGTGTAGCTAACTCGGGGCCCACGGGCTCTCTAAGGGTATTCCGGGAGGAGAGCGCGCCTCTCGGAGGGAAGGGTGCATAGGCCCTGTTCTCGCAGCAGAGAACCAGGAGAGGGTCTAGGTTCCCTGGGTAGTTTCCATGTGGAGCTACTAACGGGGGGAATGAGCTGTAGGATGTCTGACAAGGCACCCTCAGTGTTCCTCCCAGGCACTGCCAGTGTGGCCGGTCTGAGGTCCTATCAGGGAGCCAGGACAGTGGCCAAAGGTGCTTTTCTGTGTGGGAAAAGTACGAGTGGCTGTGCTTTCTTTAGGGAAGACAGTCATCCCGAAAGGGTGGTGGCAGCTGAATGACCCCAGCGGCAGGATGAGGGTCCGGAGAGGTTGCATCTTTGGGGTGCAAGGACCAAAAGGAGAGAGGGTACTGGTTGGAACAATCTCCGGAAAGGAGACCAGCTAGTGACCCAGGGGATGGGATGTAGACCTATCCCAGAAGACCGCATCGGTGCTGAGGCACTGTACCCTTGTCCAGAGAAGTGGTAGGCATAGTGTTGCTTGACCAAGGGCAAAGGTAGGCCTAGTTAGGCTGAGTCCATGGAGACAGTGAGTGACCTAGAGGTATCTAACCTAGAGCCCGAAGGGTTCTTAGGGTAGTCTGGGATCCCTGGAATGGGTGGAGGTCTCATGGATGGGAGGAGGAGGTGGTCTGAGCGGATAACTGGTGAGTAAGGGGGGTCTGGTCAGAACCCCTTATAACTAGTTATCGCCGACTACGGGAAGAGTACCCATGTAAAGTGGCTAATACTTCCCTGTAGGAATCAGCTGGGCGCAGCGTGTGTTAGAAGGTGGTTCTGACCATCTGAGCCGCCCGGATTTTTTGCTTTTTGAACACCTCATTGTTGAGCTTTTACTGTGGGAGAGCCTCATAAGTTGGGACTCGCCCACAGTGAACTCATGATGAAAGAGACTGCATGTGGATTTTACCGGTGTCCCCCTGGTGAGAGTAGGCCGCTGCGCTGCAGCCGGAGTAAGGGGCACCGGGCTGGGTACATGCAGACACGTGTGTACATGCGTGTGCACACGTGTAGGGGCTGCGCAGGGAAGATTCCTGCCGTGCGCAGCCCAGGAGCAGGTACAGATTGAATGGTGTGGAGGAATTATGCAGAACTGGGTGGTGACATGGAATAGGCTTTATACAATGAGAAGAAACATGTAAGGGAAAGTCAGTGTGCTTTACGGTTTTCACTGAAAGACCATTTCATTACTCCTCTATGAGGAGGGGGATCACCTGGGATAGTTTCACTTCCCTAGGGCCTACAAATTCCAGACACGCACTAAAGTCCACTGTAACTTAGGTGAGAAGTACTATTCTGCAGGGTCCAAAGTCATATCTGTACTGCTTTTGGGTCATCCAGAAATGTCATATTCCTCTGAGTCCGCTCCTAACCAGAGCCTGGCAGGGGCTGACCCTGCCAGGCTGAATTAATGACCTTCCTCTCCAAGCTGTAGCATCAGAGGCCTAGCCCTTCACTACAAGCATTCCAAGGGCTAAGGTCTCCTCTCCAAGAGGGAGAGAAGATGGGTGGAGCTACACGGTTATCCATCAGCAGCCGTCACCTGGTGCCAGGCACCAAGCTGCTCTGGAGAGAAGGCAGCAGGGGGGGGGGGAGGGGCTTTCAGAGACCATGTGGCATGAGACCCCTGGACGCCGCCATTTTGAACTAACCCAGAGGCCTGGGCAGGAAGGAGGGAGCAGGGGCAGAGAGGTGAGGTGTCGCTGTTTGATAGGGCAAGCAGAGACTTCCTGCCAGCCCCCTCCAAATTCTTTTAAAAGAGTTTGCACAGGAAGAGGAGCTCTCTCTGGGGTGTGGACTGCTGAGGAAGACTGGTGCTGGAGCCTGGCGCCATGGGCAGCTGGAAGGAAGAACTTCCAGACTGGCCCAGGACCCTGACTTGCGCCACAAGGGGAGACCAGGACCAGTGAGCAGAAGCCTGGGCCCCTGCGCAAGGAGAAGTGAGGCCCAGGAGGAGAGCCAGGCAAAAGGCTGGCACAGGGAGCCAGTGAAGACAGCTCCCTGCTGCGTTCATCCTCCTTGAGACCAGGAGGGCGAAGAAAAGTGCTCCCAGTGGCAGTCGCGCGCCACCAGGAGCAAGAAGAGGCCAAAATGGGGAAGATCGATCCCCTGGGGGCTGAGATATGCCCCCCAGAAGGTAGGCGACCTTTGACCTCTAAGAAGATCGACGACCAAGCGCGAGGGGCTCCACCCCCGGTCTCAAATATGCCCCAGGGGTGGGTCAGGTCCCAGGGGCTGCGCCCACAAGAAGAAAAGTCGGGGAGCGCCGTCGCGCTCCCCGTGAAAACTGGCCACGCGGGGTGCCAGGAGCGGAGATCGGGGCGCGCCATCACGCCCCCCGGGGAATGGAGAGAGTGGCCCGGGATCCCAACTCCGGGCCCCGAATCACCGAAGTACAGCCGGGGAGCACCGTCGCGCTCCCCGTGAAAATTGCCCCAACAGGGGTGCCAGGAGCTCACCCTGGCCCCCGAAGACACCGGAGGGAGGGGAGGGCCGTCGCGCCCCCCTTGAACATGTCTCTGGGGGCCCGGGATCCCAACTCCAGGCCCGCCGAAAATTAAGCCGGGGAGCACCGTCGCGCTCCCCGTGAAGAGGTCCAGGGGCCCGGGACCCCATCTCCGGGCCCCGAATGGAAGGAGGAGGGGGGGGAAGGGGGAGTGCCGCCGCACTCCCCCACAGCGGCGGGAAGGCGGGGGGAGTGCCGTCGCACTCCCCTGAAGACCCGCCACAGGAGGGGCCGCCTCCGTGTCTGCCCGCCGAAGCGGGCAGACCGAAATGGATACTCCGGCTCCCGCGGCCGCACATGAGGGTGCGGGCCGGGCGGGGAGCCGGCGGGAGCCCAACATTTGGGGAGCGAAAAGGTGCAAAACAGCCAGAGCAGCCGGGGGTGGGCTCCCCGAGCTGCATAACTCACCCGGGGGTCCGGGCCCCCCCACGAGTATCTGAAGCGGCGTGAGGCCGCCCGCCGGGCAGCACGGCTCTCTCCGGATCAGCGGGGGAGCCGCTGCTCAGTTATGCAGGACCACGGAGCGCTTCGCGCCATAATGCCTTGCAGGCCCGGACCGGCCTGCAAGGAAAAGAAGATGGTTTTCGGTTTGTGGTGGCCCCAGGACGGGGTCACCGCCAAATGCCTGAAAAGGTGCAGGGGGAGCTGCAGGAGCAACGCAGTCTCCCCCAGCACGAAGAGGAAAATCCCCCCCTAAGTCTCTGGGGACTCCAAAGAAATAACCCCTCATGTGCTCAGCTTGCAGTCAAAGCATCCCGGGCTGGAACTTTTGTTCTGCAGCTGGGGGTGCATTAGGGACTGCCTCAATGTATGGAGGGCTGTGCTGGGAATGTCTGGAGAAGGGCATCCCCTGGAGGTGAAGAGTTGCAATTGCACGAGAAATGCATTTACCAATGTTATTTCTATGGTGGGACTGTAAGTCACATGTGTAATGTGAATTCATAAGCAAAGTGGGGTTATGTTGCCAGACATTCCAGCTAGGGTGTCTGGCTGTATATGCTTAACGCACAAGTTACTAACTTGTGTAACGATATATCTGTAAGAGACAGTAGTTAGTGACAGATTCCTTACCTTAGAATATCCCCAGGCGTCAGGCTGGATCCGGAAAGTTTTTGCGTAGCAGTACCCTTGCGCGTCGGTAGGCGGCGCCGTGCGGCTCCGCGTCCGTCGTCGGCGTCGTGATTGCCGGGATGACGTCGCGGGCAGTACTTAGACGCCGCCCCTGCGCGCTGACGTCAGTTCTGTACACGACTTTCCGCGCCAGGAACGCAGAGCCATGCAAGAAGCTGACATAGGTGTCTGAAAATACTAGGGCCCTGAAAGGGATGTCCTTAACCCTAGAAATCAGTTCGCAGAACGGGGAGGATGGTGGGGCGGTAAGGAATCTGTCACTAACTACTGTCTCTTACAGATATATCGTTACACAAGTTAGTAACTTGTGCATCTGAAAGAGACACGTTAGTGACAGATTCCTTACCTTAGAATAGATACCCCAGCAATACCAACCCCGGTGGTGGGTCTGCGAACAAAGATCAGACAAGGAAGTCCCGGAGGACAGAACGGCCAAAGAAGCCGTCCCTCCGGACCTGACTGTCAAGGCAGTAATGCTTGGTAAACGTGTGCAGCGAGGCCCACGTAGCTGCCTGACATATATCCTGCAGCGGAACACCGCGGCCTAAGGCCGTGGTAGCAGCCGTTGCCCTGGTGGAATGGGCACGCAGCCCAACAGGAGGCTCCTTCTTAGCCAAAGAATAGCAGGCTTTGATACACAAGGTTACCCAGCGGGAGATGGTTCTCTTGTGCACCGCCCGACCTTTTTGGCGCCCACGTAGCCAACAAAGAGCTGGTCATCCACCCGGAAGTGTTGTGTGCGGTTGATATAAAAGGAAAGCGCACGTTTTGGGTCCAGACGGTGGAGCCTCTCTTCCTCTCTGGAAGGATGCGGAGGTGGAAAGAAGGTGGGCAAAGTGATGGTCTGCCCAATGTGGAAGGCAGTAACCACCTTTGGCAAGAAGGACGGACGCGTCCTAAGAACAACCTAGTCTGGATGGACAGAAAGGGAGGTTTGCATGATAGAGCCTGGAGCTCACTCACCCGCCGAGCAGAGGTGATGGCCACCAGAAAGGCTGTCTTCAGAGTCAGAAGACGAAGAGGACAGTTATGTAGAGGCTCAAAGGGAGCGCACATAAGAAAGGTAAGAACCAAGTTCAAGGCCCACTGAGGCATCACAAACGGAACAGGAGGGAAGAGGTGTGTAATGCCTTTTAGAAACCTGTTAACAACAGGGGACTTGAAAAGGGAGGGCTGATCAGGAAGCCTGAGGAAGGCCGAGATGGCACAAAGATAGCCCTTGATGGTACCCAGGGCAGAACCCTGTTGGGCCAGGGAAAGAAGGAACAGGAGAACCTCAGAGAGAGGGGCAGAAAGGGATTCACAGCCTTTGCTGTGCACCATGCCACAAACTTGTTCCACCTGCAGGCGTATACCACCTTAGTGGAGGGACGCCTGGCTGCCAGAATCACATCACAAACTTCGGGAGGCAAGTCGAAAGGAATCAACTGCTGCCGCTCAATCTCCACGCAAGCAGGTGTAGACTGGACAGGTTCGGGTGGAGGACCGTCCCCTGCTGCTGTGACAGAAGATCCTCCTGAAGAGGCAGACGGATCGGGGGATCGACGCTCATACTGAGTAGCTCGGGATACCAAACTCTTCGAGCCCAGTCCGGAGCCACAAGGATGACTTGGGCCCGGTCGCGCCGAATCTTCTTCAACACTCTGGGTAGAAGTGGTATAGGCGGAAAAGCGTACAACAGACCGCAACTCCACTCGCGACGAAAAGCGTCGCCGAGCGAGTGCTGCCTTGGAAATTCCAACGCGCAGAACTGATGACATTGCGCGTTCTCTTCGGTGGCGAATAGATCTAACCAAGGCTCTCCCCACTGAAGAAAGAGTCCTTGCGCCACTTCCGAGTGAAGACGCCATTCGTGATCCATCATGCACCTGCGGCTGAGTTAGTCCGCCCTGGCGTTCAGGGAACCTGCCAGGTGTTGAACCATCAGGAAAATGCCCTGATGTTCCAGCCATGTCCAGAGGCGCAGAGCCTCCTGACATAGGGTCCACGACCCCACCCCGCCTACTGGAACGTCAGGTCCCACTGCAGAGCCCGCATATGCCATCTGGCATGATCGACCAGCAGGATGCAGGAGGCCATGAGGCCCAGCAGCCTCGGGGTCATCCGTACCGAAACCCAGGATAAAGGCTGAAAGATCGGAATCATAGCCTGAATATCCCAGACTCGCCGTTCGGGAGGATAGGCCCGAAACTGCGTCGTGTCCAGAACTGCTCCGATGAAAAGGAGCTGTGGAGAAGGAATCAGATGCGACTTCGGCACATTGATGGAGAACCCCAGCGAGTGCAGGAGTTCGGCCGTAGTCTGGAGGTGGGAGACGACTGCCTGGGACGAGCCCGCCTTCAGCAGCCAGTCGTCGAGGTAGGGGAAGACGGGAACCCCTGCCCGGCGCAGATGAGCTGCGACCACCGCCATCACTTTCGTGAACACCCGAGGGGCACTTGTAAGGCCAAAGGGGAGCACGGTGAACTGAAAATGCTCGAGGCCTACCGTGAACCGAAGGTAACGCCGGTGGGCCGGCAGGACGGGGATGTGAAAATAAGCGTCCTGCAAGTCCAACGCTACCAACCAGTCTCCAGGGTCGAGGGCAGTCAAGACCTGAGCTAGGGTGAGCATCTTGAACTTCTCCTTCCGGAGGAAGCGATTGACGTTCCGGAGGTCCAAGATAGGACGCATGTCCTCCTTGTCCTTTTTGGGCACCAGAAAGTAACAACCACGTCCTACTTCTGGGGTCGAAACGCGCTCGATGGCCCCCTTGGCCAAGAGGGCCGTGACATCCTTCTGCAGAAGCACCAAGTGATCCCCTGACATGCGGTGGAATTGAGGTGGCATGGCTGGGGGGGTGGTCTCGAAGGGGAGGGAGTAGCCCCTTCGGACAATGTCCAAGACCCACCTGTCCGAGGTGATGGGACGCCAGTGGTGAAGGTGATGGCGGACCCTGCCCCCTACTGGCGTGCTGTGCACCTGAAAGGAAGGACTAGGAGGGCTTGGAGGCCGCGGACGGGACGGAGTTGGTGGCCTGACCCGCACGCTGGTTGCCCGAACCGCCACGGCGGTAGCCACGTCCTCGGCCACGCGAAGACGCTTGCTGCGCGGGCCGGTGGCTGGGCAGTGGACGTGACTGGGCGCCCCTTCCGTGGCCACGAAAGGGGCGAAAAGCAGAGGTTAGCGGAGGGCGCACAACAGAAAGGCCCAGGGACTTGGCAGTAGCCCGTGAGTCCTTAAAACGCTCCAGCGCATGGTCTGCTTTGGAACCAAAAAGACCGACTCCATCAAAGGGCATGTCCATGAGTGTATTCTGGACATCACCCGAGAAACCAGTTGTTCTCAGCCAGGCGTGGCGACGCAGCGCCACCGTCGTTGCAAGCGATCTGCCCAGCGAGTCGGCGCTATCAAGGCCACAACGTATGGTGTATTTAGCCGCATCCCTACCTTCCGCAATGGTGCGGGTAAGCAGTGTCTGGACCTCCTCAGAACACTGGGGCAAAACAGTCGCCACCGAATCCCACAGGGAGTGGGTATATCGGCCCAAAAGGCAAGCGGTGTTGACGGACCGCAAGCCAGCACTGGAGGAAGAAAAAGCCTTCTTCCCAAACTGGTCCAGGCGTTTGGATTCCCTATCCGGAGGGGCGGTAGGGAAGGCGGTTTGGGAGGCAGAGGCTTGGACAACCAAGCTCTCGGGGTGGGATGTTGAGAGAGAAACAAGGGGTCGCCCGGAGCAGGGCGATGGCATCGGGCCACGTTCCTATCCACAGGAGCCCCTGTGGTGGGCTTGGACCAGGTGCCCAAAAGAACGTCAGACAGTGCATCATTAAACGGCAGCACAGTCTCCGTGGAGGAAGCTGCCGGCTGAAGCACTTCCGTCAGGAGATTAGTCCTGACAGCCACAGTAGGCAATTGGAGGTGCAAGGCTCCAGCTGCTCTACGCAACACCGTTGCGAAATTTGCTCCCTCCTCTGTAGCCACGGGAGGAGACAGCATGCCAGTGTCAGTGGAAGTGTCTAGACCACTGGCATCCCCAAGTTCCTCTGCCCAGTCCTCATCATACTCACACTGCTGTGTGAGAGGGTCTTCCGACCCCTCCCAGCTCTCCTGGTCCTCCTCTGGTGTAAAATATGGAGGAGGAGGGACATCTGGGACCCAAGGTCTCATCGGCGTCGAGCGACGTCGGTCCGGCTCCATGTCCGGAACCGGAGAGAACCGGGGACATCGGCGCCGGCGTGGTTAGGTCAACCGGCGTCGATCGGGGTTGCGGTACCACCGGAGCCGGGATCAAGGCTGGTGGGACAGGCGACGCCGGAGCAACCCCATCAGGGCCCGCGGGGCCCGAAGGCGCACCAGAGGGGCCTTGAGGCCCGAAGAGACTGGCCATGGCCGACAGGAATTCCTGTATCTCGGCCGGAGTCGCCCCCGAACCCAGGAAGGATGGGTAATGCGGGGGCGGCGCCACAGGCACATCCGGAGCCGCGGGGGCGGGTACGGTGCCGACAGGGGCCTCAGCCGAGTTGCAATATAGGGATATAGGCAATAAATACAGTCTTCATGAGGGTCATCTGTATAAAGCCTTTTCTTCGAGCAGGTAGCACAGTCTCTAAAAAAGACCCTTTTTTTCCTTTTCTGACAATTATGCTAGAATGTTGACAAACCAGCACTGAAGATGGATCCTGTAGATGTAGAATGTTGAAATGAAGCCAAGAACTCTTTCTAAATTCACTAAGAATAAGAGAAAACTGAGCAGAGCTCAGAGGAGACTCCCTAGCACAACGTGCAGTAGAAAATCTGACGGTCTAAGGTTCTCTCAGGAGTGTTCTAGAGGGTGAAGGGTCCTGATTGGTTCAAGAATTACTTTTGGTCTCTTTTACAAAACGAGAATTATGGGTTACAAAACTGAAATGGGCCTAGGCCTAGTTTCTGCTTTGTATTGGTTTAGCATTGCATTTTTCATGTACCAGGGACTCCCATCTCGACGACGGGAAATGATTCAAGCATGTGAATCTATGACAGTTCCAATACTGGAGTAAAAGTGAAGACACAACATGGTACACCTCCTGTGTGCCTTGCCAGCATACACTACGTGTAATATACTGTCCCCTGGCTAAGGGTACTCTCAGGGGCAGACAAAAAATCTATTATACTGCGATAACACAGGCTAAGAAGCAGTACTATGCAGCCCGCATTGAGCAGGCACATAATAATTCCAAGGAGATTTTCTCTATAGTTCAGAGTTTTACGTCCCCTGCGGCGCAATCGTGCTCACTTCCAGCCACAGAGGGCTGGTGTAATACTCTATCCAATTTCTTTATGGATAAAATACGCACGATTCAGGCGGCCTTCACTTCTTGTCCCGGACCTTCTTCTGACCCTGTGCCTACTGCCATTTTGCCTGTTGCCACCAGGCACGCTCTGCGGGCCTTCTCTTCTGTGGATTTGTCTAGCTCTCTTAAAATCCTGAAGGGCTTGAAATCGGGTTCGCCCACGGACCCCTGCGCGGCGAGATTGTTAGCCGCAGTCGCGGAGATTATTAACCCCGAAGTTAATGCAATTATAAACGCCTCCCTTCGGGAGGCTCGGGTACCAGAGGCCTGGAAACAGGCAAAAATCCTTCCCCTCCTGAAAAAGCCCACTCTTGATCCCCTGATCCCAGGGAACTATCGCCCTATTTCCCTCCTGCCCAGTTTAGCAAAAGTCTGTGAGAAGGTGGTGACCAGACAACTTACGGAGTTTGTTGAAGGGTCTGATGTTCTTCATCCAGCACAGTCTGGGTTTCGCTCCTCCTACAGCACAGAGACAGCACTGGTGGAGATTTCCGAGGCCATTCGCGAGTGTTTACATGCCGGTGGGAGAGCAGCATTGGTAATGCTCGACCTATCGGCGGCATTCGACACGGTCCAGCACTCACTGCTACTCGCCCGACTCACTGAGATTGGTGTCTCAGGCGCCGCCTGGGGCTGGCCGAGGTCCTTCCTTGAGGGGCGGGCTCAACAGGTCTGGCTGCCGCCGGCCGCATCAACCCCGCAGCCGGTCACCACTGGTGTCCCGCAAGGGTCTTCCCTTAGCCCCCTTCTTTTTAACATCTACGTTACTCCTCTGGTCTATCTAGCCGAGCACTTGGGGGCTAAGGTGATAGCCTACGCAGACGACACCCAGCTTCTCTTTACCTGGGAAAAGGATGAGGATTCTGTATCCTTTGTTCAGCACTGCTTGTCTTCGGTTTTTGAGTGGCTTGCGGCCGCTCAACTCAAATGCAACGAAGACAAGTCAGAGATCCTACTCTACGGTAAATTAGCTACGGGCTTCAGAGATACGATCTGGCCTCCTGGGTTCCCCCTACCAACCTCTAATGGAAAATCCGCAAAGAACCTGGGTGTGTGGTTTGAGGATAACCTCTCCTTCTCTGCTCAGGTAAAAAAGCTCTCAGGCAGCTGCTTTGGCCTTCTCAAAAACGCTAAGGAGTTTTCTCCCTCTACTCCCTAGGCCTGCCAAAGAGACGGTTATCCGTGCCTTGATCCTTTCTCGATTGGACTACGCTAATGCGTTGTATGTGGGCATCCCTGGATACTCCTTGAATAGACTCCAAATCATTCAGAATGCGGCCGCCAGGCTGCTATTGGGAATCGCTAAGAGGAGCAGCGTGCGCGATCATCTCCGCCTACTCCACTGGCTTCCCGTGGCAGATCGGGTCAAATTTAAATCCCTGGTCATTGCCCATCAAGCCCTTTACGGTCTTGGCCCCGCCCATTTACAGAAGCGGTTTTCCTTTTATGTCCCGCTGAGACAACTGCGCTCATCAGCTCTTCTCCTAGCTAAAGTGCCCCGCTTCATTCGCCACAAGATGGGCGGCTGTTCATTGGCCGTTAAGGCTGCCCAGGCTTGGAATGCCCTTCCGTTTCTATTGCGTAATACTGAAGACCCGTTAGCCTTCAAGAAACTTTTAAAAACTCACCATTTTCCTTAATGATGGTGGTACAGTTCGGTGACTCCTCTTGGACTCGCACCGGGACACTCCTCGGAGTAGCTGTGCGCGTTATAAGAGTATATAACATATCATAACATAAGAAATGCGTTACTTACCTGTAACTGCAGTTATCCAGTATTGGTATCTTTCATAGATTCACATGCCTGAATCATTCCCCGTCGTCGAGATGGGAGTCCCCGGTACATTAGAAAAGTAATGTCCCATTAGACATACAAAACCATAGGCCTAAGGCCTCTCATTAGTAACATATCCAGGTCCTTTTGTGAAAAGGACCGAACTCTAAACAGCCAATCAGATGCTACCACCCTTTGGAACCTTCCTGGCAGGAGCTCTGGTCCCTCAGATTTTCGTAAGCGGAGTGCTATATAACAGTATCACTGAGAGAACCCAAAGAGCCTTTCCAAGGGAGGTGGGTGGGTTGCATGTGAATCTATGAAAGATACCAATACTGGATAACTGCAGTTACAGGTAAGTAACGCATTTCTTATCCAGTATTAGGGTATCTTTCATAGATTCACATGCCTGAATCAGAGTAGCAAGCAATAGTGAGCACATTTCTTTTTCCCCATAATGGGTATACATGCATTGGTTCAGAAAAAACCATATTTGTACCTCTCAGTATATCACCAATATAGTGCGTAATAATAATCAGATATGAAGGTAATAGAAATGTGCGGTAAAACAAAGGTTGGTGGGAAGGAAGAAAGGCTCACCTCTATTGAAATAGATGACGTAGTACTGCCTGTCCAACTGCAGCGTCCTTCGCCAGTTCTGAATCCAAGCAGTAATGCCTGGTAAATGTGTGCGGCGTTTTCCATGTCGCCGCTCTGCAAATGTCCACAATAGGGACGCCGGCAAACAATGCCATGGACGTAGAGACTGCCCTGGTGGAATGGGCACGAATTGTAGTTTGTAAGGGCTGACCAGCCTGCTGGTGGCATAAAGCGATAGCGCTAGAGATCCACCTAGAGATACTTTGCTTCGAAAGGGGGCAACCTTTCCTAGGTACACTGTAGGCCACAAAAAGTTGGTTGGACTTTCGGAATGGTCTTGTCCTGTGAAGGTAGAATTTAAGGCAGCGTTTCAGATCCAAGGAATGAAGAGCCTTCTCTGCTGGTGTTTGAGGATTTGGGAAGAAGGTCTTCAAAACAATGGGTTCGTTAAGATGGAAGTGCGATGGCACTTTAGGGATAAACTTTGGGTTAGTTCGAAGAATAACCCTATCGTCCTTGAATTGCATAAATGGATGCTGTATTGTAAAAGCGTGAAGCTCACTGACTCGTCTTGCTGAAGCAAGGGCTAGCAGAAGTGCAGTTTTCCAGGAGAGGAACTTGAGGTCCACCTTGTGTATTGGTTCAAAAGGATGCTTCATAAGCTGGGCTAGAACCGTATTAAGCTGCCATGTTGGAGGAGGAAGCTTTAGTGGAGGGAAAGTCCGGAAAAGACCCTTGAGGAACTGTTTTATGAGTCTATTGGACCAAAGAGAAGGACCTGTGGAGGATCTTCTGAAACGGGATATCGCTGCCAGATGAACTCTGATGGACGCGTGAGCGAGGCCCGCATTTGCGAGATGAAGGAGGTAAGGTAAAATCTCCTCAGGCGAGGACTTGAAGGGATGGACTTCAGCAGATGCACACCATATACAGAACCTCTTCCATTTGAGAGAATATGTTCTGTTTGTACTGTCCGCTACTGCTCGAGACAGAATCGCCCTACAGTCCGGAGGGATATTCATAGCTTGGAACTCATTGTATTCAGGAGCCAGGCCGATAATTTGAGCGAGGCCGGGTCCGGATGCTGTATTTGCCCCTGATCCATTGTGAGAAGAGACGGAAACGGCTTCAATGGAATTGGAGGCTTCTGGGATAGGAGATGTAGTTCTGTAAACCAATGTTGGCGCGGCCATGCTGGTGCTATTAAAATCAGTGTGCAGGGCTCTGCCTTCATCTTCTTGAGGACTCTGGGGAGCAGTGGAATCGGCGGAAAGGCGTACGCAAAGACGCCGAACCAGGCTATCGAAAATGCATTCCCCAGAGATCCCTGTTGGGGATGCCAGCTTGTGAAGCGTCGGCATTTGGCGTGGAGTCGTGAAGCGAACAGGTCGAGATTTGGTTCGCCCCATTGTCCGAAAATGCGGTCGAGAACACCCTGGTGTAATTCCCACTCGTGGCAGGAGGTTTGTAGTCTGCTCAGCGAATCTGCCAATGTATTTTCCCTTCCCGGAACATATTCGGCCTTCAGGGAGATTTTGTGCTGAAGCGCCCAGTTCCAAATTTTCTGCGATTCTTGAGACAACAAGAGAGAACGAGTCCCTCCCTGTTTGTTCACGTAGTGCATTGTTGTGGTGTTGTCCGTTTTGATATGCACTAGAGAACCTGCTATTCTGGGAAGAAAAGCCCGAAGGGCCAGATAAACAGCTCTGAGCTCTAGGAGGTTTATGTGCAAAGTCCTTTCTATTATTGACCACTTTCCTCTGATTTGAAGCTCCTGGAGAAAGGCTCCCCAACCTTCCAGGGATGCGTCCGTAGTTATTACCTGAGGAGACACCTGAGGTAGGAAAGACAGTCCTTGTGACAGATTCTGTGGACGAGTCCACCAGTGTAACGCTGTGATTACTTGAGGAGTGACCTGTACGATATCGTCGAAAGATCCTTCCACCTGAATCCACTGAGTGGCAAGAGCCTCCTGGAGAGGACGCATATGGAGGCGACAATGTGGAATGAGCAGTATGCAAGAGGACATCATTCCCAGGAGGGATTTGAAGAGCCGAACAGAAAGAGACTTTCTTAGTTTTATCCTGTTTGCCAACTGTGCGAGCTTGCGCGGTCGCTCCTGTGTTGGGTAAGCATGCTTGTGGACAGTATCCAAAACGGCTCCCAAAAACGTGATCCTTTGAGAAGGTTGAAGCATTGATGTTTCTGCATTGAGGGTGAGACCTAATTGCTCGAAAAGTTTTAGACAAGCGTTGGAAGATTGCATCGCGCCTTGAAGAGATGGTGCTTTGACGAGCCAGTCGTCGAGGTATGGAAACACTTGATGGTGCTGCTGTCTGAGGTACGCAGCGACTGGTGACAGACATTGTGTAAATATGCGAGGAGCCGATCTGAGCCCAAACGGCAACACTCGAAATTGGTAATGCCTGCCAGCGACGGCAAATCTCAGAAATTGTTTGTTTTCTGTGGATTGGTAAATGGAAATAGGCATCCTGGAGGTCTAAAGATACCATGTAGTCGTTTGGATTGAGAAGTTGTAGGACTTCCTGGATGGTAATCATGCGAAATGATTGCTTCCTTAGGAATTTGTTCAAATTTCTTAGATCTAGAACCGGCCTCCACTTGTCTCTCTTGCGCACCAAAAAGAATCGGGAATAAAAACCTTTTCCCCGTTGATGAACAGGAACACGCTCTATGGCTCCTTTGCGAATCATGGATGATATTTCGTTCTGCAAAAGGTTCAAATGTTTGTGAACCATAGGTTGAGGTGGAGGTATTTGAAGAAATTCCAAGGAATGTCCGAACTGCACTATTTGTAGGACCCACTGATCCGTAGTTATTTGTTCCCAATTGTGCAAAAAATGTGATATCTTTCCTCCTATTCTGAATGGTGAGTGGAGGGTCGCAGTTGGTGGCAGGGAGAAGTCATTGACGCCGGGCAGAATCTTTCTGGCGACCAGCCTTTCCTCGAAAAGAAGGTTTGTTGTAGGCAGTTTGTTGTGGTTGCTGCCTCTGTTGAAATTGCGGCCTGTATTGCTGGCCCGACGAGGAGTAACCAGAATATCTATTTTGTTGATATCCTCCTGTGTAGGACGATTGACCTCTACCTCGTGAGCCACGAAAGGAGGAAGTTCTATATTGGAGGGTTCCCAAAGATCTGGCCGTATCCGTATCTTTTTTAATCCCTTGTAGGGCCTCATCGATATGAGATCCAAAACAGGCACTGTCCGTCATAGGGCATATCCAGGATCTTTGTCTGGACCTCAGGTCGGAAAGTCGTCGCTTTAAGCCAGCCTTGGCGTCTTAAAACTGCCGCCCCTGCCAACTGACGGAAGCCAGTAGATGCGCTGTCCATCGCACAATCTATAATTTCCGAAGCGGACCGCTCGCCCTCTTGCAGTAGCTTCTTTGCTTCCTCCTTAGTGTCCTGTGGTAAGCTGTCCAAAAAAGGTGCAATATCAGACCACATCTGCCTATTGTATCTGCCCAATAAGGCCAATGTGATAGCAGCCCTCACCGTAAGTGCAGACATGGAAGAGAAACGCTTTCCGATGTTGTCCAAGCGCCATCCGGTGGTGCTGAAAGTGGGGTAGAAGGATTTTTTGAGCGGCGCTGGGCTGCTTGCGTAACCACAGAATCTGGCTTGGGATGGCCAGTCAGACAAGCCGGGGCATCATCCGGTGCCCTATACTTTTTATCCAGCCGTGGTAGGATTGGAGGAATTGAAGAAGGATTTTTCATTATCTTGACCCCTTGTTCCCAGATATAATTTATTATAGGCATGGCTCGCACTGACTTTTTATAAGGCTCTTTAAAGTCATACAAGAAACAATCTTGTTGCTGGGAAGGCATCGGCAACTGAAAGCGCTTCGCTGTACTTTCTAGGAGATTATGAAAGCCTCCTATATCCTCTGGAGGGGAGTCTACTGGAGGAGGGGAAGGGGACGCTGGAAGTGGTATAACGTAGTCGTCCCATTCCTCGTGTTGTGATTCATCATCCGGGATTTCACCCTCTTCCTGAGGGCACTCCTCCTCATCATCAGTAGAGTGGGGAGATGGTCTAAGCATTGCCGAGGAGGCGGACTGAGACGAAAGTTGTACCACTGGTGGTGGAGCTTGTTCCGGAGCGGAAGCCGGAGCGGAAGCCGGAGCAGCAGCAGGGAACCTCTTTTTATAATCTGTGATCAAGAATTGCAGATCGGATACCAAAGCCACCGGAAGGCACACCATCTGAGATTGCTGAGGTATTTGGTCTTCATGATAATATGTCTGATCCTCAATGTCCTGATCATCCTCATCTGAAATCGCCTGATACTTGACATTGAGTTCTGACGGACTTGTTGCCGCCCTAAAAGGCCCCTCGTCGTCCGAATCATCATCCACATCCAATAGGTGAGAGGGCACTAAAGACTGGACCCTACTGGGTGAAGTTAAAGAAGGTGATAACCTGTGTTTGCTGAGTTTTTGGTGACAAACAGTCATTTTAGCCTTCATTTTTGGTGTAGACATCAGGGTCGTCGACGGGACACTCGCCGTCAACGGCGGGGCGTCGACGGGAAAAACCTTCAACTTCGTTGAAATTTTCGTCGACGGCAAGGGCGTCGACGACGGCAACATCACCGTCGATGGAAAGGTCGTCGGCGGTGAAATTATCGTCGATGGAGGAACCGCCGATGTGGCTGTGACCGTCGACGGGAGGTTCGTCGTCGTCGACTGACCCGTCGTCGGAATCTTCGACGACGGCTTCTTTATTTTTATCGTCGACATGACCACTTGTGCCGTCGACGAAGATGTTGTGGTCGTCGACGATGAACGAGCTGCAGACGAGACAGACATAGTAGAGACTGTTGTCGTCGACGTTGTAACTCTGGCAGTGACAGGAGACGTCGTCGAGATCGTCGACGATGCCGTCGTCGACGAGCCTGAGGAGGGCTTTTTGAATGTATGCTGGACTCTAATTGAAGGAGTCGCATGGTCTGAAGATGGCAATTTCTTACTTGTGGAGACCTCTGAAGACTTTTGTGCGTCTTCTTTGCAGGTTGCTGCGATGAAAGGCTTGGAGAAGCATCTCTAGACCTTTTCTGAGAGGTTTTTGAGGAGGCCCTTGACGAAGTCTCACTCTCCTCAGAGGACAATGGATCTTGTTTGTCCTTTAACCTCTGCAGCCAAATCAAAAGCCGTCCCTCCCGGTCTTTAAGGGTTTTTGAAGAGAAGGTACGACATACCTTGCAGTCTTTAGATGAATGGTCCGGGTAAAGACAATATAGACAGTCCTTGTGGGGATCGTCCACATGTAACCTCTTCTTCCTGCAGGTTGTACAGGGCCTAAAAAAGGCCTTTTTTGTGGGTGTCTGACATGAAGACAACTGGGACTTCACTCAGACAGATGAAGAAATACCTTGTCTGATAGACTAAACGCTGTAAGTAGGAAACCTGAGCAGAGCTCAGTTGGAGACTCCCTTAGCACGACGTGCGGTAGAAAATCTGAGGGACCAGAGCTCCTGCCAGGAAGGTTCCAAAGGGTGGTAGCATCTGATTGGCTGTTGTTTAGAGTTTGGTCCTTTTCACAAAAGGACCTGGATATGTTACTAATGAGAGGCCTTAGGCCTATGGTTTTGTATGTCTAACGGGACATTACTTTTCTAATGTACCGGGGACTCCCATCTCGACGACGGGGAATGATTCAGGCATGTGAATCTATGAAAGATACCCTAATACTGGATAAATAAGTCACCCCTACAGCTGGCCTTACAGCCCTAAGGCAGGGTGCGTTATAATACATGTGAGGAAATATCTGCATGAGCAGATATGCCCCTGTGATGTCCATGTCGATTCTTGGGAATTCCAGTGAACAGGAAAGCTATCTTGAATACTGGGCACTAGTGATTACGAGTTCCCCAGCTACATGATGTCTTTACTGAAACTAAAGATGTTTAGTATCAAACCTCTCATATTAATAAGCCCATACTGATTCCAGTGATGGATTAATACATGCACCCAGAGGGCACCTTAGAGGTGCCCCCTGAAAACCTACCAACCTCTTGTGTACTGGCTGACTAGTGTAAACCAGCCTGCCACCACAGACCGGTTTCTGCTCCCCCTAGCCCCACCCGCAGGTGAGGGCCCACGCTCACCGAGGGCAGAAACAATGCCTGCTCTGGCCAGAGGTTGTGTCACCTCCTTCAAACAGGATGGCAGTAATCAGCATATCAAGCCAGGAGGCTTCAAAGGCCTCTGCTGCCTTTGATATGTGGCCCGGGTCCCCCCAGATTTGGAAGATGCCACCCCCTGCCCTGAGGCCCATTTAGCACTAGGACAGGCGGAAAAACTAGCTAGTCAGGAGTCGTATTCCTTATCAGGCTAGTACCACCCCTAAGATGGGCTACCTGATGTGAACATGAAAACAAGAATTCCACCATCATGGTTTTTGTGTGGAATTAGGCTCACTGGGTCAGGGTTATGCCCACTTCCCACAGGAAGTGGTCATACAGAGGGTGTAGTCACCCTAAAGGTAAGTAGCCCATTGGCTACTACCCATCACTCCCCTTAACGACCCAAAATTGCTTATTTAGGGGCACCCCTGATGAAAGGAACTTAGATTCGACAGATCCAGAAGAAGAGGACAAAGAAGAGCTGCAAGATAACAAGAACTGAAAACTGATGTGGACTTTTGGCGCCAAACCCTGCGTGCCTACACCAGTATTGACAATCGTGACCGAGTGACTCGTCCTGCAGCTGAGCAACTACCAAGAACCCCGGTACACTGCCAGGCCTTTGCAAACTGCCAGCAATCTCCCTTGGAGTAGAAGAGCTACTCTCCACTGCAGTCCGCAGGCACCGAAGAAGCAGAGTCCGCTTTACCGTGTTGCTGCTCCCTGGCCAGACCAACGCAGCAGCCCCCCCCCCAGGAAGAGGTACCTGTGCTCCTGAAGGTCAGATCTGTTTCCCCCATAGCGTAATAGGACACCGGGACAGAGCGGAGCAGCACAGCACCAATACCCAGGGTACCGGACTCCTTGCAGCAACCAAGGCCTGTTTAAGTGCAGTTGGGACTCTAACAGCAACGACACCAAGAAACCATTGAGGGACGTGAGCACCGCAGAGACCCACTTCCAGAGTGGCCCAGTTGTCCTGATTTTGCCCACTCAACCGGGGAGACGACAACTGTGAGGGCCTTTGATGCACAGACCCCAGCCGACCGATCTACTCCGCACCCGAGCGCCCCAGCTTGGGTACCGATGAACCGGCTGTACCCCCTTGCTCCCAGGGCCCGTGTGACCTGAGCCCTCCCCCCCCCCCACCCCCAATTCCGACCTCCCGGACTTGTTCCAAAGTCCCCATCTGCAGCCTGTTTTTAGGTAGCCCCCCCTTCTTTCCACCGGCGTAGGGTGCAAAGCTACCAACCCGACCAGCACCTCTGAACCTGGACCCCCCCAGCGCAGGTAACGAGTAACTGCTGGTGGTACTTTGGACCTTGGACCCCTATGACTAAGTCCAGAAGGAGACCCCCAGAAACGTACCGTAAATAACTGTATGCAAGATATGATTTTTTCCCCATAGGAAAGCATTGCTGCGTAAAGACGAATTTAAGTGAACATTTTACTTACCTGTAAAAATCAATATTTAAAAAAATACTTACTTGATAAAGAAGTTCTTGGTATCAAAATCGACATAAAAATACGACTTCTTTTTCTAAATTGGTCTCGGATTTATTCTTGAGTGTGTGTCTCATTTACTGCCTCTGTGAGTACAACAAATGTTTAGCACTACCCTTTGATAAGCCTAAACTGCTTGTCCACACTACCACAAAAGAGAGCATTTAGCGTTATCATTTTTGCCTCTGTAAACCAATAAGGGCTGCATGGCCGGTTTACACAGTGTACCTCGTTTTGGACCACTATATAAAGAGCCAGCTTTCTACAGATGTGTAAAAAGGGGGTACCCACGACAACAGAGCGCATTAGCTAGGTCCAACAGGTAACTCTGGGTTAGGGGACTGGTGGTGATTCTGCTCTTTGGATGTGTTCTGGAGCAACAGTAAGCAGTAGTGTAGCTTCCCCCACCCATGCTTTGTCCGGCATCCCAAAAACTCGGCTTCAAAGTATGGTCATAGTTGGTTAAATATTACTGTACTTACCAATGTTCATATTTATATATGTCAAACGTCCTAAAGTACAAGTGTTTTCTACAGTCATGTAACAATATATCAATAAATCACTACAAACTCTACCAGCTCTTCTCCTGGGCGTACAGCGAGTTTTTTTTACTTTCATGAAATTATTTTCTTCTACGTTCATACTGTATGCTGTCGTGAAGGATATGCTCTTTGATTTTTCACACTGCCTATATTTAATGATCAGATCCCATCATTTCTATTTTAAGACATCCGTGATATGGTCAGGATAGGATATGCACATAGTTCTCTTGAGAACGCACGGATAACCACACTTTATTTTAGCAGAGTCCAGCTGAATAGGGGTAGGAGAGGTAGAGAGCCTGGAAGAATGCTGAAAGGGCAAGTCAGTTTGAGGAAGACAGAGCCTGTAACACACCTGCTAAGTGGTCACAAGGCATATCAGGCACACTCAGCTAGACCTGTTTTTTTAACAAACAGCACACTGGAATCTGGGACGTGTCATTTTGCTTTTAATTTTGAAAGCCTGTAATCCAAAAATCGAGAATGGCTATAAACTGTGAATCAGTATCCCATCACGGTTCTCAGACCCTTCATCCATCCAGGTATGGAACAGCATCTATGCTCCTGCACTTACCTATCCATGCATCCTCTTCACTTAGACACCCGTGTGCTCATCTGTTTGTCCTCCCATCCTTCCAACCCCAAACCGGTGCATCACCCACCTCTCCATTCATTCGCCCGATCTACCTTCTCCTTGGCATTTATCAACCACCCCAGTAGGCGTACATCTTGCCATGTTCCTGTGCCCATTCATCAACCAACCGATTCATTTACAATCATATATCCATTCATGTAAACACTCACTCAGCCATCAGATCACCAATCCACCATACACCTGCCTGCAAATACCCGCATGTCTGCAAGTATGTTTGTCCACAGCTTTGCTTTCTATGTCTACAACTGTGCTTTGTATATAGTGCGGGTGTGAGGTATATGTTTGAGTCCCCAAACAAATCACACAACCTTCTCCATCCATAACAATAAAATAAGCCAGAATTAATGACTGTTTGCCAGCATGCTTAAAAAAAACAAAAAATGTAAAAGATTGTTGAGTGGGTGAATGTGAAGAGTCAACAGGCACATCAACGGATGGATGAGCGAGTGCATGGCCGGATGTATTGTTAAAATGAACGAGTGCATGATAGGCTGTAGGCTGTAGTAATGTTGGTGGCATGACACTATTCTGCATCCCAAACAATGCTACTCACTCATTCATCAATCTATGTGCAGCCACTCGTCCACCCACAGTGATCCACATTCACCACTCTAATAATCCCAGCAATCAATCGTTTGTCTATCCATATCTTACACATACTTGTCCATCAATTACCAAGTTTTTTTTGCTAATAAACAACCAGTCCTAGTGACTTTGCTAAAGGTTGATTGTCTTGGCATCTCTGAATTCCTTTTGCGTTCCTTCTGAATTCGCTTCCATACATAAAATGTACCTTAAATATATATATGGAAAATGCTACTTACCAGTATGCATCTGTTCTTGGCATGTAGAGCTGCAGATCCTCACACTGTGCATTAGATCGCCATCTGGTGTTGGGCTCGGATGCTTGCACTTTGTTGTTGTCTTCGAAGAAGTCTTTGTAGTCATGTGATAGGTGACTCCTCCTTAGGACAATAGTGCGCATGAGGCATCGACTCCATCCTCAGATTGTTTTTCGCCATATTGGGGAGTGATGGAGTTAGTAGAAAAGAAAAGAGATGTCCATGTGTGTGTATCTAATTAAGATAGGACTGGAGCACATACAGGTCCCGGGAGGTGGGTGGGCGGTGAGGATCTGCAGCTCTACATGCCAAGAACAGATGCATACTGGTAAGTAGCATTTTCCGTTCGAGGCATGTGAGCTGCAGAGCTCACACTGTGCATAGACTGTACAGCAGTATCTCCCCTAGCGGTGGTCACCTGTATGTGTTGCAGTAGTTTGAAAAAGGGTTTTAAGGACAGCTTGGCCCACGGAAGCTTGTTGCTTGGCTTGCACATCAACACAATAGTGTTTAGTGAAGGTGTGTGTTGTAGACCATGTGGTTGCCTTACATATGTCTTCTAGGGGAATGTTCCCTAAGAATGCCATGGATGCCCCTAGTTTGCGTGTTGAGTGCGCTCTAGGGGGAACTGATAATGTGCGTTTGGCTTTTGGTAGCAGATTTGGACACATTTAACAATCCACCTTGCAACCCCGGCTTTTGAGATGGGATTACCTTTGTGTGGTGGAGAGAAAGCCACAAACAATTGTTTGGTTTTGCGAAAGGATTTGGTTCTGTCAATGTAATACATAAGGGCTCTTTTGACATCTAGGGTGTGGAGAGCTCTTTCTGCCACAGAATCTGGGTTTTGGAAGAACACAGGTAGTTCTACTGATTGGTTAAGGTGGAAAGGCGAAATGACTTTGGGAAGGAATTTTGGGTTTGTTCTGAGAACTACCTTTTATGATGTATTTGTAAGAAAGGCTCTTGTATAGTTAGAGCTTGTAGCTCACTGACTCTCCTGAGAGAAGTGATTGCAATTAGAAACGCAACTTTCCATGTAAGGAATTGAAGTTCACATTTATGTAAGGGTTCGAAAGGTGGACCCATGAGCCTGGTAAGTACTATATTAAGATTCCACACTGGGGAAGGTGGTAATCTGGGAGGTATGATCCGCTTAAGGCCTTCCATGAAGGCTTTGATGGCGGGAACTTTGAATAATGATAAGTGTTGCCTGTTTTGCAAGTAAGCAGCAAGGGCTGCGAGGTGCAGACGTATGGATGAGTATGCAAGACTACATCTTTGCAAATGTAGCAAATAACAAATGATGTTTTGCGTAGAGGCTTGTAATGGTTGGATGTTAGTATTAGTGCAGTAAATAGCTGAATCTTTTCCATTTAGCTGCATAGCAGGCTCTGGTAGTTGGGCGTCTAGCTTCTTTATAACGTCCATGCAGTCTGGGGGTAGGTTAAGGTAACCGAATTCTAGGACTTCAGGAGCCAAATTGCAAGGTTCAGCTGAGATGGATCTGGGTGCATTATCTCTCCATGGCTCTGTGTTAGCATTGTTGGGGAGAGGTGTAGTCTTTGGTATGGGACTACTGATAGCTCCAGTAGTGTGGTGAACCACGGTTGGCGTGCCCATGTAGGGGCTACTAGTATCATTTTGAGAGACTGTTGTCGAAGCTTGCGTACTACAAGTGGGATGAGTGGGAGCGGTGGAAAAGCGTACACAAATCTGCCGGACCAGTTCATCCATATCGCATTGCCCTTGGACTGCGGGTGTGGAAGCCTGGCGGCGAAGGTTGGGCATTTGGCGTTTTGGTGTGTGGCGAACAGATCTAAGTCTGGCTGGCCCCACATCTGGAAGAAAGGTAGAAGAACTTGTGGATGTAGTTCCCACTCGTGAATCTGTTGTGCCTGTCGACTTAACAGATCTGCAATCTGATTGTGAACCCTGGTAGGTGTTCTGCTAGAAGGTAAATGTTTTGTGGAATGGCCCACCTCCAAATGTCCTGTGCTAGTTGGGACAGTTGGAGAGTGTGTCCCCCCTGTTTTTGTATATAGTACATAGCTGTGATGTTGTCTGTCTCGGATCAGGACAGCTTTGTTTTGTACGTGGAGTTGAAAGGACTTGAGAGCTAGGAATATGGCTAGTAACTCTAGGTGGTTGATGTGGAACCGTTTCTGCTGAGTGGTCCACTTGCCCTGTGTTGTATGGTGTAACAGGTGTGCTCCCCATCCTGTAAGGGATGAGTCCTTGGTTAGTACTACTTGTGGAACCGGCTCTAGGAACGGCCGCCCCTTGGACAAATTGTTGGTGTTCCACCACTGCACAGAGCGATGTGTGCGGCTGTCTACCAACACCAGATCTGTAAGATGTCCCTGAGCCTGGTTCCATTGGCGCGCTAGGCACTCTTGTAGAGGACGCATTTGAAGTTTTGCATGAGGGACGAGAAAAATGCAGGATGCCATCATGCCGATGAGCTGCATAAACACTCTGGCTGGAAGAGAGTGTTGCATTTGAAACCTGGGGACAAGGGTTTGTATACTGGCTATCCTGGCTGGGCTGGGGTAAGCTAGAGCAGTGGAAGTGTTTATCGTAGCTCCCAGATATTGAAGGACATGGGAGGGCTGAAGGTGGGACTTGGTATAGTTTATTGTGAAGCCCAAGTTGTGTAATGTTTGTATCGTTTGGTGAGTGTGTTGGACACACTGGTTGAATGATTTGGCTTTGATAAGCCAGTCGTCCAGGTATGGGAAGACATGTATTTGTTGTCTTCGTAGATGCGCTGCTACTACTGCAAGGCATTTGGTAAACACTCTTGGAGCAGTGGTGACTCCGAATGGCAGTACTTTGAACTGGTAGTGCTGCCCATTGAGAACGAACCTCAGATACTTCCTGTGAGCAGGATGTATGGGAATGTGGAAGTAGGCGTCCTGAGGTCTAATGTGGCAAGGAAGTCTTGTTGTTGTAGTAAGGAAGCACTTGTTGGAGAGTGATCATGTGAAAATGATCTGAGTGTATGTATTGATTGAGAGGTCTGAGGTCTAAAATAGGCCTGAGAGTGCCGTCCTTTTGGGAATGAGGAAGTACAGGAGTAAACCCCTGTGCCCCGCTGTAGCAGAGGCACTGGCTCTATGGCGTGCTTTTGAAGCAGGGAAAGTACCTCTTGTTGTAAAAGTGTAAGATGGTCTGTGGACATTGGACGCTGCCTGGGTGGTATGGTGGGGGTAGCTGTTAGCTCCAGGCAGTAGCCATGTTGGATAATCTGTCTCACCCACCTGTCTGTTGTAATGGAGTTCCAGACAGGCAGGAACTGTGATAGCCTTCCCCCGACAGGGGTGTTGTGGTCGGGGGAAGTGGAGGAAAGTCACTGTTTGGGAGTGGTGGAGGTACGGGTGTTGTTATTATTACCTCGACCTCTGCCCTTAGAGTTGTTGCCTCTGTAACCACCCCTAAAGTATCCTCTATTAGGGAGGTTTGGGTGTTTGTTCGATAGGAAGAGGAACTGTCTGCGGTGGTATTCCTGGAGCCCCTCTGTAAAAGGAGCGGCGAAAGGAGCCACGTTGCTGCGGGACTGCAATGCTCCCATTGATTTGGCAGTGTCAGTATCCTTCTTCATCTTTTCTAGTGCTGTGTCGACAGCAGGACCAAATAGTTGGTTTTGGTTAAAGGGCTGGTTTAGTATAGTAGTCTGAACCTCTGGCTTAAAACCTGAAATGCGAAGCCAGGCGTGTCGTCTGATAAGCACGCTAGTGTTAACTGACCTAGCGGCGGTGTCGGCTGCGTCTAAGGCGCACTTAATGGAGGCATTGGAAATAAGTTTGCCTTCTTGAATGAGGTCAGTGGCTTGTGTTTTGTATTGATCAGGTAGATGTTGAAGGAGGGTTTCTAGCTGATCGTAGTGTGCCCTCTGTCGTACCTAGCTAGTAGAGCTTGGGTGTTAGCGATGCGCCAGATGTTGGTGGCTTGCGCAGCTACGCGTTTGCCAGAGTGAATCTAACAATTTGGATTCTTTATCAGGGGGCGGAGCATCCCCTGAAGTTTGGGAATTGGCGCGTTTTCTGGCATTAGAAACGACCAGTGAGTCAAGGGGGAGCTGACCTTTGATGTAGGTGGGGTCATCGGGGGCAGGTCTATACTTTTTATCCACTCTAGGATTAAGGATCCTGGCTCTGACCGGGTCGTTAAAAATTTCAGGTGCATGTTTAATGACACCCTTGATCATGGGCAAAGTTTGAACCGTTTTTTGAGACCGTTCAAAAGTGTCTAGAAGAAAATCTTCCTCTGGTTGGTCGGTGTGAATATGCACCCCATGAAAAACGGCCGCCCTATGTATGAGTTGCCCAAAACCTATGTGATCATCTGGTGGAGATGGTTTTGTGGGATAAGGTGGAGGGCTGGGGAGGTCTGTAGGGTCTGGGGGTCATTATAACCCCAGTCATCCTGTGGTGGATTATCTGGATCCAGATATAAATTATGAGGGTCATCCCGTACCCCATGTTGTCCTCATACTCATGTGGGGGAGAATCCGCAGGTTGAGGAGGTGTGATAGGGATGTGGAGAGGAGGGGTGTTAGAGAGAGGTATAGGGGAAGAAGGAGGCATAGGGGAAGTGGAAGAGTCTTTCTTCTTCGGAGGGACAGGCTTGTGACGTGGCACAGAGGAAATATGTCCTGTTTTAGGATTGATATAAAGTTTGTGTTGATTAGGATCGATGGGATCCGGTGTAAACAGTTCCTCTCCTTGAATATTAGTTTTCGGCGCCCGACTTTTTCGGTTCCGAACGTGGTGATGGCTCTTTAAATGTTCCTTTGCTTTAGAAGGCGTCGAGGCGTCCTTCGGTTTAGCTACAGGCTCGACCGGCTTTAGTTTAGGGGTGTGTCGAGTAGCTTCGGTTTCGGTGCCGAGGATCCGCGTGCTTGGAGGCGGATTTGGGGACCGAGCTGGATTTCGGCGCCGGGTGGTCTTTGTGTTTCGGCGCCGAAGGTGCCGTGTAACGGGCACATGAGGTTTGGTCGGTGCCGAGGAACTAGAAGGCTTTGTTTTCTTGTTCGGTGCCGAGCCCGAAGGCGGGGCGTCCGAAACACGTTTACGGTCTCGACTGGGGCCCGTAGGCGAAGTACTGACCGGTGCCTTCGATTTTGCAGGGAGGGTTGGGGCAGGGGCAGTAGTATTCACACGCTGCCCTGAAGGGATGGAACTGTCGGAGTCCTCTGCCTCGGAGATGATAGCGAGGTCTTCGGAGTCTTCTTCCGGAACATCGGAACCCTCGTCGAAGATGTTGACGGGTTCCGGAGCGGACCTGTGCGCCATGATGTGCCTTCGGGCTCGACGATCTCGGATTGTCTTCTTGGAGCGGAAGGAGGCGCAGGCCGGACAAGTGGCCTCGTTATGGTCTGGTGAGAGGCACCGATTACAGACCTGGTGGTGGTCACTATGTGGAAACTTTGCTCCACATTGGGGGCATTTCGGAATGGCGTCCTTTCCATGGGCAGTAGGCCTTACGGCGTCGATGGGCCCAACGGCCCGCGTCGACGGCTGGAAAGGAGATCGAGGAAGGGACGTCGAGATGTCGATAGTAGGCGTTGAAAAGTGGAAAACGCTGCAAAAAAACGAGTTTCGAACCGGAGTGTCGAAATGCATCCGAACCCGATGGCGGGAAAAAACAATCTGAGGATGGAGTCGATGCCCATGCGCACTATTGTCCTAAGGAGGAGTCACCTATCACATGACTACAAAGACTTCTTCGAAGACAACAACAAAGTGCAAGCATCCGAGCCCAACACCAGATGGCGATCTAATGCACAGTGTGAGCTCTGCAGCTCACATGCCTCGAACATATATATATATATATATATACATATATATATATATATATATATATATATATATTAATATTAAAGGGATTCACTTGGGTTGCATTTATAATGCTCTCGCTGCGTGGCATGCGTTTCCCCTTTCCATGTTGATTGTGGATGGAGGTAGCCCCCCAAAGAGTATTCGAGTCCATCGGCTGCCTGCCAATGAACAAGGACTCTACAGTCTGTGCTTTGGATGTTGTATATAAAGGGCAAATAAATGACAACATTTCAAGTTCACCTACCACACAATACCCCGGTTTTCAGGGTCTTATTTTCCGAAAAGGTTGATCATTTAACCAGCAAGAAAGCAATCCTTCATAAAAGTAGCATAAATTCAGAACAACCTAATCCTTTTTTGAACTGGTCAAATATATGATTTTTAAAATGCGAAAAACAAAAGAGCACTTCTATCGGAAGATGTTGGCGCCAAGAATTTAAGGAATAAAAAATGTAGTTTATTTATTATTTCAGTTATAAAAACATATCTGGTGGTGAGCGCTTTAAGCAGGTCTTTTCCTTTCAGAATTCAAACACCTGCAGGCCAGACATTTGTAAGCCATGCAGTGAGCTTTATTTTTCTTTGTGAAGTCTATGGTCTACCTGTTAACTGCAATGTTTTACGGTAAGATACCACCTGTTGCTCGGTTATGGGCTGTTTAAAGGGAAACCCCACAAATATGTATCATGTAATCCTCTAACAGAGACTAAATATGCTTGAGGCAAATGACATCTCTTCCCAATTCAGTAAAAGAGGACTTCTGTAAGGACAAACAAGCTGATCCCAGGTACCCTTCTAGGTGACAGGCAGGCAGAGAAAGGAGAGCCATCAAGATATGCCCTTACCACGCTCATTGTTGTTGGTGAAGGCGCCACGGATGGAGCCCCCCAGCCGCACCTCTCCGTCAGGCAGGTCCTCCAGGATGAGGTCTCTCATAGGGATGGGTTGGCGGTAGACCTGGTAGTACAGCTGTTCACTCTGCGTCACTGGCCTTGTGATTACAAGGACGGCTTCAAACAGGAAGACATGGAGTCGCTGAGAGGGAAGAAGAAATGAGGCCATTCAGATCATAACTTTATACCTTAGTCTGCGGAGACCACATGACTGGATGGCCATCTTGGGTATTTAAGATGTTCCAGAAATGAACAAAGTGGACAACTTCACTCAAGGAAATACATAAGACAAGAAACAAGATCACTGTAACATGAAGGATAAGCAGCATTTCCTATTTTAAGGTCACTTCATGGAGGATTCCATTGCAGCATTGTTTGCAGAAAATGGGACTCATAGCCCACATTCTCTGCAGAAAAGCGTGTACTCCAGGGAAAGACATACGGCACAAATTCACAAAAAAGTTATCAATCTGTTATTAAACCGCAGCCATGCCTCTGAGTGAGTGCAGACATACAGCTTTTACCAATACACAAAGTTATCCTGGAAAAAGGATGGATTGGTCAAGGGTTTCCAGGCTTACACCAGGAAAGCTTTTGTGAATTACTGCTTCTGGCCTGTACGCACACTGAAATGTCCATGCGTACATGCAATAGCACGTGTCAGGAGTAAATCTCAGTGTCAGAAAGTCATGAGTTTGTTAATGGCTACAACCCAACATGCTTGTGGGCGTTCACAAACTTTCAAGGCTTACAAAGCCTTGAACCACCCATAAGGATTTACAAGGTAACCAACTGTGCACTCATAAATCTAGCCGTTTCCGTTTGTAATGTGCCATACGTCATACTGAGAGCAGGAGCAGTGGAGTAATTTAGAGGTACTCATTGCTTCCAGTGTCACTTCTTACAAACTATGATTTAACTATTGATACGTTAAAAGTACACCTAAATTCAGGTATTGCTATTTTTCTACTAACTTGTTGTGTACCTGCTACCGAGCACTTCTCAACCATAAAGACGCCGCCTTCCATGGGTACCCGCATCTTGCCTTAACGTGAATCAATGTTGACCAATCAGAAGGGGCGCATCCAACAAGTGAGGCAGGTCCATGTCACAATGGTCTTGCTCAACATGGAGACCACAGCACCGCTCAGCCCAAGTGGGGACACTTTCCAGAATGTTCCAATTCCTTTTGAGTTTTAACATCAGTAGGAGGGAGGAAGGTTGGGAGAGGTTTGTGCCCCTTTATTAAAATTTCATTTTTTTTTGTTTCTGAAACAAGCTTTTCTTGAATTGAACAAGATGCAACAGAACCCTGTAAGCCTTTTAGGAATGGCCACCTCAGTACAGGAAGCATTCTAGGATCATCTGTGACCAGAAGAAGGGGGGCCTTCACACTGCTCAGCCTATGGGCATCTACATTCAAGAAAACCAAATATCGCCTCAAATAGCTGAAAACCCAGATAAAAAGGTAGCACTCCCTTGCGTTCCACCTGTTGAAGCTAGAACTCAATTGAAAATAGTTCTCCCAATTGGGCAGACTGAAGACCGTCCATTTGGTCCTTGTAAGCACAGGAGGAAACGGACAATACTGATCCAGAGTCTTGTAGGATTTTGATGTCCCCTAGTAAACACCAACATAAGATAAAACCAAATGGGACCTTCTTGGGAGCAACATGTTCGGAAAAGTACAATCTAAAGCACAGTTCAGTATCCACACTCCACTCACGAGAGCCACTGAGGCCTTCAATAGTTATCATTCCTCCATTCCTGTACAAAGTTCAGCAATGAATGCCAAGATTTTACCAGCCTCGTCCAAAAGAACTAAAGGCTACAATCCAAGACTTCACGGCGACACCGTTTGTTTCATGGCAGCACCACATCCATCACATTTGCCAGGCCTTGTAACGGGGAAATTGGGAGACAATTTGATGCAGAGGTTGGATCCTTTCACTGGCTTCCATTCAGAGTGGGCCATTCTATCTTTCTTCAGGCATCTATTACTAAATGCTGGTATGAAGGGGTAAACCGGTCACAGTTCATATCATAGGTGGGTTTAAAGATGATGGAGACAGAATTAGGCTCAGACTCTGACCAGTTTGTAAATTAAAACTTGCGTAGCTCAATACCAAGATTGAGTTTATGGACCGAGTTGCTGGTACGTATTATTGGGAGATGGGGCATGTGGTTCAGCATCCACCTGAATGTGTTCTATAGTATCTGTTTTCCAATTGATACTTCTAGCCACAGATAAATTGCATTTTGAGTTCCCCCAGACTGCATATTGAATTTTATTTTAGCAACTGCTCCAGAGTGCCAATAGGTGGCATCATCGGACTCTGTGCCGGCCTCACACTGCTTCCAGAAGTGATGGCAAAGAGCTGCATATAGGCAATACTCTGTGCACAGAGGTCCGTCCCTATATTTCCGTACCCTTCAAAGCAGATCTTGAGCTTCACTCCCAAAATGTTTGTCAGTGTTTCGCCGACTCCAAACCAGTTGTATCCAGAAACTGTGCTAATGAAATGTCTACTCCAAAGACGACAGGCTTCAAAATATGCCAGGACTACAAGTTTGCGTCCGTAACGGACCATCAGGATGTCTGCCTTTGATGTCTAATATCTAAGCACAACTCAAAGTCCTGCAACAAATGCACCTGAAGATAATCAGGGATCAGGATGCGAAACCGTAGTCATTGAGCACAAGAAACACGGCAGGTTGTGCTCTGAACAACTCATTCTAGCACCAGGCCCATGTCCTGCTACAGAATAACCAAGACGCAACACCCATCTTTGGAAGATTTCTAAGTATCCTGCCTCCCCTTCGACGCCAGTACTACTATAGGCGGGAAGGTTTGGTTTCAGACCATACTCCGATACCGTTCAGAGCCATCAAAATGTCCCACATGATAAGGACAATGATGAGGAGGTGGGTAATTTCTTGCCTGTTTATTACATTGATACTGGCCTATTTTTAGATTTACAGAATGCATGTGGCCTGGATATTTCCCCTGAGACAAAGTTGGACCACCACCACCTCCTCCACAAAGGAGAATGCCTCTTTTACAGTGTTAGTCCTCATGACAGGAAACGTGCTGGATCGTCAGCTACCCATTATAGAGAATAAGGCAAGTCAGCTGATTGAAATCTTGCAGACTGGACCTGCTAACAATGATGAGACTATTGACAGGGATTACTACTATAATGTTATGTATAATGTTGCAATGATTGACCTTGAAGAAAATTCAATTAAAGGGATCTAAAAAAACAAAAAAAAACTACAAAAGGAAAAATCTGATGGATCACAAACGGCATCTGCATCCATAGAGGGTTCGAGACATCTTCTCTTGGTGGGGCATGCCTTGGGTAGATCTTTTCTCGTCACCGAGAACGTAGTGTTGTGATTACTGGGGACTGAAGTTTCCTCCTCGGGGTTCCCTGAGAGACGCATTCCACCTTCAGTGAAACTCCAGCCTCATGTATGCCTTCCCACCTCTGCCACTTCCACCCAGAATTCTGAAGAAAGTCAGGAGGGACCGAGCTCAAGTCATCCCAATAGCCCCAGACTGGGACAGGAAAGTGTGGTACTCGTACTTGCTGAGCCTGAGCATCTGCCCAGCAGTCTGTCTACCTCATCGGATGGACCTCCTGTCTGAGAAACAGGACGGGGTCCTGCACCAGAATCTCAACAAACTACACCTCCATGCATGAAGACTGAGCAGCACCAACTGAACGGGCCTGATCTGCCTGCAGAAGCTCTGGATGGTATCCTTGAGGCTCTGAGCTTGTTCACCTAATCCATTTTATTCTGGTCGTTGGGTGAAGTTTGTGGCTTTGTGCGGGGATCATCAGGTTGACCCTCTTCAGGCCAAGCTGTCTGATGTTTGTTTTGTCACTGGCCCTAAAAGGCTTTGTTGTGGGCACTGTTCAAGATTAGTTGCTGTCTCTTTCGGTTTTTCAACATTTGCCTGATCAACGTTCGCTATTCAAGACACCAGCTGAGGAGTTTCTTAAAAAGGCTGACATAAATATTCCCTTCCGTGCCCTTTATGAGGCTCCAGTGGGAACTAAACTTGGTCTTCATGTTCTTGATGTGCACACCCCTTGATCCTACGCAAAGTTCCTCACTGAGATTGCTAACCATTAAGACAATGTTTCTTCTTGCAACTACTACTACATGTCAGTGAGCTACAGGCACTGTAAATTGAACCCCCATATACTACCTTCTTCCCTGACAAATTGGTACTTCAAATTCATGCTTCCTTTCTGCCGAAGGTGGTGACACAGAGGAGACAGTCTAGCCCTCTCCCTGCCTTTATTGGTCCACCAAACTCCTCTTAAGAGGAGAGGCTGTACCGATTTGACATAAAAACAGCTTTTAGCTCTTACATCAAGCATACCAAGGATCACTGGGTGGATAACCATCTATTTATTGCCTTTGTCGAAGCTAAAAAGTGAAAGGTGGTTCAGAAGAGAGTCTCTTCTAGGTGGGTTGTCTAGTGCATAAAAGCATGCTATGCCCATCACCAAAAAAGAGCATCCTCGGGCCATCATGCTCCTTCCACCAGAGCCAAGGCTGCTACTATGGCGTTGGCTAGGGATGTTCCAGTGATGGACATCGGCAAGGCTGCTACATGGGTGGCTGTACGCCTTCAAGGCATCTCCGACTCGACAACCAAGTACTCAAAGACGGCCATTTCGTCCACTGGGTACTACTGGACTTACTGGTGCAAGTCCACTCTTTAGACCCTCCAACTTTTGGAAAGTACTGTATTGGTATCTATTCAAAAGGCAAGGAATCCGTGCTTAGAAGTAGCCATCAGAACAAGTTACTTACTTTTGGTAAAGCTCTTTCTGGTAATTGTTCCATCCAACTGCATATTCTAACTGCCCTCCCTCACACAGATTCTGTGGAGTAGACATCTTGTGTTCTCATAAGGTCCCAGGTTAGATTTTGCACACTGTCATTTCTTTTGCAATTTGTCACAGTCAATCCTCATCTGAGGGCACAGAAGAGTTTCAAAGGAAAACTGGAGTTAGTGTACTGGGGTAGCCCCTTTGAATGGCTCCCTGCCATCCCATCTAGAGTTGGTTTGAGGCTGCTGAGGAGTACAATGGTGATGCCCATTGGCGCACAGAGGCAATGGCTAGTAAAAGTTCTTGATCCAGTCTAGCACTGCAGAAAATTCAAAAGCTGTGGAATCTGTTGTTAGGTAGAGTATCCACCCTTAAGAGCATTACCGAAGGTGA
The DNA here is from genome assembly GCA_963921515.1 of Calotriton arnoldi. NCBI lineage: Eukaryota > Metazoa > Chordata > Amphibia > Caudata > Salamandridae > Calotriton > Calotriton arnoldi. The sequence continues at coordinate 277,936 of CAWUFW010010489.1, forward strand.
GTAACTTGTTAGTCTTGGTTGATGAGTTTATTTACTTCAATTTGACAGAAAATTGGAAGTGTAGCAGCAGAGACTTGGCCTTCACAGCACAACCATTCTGAAAAAACTTGAGATGAAAACATTTTCAGTGAGCATTTTAAAAGTTAAACTGCTTTTGTGGTGGTAGCTGGGACACCTAAAAAAATTAAAATGCTACGGCTGGGTCTGGTATTCCTACAAACCTTGTGCTCAGCTACAAAAGTAATATGGAGATGTGCCTGCATCTGGATTACACAGAAACACAGTTTGCTTCAATAAATAAAAGTGGTGCCAAAGCTTTATGTTCCACTTTTACCAAATATGGCAGTACTGCACCTCCATTAAAATGATGCGCTACATGTTTTACTGAAAATTATGTATGTGACAGATATAGGCCAACACAATGACCATTACCTAAAATGAAACGAATGTCGGGCCACAAAGTTTGAATAGTAAAGCAAACTAAGGAACTGAAAACAAGAACCACTCTATATTGCTTGATGTGTGCCCCTCAAACTATCTACTATGCCAAAACATAAAAAGCGGATGTGATGATTTCCCCAAAATTCACGCGGGTGGGAAGGACTTCTTAATGTAGCAGCCACGGATAGAAATTGAAAACATCCGTCCATTCTTTTCCCCGAAGATGTTTTGTGGTCAATTATTTTAGTCAATAGCACCCAGTAACTCTCTTCTCTTTTCCTGAAAAGCAAGGTTTACTAGATTTTCCTTCCAGAAAATACCTTCATTAGTTAGTCAACCTGCACCTTCAATGTGGCCTAAAATGTTTGCTCTCTGCCCTGACACCAGTCACAGTGGTTAGGTACCTCTGCTTTGTTATGGATAGACCGATTTCTACAAATGACCAAATTACACCTCTGCGAAGTCTAGATCCTAGTACCTCTGGCTTCTACATAGAATTTGTCATACTTTGTGTTTCCCTCATGCACCTGCTGTAATGGTCCCGGTGAGGTTACGTGTTGTGTAAACGAATGCTACATAATGAGATTCTCCACAGTACCTGATCCACTGGCTGCACAAAGGTGCAGAATGTTAACGGCACATTGCACTCCTTGTGGGTGATATATCGGTTACCCTCCTCTTCTTACTTTAGCTACCACGTCACCAGAGTGAACGTTTCAAGAATCCTTTCAATATTCAAAAAGTACTGGACTGCAGCACTCCTTTTTTTGGTTACACTACACCCGGATATGCAACCTGAACTGTTTTCAATATTTTCTCCTTACAGCACCTCACATTGAGAAGGTATGATCTAGAAGTAGTCCTCATCTTCACCTATCCCCACATTATGGGATGCACTTTCATTGCAAACGCTCTTCATTTTGAATCATCATCTAGGAGTAAAAATTTTTTTTAAAACAATTGCTTCTCTTAGTAATTCAGGTTATGTTGTTGTAGGTACCAACAAGGTTGAAGAGATCTTTAGTGGCGTCTGTAGCTTTACAAGCTCCAAAATGGTACTTATTTAAAAACGATGCCTACGATAAAGATTGCGAGTCGGATATCCGTTGCAGACTCTATATATCAGGCGCACCACTGAACAAATGAATGGAAGACAGACAGGGATTTATTTTCCATAACAATAGATGGACAGTGCAAATTCTTGACTTGCCCCACAAGGTCACAGATATTAGCTTGTATCCAGGTCCACAGGAACATAAGGTAATCCGTTCTGAAGACAAGGCCCATAGGTCTAGAGTCTAGACCACTGTTGTTCTTGCTGTCACTCTCAAGAGAAGAGTCCTCCTGGTGGCATAACATGCACAGGCCAGTAGGAATTCCAGAGCAGTCTTTAAAGCAGTATTACATTTGATGAACCCTCCGGAACCAAGATACGCGTTCTGCAAAATGCAGTAACAATAACAGTCTGGTTTGGTTTCGAACACTGAAAACATAGGATCTTCTTTGAGAGGTTTGTACTTTCTCACCAAGTGTGGCATGGCCGGTGTTAAAAAATATTTCATCCATGATCTACATTAGTCCTGGTACAAGAAGGAGCAAAAGTCTGGGAAAAGCTCTTTTTCGTAGTCTCCATAATAATAGAAATAGAGGGTTGAGGCGTTTCTAAAATTAACAGATCATGGAATTTGGAGATATTGTCCAGTTGTGAGATCTACAAAGTAGAACCTGTTAAAGATGTAGGTACACATGAAGAGAGAGTGTCATCATTAGAATGGGAGGATACTCTGGAAGATCATGATGGAGAACTCCCGCCTCTACGATTAGCAGAAGGTTGATCGCAATCCAGATCACTAGGTAGAATAGGCTCTCCTGATGGTACTATTGAGGAAGAGTTGCTGGGTGTGACTGATCTCTTCCTTATGGGCCTGTATCCCTGCCTTTAATACAAGACGGCATATAAAATTGGTACCTTGACTTTTATTTGGCCCCGATATCATGGTAACTTAGTGTGCACAGAGGTCTAGAGCTGTCCATGATACTACATGGTACAGAACCGGTCCAGTGGCCTGGAGGGAGATACCAAGTGTGCCCTCTTAGTCGGGCAATGCCCAGGGCATATGAAGCAGTGGTGGCAGCGTACCATGTTTTGTGAATCAATAGTGTGACCAGACCTTTTTCTTTGCGTAAAGGCAAAGCATGCCTATTGGCTCCTCTCATGTAAAGTTCTGTTATGTGAAACCCAGAACCTTGCATTGACATTCTATGAGTATGTTGAGTGTGTGTATGTGCAATGTGTGTATAGCACATGTATGGCAGTAGGGCTCTGTAAGGTGTATGGCTCAGATTACAGGGGCCATGTTGGATGCCCCTGGTGTACTAAGGCACAAGACGGAGGATGAGGACAGCTTCCTCAGACAGTGGAAGTGTATTTCCTGCATTCCGGTGGCTGGAGAGTGAAAATCCAGACACCGAGGTTGAGGAGCACAGAGACAGGGCTTCCCTTACCAATTCAATGGGGGCCTGGTTAGGGCCGATAATTAGTTCTTCTTGGTAGATGGCAGGGGTGAGGACTGCAGGCTCTACTGATCATGGTTCATAGGGAGGACTTTTTCAGTTAGGGTCTGTCCTTTTGTCCGTCTCTCATTACTGCTTCAAGAAGGCGATGGCCGCTGTGAGCGAAGATCGTACAATTCATTGTGTCCATGTTAAGGATACTCCAGTTTGTAGCTATCCCCATTGCCACTGGCTGTGAGAAACATCACTTTCCAGAAAGACTGTCTGGAGAGCAGCTTGGAAATGACAATTGAAAAAGAACCAACTCAAAACAGTCTGAAGCGTTGGACAGAGGATCCACATCCCCCATAGGGAAACGGTGTATAAACTTGGGATCCAAACCACCCACTTTGTTCCAGTCCCAAATTATTCCTCACTTGGGAATGTAGTGCTCCACAGAGTACTTAAATACCTGCTGTGTTACCAGGGTTGGTGTCTGCCCAATAATCAGTATCCCTGAGGTGAAGGCATGTTGCCTGAAGTCTGAACTTTCTGCTGGAGGACTTTAGACTCTGTTTGGAGTGTCTAGAAGCATGCCTTCGGAGAGAGAAGGTGCTTGCCTGGCCCTGCAGTAGGAGAAATGGTCAGGGGAAGCCCACCATGTTGCCAGCATGTGGAGAACCCACAGAAGCCGGACTGTTCCAGAGAGAGAAGCCAGGAGTGATATTTGCAGTGAAGGGGTCCCCTGGTCTCTTTGCATGGTTCCCGTGTTAGCAGCACTAAGACTGTTAAAGATCAAGCATTACTGAGATGCCCGCATCGCTAAGAATGTGGGAAAACTTGATCGGCCCACAGCCCGCAACTGCTCACTATGTTAACCTGCTGGGAAGGCAGTCGTTTCTGAAGACAAATGTTGCTGCACAGATCTGCCTCGCTGATCTCATCCCGCAAACACCGCCCCAGGGCAAAGCTGTCGCTGTGGCCCCCAAAGGAGAGGAACTACCACCACATCCCTCCGCCCCCCACAGGAGAGAAGCCACAGTGAGGGCGGCAGCAAGAGCTACATCTGCCACACTGCTACAGAAGCTTTGACAACCAGGAGGTGACTGTGGGGCTTAGGCTGCACATAGAACCAGAGAAGAGCATGCACGGATGAGTCTGCTGTGCATGCTTGAGACTTTTGATGGAGGGGAAGAAAGAAATTGAATTGCACATTTGAGATTATCTGCACCAGGGCTGATCGATGCTTAAGTCAGTTTGTTGGGTACTGTAGACAGAATCCTGACCAAGCAGGGAGAGAGGACGCTGAAAGCTGCGGTGTTGCACCCAATTGTTAAACGCAACAAATTACAACCCTGGATTAAGTGCCTGCTGAATCGAGTAGTATTTAGTTCTGCTGTGAGCTTAAAGTGCTTTCTTTTACCATAAAAGAAAAAAGCACTTGGTTGGACATCAAGTTATTGTGTCTGTAGGTTGACTGTTGAGTAGTGAGCTCTTGCTCTCCACACTGCCTCCATGAGAAACCTGTGACTGCTCGCACTTGCTACCCTAAGAGTTAAGTCCAGGATGGGTTGTACTTAACCCACTTTGCAGAGCCATAGTAGGACAGACCCCAAGATTTTAGGAAGAATTACCTCAACCACCATGGTTGGTACCCAGTAGCCAGGGTATCCTGTGGCCCCTCCAATGGAGTGTGACAGACATAGATGTATGCCTTGAAACATGCAGAGGATTCCATGCAGGAGGATGAGGGTGAAGTATGAGGTTATAAAGGGTCTTGCAACTGATCTTTTAAAGGAAGTGTTTGTAACAGGAAATTCCCTCACCAGTCTAGCACATAATATTCCCTGAAAGTCAAACCCTTGTTCAAACAGGATTCACATTGCCAACTCTACACATGAGCTGTAGTCTAAATATGAATTCAAAATATTTAGACAACAACAAAGAAAAAGCAGCCGCCTACTGGCATCTAGCTGTAATACATTAGATGCAGTACTATGAATACAAACCTGGCCCTTGTTGTTCTTCAGCTCTCCGTGGCAGTGAAGGAGCTTGGAGCGAGCCAATAAGCAGTCCTGCCGACACTCAAACAAAAAGGTGAGGCGCTTCTTGTAGTACTGGCACTCTGCTTCCCCCGTTTTACTGTTTATCAGACCCACAATTTCTTGGATCACAGCCATCTAAAAGGAGAAGGACAAGTTAGAAAATGATAATGGGGTTACAAATTCATGAACAAACAATACAAAACCGTGGGTAGAGGGTCTAAGGGAAATTTTTTAAAGACCGGCGCGGATAGATTCCCCACAACCAATAATATATCAACCGAGTAATCCGCGGGTCTGCCGAGCTTAGGACAGCTCTAAGGCACAAACAGTACAAGCATGAGATTCCTACTCAAACATGGGGGGAGTCCTTTCAAAAGGACGGAATCCCATCACCCACCGAGGTGGCATGCTTCATCATCTGGGATCTCCTCTTGGTTGCAATTCCTAGTGCAACCAAGGGCTACAACCCGCTCACTGTGAGGGAGGAGCTCAGGGATGTTTTATTGGTCAGTTTGTCGGATCTACTAAGATCCCCTTGATGCAAAGCGTTGTAAGTATTTAGGGTGATGGTTGCAGTGAAAGGAAAGGTGATGTGAAGAGTGATCTAAAATTGGCTACCAAGAGAAAAAAGAGTATTAGTTAACTCTTGGTGTCAAGGTTAAAAAACAGTGCATTTGCAGTTTAAGAAATATTAGCTGCACTTATCCAAAAAACAGGTCTACATGTTTCAGTCATGGTGATCAAATTCAGATCGCGTCCTTCCTCAGGACCTAGATAGTAAATGCTACCGCAAATAAGTGTGATACAAGTGACAATAGTACGGTTGGAATAAATACAACCTACAGAAACCAGTGGTCTCGATTGCGAAAATTCACAATGTGTTGGTGTCACCTGTGGAAGACAAGAAAAATGTGACTTAAAATCATGATAAGTGGAGACAGATATTTAAAATGGCTTGTACTGAGTGATATGCCCAACGTCTGGGTCAATGCCCATCGTTTAGTACCTTTACGTGTACAGTAACACATTAGTTTTAAAAGTATGCTTACCCGTGAGTTTACGGGTGAACACCTCACCTGGCAACAGCTCAGGACGTGAGGCACCGCTCTATTGAAAAGGAAAACTGAGGTTAAAGATACAGACGCCACAAGCATTCTGTAAACTAGTAATCCACATAATTTCAGTCAATTCTGTCACATCATGCGGTACTTGTTCTCTGATTTAGCCCAAACTATGAAGACTACAGCGGTTATAATAGGGTAGTACGCGCTTGGGAATGTTAGATGATATGGTCCAAGGAGCAAGTACTATTATGAAGCCCAAACTGAATATAATTTACTACTGAGCAGCTTCATAGAATAAACATAACCTGCGCGGCCTGGTAGGTCTCTGTGTTCTAGACAACACTAAATGAGAGATGACGTGTACTATATCTCAATTTAAAATTACACGCTACCCACACTCATATATAGCCTCAAAGATGTCTATAAAAAGAAGCTATTCTGAAATGAGGTGGCCGATTAAGGCAACGCTATCAGTAGATAAGTGTCTGACTTGTGCGAGTGAACCAGCACAATAATGTTTTTACTTTAGCGATTCAGAACATCCGAAGCTTCTGAGATGAAACCACTGAGTCACATAAATAGAGTAATTACCAAGTTGGTGCAAGGGGCACTAAGAGACCAAAGCGTTTAAATTTAGACAAGGGAGCCGCTAATGTGGAGACTGTCATAAGACGGTAAGGGGGCTCTTGCTAAAGACGCGTAAAAATTTTGAACGCTTCGGTCTAGCGCGTTCTATTGCAAGGGGAGTTTAGAAAGCAGAGCGTTTAATTACAGACACAGGAATCGCTAGTTTTGAAAGTGTTAAGGACAGTCAAATGGCTCATAATAACGATGCGCGAGGTCACAAACGCCTAGGTATAGCACATTCTCTAGCTAGAATCTCTCACTTACCTATCCGTTGGTACCCCGGACTCCACACGAGCTGCAACCGGAGGTATCCGACGGAAGGAATGAAGTGCCTTTATATACCTTTGCATAGTTCTCGCTTGAATCAAGTGCACCGAGATATATCCATCTACCGTGGGATTTACTGGCATCACTTGCGCAAACTATTTCCCATGTTTCCAAGGACGTTTTGTAGTTTCGTCCAAATGATGTCACCATCATGCAAAGCTGATAATGAGTAATTGGGAACACTTGATTCAAGCGAGAACTATGCAAAGGTATATAAAGGCACTTCATTCCTTCCGTCGGATACCTCCGGTTGCAGCTCGTGTGGAGTCCGGGGTACAGACGGATAGGTAAGTGAGAGATTCTAGCTAGACAATGTGCTATAGCTAGGCGTTTGTAACCTCGCGCATCGTTATTATGAGCCGTTTGACTGTCCTTAACACTTTCAAAACTAGCGATTCCTGTGTCTGTAATTAAACGCTCTGCTTTCTAAACGCCCCATGCAATAGAACGCGCTAGACCGAAGCGGTCAAAATTTTTACGCGTCCTTAGCAAGAGCCCCCTTACCGTCTTATGACAGTCTCCACATTAGCGGCTCCCTTGTCTAAAGTTAAATGCTTTGGTCTCTTAACACCCCTTGCATCAACTTGGTAATTACTCTATTTATGTGACTCAGTGGTTTCATCTCAGAAGCTTCGGATGTTCTGAATCGCTAAAGTAAACACATTATTGTGCCGTTTCACTCGCACAAGTCAGACACTTATCTACTGATAGCGTTGCCTTAATCGGCCACCTCATTTCAGAATAGCTTCTTTTATAGACATCTTTGAGGCTATATGAGTGTGGGTAGCGTGTAATTTTAAATTGAGATATACTACACGTCATCTCTCATTTAGTGTTGTCTAGAACACAGAGACCTACCAGGCCTCGCAGGTTATGTTTATTCTATGAAGCTGCTCAGTAGTAAATTATATTCAGTTTGGGCTTCATAATAGTACTTGCTCCTTGGAACATATCAACTAACATTCCCAAGCACGTACTACCCCATTATAACCGCTGTAGTCTTCATAGTTTGGGCTAAATCAGAGAACAAGTACCGCATGATGTGACAGAATTGACTGAAATTATGTGGATTACTAGTTTACAGAATGCTTGTGGCGTCTGTATCTTTAACCTCAGTTTTCCTTTTCAATAGAGCGGTGCCTCACGTCCTGAGCTGTTGCCAGGTGAGGTGTTCACCCGTAAACTCACGGGTAAGCATACTTTTAAAACTAATGTGTTACTGTACACGTAAAGGTACTAAGCGATGGGCATTGACCCAGGCGTTGAGCATATCCTCAGTACAAGCCATTTTAAATATCTGTCTCCACTTATCATGATTTTAAGTCACATTTTCTTGTCTTCCACAGGTGACACCAACACATTGTGAATTTTCGCATCGAGACCACTGGTTTCTGCAGGTTGTATTTATTCCAACCGTACTATTGTCACTTGTATCACACTTATTCACGGTAGCATTTACTATCTAGGATCCTGAGGAAGGACGCGATCTGAATTTGATCACCATGGCTGAAACATGTAGACCTGTTTTTGGATAAGTGCAGCTAATATTTCTTAAGCTGCACATGCACTGTTTTTAACCTTGACACCAAGAGTTAACTAATAAACTCTTTTTCTCTTGGTAGCCAATTTTAGTTCACTCTTCACATCACCTTTCCTTGCACTGCAACCATCACCCTACATACTTACAGCGCTTTGCATCAAGGATCTTAGTAGATCCGACAACTGACCAATAAACATCCTGAGCTCTCCTCACAGTGAGGGGTTGTAGCCCTTGGTTGCACTAGGAATTGCAACCAGAGGAGATCCCAGATGATGAAGCATGCCACCTCGGTGAGGTGATGAGATTCAGTCCTTTTGAAAGGACTCTCTCCCCCCCCCCCCCCATGTTTGAGTAGGAGTCTCATGCTTGTACTGTTTGTGCCTTAGAGCTGTCCTAAGCTCGGCAGACCCGCGGATTACTCGGTTAATATGTTACAAATTCATGCCCTCAGAAAAGCCAGCCTAGCTGCTGAGGTTTCAGATACTAAGTGATGGTACAGGATTGTAAGCAAAGGAAAACTGCAGCCCGTAGTGCATGAGAAAGGTTACATCTGCTCAAGTGTTTCTAAGAAACACTACAGGTCTGATAAAAAGTGCAGCAGTGACACAGGCATACATTTAGACACAGACACTTGCTTCAGCAGAACAAGCTTCTCTCACGCAGAACATATGCCACAGAGTTTAAAGTGGTGCAAGCCTCCCTTACTCAATAAACTGGTAACATATTGTCAGTATCACTATAAGCTTCCCTATCTCATTTAATAGCCAGAACAAGACTGTACTTCACAGGATCTTGATGGAGTGGACGGTCAATCTTGTAAGTCTGTCAGGCTGGGCTGGAACCTTCCTGTGACAAGTGTAATGGGAAGTGATGGGAGTGGGACACATGGTCTGTGATAGGGAGGGGCCAGTTATACGTCGAAAGGTGTTGGTGAAGTGCTTGTGCCTTCCCGAGATGGTTTGTTTAAGAAAACCCCACTGTTATAGAGCTGGCTCCCTCGTTGTTTCACTCATATTCTAAACTAACAGCTGTGATGGGCAGTGCATGATACAGGTTGGTGAATGCCATGTCACAGTGGTAAAACGTGCACGCGAGCTGCTGCAGCAGGTGTAAACAGGGTGCTGGAGTGTTGAAAGCAGGGTGACCTCTCCTTTTCCGATTTCTTTTCCCAAGTGGGCGAAACGGTAAAGAGCAGCACTGACAAGGCTTGTAAAATGCAGAGAAGAGTAAGAGACACACTGATTCACTCCAACAAGGTACACAGAACTGGTTTAGGGTAGTTTCCTCTTTCAGGTGCCCCAGACTGTTCTGCACACACAGACTTTGTGAAGAGTGATTCTCCTCACAGCAGGACAGTCTCCAGCCTGAATTACCCACAACAGAGGTGTAACCACAACAGCGGCACAAAGAAGTCTGAACTTTCCGCACCTTAATATCAACAGCCACAAAGACAGTGATCAGGATAACAAACAAGACTCCTCCATGCTAACTAGTTACACGACCCCCAGCTATCTTTTTAAGAGACCACTCGCTGGTATTCAATAACAAATGTATAGGAGATCACAGAACCTGGCCTTTTTGCTGCAATAAACCACAGAATTGAAATATCTACATGCATCCTTTCTGTATGGACTGATTCTACTTTTTGGATTTTGGACTTGAGTGCTGTGATATCTTTCTTTGATGTAATGTACACAGTGGTTTGTGGTCTAGTGTGTGTTGGCACCACAGATAGTAGGGTGTTGGATATCAAAACTGCACCAACTCAGGATTATTTGAAGTATTTATTAAGATCCTATATCCACAGATACTTGTGCAAAGAGGTGCGATTGGTACCACTACCATCATCCTTATTATACCTAAACTATGCCAGTTTACTATCTATCTCACCAATCATTTTCCTGAAACCACATAGCCCCCACTAAGGATCATACCCAACTGGAATGTGTTTTTCTTGGAGCACATGACTAATCGCAATAACCAACAATACCACTGGATTAACCACCAACCCTGGGATGCAGAGTAGCTTCACACCATGCAACTTACCAGGCTTAAAATATGCCTTGAAAGTAACTACTTAAAAGACTCCCACAAGCTTAGCTTTTAGCATGACGCCTAGTCACTGTGCAGCATTTCCTACGCACCAAACTACAATACAATACAATTCTTGTACTACAACAGTTGATTATGTTTCAGAAGCTGAGCTAGAAAGGACTGAACAGTCAATGATGGCCAACAGAGACATTACATTAGGTAACATGCAGATCTTGGTAGTGTTTGGTTAGTATAGCCAGACAGGACAAATCCTAGGACGGTAGTTAACTGTATGAATGCATGGCTGTCCAATGGGCATGTGCGGGGAGAACGTCGGTGATTACAAGGTACTCACAGCCTCTTGCAGCGATGCTTGGTCAGGATGGTCCGCAGCAGTGTGCTTCAGGATCTCCTTGAGCAGTAGCGGGTACTTGACCAGTCGGCTACGGGGCAGGTCCAGGAAGTTCCAAAGGTCCAGCTTGCGGCTAAATGAGGACTCCTGGCAAAGGCGCAGGAAGTTCTCCACCTGCCTGTCCTGCTTCTTGAAGTCAAGCAAAGCCTTGGCTGCCACTTGATTACAGCAATAGTTCCTGTAGGCGTGGAGGCACGGTAACTGTAGGTGTAAAAGAAACTACAGTAAGGTTGTGCACATTACATAACTGTATTATACCACTGAAAACATAAGGGAATTATTAAACCATTACGTGGCATTAACTTGTCTTTACAATAACTTGGCTCTAGTACACCAAACTGGCTAGGATGTTAGAATAGGACTTCTGTCTGGTTCAGGTAACGTCAAATCATGGCAATGTCTGTTATGAGAGTTTGCTTGCAAAAACAAAGCATGCATTGGCAAAGCCAATACGTCAGCCTTGGAAACCTAGTGTTCTTTTTTTTACATTTTTATTTTTTAACTCTTTTCGGCAAGTATATGCCACAAAAATAGAAGAAAAAACCTAGCAGCATAAACGTGGCCACTATTTGCTTCCAATAAAAATTATAATATAACAATATAGCCGCTGCATATAATAGCATGGGTGCTTCCTAGCAGGCAAGTGTACTTGGAACAGATACAAAAACCCTTCTAGGGTTTAATATACAACACAGGAAATTACGATTTTTATTGGAGCAAAAAAAAAAAAATTATTGGCCTTGAATTACTTTAACTTGATGGCATAGTTTAAACACACAAGGATGACTTATAAAAGGATAAAGAATGGAAAGAAAAAAACAATAGCAAAGTAAAATGTTTCCCATCATGTGATCAGAAAAATGCCACAGTTATAGTTTAAGAGAGCCAATTGCTGACCTGTTGCCCCCGCTGTATTCTGTAATGGGAGAAAACAGCATGTAATTGGCAGTTGAAAAGTCTAATGAATAAAGAGAGCTGTACCAAAACCCATCTATTTATGTATATATGCATTTTTTTTTATTTATAATGTATTTTATAACGCGAGTCTGGCAAGAGAATTAACGCCGTCTGCTTGCAAGAGGCAAAATGTTCGGAAATCGTTATTTTTCAAACTAAAAATAAAATACATACGGACAAAGTGACTCGGGAAGAAATTTGTGACGCTGGGCTTGAAAACATCATAAACAACGACAATGGGATGCTGAACTCAAGAACAAGGGTGAGCAGGGTAAGATAGGGACAGACATGATCCAACTGCAAGGAGACAGGGAAACAAGAGCCCAAGGCAGCATGGTTCTACCTGAATCTGACCATCAACAATACACCTGTTATGAGAAACCGAAGGGACACGAAATGGCACTAGAAAAGGTCCAACACGTGGCTGGTTTGGAGGTAGACAGAAACTACACCGCCACTTCTTACGGAACAGCTCAGTGAAGATAAACCACACTCTTCATACGACCTACCACACCATTGCCATCGAGTCTTGGGAAGAAATCCCCCAGCGGAGAACCTCCACTGGATGAATCCCCCAGCGGAGAACCTCCACTGGATGAATCCCCCAGCGGAGAACCCCCACTGGATGAATCCCCCAGCGGAGAACCTCCACTGGATGAATCCCCAGCGGAGAACCCCCACTGGATGAATCCCCAGCGAGGGAACCCCCACTGGATGAATCCCCAGCGGAGAACCCCACTGGATGAATCCCCAGCGGAGAACCCCCACTGGATGAATCCCAGCGGAGAACCCCACTGGATGAATCCCCAGCAGAGAACCTCCACTGGATGAATCCCCCAGCGGAGAACCTCCACTGGATGAATCCCCCAGCAGAGAACCTCCACTGGATGAATCCCCCAGCGGAGAACCACCACTGGATGAATCCCCCAGCGGAGATCCCCCACTGGATGAATCCCCCAGCGGAGAACCCCCACTGGATGAAGGAGAACCCCCACTGGATGAAGGAGAACCCCACTGGATGAATCCCCAGCGGAGAACCCCAACTGGATGAATCCCCAGCGGAGAACCCCACTGGATGAATCCCCCAGCGGAGAACCCCCACTGGATGAATCCCCCAGCGGAGAACCTCCACTGGATGAATCCCCCAGCAGAGAACCTCCACTGGATGAATCCCCCAGCAGAGAACCTCCACTGGATGAATCCCCCAGCGGAGAACCCCCACTGGATGAATCCCCCAGCGGAGATCCCCCACTGGATGAATCCCCCAGCGGAGAACCCCCACTGGATGAAGGAGAACCCCCACTGGATGAAGGAGAACCCCCACTGGATGAATCCCCCAGCGGAGAACCCCAACTGGATGAATCCCCCAGCGGAGAACCCCCACTGGATGAATCCCCCAGCGGAGAACCCCCACTGGATGAATCCCCCAGCGGAGAACCTCCACTGGATGAATCCCCCAGCGGAGAACCTCCACTGGATGAATCCCCCAGCGGAGAACCTCCACTGGATGAGTCCCCAAGCGGAGAACCTCCACTGGATGAATCCCCCAGCGGAGAACCTCCACTGGATGAATCTGACGGAGAACCTCCACTGGATGAATCCCCCAGACAGAGAACCTCCACTGGATGAATCCCCCAGCAGAGAACCCCCACTGGATGAATCCCCAGCAGAGAACCCCCACTGGATGAATCCCCCAGCGGAGAACCCCCACTGGATGAATCCCCCAGCGGAGAACCTCCACTGGATGAATCCCCCAGCGGAGAACCTCCACTGGATGAATCCCCCAGCGGAGAACCTCCACTGGATGAATCCCCCAGCAGAGAACCTCCACTGGATGAATCCCCCAGCAGAGAACCCCCACTGGATGAATCCCCCAGCGGAGAACCTCCACTGGATGAATCCCTCAGCGAAGAACCTCCACTGGATGAATCCCCCCAGCAGAGAACCTCTACTGGATGAATCCCCCAGCAGAGAACCTCTACTGGATGAATCCCCCCAGCAGAGAACCTCTACTGGATGAATCCCCCAGCAGAGAACCTCCACTGGATGAATCCCCCAGCGGAGAACCTCCACTGGATGAATCCCCCAGCGGAGAACCTCCACTGGATGAATCCCCCAGCAGAGAACCTCCACTGGATGAATCCCCCAGCAGAGAACCTCCACTGGATGAATCCCCCAGCAGAGAACCTCCACTGGATGAATCCCCCAGCAGAGAACCTCCACTGGATGAATCCCCCAGCAGAGAACCTCCAATGGATGAATCACGACGATAGGCCAATATCTTCAAAAAGTGCCAGGAATCCAAACAATTGATGAACGCTTCGATGTACAAGTACCCAGTTACATAAGATAAAGGTAAAAACATATTTCTAAAGCTGTTTTGTGCAGGACATCATCTGCAATATAGGTCCTCCCTCTCAAGTCACACTGTAAACAGACATTGGCCCCTCACAGCCACCTCATCACCGCAATGTTAACAATGTTCAGGGGCTGCAAGAGGGACATGCCACTGGGCTTCAAGACAAACACTGCGTGTCTTCGTTGTCTGCTGTGTACCTGCTTCAGGAAAGTAGGGTTCAAGTTAAGAGGAAGGGTGTCAAGGACTGGGAGATGTGACAGAAGGATCTTTTCAGTACTGAGTTGTCATTTCATTTACCACATTATTACTTGCACATAATCACCATATTGTTTTCTTACACGGTGCTAAGACGTCGATCTTTAAGATGTCGGTGTGGTGAACAGCTTCGCACAAGGAACATTTCTTCCCTAATGGCACTCTTTTGGAGGCGATTTTAACCTCAAGCCTGGGATTTATAATGTTGGTAGGTACCATGGTTGTCCTCCATGCACCGGATCTATGTTTGGGCTTACAAATTGAGGAACAGATGGGGGTGGGGAGCAGGAAACCTTGAAGGCAATGCTTGCACAGTGTATCAAGGTGATTCCCACTTCTTTAAGGATGGAGGTGATGCATAAACTGGGTTAGGAGATCAGACTCCCACCTCACCTAACATTTGTTCACCTGAATCAAACCAGGACAACTCCCAGAATACACAATTTCTTAAATGAAAGCAGGACAAAGGGAGTTCGGTGACATGAAGTCATCCAGTAATTCTACTTGCCGATATATTAAGTAGGTTATATTTCCCTATTCAAAGACAGTGTGCCCCATTCCTCTAAGGACACAAGCGCTAGCTGAGCTTTTTGGCTGCTCTTCTGTATAGCACTTACCCAGTATAACATGGTGGGCCCAACCTCATCAATGGTCCCGTCTTCCTGCCTCATCCTTCCCAGGTGGAGGAGCAGATCTGAAAAGATGAACAGAGATGGCTGGATTAGGGTCTTGAAGAAGAGCAGAGGAGAAGGGTTGAGGATATGGAGGGTCAATGGAGAAGGGCGGGATAAGGGTCTGGAAGGTGAGCAAAGGAGATGAATAAATGGGAGTCTGGGCAATGAACAGAGAAAAGGAATGAGGGTCTGGAGGAGGAACAGAGAAGATGCTGAGGGTAAGGAGATGAAACAGATTGAAAAAAGGGTCTGGAGGATGAAAAGATAAGGGTGGATGTGGGTCAAAAGAGTGTGTAGAGGACGAGAAGAGTCAGGAAGTGACCAGAGTAGGGGGATGATTGTCTGGAGAAGGAACTGAGAAGGTGTATAAGGGTATGGTGAAGGAACAGAGGAAGGGGATGGAGGTCTGAAGAAGGTGGATCAGGTGTCTGGAAAATCGAATGGGAGTGAGGAACAAAATACATTGGGAAAGACAGAAGCAGAGAAAGGGAAAGCAGGGGGCAGCTGCGACTTCTGACATCCTTCCAAACCTGAAACAATGTGCGAACCCCTGAAATGCACCAATGGGCTCCTTGATCTCGTGCTACTTGTATCTGAAGTACAGCAGATTGCTAACCACATCCTGGGGGTACTTGCCAAAATAACAGCACCATTCAGCACACATGCCATAGAAGGAGTGAAAGAGAGTGCGTGCATGTGCACCAGTGCTGCCATCTCCAGCTGCACTTCGCCACTGGTGTTCACTTTGTCTCGTGCTTGGACAGATGCCTTTAAAGCCCCGACACCCTGGGGGCACATGTCCATCTATGGTAATGTACATTAGCGCCTGAGCATGTGGGATACCCTCAAGCTCGTTCTACCAGGTCAAGAGTTCTTGAAGTGCTGGAAGTCTGAACGCTGCGTGAAGAGGTCAGGCAGATCCTACACCTTAGGGCACAGCTCACACCCCCAGCACAAGAGTACCAGATCTGCGGCCACAGCTCCACCACAAACTATGCTGGGCCCCCGTGACAGGCAGTCGCCTGCACAGGGTCACCATGCCACTTTACCTTCGTGCAGAGGAATGAGTGAATCCAGAGTGCTGAAGATCTCAGTCAGCTCCTCCTTAGACATGATGGCCAGCTTCAGCATCGGCTCATAGTAATTCTGAGGGGCAAGAAGGAAGCTGGTAAAGTATCATAACAAAATATCTACAGCAGAGGCGGCAGCAGTGCCAGGTCCCTCGCAGAGGTCAGATGTTGCACAGATCGAAGCTGTGCCATCATCCCTCATGGAGAGCAGATGCAGCACAGGTAGGAGCAATGCAAGGGCTCCTTGAAGAGGGCAGGTGCAGCACAAGCAGGAGCAGTGCAATCCATCTCTTTCTCGCAGGAGTCAAGTGCAGCACAGGCAGGAGGAGTGCAAGCCTTCCCTTCTTTGCAGAGGTCAAGTGCAGAGCAGGCAGAAGCAGCGCAAGCCACCCCCCCTTTACAGAGCTTAACTGCAGAACAGGCAGAAGCAGCACAAGCCATCTCTCCCTTGCACAAGTCAAGCGCGGAACAGGCAGGAGCAGCGCAAGCAATCCCATCCCTCCCTTGCAGAGCTCAAGTGCAGAACAGGCAGAAGCAGTGCAAGCCATTCCTCCTTTACAGAGCTTAACTGCAGAACAGGCGGAAGGAGCACAAGCCATCTCTCCCTTGCAACGGTCAAGCGCGGAACAGGCAGAAGCAGGGCAAGCCATCCCTCCCTTACAGATGGTACAACACAGGCAGGAACACCACAACCTCCTAGCAGATGAGTTGCACAATCTGCCTCTCTGAATCTCTTTTACACAGAGATCAAGTACAGCTCAGGTGGTTATGGTGCAAGCTTCTTGGCCATCAGCATCTTTACCTTCTTGACCAGATTCAGGTCGTCCACCAGCTGTTGTTCTCCCTGCATAAGCTCAAAGATAACCTGTCAAAAAGGGAAAAAAAGCTTCATGTTTAGTTTCCATTAAACCAAGTAAACCAGTTGCATTTTTCCAGCAACAGATAATCAGGATGATGGAGACACAGCAATCAGTTTGTTGTTGAGCCCTTACACAGGTAGGTGGCCCGATACTGACAGTCAACAACCTCAGCTAGAAAGATGCTAATGGTTTCTCTTGTAGGTTTCGGACATTAAGAAAGACCATCTGGAGCCCCTTCTATGGACTATGGAACAGAGAACATCAGGAAATGCACCAATAACAAACATTGCATTTTTAAACATCACTTACTCTGCAAAACATGATAGTTTTGAAACACACCTAAGTTTTTTAAACCTCAGTGCATGCCATTCACCAAATATCAGAAGAAGCAACCACGCCCCAGGAGTAAAAGCCTCTTTCTAAATCTCAGGGTGGGAAAACCACTCATCAACAGTACACTTGTCCTTCGAAATCTCACAAGAGGCAACCATTTCCCTAGAGCACACCCCTCCTTCTAAATCTCAGAGGAGGAAAACCACCCCTCATCAGTACACATCTTCAGCCAAATCTTACAAGAGGGCAACCACGCCCAATCATATATTCCTGTATCCAAATGTCACAAGAGGCAACCACTTCCCTCGAGTACACCCCTGCTTCCAACTCTCATAATATCAGAAAAGGGCAATCTCCTCATCTGAGGAAGACAATGACTATTGGTAGAGTCCCCCTGCCAAATATCACACAATGGCAGCCACTTCACATCAGTACATGCCTCTGTCCAAATCTCAGAGACAACCTCTCTCCATGGGTACTGTCCTCCTAATCTCAGAAGAGGGCAACTGCTCCCTATGGGTACACACCTGCTTCCTTCCTTCACCTCAAAAAGTAAGGCGAGAATTTGGTTTTCGTATTCCCATTAATTTATCTCTGTATTTTTCACTACTGCATCATTAATATTTACACTTTGCTTTTAATCTCACAATGTGAACAGTACAGTCCTGGTATTCTCTTCAACTCTTAACCTACTATATGTGGATGACAATCTTAAAGTGTACCTACATTTATAAATCATTATCATTTTTTCAGATTAATGTGTTTAGAAAACTTTCATTGTCGACTATCAGAAATGCATGAGCCAGGCTTTAGGTTCCAACTGTAAGCCGCAAAAGCAAAAAGCTGGAACAAGTCCATTGGTTCCTGGACTTACATCGGCCATTACATTTGGTTGAATGAGGAGGGCAACTTATGACAAGTACACATTTTCTGTTTTTGTCTTGTCTAGACTTGACAACAATTGTATGTTGGGCTTACTCTGCTTCCAGTAAGACCCATCAAGTGAAACGCAGATGTACACTCAACCGTGCTGATGAACTCTAAGGGCACTGCAATGCTCCATCCTGGCCACAATTCTGCTTGTAGGGTTCTGGCAAAAGGTTCCAAATGTGGAGGCTGAAGTTGGAGTGGGTTGGCCACTACAGTTGGCAGAGTAGAGCTGGTGGTCGGCAGCTCCACAAAACCTATTGCGTTGGATGACCTGTGCAATGTCATACTTGATCTTATGGTAGCCAGTGAAATGTTTCTCTGCCCCACTTATCAAGTGCTAGGGTTTGTGCTTTGATTAGAGTTTTAGCCCCACTGCACATTCTTTCAATAAACGCTCATACAGGCTTGAAAATTGTTAATCAACTGAAAAATGTACCAAAAACCTCAACAGCTTATGAGTTCACAGACTAAGAGGGTACAAAAAATACATCCATTGTACAATGTGTAAATTACATATATCCTGGATGCATTCCAGACAACAAACACCCTAGTCAGAGAGATTAGCGGAAAACAACAGCAATAATAATCAGTCATCCATAATCTTAAGCATGTTAGACAAAAAGGAAAACAAGGATATGAAAGATACACTGCCCAAAACACCAATACAAAAAAATAAAGATACACAAATATCAGGCAACCTGCGTGTCACCTCGCAAGCTAAAAATTGCTGTATGGAATAATGAAACCTGGGGTTTCAGTCAGACAAGGTTAAGCAACTCCCGTTAGAGTCGAGAATCTCATGCATACGGAAATGGTGCTCTACATGCATCAAAGAGCCCGACGCTGCGTGAAAACCCCCCAAAAACCTTGTGAAAAATAAGTTAGAGAAAAGATGCTCATAACTAGTACCCCCGACCAGTGTGAGAAACTCAAGGCTCTCTTACATTAAGAATTATCCCACAACGTAAGTCAGAGTGCTACTAATCGTCCAAAGTACCAATAATCCCCTCATGAAAATTCAGGTGCTCACACCTGTATCAGTCTCTCTTTATTTTTGTAAACAGAGAACTGGAAGTGTAATGAACACTAAACAGTCCTGGAAGGAGGAGAGATCCTTTCTACCATAGGAAAGGAGAGGGGGGGGGGGGATACGTCCTCCCAAACTAAATGTACAACACTCAAAAGTTATCCCACCTAGCTGCATGACACCATATGGGATGAGAGGAAGTGCTTGCCCAAACTAGACTCCACGCTACTAGGCGTGGGAAAGGAAAAATTCATTTTCTTTAAATAACCCTCACACACTCTAGTAGGGTCATGCTTCATCATCGGGTTCACTCGGACTCCTAAAGAGCAGAATACAGAGAGGCATGCCTGAAGCTCCTGCGAGATGAAAGACACTATGCACCTTTACAAACAGACCCTACTTCCCGCTTACAACTATAATTGGACTGGTGGATGAAGCGGTAGAAAAACAAGTGGATTTGCAGAAAAGAACAGGAGTTTCTGACTACCCAGGAACCTTGAACCCCTCAATTTTACACGATCCCTAAGATGCATAAAGGGAGAACTCCCCCGTCCCCCTGGTCACTAACAGGTCATATATCAAGGATACCAAACATCTGCTAAACCTTCTGAACGAAATGGAATATGATCCTTCCACAGAAGAAACCCTTCTATGCCTCGATGTAGAAACATTATACTCCAGTATTCCACAAGAAGAGAGTTTATGTATAATCACCAACATACTGCGGAACCAAGATTGGCCATAGACCGCTCTGTTCAAATGGATTATGGCACTAGAGAGACTGGCTCTCACTGAACATTTCTTCAAGTTTGAGGACCAAACCTACTTATAAAATTTCGATGGGGACCACATTTGCTCCAAGCATAGCCTGCCTCTACATGAGATGGTTTGAGGATAAGAACATCTGGAACAACAATCCTTTCCAAGACCAGATAGGATTATGGCGACGGCACATCAATGACAACATGACGATGAGGACACTACAGAAGCCTTCAGCATAGGACGAAAGGAACCCATTTTTGTGTTTCACCAGGACTACAAACAGGACAAAGTTTCTTTCCTTGACATCATCATCACAGCAAAAGAGGGGAAGCTCATGAGCTCCCGTTATACAAAATCCACAAACCTCAAAAGTCTGCTCCACTTCAACAGTGCTCACCCTCGAGCGCTCAGAGAAAGCCTTCTGGTGAGACAATTTCTGAGAATCAGAAGAAACTGCTCAGACCTTCGTGATTTTAAAGAAGAATCAGCGAAACTCACAAGAAAACTTAAAGAAAAGAAATATACAACTAAGATCATTGAAAAAGCCCAGAAAAAGGGCACGCAAAAACGTTTTTGTATCCTATTTTACCCACAGTACAACTGCTATTGCACTGATCCCCCTGTACAATTTCCTCCCAGTAGGACTTGGAGGTAACTGCACGGACAAAAATCAGGAGTGTGCAATATTTCCACTCAACCTCTAACCTGTGCAAAGTGCATATTTGGTGCAGAAACGGTTTGAGCACGTGTTTCACTTTGCACTGAAAAATTGATGGATGGAATCGCAACCACTGAAAATTATTTTGGACCGCATTCCAGTACATTCATTTTTTTGCTCACTGTGCCAAGACAATCAGATGTGCATCAGTCTTTGTATTGTATTAAAAGCGACATTCCGACCTAAAATGGTTAGCATAACACGGGCAATAACACTGGCAATTCCAGACCCTTCAATCATGTTTTACTGGATGGGGAGGTGAATCTCGAATCTTATGGCATCAAGCTACAGGGTGAGGTCGGTAGAAGCCATGGGTAGCAGAAAAGGATCCTGGAGCCATGGAGGAAGAAAACATAAGAATTTAGGGGGCCAGGCAGAATTAGGCAGTCATAACAGAGTGGTAACAAGTGTGAGTCGAGTGGGAATTGGGAAGCTGAGCAATACATGGAAGTCATGGGGAGGGGTAAGAAGATGGAGATGGGGAGGGGTAAGAAGATGGAGGTGGGAGGGGTAAGAAGATGGAGCTGGGAGAGGGGTCTAAGCAGGGAACTGAAGTATTTGGTGAAGAATGGGGCCACAATGAGGATTCCTGGAAGAATGTGGAGCTGAGCAAGACACAGGGGCTGAGGCTGAAGGAGAGGGGCCCATGGTAAAAGAGGCGCCCCTCAGCGCATGGAGAGCTAATAGGGTTCTGATGGCACAGGAGAAGAGTGTTAATGAGGTGGCTTAGGGGATTTGGGAGCTAGGCAAAAGTCTGTGGTTATGGTGAAAAAAGGAATAATGTGGGATATCCTGCTGTATGGGGAGTGGAGCCCAACAATGGGAACTGGGTGAAGAAAAGGGGGTAAGGAGGCGAAGACCTTGGGCCATGATGGAGAGCAGACTAGTGGGGCTTCAAGGGTGGAGGCGAAGACCTTGGGCCATGATGGAGAGCAGACTAGTGGGGCTTCAAGGGTGGAGGCGAAGACCTTGGGCCATGATGGAGAGCAGACTAGTGGGGCTTCAAGGGTGGAGGCGAAGACCTTGGGCCATGATGGAGAGCAGACTAGTGGGGCTTCAAGGGTGGAGGCGAAGACCTTGGGCCATGATGGAGAGCAGACTAGTGGGGCTTCATGGGAGGAGGCGAGGGGCTCCAAGCAGCAATCTGAATGGAAGAGCAGAGGTGAAAGGTGAGGTTTATGTGTAAAGGAGAGGCATGACTAGCAGGAATCCTGCATACAGATGACCAATGAGGGAGACACTGGCACACATGTAAGGGCAGCACGAGAAGGGAGGCGGAAGGAATGGGTATCAGATGTATGCCTAAGACAGATAGGAAAGTAAAAGGGAAGGGCAAGAGAGCAGCAGTACTATGGGCTCGGTTAAACATGGGCTTGCACCACCTGAGACCCCACTAAAGGGACATAAATAACTGCTGTGGTAGAAGGATCCAGTCATCTGCACGCGGTCGCTACTACACAAATTATGGGACAGCTGCATCATGCCCGGACTCGCAACGCCTCATGCGCCACTAAAGGTGAAAGAGCTAAGCAACAAAGTAGGAGTAGGCTGATGGGGGTTAGTCCTACTTGAAGTCACTCTGTACACCATGCAGGAAATGCAGCTCCTTTCACAGATGGTTGGCACATGAGGCCAGCATATAGCATATTAGGCATGCCTGGAAAAGCTCCATCTATGCACAGCAAAGACACAAAAGCCGAGTGGATGGACACTACTTGAGAGGCAGACTGGAGAAGCCCTACAGTAAATATGAAACTTCTTGGATGTAGGGATATAGGAACAGATGATAAAGAGGGGGAGTTTCTGGCAAAGAATTTAGCCTGAATGTGAACAATGATAAAATGACACTATACATTGTTGAAGTTCATTCAGAGCCCTAGCAGTCGCACGCCTCCTTGCTCACCTCCTGACGTTTGATCTCCTTGGCCGAGAGCTCCTCGCTGACATGGTCAAAGGTCTCACTCCAGAGTTTGCTGTTTCGGCGCTTCGAGTTCCCGGAGGAGTTCCTGGACCGTGGCGCAAAGCTAAACAAGCGACTGTCAGTCTTGAAGCTGATGGACCGCTGGGAAAATGGAATATTGTAGACTAGTTTAGACATCTTACAGGCCACTCCAAGCTCTTCTGCAATCTAGGTTAGGTTATTAAAAGTTACAATTGGCTGTTCCAGCATAGTCAGCTTTGCGCACATCAATTAAGTTGCACTCATTCCTCATCACTGGTCACATACACCCATCACTCATACACCCATTACTAACAACATCCAGTTTAATGACGTCACCATTTGCAGATTACTGCCCTCACACTTTACTCGATTATTACTCATTTACCATCACGGTCTTGTAGACTGTAATGGAGTCTCACTCATCCCCACATCACTAGCCTCATACACTTTGTTACCTCACGACTGCCCAATCACTGCTCTCATACACACCTCTATGTCATGTCTGTAACTGCAGCTTACTTGGCCGCTTGGGCAGATCACTTCCCCCATACACTCCCGTGGTGCCCCTAGTTCCCCTCCACTGCCCTCACACAGTCCAGTGGTGCCTCTCTAGCTCTGCACCACTGCCATCATACACTCCAGTAGTATCTCTTTAATTCACAACCACTGCCCTCATACATTCCAGCGGGGCCTCTCTAATTCCTTACCACTGCACTAATACACTCCAGTGGTGCCCTAGTTCCCCTCCACTGCCCTCATATACTCCAGTGGTGCCTCTAGTTCCCCACCACTGCCCTCATACACCCCAGTGGTGCCCCTAGCTCCTCTCTACTGCCCTCATACACTCCAGTGGTGCCTCTCTAGTTCCACACCACTGCCATCATACACTCCAGAGGTGCCGCCATCTCCCAACCACTGCCCCAAGACCCCTCAGTGTTAGTTATTGGTTAATTCTGGCACATTTGACCTCGGGTAGGACACATACCTGGATGGACTGGCTCAGCCGCTTCAGAGGAGTCACTTTGGCTGGAGAGTCTTTGCAGGCTGGGACCTTAGTCTTGGAAACTGGCTTGACCCGCTTGTTGCATGGCTCCTGAAAGAGCAGAGACAAACAGAAGGTAAATCATGCAAGGACATCAGGATGTAAGCCACAACTTAAGAAAAGAGGAGGGTAAAGGAAAGCACTAGAGCTGCATACCATCAGAGGAGGCTGTGACAACAAAAACACAGGCCACACAGATTTGTTTATGGCAGAGCCATCTTCCACCGAAACAGTGTGCACGTTGATTAGGTCCCTACCAGAAATAATATGGCAGACAGAAATGATGTCCCAAGTACACTATGTGCCCATTAAGAAATAAAGAGCCAATTCACAGATAGTGCCCCGAGAAGAGCATGTGCTCTTAATACAAGAGCTCATCCACCTATACTGTCCCCCAAGACAAGTCACTGCTTCCCTCTACCTCACAGTGAAAGTACAATTTGAGCATCGCTAAAACGATCTTCAATCTGATTGACTATCAAAGCGCGAGGACCTCACTTGCCTTCCAGGCACAATTACCGGCTGGCTCATAGGAGAGAAGCAGCAGCCAGGAAGGGATCCTGGTGAGAGGCTGCAGCTCACTCATTATGAACTTTGTCCAAGAGCCCTTATTTCACCAAAGCCGCATAGGATGCCCGCTGTTCTTGGGGTACTTCGCAGGTTCAAAGAAATCACCATCCCCATACCAGTTAGAAAATTAATCATTTCAAATAAAATAAATCTAATTAAATAGGCTACAAGGTAATAATTCCTAAAAACATGTTTCAGGTAATTTTTTTCTGTATGGATCAAAACCTTCAAGTCTTTTCAACCTCTAAAAGCGTTTGACCATGCAGCAAAGAGATGTGTTTGACACAGAATTTGTAACATGCCCTATAAAACACAAAATGCTCTTCCCCACAGGATTAGCAGTGCCTAACTGAAGCACTGTACCAAACAGAAATGTAATATAATGCAAGAGGTAGCACCCTTCATCAGTACTGCAGCACCATAAATACCTGCCATCTGAGATTCTGCATCATCAGCAACAGTTATTGGAATTACGTGTTGTACATTGTAGGAGGCTGGCTTAGTATATGGTGCTCACTTATGAAAGTGTAGCTCCCTGCACTAATCCAGGCAACACTTATGGTGATTTTAGTAGTCTTAGACAACCTTAGAAAGCTCTCCAAGTGGTAGCTGTGGAGAGCAGCCTTCAGGCTTAGTCCATAAGGACTGTAAAGCAGCTTGTTTCACCAGAATGTAATCTTATTGGTATAGATTAAGTGAAAAAGAACCACACAGTGTATTTATAAAAATAGGTATTTATTATAAGACACTCACTAACACATACAAATATCTCCTACCCGGAGATATACACAATGCACACAATGCTTTGCAATAAAAACTGGTAAGTAGCACAAATACACAGTGGTCGCCAGGGGGAGACCAAACCATATATTAAAATAGTGGGATGCAAACCACGACCCACGTCAAGACTATACCCAGAAGATGTAGAAGTGCGGGGGACCCAAGGAACCACCCATGGTAAGTAACCAGGAACCCCACGGAGGCCGTGTGAAGAGTGGGAACACGACCGCGTGCTCAATTCAAGGCAATGGGTAAGTCGCGTTTGCAATTTTAAACAAGGACCCTTCCCAGTGGACCCTGAAGGAACCCAGAGGAAGACAGAAGGTTGGAGAGCCACCCCACCCGTGGATACCATAGGAACCAGGATACCTACACCAGGGAATCCGGGTGCATAGGTGCGAAGTGGCGTCGGAAACGACCTTCGAACTCAATGGAGGCCTTCAGGAACATGCCGCTGTTGAAGAAGGTGAAAGTGTCCGGTGGAACCCAAAGGTGGATTCAAGTTGAGAAGTACCTGCAAGCAGAGGGACAGAGTCTATGCCACTCAGGAGTGACCAGGAGGCACGGGAGACGAATGCCCACCGATGTCGGGAGATGCAGGAGAATTGACGATGACCTTGGAGCTGCAGCTGTGTGGACCAGGAGACGCTCTGGAAGACCAGGAGCCTTTCGCGAGCTGTCCCACGTCGGATGTCGAGAGTTGAGGGGTTGGTGTCCGTCGGGAGCACCAACAATCCTTGGCAACTGCAAAACAAAGTGGCAAGCGAAAAAGGTGCAGAGTTAGGACCAGCAAGGTCCAAGGGACTCACCAAGTGCAGGTGAGTCGGAGCAGGCCCCAAGAAAACAGGGGAGCCTGCTGCAAGATCTCTGGAGGCAAAAGTTGCCCAGCCTTAGCAACGGCCAGCCGACTCGGTGCACAGGGGCTCGGTTCCAGCGTTGCTGACGAGGGATACTGGCCTCAGACTCGGTCCGAAGACAGTGCAGGCCTCGAGGGAGTTGTAGAACAGCCCTCTGTGTTACTGAGCCTGTTTGAGTCCGTAGGAGCCCAGGATCAGCAAACCGATCAGCTACGATGCGGTGCCTGGGGATGCAGGGGAGTGACTCCTTCACTCCAAGGGAGATTCCTTCGGTGTCTTTGATGTCCACAGGTCCTGTGAGGAACCTGCATGGACACTGACGGGGCAGCGGACTTGCAGGACGATGAGACCCGGAGCAGACGAAGTCTTCCAGGTTGCAGTCTCAGTTCCCTAAAGTGAAGTTCCATGCGGTCAGTCTGACTCAGTCAGCACGACGCGGTCAGAGTGTCCAGGCGGTTGAAGATGACGCGGAGTTGAATCTGAATCGAATCCCATGACGAATCTAGGGACCTATCCACAGGTAATCTCTTAAGTACCCTAAGGAAAGGGTTGGGATGATTCAGGGGTCCCTCCCAGAGGAGCTGGACAGTGGGGAGGATACTCCCATGTCCTTTGTCCAGTTTCGCGCAGGAGCCAACTCCTCCTTGAACTGGTTTGAACTGGAGAATGCAAGGAGGGCACCAAGTGTGCCCTTCAAGCAGTCTCAGTGGCGCTGGCAAGCACCCCCACCCTGCCCCAATACACTAAAAACTTTCTGGGAGGTGGTCACACCTCCCTGTGACATGATATCTATTGCTGCACCTTCCCCTTCTCGAGCTTGGCTCAGCAGCAGGAGGAGGGCAGAATCATGTCTGGTCGGCAGCAGCCCTAGCTTGCTGTTGGGTTCTGGAAGGCTGGTACCGGGAGCACCGAGGGCCTCCCGAAGGAGATTTACAGGACATGGAATCATACCCCCCACACCGTCTACAGTGGGGGGGAGAAGGGGGGGGGGAGAGATGATTCCAACATGTTTGATACCAAACATGACAGGGTTCGTTACAGCCAGTTTAGAGATGGTCATCGCGTAATGACGCATGGCCACTCTATAGAACATAATGGCTGATGCACTTACAGCCCGGGAGAATGGACTTCAAAAGGTTGTAGGGGTGTCCTGCTCATGCAAGGGCACCCTCACACTTAGAACCGAGCACCCTGCCTTCAGAATTGAAAGGCTTGCTTCAGGGGTGACTTATAGGTTAAGTGCAGTGACGTCAGATATAGGGAATGCTAGATCTGTCGTAAGTTGTGCTAGCACCAGCTTACACAGGGTGCAATGGCAGGCCTGTCGTCACAGTCTGAGTGGTCTTCCATGGGTGGCATAATACATGCTTCAGCCCATGGGGAACCCCTGGTGTACTGTGCCCTGGGTACCCCAGTATCATATACTAGGGACTTGTAAGGGTACACCAGTAGCCAATCTGCAATGTATCAAAGTACTTACCATTACGAAGTTAGGGGAGAAATCACATAGACTGGGGTCCTGGTTAGCAGGATCCCAGTCAGACTAGTCAGAAACAGCATAACACCAGGCAAAAAGTTAGGGTAACCATGAAAGCAGATCCTACTTTCCTACATACATCATGCCATAATTATAATAAATCTGAAAGAAGAAGTTTCATACCCTTAGATGCAAAGCATGCAATTGTCCTCTCCAACTGAAAAGTCATCGCTCAGTCTGGAAATTCACACCAACAACTACTGCATCTCCCTCCTTCTCTGTGTTAATGAAGTGGCTAAACACACCCAATCCTGATCTGAAGACGCCCACTTGCACTCAATGCCGTCCCCTGAAACAGGCTGCACCTCAAATCACTTGAAATCACTTACAGACCTTACAAAAGCATGTGACCATCAATGAACTCTTACTGGAAACTTCACTTCACTTCACCCTTTCGAATTCTGAGCCAGTGGTCCGGACTAGGACCATCCAAAAACCATCCATGTCGGTCACAAATCTTCTCTTACCCGAAAGCTCGGATGCGTATGAAATAAAGTTGCCCCCTGATCTTCAATCTCAAGCCATTCATGGGTCTACTGAATACCTGTCAAATCTTTGTCAAGTTCAAAAACCTCTCCCTGCCTCATCTACACAATCTGCAACCCTGGGCTCCCCTTGCGAGCAGGATCAAAAGGTACACACTGCCCAGTCAACTATGATGAGCCAGGGGATTCTGGGATTCCTTGGCAAATTCCACATAAACATCTGATGAATAACCCATACAAGTGAACCAAAAGGTTTTGAGCATAAACGAATCAACAGTTATCAAAAGCACGACACGTGGAATGTAAGGCAGGCGTGGAAAGCGTGCAAAAGGTTACTAGTGTGAATGATCCCATAGTACCTCCTCTCCTGATGGGGGAGGGGTATTTGCATTTAGGATGCAGAAGGAAACCAAAACTCTGCATATTTAGATCTATTTCAGGCAGGCTGGGAGGAATGATTCATTCTGTCACTTCTCACTGCTCTTGCCAATTCATGATTACATCGCTATGTTCTCAAGGCAGCAGTTATTTTAAGAGTCGATATTTAGATAGTCCTGTAATATTCTGCATCCATTTAAGGCCGGTCTTCAAACTTGGTGATTCCTACTGAGACACCGGCACAACAAATGTTTGACGCTTATATTGTTCTATAGGGCTCCTAGGTGCTTCCAGGTTTCACATGTTGTAAATGTGGAACAAACCCAACATGGGCACTAGTAGATAGGCTTTACACCATAGATGGGTTTTGTTAAAGGAAATGTGCAGACACGGGTTTGTGCTTTGTGTAAGGCGTATAGGACGTTGCAATTAGCAAACCAGTTTATACTGGAAGAAAATAAAGAGTTGCTGTGCAAGTCAAAATCGGTAATCGCTGGTGAATCACTTTTTCTGTTATATATGCCAAATGTGTAGAACTGTTTCTCAAGAAAACGTCGTATTGTCCCAGGTTTTGCACCCATTTTTGTATTAATATCTTTTTATCAAAAAGTTACAATACGCAGCATAATTTGCCTTTGATTCCATGACATGATGTATACATTGCCTCAGACCTGGGGCACATTTCAGTGGTGGACCACGATTCAAGAACTGAACACAACTTGTTGTCATGAAGTAACGCCTCAGAAGTTTTAATTTTGCTGATCAGGGCCCGCTCCTTTGGAGCTCGCTTGCACCAAAAAGCAAGATCACCTTCAGCTTCCATATAACCTGGAACCCAACCTCTTCCAAGAGGCCTCCTCAAATCATCACTGTCCACTCCACTCCAGTCTAGTCTAGTCCACTCCACTCCATTCCTCCCCTTTTCTTCTTCCTTCTCAAGCTCCACCACAACTGTCCCCATTCCTTGTTGCTTTCCCCCCCCACTCTCCTACACCTTTTGAAGCACATTAACACCCTCGAAAGAAACAAGAAATGTTACCCATCAGGCATGCTGTGCTCTGATGCATACTACTCAAAGAGAATACTGTGCCAGGTGGAATTTTGCTGTAATGAATAGGACTTCTCAGGAAATACATTGCTATAAAAAGCGCGACCGGGATAAATAATATAGTGCTATGGGAATAATGTCCCTCAAAAAGCTGTGCTGTGGAATCAGATCCATCAGACCGCTGACAAGTCAAAATGTCCCTCAGAATGCCTGGGAGTAATGTTTCTCTGACTAATGCGACACAGATCGAGTCCTTCGGAAAACACTGTGCCATGGATTAATGATCCTCTGAACACTGTCATTGAATAATGACCCTCTGAACACTGTGCCATTGAATAATGACCCTGTGAACACTGTCATTGAATAATGACCCTGTGAACACTGTCATTGAATAATGACCCTGTGAACACTGTCATTGAATAATGACCCTGTGAACACCGTCATTGAATAATGACCCTCTGAACACTGTCATTGAATAATGACCCTCTGAACACTGTGCCATTGAATAATGACCCTCTGAACACTGTCATTGAATAATGACCCTCTGAACACTGTCATTGAATAATGACCCTCTGAACACTGTGCCATTGAATAATGACCCTCTGAACACTGTCATTGAATAATGACCCTCTGAACACGGTGCCATTGAATAATGACCCTCTGAACACTGTGCCATTGAATAATGACCCTCTGAACACTGTCATTGAATAATGACCCTCTGAACACGGTGCCATTGAATAATGACCCTCTGAACACTGTGCCATTGAATAATGATCCTCTGAACACTGCCATTGAATAATGATCCTCTGAATACGGTGCCATTGAATAATGACCCTCTGAACAGTGTCATTGAATAATGACCCTGTGAACACTGTCATTCAATAATAACCCGCTGAACACTGCCATTGAATAATGATCCTCTGAATACTGTGTCATGAATTAATGACCTCCAATATCGATGCCAGCTAATAAAGGCTGCCTCCAAATTATATTTGCAAGTGATCAATTTTCCAGACTGCAACAATTGATGATGCTCTCAAAGAGGATACCAGTGAGTAGGAGCACCAAGGAGTACATAGACGGTAACCTGCCTCTTTCATAGTTGGTCCTTCAAAGGACTCTCTACAAACGAATGTTTGTCGCTCTTACTCTCCAGGGTGTATGTACATGCCTTGAGATGGACTGGGAGCTTAGGCTGCCGTTTTTGCACAAACCCTTGCAAGTAGCTGAACTTGACAATGCTCTACATAAACGTGACCTGCTGCATAGTAAAACGAATCTCTGCTGTAGCCAGACACTGGAAGGTTGGATTGTAAACGTGGCTGGTTTTCTTTTAAAAAGACATTAGAAAACCAAAGTGTGAGCTGGCGCACACTGTTTTTAGAAGTGAAGTAAATAACATAATAAATTATAGGACAGAGTTACGCTAACAGGCTAACATCTGCTACAGAAGATCTTCGTACAAAGGCAGTCAGCGGTATGAAGCCTTTGCCACATGCTAGTCGGCTTCACGTCTGCCCTGTTTGACAAACATTTCTTTTCCCAGACACTCCTGAAAGCCCCATTACCCCCTGCAGGGTGGAACCACTTTAGACAGATTGTCGTACCTGATCATCATCATGGAGGCAGGGACCAGCAGAAAGCTGTTGAGGTTGTACAACTCCTGCTGGTAGCACAGAAACACAACACTCCAGATGACAGATGAGCTCTACAGGCTTGAATGGATAGCCGGATTGAGTGTTTTGAAGTTAAGATGAGGAATTCCAGGCCTGCGTGGATCAATTCGGTGTGCTACCAGGTCTGATCCGGCTCCCATGATTCAGTTTGTAGATAAAGTAGCTGGGAGTCTTGGTGAAATTACACTGTATTCCTGTTTAACTAGATCAGATGTGACTCTTTGCATCCAGAGGAGTTCTCTATTCAAGGTACCAACTTGATTATAATGAGAGGTAGTTGTCTTCAAATTTCTTAAAAGTGAATCCACAAAACATCAGGTTCTCTTTCATGGCAGACACTGTAAATTACCCATTCAGCTAACGATGAAAGGTTTAAGTCGGGAAAAGGGCTCAGATGTGAAGTCCTTGAGGGAGACCGACTGAACCCGATCCGCAAGAAAGGAATGCATCAATGATAAAGCTGCACCTTCAATCCCTAGGCTCTTTAACCGATCAATCAAAAGATCACGATGACCATGTCAAATGCTGCGGACAAGTCAAGTAAGATAAGGGCTGCATTGCCGCCCTTATCTAATGTGTCCCTAACTTCCCCAGTGACCATGATTAGCACCGATTCTGTGCTTTGGCCACTTCAGAAGCCAAACTGTGTATCATTTAAAAGGTGGTTGTTTTCTATAAACGAAGTCGATTGCATATTCATGCCACCAGCTTGGCAGGAAAAGGAAGCATGGAAACAGGCCGATAGCTATTAGGATTCAGGACACCAAGGGTAGGTTTCTTAAAAAGTGGAAGGACTGAAGAGGATTTCCACTGTCTGGGAAAATGTCCTGAGCTAAACAAGGCATTAAAAATCTTAGCCAGGTGCGTGGCCAGAGTCGGGCACTACATGGACAATCTTAGGTGGACATGGGTCCAATGAAGATCCTGATTTTGTGTTCAGAATAGCCAGTTTGACTTGTTCTTCTGTGAGATGATCAAATTAGCTAAAGGTGATCCTTCCAGAATTCACCAGTGGCAAAGCATTAGTCTCCTGACATCTGGAATTGCTAGAGGACAATCTGTTAAAGATTGTCACAACTTCCTCTTGAAAAAAGTTCAGCTGGGGAATTCCAGAAAGCCAGACTACTTCCTGCTAAATTCTTTATTGATGGTGTAATGAGTTTGGTGACTGTTTGGAACAGTACTTTATTGGAATTACTAGCTGATTTTATTTAATGAAATAGGCAGATATTTCAATCAGCAAGAGTTTTTTGTACTTTGCAATACATAATTTATATTTTTCGTTCTCTGTCAGATCATATGCTTTCCTCTAATTGCGTTCCTGCCTCCGGCAACCTTGCTCTGCAACCCTAAGTTTATCATTAAACCAGGGTGCCAAAGGCTTACTTCTCCTGAGTATTTTGATGTTCGCTGGGGTTAGCTTATTAATAACAGATTACAACCAGACTGAATAGTTCAGAGACATGAGATCGATATCATGTGTCTCATCTGGCTGGAATCCAGCAAGAAGAGAGTTTAGCTCGGAAGCTTGAACCCTGTGCCAGGCGTGAGAGACAAGTGGCTTCCCAAAGATCTCAGAGAAAAAAGTTTTAAAGGGAAGCTTAATCTCCCAGAGTACTACACTATGGTCCGACCAGGTCAGGAGAAGTGTGACCAGGCTCGTGATGGAAGAGTTATTTCTCAATATTCCATCAAGAGTATGCCCGGCCAGGTGTGTAGGACCAGCAACTAACCGAGTGAGTCCAAAACAGGACAGACTGTCTACTAATTACTCTGCATCAGGATCCGGTATCAGGATCCGGTTGGTTCTCTAAATGGTAACTGAAGTTCACTAATATATTGAACTCTGATTCAAGAAAAGAGGATTCCAAAAGGGATCCAATCACGTGAGTGAACGAGGCTCTTGGCCCAGGAGGGCGGTATACAAGAAGGCCATTGGAGGACCTCAGAACAGCTGATGGAATCCAGTCATTCCACTGTACTGCAGAAGACCGGTCTATCAGATGGATCGGTCAGAGAGGATCACTCAGATCAGATGTTGGAATCCGCTCAGTCGCTCCACTGCAGAAGACTGGTTTATCCCATGGATCAATATAGAGAGGACCTATAAGGAAATGCCACTTTTTGTATGGTCACCCCCAAGTTTTTGGAATGATGCTACTGGTTTTTGACTCAGAGTGCATGGAGGCCTGCTAACCAGACCCCGGTGTCCTGACCTCAAAAAGCATATATTACATTAACTATACCCAATTGGCACAGGCTAAGTTACCTGCACGTCCCTAGCATATAGTACCCAGGGCATGTAAGTTAGAGAGTCACCACCGGGATTGCAGCACTGGTTGTGCCACCCTGGGTGTGACAGGTAAAACAAATCTCCCAGTCTTGCCATTACAGACTGGAAGAGCAGCTTTTAACTGCCAGCCTGGCTTTGCCATTTAAAGCAATGGCAAAGCCAAACCTCCCTCTGAAATATAGAAGTCACCCATATAGCAGGCCTACCGAGCCCTAAGGGAGGGTGCAGCATAATTCACGGGCACACATGTATGTTACATGTTCTGGCAGTAAAAACGCGAAACAGTCGTTTTTACAGTGGAAAGACTTGGTCACCCCTGTGACGAGAACATGGCTACACGCGGAGACCTCGGCTGTGCTAAGTCCTGAACAGAGCAACCAAAGTTGATACTCCAAGTTATCAAACAACTTGTTACATTAAGCCCAACTTGATGCTCAAGTCAAAATTAATGTAAGAGATCGCAGTTTGCAACTTTTACAAAGTTGCCACCTGGTTGTCTTTAGTCTCCGGTGCCTTTAAGGGTTGCACAAGGAGCCTGTCTCCGAGACAGCTTTCTGCCCTCCTACGGAGACCCGCAAGTGACTCCTAGGAAAGGAGACAAAAAAAAGCATGCACCGGAGAGAGGCGTTACCTCCCTCCTACAGGAAGCTACATGGGTGTTGGCCCAAAAGGCAAGCTTCAAAGAAGAAGCTCCCTTTGAACAGGAAATGGGCAACACTTGAGAGAGGGGCTGCTCCATTGTCTAGGTAGACAGGTTAGCACTAGGTACAGGGAAGGGGAAAACAGTTGCCGAACCGGTTTCTCAGGGGTGGGTAGCCCCATTGGTAGGCACACCTCTGGGTTGGGTTAGGAAGATCTGGACACAGAGACCGGAGTCCTGCCATGTTGGGAGTGGTCAGAATGATGCATCCTGGGAACGCCGGATGCCACACTTCCCAAAAGAAGGGAACCTAGTAGAACATTGGGTACCGACTACGTCTAACCTGAGGGCAAGTTCTGAGCATTAAAAGTGCACTCCTGGCACCCAGAATCAGATCTCGACTGGAAATGAAGAGGGAACGAAGAAGGACTGCCCTGCTGCACAGAGGAACTGGCAAATAGAGGCTGCACTCACATGGACTGCACCTGCTGAACCTGGTGGCTAGCAAAGGAGAAGGGACTGTGCTTGCTGTGTCTTGCTCGTGGAGAAGTTGTCTCCGGAGCGAAGCCTAAGCAAGAGACTCCAAGAGTCAATTGGCTGACTTCCTGTTCACAGAACAAGACCAAAACAGCTGAAGAAGCCTGCTGGGGAAAGTTGGTAGCCCAGACTCTTCACACCGTCGCCAACCACCACCATGCAGCATGAGAGACCAGGACCCAATGCTCAAAGTTGCACCCTAATCCACTTGACCCGGGGACTCGTTGGAGAGCAGCTTGATCACCCAGAAGACGAGTTATCACCCAGGGAAGGATATGGCTGTAACCACATTACCACACAACTGGACTTCTACCAGGACTGAGAGGACTTCGAGGGATGTCGACCCTATGGCCAGGACAGTCTAACCCCCTTTGTGGACTAAGGAGTAGCGGCAGGAAAACCCTGGTGACAGCATCTCATCTACAGCATCCTTGAGCATCTTCAGCATCCTGTATCCCATGCATCAGGGCCACATCCATAAGAACCTATAGCAAAGGGATCAAAATGCCTGGAAATGACTGAAGACTGCTTTCCCAACAGAGGTGACTGTTTCTGGGGACCTTGCTGGTCCCCTGACAGGCCCCCTGTCAGAGTTGGACGCCCAAAGTAACTCTAACAGACTGCAATACAATTAGCCACAGTTTTTGCTCTAAAAGTTTCTAAGTGAAAAATAGATTTAATTTGCCAATGCATGTTCACGGTTGAGTAGCAATTGCGTCTTTACTGTACCTTATAAAATCTATATCTCTGGAACCTTCTGGTGGGTCTTTTTCATTGTGGTATCTAAAAATACAGTCTATTTTTATAAATTGGTGTTGCATTTCTTTAGTGTCTCAGTTATTTCTTCTTCAATTGTTTTGATGCGTCCTAAAGGGGTTTGTTATGTCGATTACACACGCACAACCACATCATATAAAACACCCCATTGCCTCACAGGACTGTTGGATCCATTCAATTCACACCATTGCAAGGTGACTGTTCTATCCCATGGATCGGTGTAGAGCGGTCCTATAGGATCAGCTGTTGGAACCTGTTCAATTCACTCCACAGAAGGTGACTGGCCTATTTCATAAAGCGGAACCCAGCCAGTAAATTCATGGGCAAACTTCCCGAGGCGCATCGAAGAGTCTCTCCATACACAATAAGAACTTTGTATCTGGAGCACGCGGTGGTTGGATAGCACAGTACCTGAGGGCATGTTATAGGGAGCTGCTAGTATTTTAATATGGGCTGATTTGCCAAGGCTAGAAGGGCTTGCCAATGTTTGGTGGAAAGTCATTTGACGTACTGGATTGCTTTCCGCAGCACTGGGACAGAGATTAGATACTTCGTTGGTAAAGCTGCTTAATTATAGAATTTTTTTGCAGGTTTTTAAACTCAAGAATCATGAAGGAATGAGTTGTATATGTATACATTTGTTTTCTTGAAAATGTTGTAGCTTTGCAACGTTTTAATTAACTATGCAAATAAATGTATACCTTTATACCATAAAGCGGTATTGAGGGGGACCTCACAGAGCAGCTAGTGGAGTCCTTTCAATTCACTCCACTGTAGGAGACTGGTCTATTCTATGGAGTGGAACTGAGAGGATATCTAGGAGCAGCTGCCGCAAGTCATATCACTCCACCGCCCTTCGGACGGCAGGTCTAATCCTGGAGCAGACAAGAGAGTTCTTTCTGGAGCAGTGTTCTGGTTGTAAGTCTTCTCAATTCTACTTTCCTTTGTGGAGCAAAACCAGTGGGTTTGTGTAAACCATGTGACCCAACAGCAGGGAAATAAAGCCTTCCTGCTGCTTGAACTGGATCAACACAAAGGTTCCCTACAGAAAAGTGTTCAGCACTGGGGCTGAGGCCCTCCATGTGTCATAGCGACAGAAGAGGGCCTGACAGTGCAGAGGACTGGAGCCCTCAGTCATTACACTACAAGAGAGGAGCTGACTGTGCAGAGGAATGATGCTCTCAGTCCATTACAATGCAACAGAGAAACTAGTACCTTCTGTACATTTTACTACAAATGAGGGTCAGACAGTGTAGGGGGGACTGGCACCTTCGGTACTTTATACAGTAACAAAGGGCCTGACTGTGCCGGGGGACTGTTGCCCTCTGTCCATTATACTACAGCGGAGGGCCCGAGAGTGCTGGGGACTGCTACCTTCTGTACATTTACTATAACAGAGGGCCTGACAGTGCTGGGGACTGGTGTCTTCGATCCATTATACAACAAGGAGGGGCCCGAGAGTGTTGGGGACTGGTGCCCTCTGTACATTATACTACAACGGAGGGCCTGATGCTGCAGGGACTGGTGCCTTCTGTACATTATACTACAACGGAGGGCCTGATAGTGCCGGTACTGGTGCCTTCTCTACATTATACTACAACGGAGGGCCCGACAGTGCCCGGACTAGAGCCTTCTCCACATTATACTACAACGGAGGGCCCGACAGTGCTGGGGACTGGTACCTTCTGTACATTATACTACAACGGAGGACCTGACAGTGCCGGGGACTGGTGCCTTCTGTACATTATACTACAACGGAGGGCCTGATAGTGCCGGTACTGGTGCCTTCTCTACATTATACTACAACAGAGGACCTGACAGTGCCGGGGACTGGTGCCTTCTGTACATTATACTACAACGGAGGGCCTGATAGTGCCGGTACTGGTGCCTTCTCTACATTATACTACAACGGAGGGCCCGACAGTGCCCGGACTAGAGCCTTCTCCACATTATACTACAACAGAGGGCCCGACAGTGCTGGGGACTGGTACCTTCTGTACATTATACTACAACGGAGGACCTGACAGTGCCGGGGACTGGTGCCTTCTGTACATTATATGACAACGGAGGGCCTGACAGTGCCGGGGACTGGTGCCTTCTGTACATTATACTACAACGGAGGGCCTGACAGTGCCAGGGACTGGTGCCTTCTGTACATTATATGACAACGGAGGGCCTGATAGTGCCGGTACTTGTGCCTTCTCCACATTATACTACAACAGAGGGCCCGACAGTGCTGGGGACTGGTACCTTCTGTACATTATACTACAACGGAGGACCTGACAGTGCCGGGGACTGGTGCCTTCTGTACATTATATGACAACGGAGGGCCTGACAGTGCCGGGGACTGGTGCCTTCTGTACATTATACTACAACGGAGGGCCTGACAGTGCCAGGGACTGGTGCCTTCTGTACATTATACTACAACGGAGGGCCTGATAGTGCCGGTACTGGTGCCTTCTCTACATTATACTACAACGGAGGGCCCGACAGTGCCCGGACTAGAGCCTTCTCCACATTATACTACAACAGAGGGCCCGACAGTGCTGGGGACTGGTACCTTCTGTACATTATACTACAACGGAGGACCTGACAGTGCCGGGGACTGGTGCCTTCTGTACATTATACTACAACGGAGGGCCTGACAGTGCCAGGGACTGGTGCCTTCTGTACATTATACTACAAAGGAGGGCTCGAAAGTGACGGGACTGGTGCCCTCTGTCCATTATAATACAGAAGTGACTGACGGTGCCGAGGACTGGTGCCTTCTGTACATTACAAGGGATGGGCTTACCAGGGACTCTATACATTATACTGCAATGGAGAGCCCGACAGGATACTGGTGCCTTCTGTACATTATATGACAACGGAGGGCCCGACAGTGCCGGTACTGGTGCCTTCTCTACATTATACTACAACGGAGGGCCCGACAGTGCCCGGACTAGAGCCTTCTCCACATTATACTACAACAGAGGGCCCGACAGTGCTGGGGACTGGTACCTTCTGTACATTATACTACAACGGAGGACCTGACAGTGCCGGGGACTGGTGCCTTCTGTACATTATACTACAACGGAGGGCCTGACAGTGCCAGGGACTGGTGCCTTCTGTACATTATACTACAAAGGAGGGCTCGAAAGTGACGGGACTGGTGCCCTCTGTCCATTATAATACAGAAGTGACTGACGGTGCCGAGGACTGGTGCCTTCTGTACATTACAAGGGATGGGCTTACCAGGGACTCTATACATTATACTGCAATGGAGAGCCCGACAGGGTACTGGTGCCATCTGTACATTATATGACAACGGAGGGCCCGACAGTGCCGGGGATTGGTACCTTCTGTACATTATATGACAACGGAGGGCCTGATAGTGCCGGTACTGGGGCCTTCTCCACATTATACTACAACAGAGGGCCTGACAGTGCTGGGGACTGGTACCTTCTGTACATTATAGGACAACGGAGGGCCTGATAGTGCTGGTACTGGACACAACAGGCCTGCTACAGCAGCCTGTGTAAGGTGGTGCATGCACCCCTTACTTAGATATAGGTTCACTATATCTATCCTAATCACTGCACATATAAACCTATCAGTCACCCCTATGGCAGGCCTTATCAATCCTGAAGGCAGGGTGCTGGGTTTTATGTGAGCGGGTGCCCATGCATGAGCAGAGCCCCTCTGCAGCCTTCGGAACCTATTCTCCGGGGTTGTTTGTGATGCAGCCAACCCTATATACTTAAGTGCATTATAACCTCGCTGTAAATGCTAACTTTAATATGGCTGCATGGAAACATGTCGTGTTTGGTGTCAAACACCTTGGAATCATACCTCCACACCAGTAACTGGTGTGGGAGGTATGATTCCACCCTCCTAGAGGGAGAAATATGACAACACCGGTATACCCGGTACCAGCTTTCTTGACCCTGGCATCACAAAATGGATGCTGCCAGAAACAGACACGAGTCTCTCCTCCTGCTGCTGGACGAAACTCCGGCAGGGGAACGTTTGACAATAGGTTTCCTGTCACAGGGAGGTGTGACCACCTCCCAGACAGGCGTGACCACCTCCCAGACAGGCTTTAGTGTATTGGGGCTGGGTGGGTGCACTCTGAGAGTGCTTTGATGTCTGCACTGGGGGCACATTTGGTGCCCCTGTGCATAGTCCAGCTTCGAACAGTTGCAGGAGCCATTTGCTCCTGCTCTCACGTGAAACTGGACAAAGGACATGGGTGTAGCCACCCCTCTGTCCTGACCCTCCCAGTAGGTGGGTCCCCAGAGTTTGTCCCACCCCTTCCTTGGGTATAAAATAGGAACCCCTGACTACAGGACTTTGGATTTACCTGGACTAAACTCTGCTACAGAAACCAAGTACTTTGACGATCTACACTTCGTTGGACGACAGAAGAATCTCCCTTGGAAGTAAAGGAGTTACTCCTGCTGAGCAGGCACCTAAACGCATCTGACCGGTTTGCAGCTACGAAGCTCCTGAAGGACTCCGAAGATTTCTGCAACACAGGAGGTGGGTTCCCGAGGTCTCCGAGGTTGATCTGCGCTCTCAGCAATTCTGAGGCCCGTATCCCTCGTGGGGACGTGAAACCCGTACCCCTGGGCCCCGTGTACATTTGCAGCAGCATATGCTTTTCGGCGATCCCTGAAGCTGTGCTTTGGGCTACTTGTAGTCCTGACCCCGAGCAGTAATTCCACCGAAGATTGCCGGCCTACACTCCACGAGTGTTCCGTGGGCTGGTATTTAGTGATTCAGCACGAGGTCCCTTCGCCATCCCTGGTCCGTTGGCCTGTGGGTCCCTGTGAAGGTAACTTTGACTTTCAGCGGGCTTTCCTGGTTGCTCCAGACGTGCCCTGACTCTCCATAGCTTGGAGAGTCCCCAGGACCTTGCTGGTCCTCACAGAAGCATCTTTCCTCTGACCGCGTCGGTTGCAGTTGCCAAGGCTTGTTGGTGTTCAATCCGGACACTGACCCCCAGCACTCGACATCCTTCGTGGGACAGCTCGCCTCCGGACTGTGGTCGTCGTCAACGCCTCCTGGTCCCCGTGGCTGCAGAGTCAAGCTTCACCTCTCCTCACCTGAAGCACCCATCGGTGGGCATTCGATTGCTCTGCTCCTGGTCACGTGAAGTGACCCAGACTTTGTCCCCTCTGCTTTCAGGTTCTTCTCATCTCCGATCCAGGCTTGGATCACACCGGACACTTTTCTTCTCCACAGCAGCAGTACTTTTTCGACGAGGGTTTCCGACACCACTTGACCCCTATCCTCTGGGATAGGTAACACGGGTACCTCGGTACTCTCAAGGGTGCTGGCCTTAGAACCTTCTATGTTTACTGGGTTTGCTTAAAGTCCTCTCCTAAGTGTCCTTAATCTTTAAATTTCCAACCGCGA
This sequence comes from Calotriton arnoldi, assembly GCA_963921515.1. Classification (NCBI taxonomy): domain Eukaryota; kingdom Metazoa; phylum Chordata; class Amphibia; order Caudata; family Salamandridae; genus Calotriton; species Calotriton arnoldi. Next base: position 318,826 of record CAWUFW010010489.1, read on the forward strand.
CTTCCCCATAGAGTTGTACGGAGCTCGCGCCTGTGTTCACACACTGCACCCGTCCTCCGTGGGTCCCCTGTGTCACTACCTTGGGTGGTTCCTTGGGGTCCCAGCGATTCTACGATGCTCTAGGCACTGTGTCTAATCAAGTCGTGGTTGTTATACCACTTTCTTAGTATATGGTTTGGTCTCCCCTGGAGCCCACTGTGTATTGTGCTATTTACTGTCGTTCTAGTGATTTAATATTGTGTGCTTTGTTCTCTAATCTCATAAAAGAGGTTAGTAGAGAATGTTTAGTAATAAATACATATATTTTATATATACCTTGTGTGGTTCTCCTTTCATTTGGTCATTCAGGAGGTTATATACTGGTAAAACAAGCTGCTTTACATTCCTTCGAGACTTAGCCTGAAGGTGTACTCTGTACATTATACTACAACGGAGGGCCCGATAGTGCAGGTACTGGTGCCTTCTCTACATTATACTACAACAGAGGGCCCCGGAGTGCTGGGGACTGGTGCCCTCTGTACATTATTCTACAACAGAGGGCCCGATAGTGCAGGTACTGGTGCCTTCTCTACATTATACTACAACAGAGGGCCCGATAGTGCAGGTACTGGTGCCCTCTGTACATTATACTACAACGGAGGGCCCGATAGTGCCGGTACTGGTGCCTTCTCTACATTATACTACAATGGAGGGCCTGACTGTGCTGGGGACTGGTGCCCTCTGTACATTATACTACAACGGAGGGCCTGATAGTGCCGGTACTTGTGCCTTCTGTACATTATTCTACAACAGAGGGCCCGATAGTGCCGGTACTTGTGCCTTCTGTACATTATTCTACAACAGAGGGCCCCAGAGTGCTGGGGACTGGTGCCCTCTGTACATTATACTACAACGGAGGGCCCGATAGTGCCGGTACTTGTGCCTTCTGTACATTATTCTACAACAGAGGGCCCGATAGTGCAGGTACTGGTGCCTTCTCTACATTATACTACAACAGAGGGCCCCAGAGTGCTGGGGACTGGTGCCCTCTGTACATTATACTACAACGGAGGGCCCGATAGTGCCGGTACTTGTGCCTTCTGTACATTATTCTACAACAGAGGGCCCGATAGTGCAGGTACTGGTGCCTTCTCTACATTATACTACAACAGAGGGCCCGATAGTGCAGGTACTGGTGCCCTCTGTACATTATACTACAACGGAGGGCCCGATAGTGCCGGTACTGGTGCCTTCTCTACATTATACTACAATGGAGGGCCTGACTGTGCTGGGGACTGGTGCCCTCTGTACATTATACTACAACGGAGGGCCTGATAGTGCCGGTACTTGTGCCTTCTGTACATTATTCTACAACAGAGGGCCCGATAGTGCCGGTACTTGTGCCTTCTGTACATTATTCTACAACAGAGGGCCCGATAGTGCAGGTACTGGTGCCCTCTGTACATTATACTACAACGGAGGGCCTGATAGTGCCGGTACTTGTGCCTTCTGTACATTATTCTACAACAGAGGGCCCGATAGTGCAGGTACTGGTGCCTTCTCTACATTATACTACAACAGAGGGCCCCGGAGTGCTGGGGACTGGTGCCCTCTGTACATTATACTACAACGGAGGGCCCGATAGTGCCGGTACTGGTGCCTTCTCTACATTATACTACAATGGAGGGCCTGACTGTGCTGAGGGCTCGTGCCCTCTGTCCATTACACTACAAAAAAGGCGCTGCGTGTGCTGGGGACTGGTGCCAAATGACCATTACACTACAAATGAGGGGCTGACAGTACAAGGGACTGGTACAGTCGGTGCATTACCCTACAACCGAGGCCTGAAAACACTTGTGTCATAGGACAGGGGAGGGACAGGCAGCCCTGTGGGTCGAAGACCTCCGTGTGTCCCAGAAGATCGTCTGACAGCACTGGAGCGTGAAGGCCCCCGTACATTAGCCACAAAAGAGGGGGCAGCACTGGAGGTCGAAGCCCTCTGTATAACCCAGCATAGGTAAGTGAGTGACAACCATCCCAAGTGCTCTGCATGGTGCAGGGTTTGGTAGGGACATAGTGCTGTGGGCGGGGGGAGGGGTGCACTGAGGTCTACCGACGACTGTCCATGAAGTCACTTTTTGAAACATAACATATCTGGACGGTTGGAAACACGACAGCGTATGGGGCGAAGTCTGGAAATTTCCAGGGCAGAGTGGGGTTTCCGGCGGGAAAACACTGCTCCGAGTTTCTGGCCTTACCAGGTCATTATTTTAAGGGTCCCTTCCCCTTCCTGCAAGGGGGGGTTGAAGTTTCTTGTTCAGAGAAACAATGTGTCCCTTCCCGTTAGGAAATGCCTGTTTCTGTCGAATTTCCAGCCAGGCCTGTGTTGTCCTGTTTCTGTGGCAACCAGCGGCATCCCGGGAAACAGGAAGGTGGCACGGAGCAAAAGTCCGTGCTGCTGGACATGTGTAAGTGCCTGTTTAGAGATTTCTAAATTCATTCTCTACCGAGTCAGAAAAACATATGGGCCAGCTAAATTAAGAGTTCACCCAAATATCTCCGAGAACTTTTGAAAATCACAATTATATTTAGTTATCTTGTTTGCCTTGAGACAGTTATCTCGTCTGTACCAATTCCTGGGACCACACACAGCTCTCTAATGCCGGTCTCACCAACATGCACCAGCGCTTAGAACTTCACCCAGTTCTGCCAAAGCGCCTCCGTCCAGACATGGCGCACACCTTACTATTCAAGTACAACCCCACACAGTTCTCCAATGCCAGTCCATCCTAGCCCCCGTCCAGACATGGCGCACACCTTACTATTCAAGTAAAACCCCACACACAGCTCTCTAATGCCGGTCCCCCTAACATGCACCAGCGCTTAGAACTTCACCCAGTTCTGCCAAAGCGCCTCCGTCCAGGCATGGCACACACCTTACTATTCAAGTAAAACCCCATACACAGCTCTCTAATGCAGGTCCACCCTAACCCTAGCCTCCGTCCAGACATGGCGCACACCTTACTATTCAAGTAATACCCCACATAGTTCTCTAATGCAGGTCCACCCTAACCCTAGCCTCCGTCCAGACATGGCGCACACCTTACTATTCAAGTACAACCCCACACAGTTCTCTAATGCACGTCCAGATAGGCCGCACACCTTACTATTCAAGTAAAACCCCACACAGTTCTCTAATGCAGGTCCACCCTAGCCTCCGTCCAGACATGGCGCACACCTTACTATTCAAGTAAAACCCCATACACAGCTCTCTAATGCTGGTCCATCCTAACCCTAGCCTACTTCCAGACATGGCGCACACCTTACTATTCAAGTACAACCCCACACAGCTCTCTAATGCAGGTCCCCCCTAACCCCTAGCCTACTTCCAGACATGGCGCACACCTTACTATTCAAGTAAAACCCCACACACAGCTCTCTAATGCCGGTCCCCCTAACATGCACCAGCGCTTAGTACTTCACCCAGTTCTGCCAAAGCGCCTCCGTCCAGACATGGCGCACACCTTACTATTCAAGTAAAACCCCACACACAGCTCTCTAATGCAGGTCCACCCTAACCCTAGCCTCCGTCCAGACATGGCGCACACCTTACTATTCAAGTAAAACCCCACACACAGCTCTCTAATGCAGGTCCACCCTAACCCTAGCCTCCGTCCAGACATGGCGCACACCTTACTATTCAAGTACAACCCCACACACAGCTCTCTAATGCAGGTCCACCCTAACCCTAGCCTCCTTCTAGACATGGCGCACACCTTACTATTCAAGTACAACCCCACACACAGCTCTCTAATGCAGGTCCATCCTAACCCTAGCCTCCGTCCAGACATGGCGCACACCTTACTATTCAAGTAAAACCCCACACAGTTAATGTTAACTGCTACTTCTATAGCGCATAATCACCATCAGGTCTCTTAGCGCTTTGAGAGAGGGGTCCAATACCCGATACCCACTGCAGTCCCCAGGAACATGCGTAGCAGATGATTAGATGGAGTCTAACGCCTCCCTGAACAGGAGCGTTTTGAGGCGTTTCCTGAAAGGGAGGAGAGCGCATTCCTTGCAGAGGCCATCGGGTAGTTTGTTCCAGAGTTGCGGGAGCAGGACAGAGAGGGCTCTGCCTCCCTTGGATATTGTATTAAACCGGGGAACTGCCAGCAGGCAGCTCTCGGCGGACCGGAGTTTACGGCCTGGCACATAGTTTTGAAGACGTTCTTTAATGTAGGTTGGGGCCTGGCCGTAGATTGCTTTATGGGCAATACAAAGGCCCTTGAATTTGGCCCTCTAATGCAGGTCCATCCTAACCCTCCGTCCAAACATGGCGCACACCTTACTATTCAAGTACAACCCCACACACACCTCTCTAATGCAGGTCCATCCTAACCCTCCGTCCAGACATGGCGCACACCTTACTATTCAAGTACAACCCCACACACAGCTCTCTAATGCAGGTCCATCCTAACCCTCCGTCCAGACATGGCGCACACCTTACTATTCAAGTAAAACCCCATACACAGCTGTCTAATGCAGGTCCACCCTAGCCTCCGTCCAGACATGGCGCACACCTTACTATTCAAGTAAAACCCCATACACAGCTCTCTAATGCAGGTCCACCCTAACCCTAGCCTCCGTCCAGACATGGCGCACACCTTACTATTCAAGTAAAACCCCATACACAGCTCTCTAATGCAGGTCCACCCTAACCCTAGCCTCCGTCCAGACAGGCTGCACACCTTTCAATTCAAGTAAAACTCCACACACAGCTCTCTAATGCAGGTCCCCCTAACCAGCACTTAGAATTCACGCAGCTCTGCCAACGTGCCTCCGTCCAGACAGGCCGCACATCTTACTATTCAAGTAAACCACCACACACAGCTGTGTCAGTGAACCTCAATCCTGACATGCAGCACAAAAGCACACAAAGCTCCAGATTACGACCTCAGGTCCAAGGCATAAATCTCGTCTACCTCTGGAATAGGACAACTTCATGGCAGTCTGGTGCCATCCACCCCTAAACCTCCGACTCTACTATGCGACACCAAGTACTCTAGAATGTCGCTACAGTGAATAACAGATAGCAACAGAGCCTTGAGCCTGTGCAAGCTGAAGACCAGAGGCCAGCTCTGAGGTCTCAGCCTGTGATATCTCTGCCCCATGAAGAGCAGCTCTGAGGTCTCAACCTGTGATATATATCTGTACCATGAAGACCAGCTCTGAGGTCTCAACCTGTGATATATATCTGTACCATGAAGACTAGCTCTGAGGTCTCAGCCTGTGACATCTCTCTGTACCATGAAGACCAGCTCTGAGGTCTCAGCCTGTGACATCTCTCTGTACCATGAAGACCGGTTCTGAGGTCTCAGCCTGTGACATCTCTCTGTACCATGAAGACCAGCTCTGAGGTCTCAGCCTGTGACATCTCTCTGTACCATGAAGACCAGCTCTGAGGTCCCAGCCTGTGAGATCCGTGTACCATGAAGACCAGCTCTGAGGTCTCAGCCTGTGACATCTCTCTGTACCATGAAGACCAGCTCTGAGGTCTCAGCCTGTGACATCTCTCTGTACCATGAAGACCAGTTCTGAGGTCTCAGCCTGTGACATCTCTCTGTACCATGAAGACCAGCTCTGAGGTCCCAGCCTGTGATATCTAAAGTGCAGCCATCTGAGGCCTAATCCTGTGAGATAGCTCTGCTGTCTGAGGCCTGCGCTTGTGAGATATGTCTTATTCGAAAAAAATAGTTGTTCTTCATGAAACCTGAGCCAGTGAGATCGGTGTACCTTGGGGAAAAGCCCAGCTATCAGAGGCATTGAGGCATATGTAACCTGAGGGTCAGCAGTGCTGTCCGAGTCTGGCACCTCTAAGGCCTGTTCATCCTAAAGCCCGGGGTGAATATTGGAGAGCACCACACGGGGAGAAACAAGAGGCTGGTAAGTGATGTAGCAGGTCTTGAAGGTTATATGGAATTGTAGGGGAGCCCATCTCGTGTGTATGGGGAGGTGTTGGTTGAACTTCTTCAGGCCTATGATGAGATCTGCTGCTGCAGGTAGGATGCGTTCAGGATGACGATGTCAGAGTAGTGGGACTGAGATGGACTGAATGGTTACTTTATGCAGAAGCCAAGGCTTGCACTGGTGTCTTGACATCTGTGGGTTTCCCTTTTGTTCGGAAGGGATAGCCAATACCATGTTGTCTTGGTTTTCTTAACAATGTGCTCTTTGAAGGAAAACATTGGTAAAGAGGATGAATATGTCACTTTGTATTGGACGTTAGACATGCTTTTCCAAAATATGAATTTGGAGAAGGCCAGTTTCAACCAAAATTAACGATACACATTTTCCTACTCCTTTTTAAACAAATTTCTGAAGAACACCTAAACCTACTCGATTTCTACTACCCCGTTAAATTGCCTTTAAAACTTGTTACACAAACATAACTGATTACATGCACCCTAAAATGAGCTACTTGCTCCCAATTTCTCTAGAAATGGCGCTCGACGATAATCCCAAATAGGCCATGTAAAGCCGCCTTCAAATCCTACTTGGTTCTGTCCCCTAAACTCGACCTGAAGTAATTTTATACTAACGAGCACAACACCAACGGTGGACAACCAGTAACAGCACTTCCCACAATGTTCCATAAATTGAGGTTTGGTGCACTCTCAACCCAGTACCAGCCATTGAGTTATTATGCTGCCAGGCAGAGACCTACAAAAGAAAAACCAAAAGGAAAGGTGCACCCAATAACACAAAGTCCTTAGTCTTATGAAATCCTTTTTTATTTGAATGTCCTTTGTTCCATAAAAAGAGCCAACGTGTTTCGTTCATATAGACGTAACTTCTTCAGGGCTTAATTCACGTGTTATCTGATTAGACGACATCGTAGTAACATCTGTAGTTCTCCGAATCCTCACGATTCTAAACTCCTCATATAGAAATGGATGTAACGATCCTCAAGTTTTATGGGAGTAATAAGTACCCCAAGATGACACCAAAATCAGTGTCAGCATCTGCAGCTTGGGGAGGTCTCTCCCGCCAACACCTGGATCTGGAAAACAGCAGAACAATTCCCAACCCCCGGCATCAGCCTGGTTCTAGCGGGTGGTTCCGGGTGAGCCAGGTCCACACAAACATGGCCATTGGCCCTTCCAGTTACAGCAGACGAGGCCACGGAGAAAGCACCGGTTAAGTGCTTTCTCCATGGCGAGGGCAAACGTGATTTTCTTGCACTTTTTTTTCTTTAATTATCAGTCAGCGGTCATCAAGGAACCTCTAGAATACAGTTTAAAGTGCATTGTTTCAATAACAGCTGTTTTAATTATGTACTGATACCGAGAAAAATATTGGGTTTAGATGATTTTCCCTATTTTTGTACTGGCTGAGACATTAAAATACTGGTCATGCCGGTAAAATGAAAACAGCTCGGTGGCAACCCTAGCTCGTGTCTGAGGCAAGCTGCAGTGGCGAGCTGCAGTGGCGAGCTGTAAGTTGGGGAGAGGGAATAAGGGTTTACCTGCCAATGATGCAGCAGGTGCAGTGGCACCTGGGCCATGAACGGCTATCTGCACCTCAACTATGTCTGTTTTTGTGTGGGAGTTCTGAGAGTGTTATGTAGTTTAGTCTGTGTAGAATGCGCGCAGTAATATATTGTAGAATGGGGCACGTAATGTACTATTCAGAGAGTTGAAGTTCATGCCTCATTGGATGAGCAGCCATAATGCGAATATAGAAAATGTGTGTCTGTCTGTTCTCTGCTGGACGCTGTGGTAAAGTAAATAACAATTTAATCTCAAGTAAGAAATTGTGCTGGGCTGGATTTATTCTCACCAGTGTGGTAGGTTTACAAATGTGTGCATTTCATATTCTGATATCTTGTCACAGTATATGGCACATTCACAGGTTATAGTCTGAGCCACTGGAATTATGCAATTTTGTGGCTATGGTGTTTTCCGCATTATTATGGATTTGCCGCATTTGCCACATAATCTATTATCTGATGCATACTCAGATTTGAAAAAATACTTTTATCTCAAATGGATCAAAAGTTGCTAAAAACACTGCAACACGTGTTGCAGCATAGTTGAAGGCCCTTCGCAAAGCTGACTGTTTCTTATTGCCATACTTGAATGGTAAAATTGTACTACTGAAGTGCAATCTATGTCCAGACAGTGATAACAAGAGTTAAAAAAAAAAAAAAAAAATTTAAATGACAAAGCAATGAAGTAACACTTTCACAAAATGTGCCTCATTACGCCGCATTATTTGCCTTTCCTTGCTGCATAATTTAGTCAACCCTGCAGCATAATTTGGCCCTTCCATGCCGTATAATTTCAGTGGTCCTGTTTAGAGTGCCTCAAATAAGTTATGGTGTCATTTTAGCATTATTTTGCACACCCATCCAGTGTTTAATGAACGCAAAACCCACTCCATACACACACCCACCACATTCATAAACACCATGTTTATACCCTTACACGCAACACATAAGCACACTCACACAGGCTCAAACGAACACTGCACACAGAAACACCTAAACCAGAATGGCCATGCCACACACGTGTGTAAAAACACCACAGGCATGCACACACAATACTCACTCAAACTGCACATGTACATCCCATATACTAGAGATACACAAGCACAAACTTTCACTATTCACAAACTGGGCCTCAAAAACTGCAAGCCCCACAAGCTCTCATTGCTTCTCTCCCCGTAGCTGAATCTGCCTGGAATATATATCTCAATGACCAATGAATGATGAATGAAAGTCGACCTGCCTGAAATTAAACACAGAGAAGACTGAAGTTGTGCTCTTTGGGGAGAGCTCTTCTTCGTGCGACTACACTGGTGATCAACAGACCTTGGACCCACTCCCACCCTATCACCCATGTCAAGAACCTCAGGATCGTTACCAACTGCAAACACGACAAGACAGCCCAAGTCAGTGCTGTCACCACCTCATTCTTCCACACCCGAAGACGCATATCTCATCTCATGGAGATGCACAGGTGCAAATGTTGCCATCATTTGTACACTGGTGCACGATTATGCTGAAGCTTTTCCAGTACTTTATGAAATGTATGTATCTCCAGTTGTAAGGATTGCAATTGCAGACTGACAGCACCTTTTCAACACCATCTCCTGTCCTCACACCTTTCTGTTGCTCAATGAGTGAAAACAGAATCTGATCATTTTAGCGCAAGAGATGGAACTCACAGCAAACTTATATATTGCTTAGTTTGTAAGAGTTTTCAAAGAATAACAGAACCTGCATTACAGATAGGGAGCACTGTCCCTGCTTGCGTCACTGCGCACCTCTAAACAGGTGCGCTGGGGGCAAACAGGCACAGTACACCCTGTTACAATTAATGCGCTGCCCTCAGGAGAGCCGGGAACCCGCGCCTGCCCAGGGGGCAGCACTTTCAGTGAAATACAAAACAGCTGTTTATAAGTATAGAAAACATGTTTTTCACAGTGCCAGCGACATGCTGCCTGCAATTTAAAGAGGGGAGAGAGATCGCCTTGAAGGCAGGTGCAGTTAGTGACTGCACCTACCTGCAGGGCGATGACTGGGGGATCCATGATAGACCCATGGCACCCTCCAGAAGGCAGGCTTAAGGAGGCACACAGACTGTGATCACCTTTTTGTGGCAGTGTCAGTGCGCATCCTGACGGAATTTTTGTCCCAGCGCAAGGGGGTGCAGAGGAAAAGTCATTCCCTCATTTGCATGGGGCCATGCTCCCATGAAATTGAGTGAATGCACTCTGAAGATAGCGCTGGCTCTACATGTGCACCAGCGCCATCAGTGTTACAGAAGGGGCTGCACAAGCGGCCCTCTTCTCTAATACCATAGTGCTCCGGGGTGCACAAAGCGGGTCGTTGCGCCCCTGTGGCTCTCTGTGTGATACGCCCCAGAAGGTTACCTCTTTAAATGCAATTACCAGTTTTAAAAATTGCCCAAGTGTGAAAAATGCTCTCAGGGATTAAGAATACTGTTTTCTTTTGTTCCAAATGTGTTGCTGTTTTTTAAACTTTTTTATTAATGAAAGCAAAAGAACGACATGGAAATAAACAGTTTCTAAGATCACAGTGTGCAATGAAATAGGTTTTGGGCGAATTGCAAGGTGTACATAGCCAGTCTTCCTAGTGCAAAGATGCAAAGGCTTGGTTGAATGTGGTTACAGGGATCTCCTTGAACTACGTTTACAATCTGCTTGATATCCAAGTGATTTTATTGAAGTCTGGCCTGCTGGAAATTATGAGGATTGGGCCTGACCAGTATGGACATCCGCTTTTACTCTCAAATGACTCTCCTTATGCACTGTATGACTGCTTGGAAGAGAGAGGAAAAGCAAATCTCTTGGACCTACTAAAGATCCCCTAACAACAAAATGTGTAATATGATATATTCTTTATGCATACAGGCATCCACACACTCTACTAAACACACCATAAATGAACCCACAAATCAATTGTAATACACACAAGGATAAGGAACTATATTAAAGTGGAAAATATTTATTCACATATTGAGCTCCAGTAAAAATACAATTTAAAAACATGACATTAATGCAATATATAAAAAATCAGATCATATAATTCATACAATAAAAACAATCAATAAAAACCATCGAAAAGAGACAAAAGAAGATGTGAACAGTTTAAATCATCATGATAAGGTTACTCCTAAAGGAATCCATATATTGGCCAACATCAGTCTAATCATTCATAATGATATCAGAAATGAAGAGGTTCCATGGATGTAACGTGTTAAATGTTAAAAGGCGTTGACGCGTTTCGGTGGTGTATACTTATTGAGGTACCACCTTCATCAAGACTTGAACAATATTTGTCTCTCAAACGAGAAATATAAAATTCATAAACCTTATATATATTTTATTGGTGATAGGGAATTCAGTCAGGATAATCAATCGTCCATATCAAATATATTTCAGATTCAAATATTCTTGAAGGCAGTGGGAAGCTGTGACTGCAGGATTAGTCCGTGGATTACCCTTTACTCTGTATACGAAGGTATGGAAGGATTTTAAACCATAGGGCATGCCATAGGGTATTCAATATTAAAAAATACCTCATCGGGTCCTGATTTGAGGCCCGTTATCCCTTACCGATAGGGATTAATTTGATGTGAACCCATTGAGGCACTCTACAATAGCACAACAATTCTGTTGCTTCGAATAGACTAATTGTGGTCTATAATTTAGCTTTTCACGAAGATCCTTTTGGGACTCCGTTTGCCATTAATGGTTGGTAAAGATTCGATATGGACGATTGATTATCCTGACTGAATTCCCTATCACCAATAAAATATATATATAAGGTTTATGAATTTTATATTTCTCGTTTGAGAGACAAATATTGTTCAAGTCTTGATGAAGGTGGTACCTCAATAAGTATACACCACCGAAACGCGTCGACGCCTTTTAACATTTAACACGTTACATCCATGGAACCTCTTCATTTCGGATATCATTTTGAATGATTAGACTGATGTTGGCCAATATATGGATTCCTTTAGGAGTAACCTTATCATGATGATTTAAACTGTTCACATCTTCTTTTGTCTCTTTTCGATGGTTTTTATTGATTGTTTTTATTGTATGAGTTATATGATCTGATTTTTTATATATTACATTAATGTCATGTTTTTAAATTGTATTTTTACTGGAGCTCAATATGTGAATAAATATTTTCCACTTTAATATAGTTCCTTATCCTTGTGTGTATTACAATTGATTTTTGGGTTCATTTATGGTGTGTTTAGTAGAGTGTGTGGATGCCTGTATGCATAAAGAATATCATATTACACATTTTGTTGTTAGGGGATCTTTAGTAGGTCCAAGAGATTTGTTTTTCCTCTTTACTTGTTGTACCCTGTCTCTTGGCTAGTGGGGTCACTCCCTGTTTTTTATTATGACTGCTTGGAAGAAACTATAATGTAAATCTAGCCCTTGTAGGCTGCCTTTAGAATTGCCCAAAATTGGCGCACCCTTGGCCCATCCAGATATAAATTCCTGGAACCGGGCTTGCCCACCATGCAGCTGGTGGATCGATTACTTCTGTCCTCTTCCTCACAGAAACAAACAGGAAAGCCCTTCATCCGAACTTCCCCTTTCCTGTGTAAGCTCAAGACAAGGGTGTCCAGAGCACTTCCAGGCACCCCCCAACAAAGAGGGCTAAAACAGAACCAACCCATCTATCCTGGGCACGAGGCACCACTCAGGAGGTCGAGTCTGAAACACGCCTCTGCAGTGCAGCCCGCGCCTTTGGTAGCAACTTGTGAATACAGACATTCCTGCTTAGAATGCGATGCTGAGGTACACAGCTTTCACCGCCCTCTATCTGTGGGTAAACACCAAACACACTACAACAATTAAAAAGAAAACCACGAAGAACAAAACCCAAGTTAAAACACAAGGCTGCTCTTCAAATCTTCGACCGCTCACCAAAGCCCTTACTCCTCAACCCTTTTGCTTAGTTTCATCAAAATTGCTATTGAAAAAAATAAATAAAAACACATGCTATTTACTCATGAACCGAAATAGCACCTCCGACCAAGCCAGACAACAGCTCTTACCCAAACCGATTTTTTCCCAGGGAGAACGTCCTTACGACAAAAAATACTAAGTGATGCCACAGCCCTAACACACTTCTGACTTCAAATGAAATGGGCCGTGGATCCGGCCCAGGGCCATGAACGGAGCGTCCCAATTGTAAAAATGAAACCATAAGTGGGTAGCCATGGGTCAGGTGGTGTCTGCTCCGTCTAGAGAGATGGTGCTGAAACAGTAAGTACCACACTGCAAAGCGTTGTCGACTAAAAACACAGTAACGGGGACATATGAAAAGGTGGCCAATGAACCGCTACCCACAGCGGATATGGGGCTGCACTATCAAATATGCCCTAGGGCACAACGGCATGTGCACCCACTTTACACCCCTGGGGCAATCTGATATTACAGAAGGGGCCGCAGATGCTGGAGGGGCATCTTCTGTAGCAAAGCACGTACCAACACACATGTAGCACGGTTGTAATCTTAAGAAGACGTCGCCCCACGCAAATGCATAAACCCTGCCTCTGCACTCGTATAGTATTTTAGACGTAGGTGAAGAGGCAACGAGGCTGACTGTGTGCCTGTGCCACCGAGGATGCCCCTTGGAAGGAGGGTCCAATGGACCCCCCCCAGGCAGGTGTCATTCACTGCGCCCGCTAGCAGAGGATCTGTGCCCCCTCTCACATGCAGGCCGGGTTCCTGCCTGCATAGTGAAAGGTGAGCCGACCTCTTCAAACAGTTGGTCCCCCTTTCACTAATATGCTGCTCCTAGTGCAGGTGCGAGTCTGTGGCTGCTCTAGGGACAGCACAATCACTGCGACTGCACACTGACCCGGTCTGCCCCAGGCATACCAAGGTTATAGGACCCGGACCCCCCAGGTTGGCTCCCGGCCCCGCCCCCATACAAACCCACAAATCAATACTTGACGACCAAAGCTGTGGGTAAAAGAGGCCATGTTTATTACAAACCAACACACAAACATGACAATATATAATTAATACAATTCGATACGATATGGATTTATCAAATTCAACCGTTAAGCAATATGTACATTTAAGTTGATCATAAAATCATAATCCATCAGCAAGTCTGACAGAACCTAATTTATATACCAGAAGAATGTTGTCTATTGCTCCAGCACTAAGGGGCCTTCTGGCTCGCGTCCCCCAACCAACTGAGCCACGCAAGGCGCAACCCACCTGCGTCCTTGAGAGGTGAGCCCCTGCCATCTGGTCCTTGTCCGCCACCTGAGGGGCCCACCCCTCCACCACCAGGCTGCCCAACGGGGCTCGTAGGGAATAACTAGGGGCGGATGCCCTAGTTTGTAAACTGGCGCCCTTGCCCCCAGCCGGTGTCTCCATTCTCTCTGGGGTGAGCTTACCATATCACCCCCTCAGTGCTGGCCTAGGGAGTATGCAGGAGGACTCCCCTTAACAATGTAAGGCAATTTATGTGGGCTCCTTACCGCCACTCTCTATTCAACTTCCAACACCTTTCCAAGCTCTACCTCTAGGGATGGGTGGGTGGGAGATTCACGGAGTTCCCTGAATACCGGGGCCGGCGCCGTAAGGAAGAGAGGGCGAGGACTAGGGCAAGTTGCCCTAAATATGCCCACGCCCACTCCTCCCCCTCGCTGTTGCCTGCTCCGGCCGGAAGTGACGTCACGACGTTGCCCCGGAAGTGATTCACGCTGTAGTTACGCCCAATCCTTTGAAGAGGAACCACGAGGGCGTGGCCGGGTTCCCGGGGGGCTGCGTCCTAATGGCGCGCTTCCTTACAGTTCGAACTTTTCCAAAGTGTGCCGGTGCGCACTATGTGCAGTGTGGGCCCAGGCGCAGTGCTTTTTCATTCCTGTATGTTAGGCATTTGGATACAAACAGGCCAACATCGATATACTCGTGGCTGGAAGGAGGCCTTTCAAGAATGAAGCAGGTATTTCTTATTTTTGGCAGTAGACCGGGGCAGATGTTTTATGGACTAGTGGTCTAACAGGCAGCACAGAGCCAAACCATACTCACTCCTAGATTCCTCGCTCCGAGACAGGACTTGGCGAGGTGCCTAGCTCTGCTGGCCACCAACTATCTGACCGCACACCCAGAGAAGGACCCTTAGCTTGTGATTTATCTTCAGCACACTTCGCCTCATCCAAGTCACTGGAGAAAGTTTTTTATATTGGCATTCGGACCCCCAGAGGGTCTTCGAAATGGTGTCATCTATGTAAGCCCGAAAAGTACAGCTGCAGGGTCTAATCAGATGTGCGGAGGAGCCACATGAGCATTAAACAAGGTAGCTAGTAATCCCTGCATTACTAGCTAAAGATCAGAACAGCGAGAAGCCATTTTCCCTGCTTGACCCCCCTCTTGCCAGGCCAGAGCATGATCTAAACAACAAAATTATATCCTGAGCAAATCAAATTCACAATAATTCATAATGTCCATCAAGTCAAAGATCAGAAAATGTTCTTCTTATTCTGTAAATGTTCTTCTTTATTCCATTTATGTATTGCTTCAACATAGGTAAGAGCCAGGTACTAGCCGAGCCAACACGTGTTTCGTCACACGGAGTAACCGCTGACTTCTTCAGGGCTAAAACATTGAATACAAACAGTACCCTGTTATGATTCACCACATAACTACATCAAAGAACACAACAGCTAATAAAATTAATTTAGTGCGCAGAAGACACCAAAGCAAAGGACCAATCACCAGTCTTCTGCGCACTAAATTAATTTTATTAGCTGTTGTGTTCTTTGATGTAGTTATGTGGTGAATCATAACAGAGGTACTGTTTGTATTCAATGTTTTAGCCCTGAAGAAGTCAGCGGTTACTCCGTGTGACGAAACACGTGTTGGCTCGGCTAGTACCTGGCTCTTACCTATGTTGAAGCAATACATAAATGGAATAAAGAAGAACATTTACAGAATAAGAAGAACATTTTCTGATCTTTGACTTGATGGACATTATGAATTATTGTGAATTTGATTTGCTCAGGATATAATTTTGTTGTTTGGGTTTATATGTGTGGGCATTGTCCGCATATTTGGTGTTGGTGAATGGCCTTCATCTATATCCTTTGAGCATTATAATTGATCTTGTACAGCGATACATAACATAGCGCGACATTTTCCCAACCATTCTTTGTTTATTTGTGTTCAGAGCATGATCTAGTATGCAGATTTTGTGAACACTAGGGTATTGTGATATGGGATTCAATGCGGCAGAGAGGTCGAGTAATGCAGGTCTCTGGTTCCAGCTTGCATTGAAGGAATCAGGGAGGGCTGAAGACCAACATTCCTACTAGAGATGGGCGAGCCACTGAAAGCTCGAGCCTCAAGCCTGGCTCTCGCTCAGTTCAAGGTCTTGCTGGAACCTCGAGCCCATAACAAGCCGAGCTTTCATGTGGCTTCTGCCCGACACCCTTGCTCTACGCAATATCTGGCGTTACGGTCAGAGCCACCATGTTTGGACCTGGGGAACCAGGTTCCAGTCTCTGCGACGGCTCAAAAGCTTGTGATTCTAGGCAAAACACTTGATACGTCAGTGCCATTAAAATATGAATGTGACCTTGTGTAATCTAACATGTGCTTATATAAAGTGCTCCAATACCTACAAATTGAATTTGCACTATATGCATACTGCAGAAAAATGTACAATGAGGTTAAAACAAAGCATTAACATAAAAAAGAGAGACATTACATTTAGTAGCTAACTTTCAAAAAGTGAAACCAGAAAACCTGGCTAAATCCTGGCTTCCTCGATTAAATTGTGATCTTCGACAAGTATTTTATTTCACTAGAGCTCTTTTTTCTTCATAATAGAGTATGAAAGCACTTAAAAAGACACGAGTTCAGGATACCAGCTGTACAAAAACCTATTGTGTTTGATTTGATAGACTATAATGCTGCTTAATAAGGATCCGGGCCACATACAGGGTTCACATGACGTCTTGCCTCTTACTTCACTAATGGCACTGTTGCCAGTGGGGGGTAGGGTGGCAGGAATGGTTCCAAGTTCAGGTTTAAAAACTCACTTTTAAAAAGTACTTCTCAGGGCAGTGCTATACTGTGACATTAATGTACATTTTTTTGGGGGGAAGAAACGTGATATCTATAGAATGATTTATGTAACAAACACTTTCAGGGCTCGACTCGTGCACGGGCTCTAAGAGCCGAGCCAGACCCTTGGCTCAGCTCTGGCTACGCTCTCCGAGTTCATTTGTTGGCGCCCACCTCTAATTCCTAGAGATAGCCCTGGTCACCCGCACCGGTGGCAGTTCACTTTAAGAGCGGGCGGTGGGACAATAGTGCGCGCACAATGTGACACTCACAACTCCCCAACCATTCCGACCTCCATCTCCACCCATTCGCGGCCATGCCCATGAATTCTCATGATCAGATTATATTGTCCAAAGCGTAGATTTTATTCACAGCAAAATGGGTAAATCACCATAAATCATTACAAGAGTACAAGTATCCTACTTGGATATATATATCATTATACATGGCATCACACTAACAATTGTCATTACATTTTTAAGCATAGCATTAAGTTGTCCAAACTCTTGAACACTGTGCGCACATTGTGCCGGCAGGCCACAACGAGCTACAGCAAACAGTCATTACAGTTAAACATAGCATTAAGTTGTCCAAACTCTTGAACACTCTGCTGCGCACGTAGTGCCGGAAGGACACCATGCGCTACAGCAAACAGTTGCATTACTTGAAGTCTAGGGCACCGCATAGCGCACCAGCCCTCCGAGGTACCTGAACACAGGCAGCCTCCCCCAAATTCATCTCAGTCCATAAGTGTCGGGTTTAGGGCAGTAGAGTCGGAGACCACCAGCAGGCCGGTCCCCCTCCCCGCCAACCCACTGCACACTTCAATCCTACCCTCTCCTGGGGTCCATCCAGTCGCTCAACCTCCATTGTTGTGCATGCCCCCTTTGTTGTTAACTGTCAGCGCTCCGGCGGCAGTTCACTTTAAGAGCGGGCGGTGGGGACAATACCCACCGCTTGGGTCTCCATTTTACCCCACCGGTCCGTTCCCTCACTAAAAAAGGGAACTTCCTTGTCACTAATCCTGAGCTGAGCAAACATCCTCTCACTGGGTAATTTATGAAAACAAGTACTTAAAGCACCCAAGACACATGACTTGAAGAAAGCAATGGTGGCGGATGGACCGGCTTTTGCAAAAATCGAGCTGACTTGAGCGCAGGGGACGGTCGCCCAGGTGGCAAGCTGTTGGCACATGCCTTCTTCTGGTGCCCTGGGGAAGGAGACACTTAATGTACAAGTACCAGGAGCTGCTGCAGAACCTGGAGACACGAGTACAGCTGGACCCGCCTAGCCGCCCTCCCATCTCCCCGGGCTCAGCTGAAGGACGCGGGCTGCCTCTGTCTCTGCCTCCCCATCCGGCCTATCACAAGCTCGTGAACCTACATCCGAGAGCAGGGTCAGCCTTTTTAGTTTGTATTGTATATTTTATCCTAATCAAATTGTTTTGCGCCGGACTGTGAAGGTTTTATGTATGAAATGTTTCTATGTAACAACTTTATGACGTGAACTTCACCCTTGTCATTGTGATATTGTTGATGCATACATTGTAAGGTTTCAGAATGTATAACCTGAGTAAGTTAGTTGTGAACACGCTATTAAAGCTTGGTGTTTTTTACTACTGTAGTGGTGCTGGTTTTGGAGGGTTAACAGGGTATGTAACCTTGGCCTCAGGAGTGCTCGAAGAGTGAATGCAATATATTTGTGTGGCGGGGTCATCTCCCGAGGCCGAGCCGATTTTATATTTCTGCCTTATATTTCAAACAGCCTTGGGATGGATGGTCTTGGGCCGCCGCGGGCCGGCTCCATCACTGCAAGGAGGCGGTCCTCAGGACACAGCCCAGGGACGACGTGCACTCCCTCTTCCTTGAGGCAGGAGACAAGCCCTCGACCATTCAGGGACAGCAATCTCTAGGCAAAGAGATTATCTTAAGGAAGACATGTACTTTGGTTCCAGTTTATAGACGTCTTTAGCGTCAAGGCACACTCCTCGGGTTTCAGGGCGCTTTATATACCAACATATCATTATCTACTGCGATGAGGTACCTCCCAGAAATGCCCAAGCAGCCAATAAAAGCTTGGGAGAGGGCGTCTTCAGGTCTGCCATATATGTCAAGGAGCCATGATGCCAAGTCCACCACCGGTTCAGGTGGCGCATACTAGTGCCAGCTTGGCACTCACATGGGATGCTGCGGAGCAGAACCTTTTCTGGTAGAAGTGCAGGGAAAATTAGACACTGAATCCACTGCCACGACCACTAACACAGTGTGACCTGCAACACCTAAGTGGCCTCTAGTACCAGGCTCAACAGGTGCATTGAATGCCCCCAAGCATTACAACATTTTAAGTGAAACTTGAAAGCAAGCAGCTGTGGCACAACACCCTACCTGGCAAGTAAGATACAGCGCTCCTGGCGGGGTCACGCATGACGCGTAGCAGGAGCAGAGTAAGGCTGTAACCCAAGAGGTGCAAGAGGTACACGAGGCATCACGTCTTCTGCGGTTATGCCCCAGATGCTGGTAATGCCAGCCCTGCCCAGGTCCGCCAAGCTCCATTCCGCCTCTGCTTCAGGAAAGAGCTCCGGTCTCTCCTCCTCGCCCAACATCTGGTCACAGTGTAACCTCTTGGACACCCCCCTCGGTAGTAACTTTGGTACCCTTTCCTCTCCACTTAACACATTAGCATCGCCCTACCGTTTGTCCGTCCAGTAACCTAGTCTGCAGCCGACGGCCAGCACCCCGCCCTCTGTAGTGCTCTGACCCTGCCTCTAACTACTCCCCATTCCCGGAGCAGGATGCCTGTTCCTTGAAGAATCCTCCTTCGTGCGCAGCACTGCATTAGATCTAGGTTCGAACTTTAAAAGTCTCATTCATTTAGAAGTGAGTACAATGAGTGCCCGTCGGCACCTAAGCGAGTACAATCAGTGACCATCAGCACCTAAACAAGTGTAATGTGAGAGGCCCCTCTAATTTACATAAGTGACACCTTCAGGGCTCCAGAAGCTGCTTTGTGCAGAGTCCTCCTGGGCCACAGCTCCCCTCTCTGCCACCTGCAAACACCTCTTTCACAGCTCATATCAGGCTGAAGGTGTGAGAATGGCTTGGGGGCTGAGAGTTAAAACAGTGCAGACTGTAAAGTGCTGACAATGGGTGTCCCGCAGTGTCTCTCAATGGGCAGCCAGGCAGGAGGCCTAATTGCATCACACACCTGCAATTAGGCCTCCTTGCAATTGGCACAAGATGAAGTGTCCCCCTCCCCTAGGCCTCCCCACACCATCCCTGAGAGGCCCAGGGAGGGGGCCCCCTCCTGTAAGCCCAATTGCAGACATTTCTTCAATGGGATCGGCAGGGGCACAATAGGTTTGGTGGTGTGTGGTACTGTGCGGGGCCCCATGCTGGTGGGCTGAGAGCGAGGCCCTGGGCAGCTGCCCATACCTAGCGCCGGCCCTGGGTGAATGGGTATCCTCCAGCACCTAAGCAGGCTTAATAAACGACCCAACCAACACCTAAAGGCTAATCAGCAACCCCACCAACACCTAAGAGCTAATCAGCAACCCCACCAAGACCTAAGAGCTAATCAATCAGCAACCCCACCAACACCTAAGAGCTAATCGGCAACCCCACCAACACCTAAGCACTGTAATGAGTGACCACTATAAGCACCCAAGCGATGCGATGAGTGATCTCCACTAGCACCTAAGCCCTGTAATGAACGACCCCCCACCAACACCCAAGCCCTGTAATGAACGACCCCCCACCAACACCCAAGCCCTGTAATGAACGACCCCCCACCAACACCCAAGCCCTGTAATGAACGACCCCCCACCAACACCCAAGCCCTGTAATGAACGACCCCCACCAACACCCAAGCCCTGTAATGAACGACCCCCACCAACACCCAAGCCCTGTAATGAACGACCCCCACCAACACCCAAGCCCTGTAATGAACGACCCCCCACCAACACCCAAGCCCTGTAATGAACGACCCCCCACCAACACCCAAGCCCTGTAATGAACGACCCCCACCAACACCCAAGCCCTGTAATGAACGACCCCCCACCAACACCCAAGCCCTGTAATGAACGACCCCCACCAACACCCAAGCCCTGTAATGAACGACCCCCACCAACACCCAAGCCCTGTAATGAACGACCCCCCACCAACACCCAAGCCCTGTAATGAACGACCCCCCACCAACACCCAAGCCCTGTAATGAACGACCCCCCACCAACACCCAAGCGGGTGCAGCGAGTGACCCCCAGCACCCAAGCGGGTGCAGCGAGTGACCCCCAGCACCCAAGCGGGTGCAGCGAGTGACCCCCAGCACCCAAGCGGGTGCAGCGAGTGACCCCCAGCACCCAAGCGGGTGCAGCGAGTGACCCCCAGCACCCAAGCGGGTGCAGCGAGTGACCCCCAGCACCCAAGCGGGTGCAGCGAGTGACCCCAGCACCCAAGCGGGTGCAGCGAGTGACCCCCAGCACCCAAGCGGGTGCAGCGAGTGACCCCCAGCACCCAAGCGGGTGCAGCGAGTGACCCCAGCACCCAAGCGGGTGCAGCGAGTGACCCCCAGCACCCAAGCGGGTGCAGCGAGTGACCCCCAGCACCCAAGCGGGTGCAGCGAGTGACCCCCAGCACCCAAGCGGGTGCAGCGAGTGACCCCCAGCACCCAAGCGGGTGCAGCGAGTGACCCCAGCACCCAAGAGGGTGCAGCGAGTGACCCCCAGCACCCAAGAGGGTGCAGCGAGTGACCCCCAGCACCCAAGCGGGTGCAGCGAGTGACCCCCAGCACCCAAGCGGGTGCAGCGAGTGACCCCCAGCACCCAAGCGGGTGCAGTGAGTGACCCCCAGCACCCAAGCGGGTGCAATGAGTTACTTCTCCTCAGAACTTCAGAGAGTGCAACGTTTTCCAAAATGCCACCTATGCGGGGGCGAGTGACCCAGCAGCAATGGTGCACTAAGAGACGTCCGTGCATCTAATTATTCGACTCACCAGACCTAGGCTGGTGCACGACCGCACAGCAACTAAACAGGTCCAATTAGTAACCACAGATTCCCCCAGAACCCTGCTGGGTGCAATGAGTGACCAAGCTGTGTGTAAATCAATCAATCACGGGTTTGTTAAGCGCAACTACTCACTCGCAAGGGTCACAAGGCGCTGGGGGGGGTGGGGGCGGGTCACGCAGCTCCAGGATGATCACGGTGATAAATGACTGCAATGGGTGACCCCTGGCACCGAAGTGAGTGCCATTAGTGAGCTTGAGACCTCTGAGAGCAAAATGGGATCCCCACAGCACTCACATGGTGCATCGGGGATGTCCAACATGCAAGTGGGCGCAACGTGGGACCCAGCAGGTATTAGGACTGCAGTCAATGCCCACGTCACTGAACCAAAGCCTCAGACTAATCCGTGGGGTGCACCTGCTGCTCTTTCTAGCTCAATGAAGTACACTGACAAACTCCTGGCAATATAACAAATGACACCTACTAGACTCTATACTGAACTCATGCCTTCCCACAAGCCCTAAGAGTGCATCGAGAGCCCTCCTATACCCAGGGCCAACCTTTATTTAGCATGT
The DNA here is from genome assembly GCA_963921515.1 of Calotriton arnoldi. Lineage (NCBI taxonomy): Eukaryota > Metazoa > Chordata > Amphibia > Caudata > Salamandridae > Calotriton > Calotriton arnoldi. The sequence continues at coordinate 341,024 of CAWUFW010010489.1, forward strand.
GCGAGCTGCGCCCACACCCAGGGTGCCTCCCTCCAGAGGGGCACAGAAGCTGCCTGCAGCAGTCTCCTTCAGACCTGGGTCCAAAGGAAAGTGCATTTAAATACTATTTTTGAAGACGGCTGGCACCCATTTCAGCAATTTTCTGTTTTTTCCCCCCCATGAAGCTCCTTTATTTTACTCCCCTCGCCTTTCTCCTACTTCTCCCGCATTTTTGACACAGAGACAATTAAAGAGGTTAGCTCTGCCTACAGCTAACTTGGTGGTGCCATGGCTGCCAAAGCCAGCATCTGAGGGAAAACATGCCCTGCTTCCAGCATCCAGGGGTGGGTCAAGCAAGCACCCCTCACATCTTCACGACGTGGACCACTTGGCCCTACTGGTTTCTGGAAATGCACAAACGCAACTAATGCAGACATGAGCTGGCCATACGGGGCAGGGGAAACAATTCAGCATGCTGGGGGGCAGAGTTGGGCAGCCCCCTATAGAGCAATCGGGCAGTGACCGACGAGGAGGCTGAAAGGTCAGTGTGAGGGTCGCTTTTTAGGCTGTTTGTGGCCCTGATTTATAGTCTGCTGGGCCAGTTTATACTGTTGATTTCCCTGATAATAAAACAAACATTGTGCAACAAGCTCAAATCCATGCAGTCTACCATACCGTGCTAAATACTTATACAGCATGCCTTTAAAGTTAACAATTGCCACAATTTGCAAACATGCGCCACTTTTTAAGCGTTTTCACTATTTTGGGGCCCAGGTCTATTTTCTGTCCCAGTCCGACCTCTGCTGGAGGTCAAGGGACAACAGGCGGCTGCAGGCCGCTCACCCTATTCAGCCCTAAAGACAGCTGAGCACACACACAATTCCTGCAGTCTTATGCATATGTTGGAGCATAAAAATTATGCTCCCATGTGCTGTGAGCATAGTTAAATTTTGAAATAGTTCATGAGTTTATCTTCAGAATTGTCTGTGAAACCTGTGTCTTTTGAGTTAATACGCATTTAGAAACTGTGCACGAATAGAGGCTTGTTTGCCCCTTTTCCCCCCAGAAATCTTGTTAGAATTACCTATGTATCCATCACCCCCATGCGCACACACAGATAAGTTTGGGCTAACTGATTTCTCCCCACAGAACAGTGATGATAGAGTATAGAAGGGATCCCTTAGGGTGCCAGCCCAAATGGAGCTAGTGCCCATCTCCAGCAGTGCCCCTCAAAGCCTGCTGTGATTAAAATGCCATTTTAAGTCATGGAGGTGCATTTTGTGGTGCGCCTCAGATTGTCAAATGGCTCCACGCAACAGAGGCAGCACGTTCCTAACAAGACTAATTTTTTTTAATAAAAAAAAGGGCATTATGGGATTTGTAGTCCTCATTTTGTAAAGCTGGCCCCTGGGATGGAAAAATTGTGTATTTGTATCAAGGAGGCAAATGGATAGCAAGTGTGGCCCCCTTACACCTTCTCGGACACGCAGACTGCCCTCTGCAGGGCATGGAGCCCCACCACCCTTCATGCCCCCTCACCCCCCTTTACCTGAAGAGCTTCAATCTCCCCGGGGCTGATCTTCTTGGGCAGCAGAAAGCTGGGTAACTGGGGGACTCCCATGGCTCCTGCACCAGGGTGGGGGCAGGAGCGGTCACGGCCAATTAATGTCTCCTGGAGGTGGCTCTGTCAGGGCAGGGTATTCTGCACCGTAGGTCTGAAACTACTGCAGGGCCTTTACAATCCGATAATGCGTTATACAGCAGGCGGGAAACGCGTAGGATAGGATCGCCCAATAGTGCCTCCTCTTGGGAAAGGGGGGGTGGTGTTCCTGCCAGGAAATGCAGGGCCTTAAGGAAGGAAATCCCGGCGAGGGGCAGTCGCTGGACATGAGTTACTGTCCAGACTAATGAAACCTCATCCATGGGACGCACCTGCCCTCCTCGGCGATCAGCGGTGGACTGAACTCCAGGCGCGAGACTGCCGCCCAGAGCACGCCCCCTCTGCCAGGGCCACGCCCCCTCTGCTAGGGCCACGCCCCTTCCACGTCGGGCCCGCCCGCGCGCCAATGGAACCGCCCTTCTAGAGAAACATGACAAGAGGCCCATCAGAGGAAGCCACGCCCACCCGCAAGCGGACACGCCTCTTTCCTTGACGTGTGTTATTGTTTCAATGGCTTCGGGTGGCCGTTACGCGCGTTACGTTACGAGCGTGCTTAAGGTTTTAAAATACTGGCCGCTGCATTATATTCATAGCTGCCAAGTTTTCGGATTACTTAGGTGTGACATTTCCGTGGCTTCTGTGCACTTATGAGTGACCTTCAACCACTAAATGTGTGACATTTCGAGTTGTGAGGTTCGACCCAGGACTCGACAAGGCCGCAGTAAATCGGGGGACAGCAGATAATGGGAGACACAAAACTGTATTGCAAGGGGTATCCCGGAGTGACCAGGAGCGATAACTCCGCCTTTTATTTATGCCCTTGGGCTGTGAGGTGCCCTACATTGTATCATAGAGGCCAGGTTGCACTCTACATCCCTCCCAACTTTTACTAAAACAGATCAAACTGGTTCTCATTACTTTGGACCGCAACAAATGTTGTCCTTTAGCCTCTGGCTCCGTGCAGGATTGGGTTAGAGTTCATACCGCTGTCTTCGGACACTTGAGTTCTGGCTGATGGACCTATCATCGCTCAGGCCCCTTGGACTCGTGGACATCCAGGGGCCAGTCTTTCTAGGGGCTGGTGCTGTCCGACCTGGCTCCACTTGTGTCGTATTTTGTGGAGGGCTATTTTGCTGCCAAGTCGACCACCACGGTTGTGAGCCAGCCATATGGAAAACCGCTGAAGTCCATGCTGACGCAGTACCACAGTGTCAGGCAGGATTCTACGGTGATTACTGGGGCAGAAGAGGGATCCCGGGACACAGGAGTGGAAGCCTCTGATTCTGTCATCTACCCAGTAGTCCATGCCAGGGAACCACACCTTGTCCCCGTGTCTTCACTATGCCCTTGTGACATCAGTGCGCTAGTTCTTGCACACAGGCCTCTGGGCATTACAATCTGCCGTCAATGGAGGAGCAGGCCTTCTTCACTCATGCTGAGCTCATCCCGGATTCTCCAGATTTGTCTCATTGCTGCTTGTTCATTAGCGGTCAGTGCTTTGGCGCCACCAAAGAAGTTGCGCCACTGTCTCCTTTGGAGTCTTTCTTTTGCCTTTGAGAGGCTTGCGTCATGTTCCATTACTTCTTGGATCACCTGTATGGAAAGCGCTCTCGGGCAGGCATCATGGACCACCATCCTCATGAAATCCTCTGCCTCTTCGTCTTCCTCGGCGATGCCGGCACCAGCCTGTGCTAGAGGGTGTCTTGATTGTCTGCTCGATTGCAAACACAGCAAGATGATGGACGGAGTGCTGAAACTTTTCAACCACTCACCCCCAGTCACAAATCTGAGTTTAATCCATCCTTCTTTTGCTCACTATGCCACCCCAGTTTGGACCCAGCCCTATGCAACTCAGTCTTGACCCTATTCCTCATGGGAACAGTCCAGCCAGTCCTGCCAAGTATCACGCATCAGACGTGACTCTAACGCATTTCAGTGTGGTGTTCCGCATCACCGCACTGAAATGCATTGTCACGCATTTTAATGCCACTGACTGCACTCTGCTGACAGCTCCGGCTGAAACTGGCAATGTAACGCCAGGGTGCTAGGGCGCACGCCAGCGCCTCTGACACCCGTGTGCGCCGGCTGCTGCTCAGCTCCCTGCAGAGTTGCCAGCAGGAGACACTTAATTAAAGATCCGATCGTGCTCTGGGTGAGAGTCTGACAGTGCTACAATGTTACAATCTCTCAGTCGTTGCGTTAGCTGTGGCGCCAGCGCTGTGTGGGGGAATCATGACCTCACGTCCTTTACAGGAAGGAAGTGAGATCGGTCAGAAGCGGCGGCCGGGGACTCGACGCGGACTGGAGTTAACTTGCGAGACTCCGCGCTGTGCTGAGTGCGCGGTATTACCCGGCCGGCGTTGCCGGAGTTCCGAGGGGCCGGTAGCTGTGCAGGTCAGTGTGTGCTGCTTTAGTTTGTTTTGGCTGCCTGCAGGCCTTGTTGGGTCTTGTGCACAGGATGGTGATTTCGTCGATATTACACCAAAGTGGCGGATGTTTGGGGGCACTTTGAAGGGTTGTGCATTTTGTTTTATTTGCTGCGCTACAAGTTTAAATGCACAATCGCCATCACCCGTACCTTGCGAAACATAATTAGAGCGTATGCTATGGCGGGCGGCAGCTTTCACACCCCAGCGGTCGGAGGGTGCAGGCGGCGAGGGCAACTGACCTACCTGTACTTTAAGTGGTGCAGGGCACCGTGGCCAAGACTGCAGAAAAGGGGCAATACAATTAATGAATGGAGCCAGGAAAGTGCTTCCTTGGCCTGGAGGCTCCAGAGACGTTTTTTTACAGTACATTTCTCGAGCAGGTTTAGCTGCACCTTCCTGATCACTGTGTCTGGCAGTTATTAGAGCAATTATACATTAATAGCTGCACGTGGACAGCTGTGCGTGTGTCCCGAACGGGGTGCTAAAGTCACCCAGGGTCGATGGCAGCTTACGGCGCCCTTTCGCCCTCCAGGGACGCCTGCACAGGGGCTCTGGATCAATAAGGCCTCCTGGTGCTATTACAGCATACAGAGGAAGTTTTATAAAGTGTCAGTCCAAATGCTTGGGGTAGCGGAAGTAACATCATGCACGCTTTGATCCCAAATGATGCCACATGGCTAACCCGTTTTACCACTGTTACCTTTTGAGTGAGGAAAGAGGAAGAAAAAGAGTACTAGAGGGAAATGGAAAATGAGACAATGGGAAGGAGGGAAAAAGCAAGAAAGAGGAAAAAAGGGGAGAAGGAAAGAAAGAACATGAACCACGCGTTCACAAAACTGTATTTTATGAGGATTATCTGTGAGCTACTGCTTTTTACTAGGTTAGTGCCCTCCCATTTCTAGCACTTTACAGCAGTTTTAAGATCTGAGTTTTTCGTTGCCCAAATGGGTGTAATGTCTGTTATTTATATGTTTTGCACTTCTTCATTGCTTGATTTTGCTTGCGCAAAAGTGTCACTCCTAGTCGTTGAATATCACTCATAATTTCACTGCAATTATGAAAATGTCACACATAAGCAATCTGAAACCTTGGCAGCTATGTCCAGCCCGAACCAAGAATTGCTTCCCTAATCTCAGCTTTCCAGCGAATACACCGGAAATTACAAAGCCCGACCTTTCAGCCACTACTAACTGCAATACAAGCCAAGCTCATTCCAACTCTCTGCTATAGCACTGAAGCTTTCCTGGCAAATTTGGGCCTTTTCTCAATTCAGCACATAATAAGGTCTTTAGACTTTTATTTCAGCTTCCTCAGAATGCAGCTCACTCTGAGATCCGACTAGAATTCAGGTTAATAAATCAAAAACTAGCACAAACAGGTGCACTGATCAAACACGTCATTAGTAAGATCCTCCGATGGAAACACATTACGAGCTCTGATATGGAATGAAATTCAAAACAACATGCACCAAAATTCGAACAACTGGGCCCGAACCCTTAACATAGCATTAACAACGCTGAAAGCTAAAGAGCTATTGGACATGGCACTTCCGCACGACTCTTTTAAAAAAGTAATTAACAAGCAAACGAGGAAGCTGTCATGGCTCGAAGATAAAGAGTTCAGAAAAAGAAGGCATGCATGGATAACGATTGACACCTACAGGGATCCGCACCCCCAGAAATACCTTACGACATTACTCAGATCATTTTATAAAAACAAGCTACTGCAGTTACGTTTTGGTCTATGCCAAACACTAGAATATATCCCCAAATGGCAACCGCAACCTTTGAACATAACGTGCAGACTTTGCTTACTACATGAAGAAAGCTTGACTCACATTTTATCAATCTGCCCGACCTTATTAACGGAAAGAACAATTTTACTGACAAGATTTTTTAATATGTATGGCAGTGGCGTAGCTAGGGGGGGGCGATGGGGGCGGACCGCCCCAGGCGGTACGAGTTTTGGGGCGGCAGGCGGCCCCCCTTCACCCGCTCTTACCTGCGGCCGTTGCGGCCGCAAGAATCGGCCGCTATCACCCCCCCCCCCTTCTCCTATCATTTTGCCAAGGGCGGCAAAAGCAGGGGCCGCCACGGGCAGCCTGAGGCCTAGCTACGCCCCTGATGTATGGTATTAGACCATGTCGGCACGATTTACTATTCTGCATGAAAGGGGAATCCCCACAAATAATAGCTGCTTTCATAAAATTTTATCTTAAAGCAGAACGGCTATTGACCGCAAAAAGTCTGATGAATGCAACATAAGGATGGCTCCCCAGTGATTTTATCCAAGCAGAGCACAATATGAACTCCTGTTATGCTTAAAGGAAATTGTTAAAATCTGATTCATAATATAGTAGTATATTTTTAATGTTCTTACCTGTGCAATATTTTATGGTTTTTATTAACTGAAATAAAATTACCTTTGACCTTGAGCAGTCCAGCCCGAACATGCCAGGCCAGGTCCTCCCTGGACCAGAATCAAGCATCCTGGGACCGGTTTCGGGGTATTACCCCTCATCAGCCAGGCTAGCTTGAATCCAGTGGCACAGTGAGCAAGTGACCCAAGTCTGGGCATATCCTGGTCCACTTAGGGCAAACATAGCAAACACAACATGATGATGGACGCAGTGCTGAAATTTTTCAACCACTCACCCCAAGTCACAGATCTGGGTTTAATCCATCCTTCTTTTGCTCACTATGCCACCCCAGTTTGGACCCATCCATATGCAAATCAGTCTTGACCCTGTTCCTCATGGGAACAGTCCAGCCCGAACTGCCAGGCCAGGTCCTCGCTGGACCAGAAACAAGCATCCTGGGACCGGTTTTGGGTTATTACCCTCATCAGCCAGGCTAGCTTGAATCCAGTGGTAAAGTGAGCAAGGGACCCACGTCCGGGCATACTCTTGGCCACGTAGGGCGAACATATTAAACACAACAAGATGATGGACTGAGTGCTGAAACCTTTCAACCACTCACCCCAGTCATAGATCTGGGATGCTCGATTGTTCACACCCTGCGATACACAACCTCAAATGTATACGGTTGGAGCTGCATGGCTCACTGCTCTAAGCGAGGTGGTCCATTTCTGGGTGTGCTGGCAAAGAGTGGGACAAGTGGCTTGTAGTCAGTCACAACCTGGAACCTCTGCCCACAGAGGTACAAGTGGAAGTGGCAGCATGCCCACCGGATCGTCAAAGCCTCATGCTCTATCTGGGCGTACCTGGTCTCTGTGAGTGCCCTGCTTGTGTAGGTGAATGGGACCCATAGCCCCCCGCATTTCTCTTGCAGGAGTATGGCACCAAGGCAGATGGGGCTCCCATCACCAGCAGCTCTGTCTGGTGCTTGGGGTTGAAGTACGTGGACGCAAGGACTAATGCCGGCTCCTGAGAATGAATCTGAACCTTCTGGTCAGATTGAAATATAAGCAGGGGTGCCATTACCGTAAGCTCCAGCACTGACCGCGGCATCTGTGTATTGAAGCCACCTCTGTGTACTTTAACTCTCTGCACCCTCTGGTTTGATTGAAGTATAAGTGCTGCTAATGCCGACAGCAACCGCACTGACCAAGGCACCTCTGTATTGAAGCCGCCATACGAGCTTGATACCCTGCTCTCACGACTGACGGATACGGGTTCCACCACGGGACTCCATACTCTCATCGTAACTGTGCTACTTAGGACCTGATAGCCCACGCTACAGTCCTTCCTTCAGGCCGGCTGGCCTCAAGTTTTGGATTTAATTCACCACTCACGTCGTATCATTGCTCTCCACTCTGGGGAGTTCAGTACAACTGGATTCCTTTATAAGAGGGTATTAACTGATGCCCTAACAGCGCTTGCACCTCTTTGAAGGATCGCCCCCACGCTTTCAAAACGTCGTCGACAACAGACCTATATAGACTCCGTCTACACTGTTTTTATTATTGTAAAAAAAGGAATCATATGTCTTTGTAATACTGATGCACTTTGTTTTTTGCTTCTTCTATCACCCCTCACTGCACCGCTCCTTCACTAAAAGCATGAGCACCAGATTCCTTCTGTGCTAACGAATATGCATTTGATATGAAACATGCAATGAATAAATTAATTGCATAAGTATATACTTTTCTCAGCCTATCTTCATTGTATGCTTTGGTATCCTAAATTGTACACATTCTCGGTCTTCGACTACAAGACACAAGTTTAATTTTATGATAGAGATTTATTTACCAGTGACCCATAGTTTATATAACACATAGAGTTGAAGTGCACCATTGTAGCATCAGCTAACAGTGCTTCCTTTACCTTTCAAATTGCCAGGTTAGCTTGGGTGTCCCAATCCCACGGGATGTCATGTTTTGTTAAGGTCCATAGCAGCTCTGACAGAGTGGCTAAACCAGGGATGAAGCGCCCATAGTACCTGGGCATGCCAAGGAAGCATCTAACCTCTGACATGTTTCGTGGGATGGCTGCATTCCTGATGACTTCAACTTTCTTCGGGTCCACCTGTAGCCCTTCACTTGAGAAGCTGTATCCAAAGAACTCAATTGAGTTGATGTAGAACAAGCACTTTTGCTTGTGGAGGGTTAACCCGCATTCCGCTAACCATTTGGGGGTCACCCTCAGCCGCACATGGTCATCTTCTAGCTTGTCGGAATATATCAAAATGTAATTCGCTAATATTTAGCACTTCGACTAGTCCAGACAGGGTTTCCCGGATTATATTTTGAAACACCTCCGCTGCTGATAATATTCCGAAGTTTAGGCGTCTATATCTTCGAAGACCCATGGATTTTGAGAAGGTGGTTATATACCGGGTAACTCGTCAAGCTGGTGGTGTCCCGCATTGAGGTCTAGCTTCAAAAACCACCTAGCTCCATTGAGGTCTGCCACTATGTATTCAACTGTGGGGGTGATATGCCACTCTCTGCGTATGGCTTTGTTCAGGAGCCGCATGTCAATGTATAGTCTTATGGCTCCAGATTGTTTGGGTTTGGGGGCTATCACGAGAGGCGAGACCCATGGGGTGGACCCGGTGACTTCCTCAATCATTCCCTGCTGTTTGAGTTGATCTAACTCATTCTTCACTAGTGGGTGCAGGCGGAATGGCACTCTCCTACTACGGGTCTCACAGTCCCGTCAATGTGAAGCTTTATCTTTAGGTCTTTCAGACGCCCCAGCCCTACTGATAGCTGTGGAAATTCTTGTAGGATATTTGTGGCATGCGAGTCTTGCACCTGCTGAGCAAAGAAGACTAGCCCCATGGTCTTCTACGGCGTGGCACCCAAGAAGAGTGCCAGTGCCACTTCTGGTCACATGGAATTGGGCCCATGTCATTTTCCCTACATTCTTCACTGTCAAATCTATGACTCCTCTCAGTTGTAGTTTGGTGCCTCCATACGTGTATATTCAGGCCTTAGTAGGGTCAGTTTCCGTTGTGGCTTGATTTTGTAGAATTGGGTTGAGTCAATGACATTTATGAAGGCGCCTGTGTCTATGAGTACTGTGATACGGATGCCTTCAACGTCTACTGTGCACGGCGGTGGGGGTTGCTTGCGATGTCTCTCCTTCACCACAAACAAGATGGAGAATACTTCGTCATCATTGGGGCTCATTGTGGGCTCTGTCCGATGCCCAGAGTGCCCTGTGCCATACTCTTGGAAGGATAGCTGGCATAGGGCTAAACGCCCTCGCCCTCTGTATCCTGCGCCTGTGCTTTGCCCACTGCTCCGGTATGCCTTGGTGAAATGGTTCATATGCCCACACTTCGAGCAGGCTTTCCCTTGTGCTGGGCGCACACATTGGGCATCTGGTGTGTCAGACGGCAGTTGCTGCATCCTTTTTCAGGTTGCTTGGGTATTGTGGTACTGCAGGCTGAGCTCGCTGGATGGCGTCAACTTGCTCCTCTTCAACTTTTATCGCCTGGGTTGCGCCTGCTGGGGCCACTCCTCTCGCCAACGCCACTTCCATGACCTCTACCCTTTTTTCTGCCAACTTGTGGGATCTCGCCAGTATCAGGATGTTGTCTAGGGAAATGCCTGGCTGTTGCAGTATTAGCTTCCTGAGGACTGACGACCGGCAGCCTTGGATCAGTTGGGCCCTGATTTCATCTGGTTGGTTGATGTTGGTGCATGTGCTTGCCAATTAGCACAGCCATGCATAGAAGACGTCTGGGATTCGTCATCGGCTTGCCGGGCCTGCCACCATTTGAATCTCTTGTAGCGGGGATGAGTTGGGGATCAACATGGCAGTTCAATGCTGCCACTGCGTCGTCGTCTCCTCCCATGTTAGGGGAGTGTTCGAAACGGCCATATAGTGCCTGCGCCGCCAACGTGGAGCACCATGGATTCTTCACCGCCCCATCCATTTCACACATGGCACGAAAGTAGTGTTTCAGGCGCCCAATCCATTGGAGTCAGCACGGGGCGGCTGTGGCAGGATCTACTAATTGGCTGAATGGCGGCATCACCGTGACAGAGGAATACGCACAACCTGCAGTGGCAGGCAGTGCAACGTTCTGCAGTTAGTCCGACATTGTGCGAGCGTGCGTTCTTACGTGCCACTCACCGCTTCGGGGTGGGCACCTTCCGCTGGGTGTGTTGTCTGCGGGCATTAGGCTTTGGTGTGGTTCTTCCTGCCGCTGGCGGGACGGTATGCCCTTTTCTGTGGCCCAAATGTTCACTGGGGACCCTGCTGTGTGACACCTTTTCCTTTCTGTCCCACCCACTCACATGCCAGCAGTCACCAGTGCTGGTCATCTTCTTTTCAGTGACTTTTGTGGGCCTAGCCAGGGCTTTAAGTGGGCCGGGTCTCACCGGGTCTGAGCACCGGCAGTTTTTTTAAGGGGGCCTCGAAACGGGTCTCTATTGGGCTCTGTTTTGTGCCCTGGCACAGGCGGTCCGTTTTTTTTTCCGGACTGCAGTGACAGCAGGCACATCGACGTGCGCGTGGTGAGCTTTGTAGAGGAAGAGAAATCCTTTAAAGAGAGTCATTTTCTCTCTGGATTTGCCTTCTCTTTTTGAAACTCAGGAGCAGCAACATTGTCATGGTGTCACCAGGGCTTTAAGTGGAAGTTTTTTCAATATTATATACAAGCCATAGTTGCTGCTTATTTATCTTATGCAACTAACAACCATTGACAAAGCCAATAGTCCTGACTTGTAGGTATGATGTGACTTGTTTTTATCATATATCTGGACGCAATGACAGGAACAGCAAAATACAAGTCGGGCGGCACACTATGCTTAACACAGATGTTTAGCTTATGTGTTTTTAAGCCACGCCCTTAATTACATTGACCACGCCCCTTTGAGAGACCCCCCAGTTTTTTCATCCCACTTAAAGCCCTGGGCCTACCACTTTCCTTTTGTATGGGTTTGCACTTGCCTGTGCTTGTTGACAGGCTGAATGATGCTTATTCGCCACTGTGCGCGTGCCCCAGGGGAGTCCACTTCGGTTCCGATTCACCAGATGGTGTTTCTTTATTATTATGTTTTTTGTTTTCTTCACCCGGTGCCTTCACAGGCCTTGCCGCTGGCCGAACGCACTTGTGGCGTAGGCTATCTTTGCACCAGGTGCGGTGTGTTCAGCAGCTCCCAGGTGCTGCTACTGATGTCCCTATCTGTTTTTTAGGTCTCGCCTGGCGTTAGCAGCGCGCATGCGCTGCTCTCGCCATGCGAGGGCCTTTTGGAATCAATACGGATTCCAGATGTGCACGCGGACGGACAGAAGATGTGCACGCGGGGACTGGATGCTTTACTCGCGGCGTGAGACGTACGCACTATATTTTTCACACTGGCGGCGCTTTCGCTTGTTTCTTCTGCCACCGTCTTCTTTGATTGATCCCAAGCCTGCGGGGGCCCCCACCGCCCCGTCCCCTTTTTTTTCTGCCCCCTCCCTTCTCTCTATAAAGAACCATCAAGTTTTAGTGCGCATTGCTAATTAGTCAATTACTCTCTGCCTTCACCGGCTGGCGACTTTGCTGCTGAGCTGAAACTTCTAATTTCTGTGAGCAGCTTTTTTCTCTCCTTTTAGCTGTGATCTGGATGAATGAGTAGCTGTCTCGCAGAGATGACAAAAATAAACTCCTAATCCCTCCTCCAAAAAAAAGAGAGCGAAATTTCCACTATATCTTTCTCGTGCATAGATTTATGATCTGGGGGTCGAGCTGTGCTATATGCATATGCTCGTGGCGTGTGTGCTGTTGTGTTTCCGATGACATGTACACAGACAGTATACATCTGTTTTGCTCTCCATCTGCTCTGAGTTCTGCACTTGTTTTTAGCAGTACTTTGTTGTCGGCTGTGTTGGCGCTGCAGGGGCGGGAGAATACACACAACACGACTCCCAGTGCTTGCTATAAAGAAAAGCTAGTACTTGTCACAAATAGTAAATAGTTACATCTAACATTTTTCCTTCGCACCATGCAAGATTTACGATCTTGTTTGAAATCACATTGCTCTGTCTTTTTGTCTGGTTACAAGATCGTCTCTGAACTTCAATGTCAGCTCTTCCTCAGCTAAGGGTTGGAAAATCACATTTTCTGAGATATTAGCATTTTTTGAGATTTGCCATTTACACATTAGACATTGCAGTATATAAATGTATAACCCACATATATGCGGGCCTGTGTCACGCCTGTTAACGGTGCAACCTTCACACACACACCGCTTAAGTGCACATAGCCTTAATGTCATTGACTGTGACATGCACTTTACTATTAACGTCGAAGCGACAGATGATAGACAGAAGTGGAGCAGTCCTGCGCTAGCCGAGACGACTGGCAGCAGAGACAGGAGAGCGCGGGCTCCCCCAGGGGGACCGGCAAAAACAAGCATTAAAAATGCAATAGGTCTCGCCTTTCATTAAGTTAAAGCCATTTGCTTTGCTATACAATACCATTAGCAAAGCAAATGGCTTTAACTTAATCAAAGGCGAGACCTATTGCATTTTCAATGCTTGTTTTTTCTATTGCCGCTCAGCTGATTGCGGGGCAAGCAGGCACACTGGACCGGGTAGGCTCGGGCACAGTCTCGTGGCCTGCAGCTCTGCACCTCTCACCTGCGGGCGGGGCACTCTGTTCTCTGCCCAGCCACCGGTGCACCTCAGGGATTGCCTGCTTGCCGCTGGGCTGTGCACCTGTTGCACGCGCCCTCATGGTGCAGGGCTGAGTTTCGCTTCAGCCACTGAAACCCTCAGCAGACATGGTTTTCACTGTCCTCATCTCCTCTGCAGACGTCTCATAGCATTCATAGGGCACTGGTGAAGGAAGTACAGAGCTGGAGACCTGTAGCACTGTCAGGGCACTGCTGCACAAAGTTCACACTGCTGGACTCTCACACCAGTGACATCGCACTGGTGAAGGACGTACACAGCAAGAGACCTGTAGCACTGTCAGGGCACTACTGCACAAAGCTCACACTGCTGGACTCTCACAGCAGTGACATCGCACTGGTGAAGGAAGTACACAGCTGGAGACCGGTAGCACTGTCAGGGCACTGCTGCACAAAGCTCACGCTGCTGGACTCTCACAGCAGTGACATCGCACTGGTGAAGGACGTACGAAACTGGAGACCTGTAGCACTGTCAGGGCTCTGCTGCACAGTCTCACACTGCTGGACTCTCACAGCAGTGACATCGCACTGGTGAAGGAAGTACACGGCTGGAGACCTGTAGCACTGTCAGGGCACTGCTGCACAAAGCTCACGCTGCTGGACTCTCACAGCAGTGACATCGCACTGGTGAAGGACGTACACAGCTGGAGACCTGTAGCACTGTCAGGGCACTGCTGCACAAAACTCACGCTGCTGGACTCTCACAGCAGTGACATCGCACTGGTGAAGGACATACACAGCTGGAGACCTGTAGCACTGTCAGGGCACTGCTGCACAAAGCTCACGCTGCTGGACTCTCACACCAGTGACATTGCACTGGTGACGGACATAAACAGCTGGAGACCCGTAGCACTGTCAGGGCACTGCTGCACAAAGCTCACGCTGCTGGACTCTCACAGCAGTGACATCGCACTGGTGAAGGAAGTACACAGCTGGAGACATGTAGCACTGTCAGGGCACTGCTGCACAAAGCTAGTGACATTGCAATGGTGAAGGAAGTACATAGCTGGAGACCTGTAGCACTGTCAGGGCACTGCTGCGCAAAGCTCACACTGCTGGACTCTCACAGCAATGACATCACACTGGTGAAGGACGTACACAGCTGGAGACCTGTAGCACTGTCAGGGGACTGCTGCACAAAGCTCACACTGCTGGACTCTCACACCAGTAACATCGCACTGGTGAAGGACATCCATAGCTGGAGACCTGTAGCACTGTCAGGGCACTACTGCACAAAGCTCACACTGCTGGACTCTCACAGCAGTGACATCGCACTGGTGAAGGAAGTACACAGCTGGAGACCTGTAGCACCGTCAGGGCACTGCTGCACAAAGCTGGTGACATCGCAATGGTGAAGGAAGTACACAGCTAGAGACCTGTAGCACTGTCAGTGCACTGCTGCGCAAAGCTCACGCTGCTGGACTCTCACAGCTGTGACATCACACTGGTGAAGGACATACACAGCTGGAGACCTGTAGCACTTTCAGGGCACTGCTGCACAAAGCTCACGCTGCTGGACTCTCACAGTAGAGACATTGCACTGGTGCAGGAAGTACACAGCTGGAGACCTGCAGCACCGTCAGGGCACTGTTGCACAAGTCTCACACTGCAGACGTCTCATAGCATTCATACGGCACTAGTGAAGGAAGTACAGAGCTGGATACCTGTAGCACTGTCAGGGCACTGCTGCACAAAGCTCACACTGCTGGACTCTCACAGCAGTGACATCGCACTGGTGAAGGACCTACACAGCTGGAGACCTGTAGCACTGTCAGGGCACTGCTGCACAAAGCTCACACTGCTGGACTCGCACAGCAGTGACATCGCATGGGTGAAGGAAGTACACAGCTGGAGACCGGTAGCACTGTCAGGGCACTGCTGCACTAGTCTCACACTGCTGGACTCTCACAGCAGTGACATCGCACTGGTGAAGGAAGTACACGGCTGGAGACCAGTAGCACTGTCAGGGCACTGCTGCACAAAGCTCACGCTGCTGGACTCTCACAGCAGTAACATCGCACTGGTGAAGGACGTACACAGCTGGAGACCTGTAGCACTGTCAGGGCACTGCTGCACAAAACTCACGCTGCTGGACTCTCACAGCAGTGACATCGCACTGGTGAAGGACATACACAGCTGGAGACCTGTAGCACTGTCAGGGCATTGCTGCACAAAGCTCACGCTGCTGGACTCTCACAGCAGTGACATCGCACTGGTGAAGGAAGTACACAGCTGGAGACCTGTAGACCTGTCAGGGCACTGCTGCACAAAGCTGGTGACATCGAAATGGTGAAGGAAGTACACAGCTAGAGACCTGTAACACTGTCAGGACACTGCTGCACAAAGCTGGTGACATCGCAATGGTGAAGGAAGTACACAGCTAGAGACCTGTAGCACTGTCAGGGCTCTGCTGCGCAAAGCTCACGCTGCTGGACTCTCACAGCTGTGACATCACACTGGTGAAGGACATACACAGCTGGAGACCTGTAGCACTTTCAGGGCACTGCTGCACAAAGCTCACGCTGCTGGACTCTCACAGTAGAGACATTGCACTGGTGCAGGAAGTACACGGCTGGAGACCTGCAGCACCGTCAGGGCACTGTTGCACAAGTCTCACACTGCAGACGTCTCATAGCATTCATACGGCACTAGTGAAGGAAGTACAGAGCTGGATACCTGTAGCACTGTCAGGGCACTGCTGCACAAAGCTCACACTGCTGGACTCTCACAGCAGTGACATCGCACTGGTGAAGGACCTACACAGCTGGAGACCTGTAGCACTGTCAGGGCACTGCTGCACAAAGCTCACACTGCTGGACTCGCACAGCAGTGACATCGCATGGGTGAAGGAAGTACACAGCTGGAGACCGGTAGCACTGTCAGGGCACTGCTGCACTAGTCTCACACTGCTGGACTCTCACAGCAGTGACATCGCACTGGTGAAGGAAGTACACGGCTGGAGACCAGTAGCACTGTCAGGGCACTGCTGCACAAAGCTCACGCTGCTGGACTCTCACAGCAGTAACATCGCACTGGTGAAGGACGTACACAGCTGGAGACCTGTAGCACTGTCAGGGCACTGCTGCACAAAACTCACGCTGCTGGACTCTCACAGCAGTGACATCGCACTGGTGAAGGACGTACACAGCTGGAGACCTGTAGCACTGTCAGGGCATTGCTGCACAAAGCTCACGCTGCTGGACTCTCACAGCAGTGACATCGCACTGGTGAAGGAAGTACACAGCTGGAGACCTGTAGCCCTGTCAGGGCACTGCTGCACAAAGCTCACGCTACTGGACTCACACAGCAGTGACATCGCACTGGTGAAGGACGTACACAGCTGGAGACCTGTAGCACTGTCAGGGCACTGCTGCACAAAGCTCACGCTGCTGGACTCTCACAGCAGTGACATCGCACTGGTGAAGGAAGTACACAGCTGGAGACCTGTAGCACTGTCAGGGCACTGCTGCACAAAGCTAGTGACATTGCAATGGTGAAGAAAGTACACAGCTGGAGACCTGTAGCACTGTCAGGGCACTGCTGCGCAAAGCTCACACAGCTGGACTCTCACAGCAATGACATCACACTGGTGAAGGACATACACAGCTGGAGACCTGTAGCACTGTCAGGGCACTGCTGCACAAAGCTCACGCTGCTGGACTCTCACACCAGTGACATCGCACTGGTGAAGGACGTACACAGCTGGAGACCTGTAGCACTGTCAGGGCACTACTGCACAAAGCTCACACTGCTGGACTCTCACAGCAGTGACATCGCACTGGTGAAGGAAGTACACAGCTGGAGACCTGTATCACTGTCAGGGCACTGCTGCACAAAGCTGGTGACATCGCAATGGTGAAGGAAGTTGTAGGAAGGTGGAATCTGACTACATGGTTGCCCCCACTTTTTTCCTGGTGTTTTGTTGGTTTTTGACTTAGTTTGGCTGGGAACCTGCTATTCAGGTCCCCAGCCTATCTGCTTTCTCTTTAAACGATTTGGAGTGCACTCTAGGTGCACTAGTGATTGGATACTGTGGTACCTTATGAGTCCCTAGTATATGGTACCTTAGGTACCAAGGGCATAGGTACTTCACAGGCCTACCAGGGGCTGCAGCATGTATTATGCCACCCCTGGGAAGCAGACTAAATCTGACACCACAGGCCTGCTACTGCAGCCTGGGTGAGGTGGTGCTAGCCCTCCTCACTGAGATATAGGTTCCCTATATCTCTCCTACACACACATATAACCCTATCAGTCACCCCTAAGGCAGGCCCTATCAATCCTGAGGGCAGGGTGCTTGGCTTCTATGTGAGGGGGTGCCTCTGCCTGAGCAGGGCCCCTCTACAGCTCTCAGAGTCCATTCTCTGGTGCTGTTTGTGGATGCGGTTAAACCATATACTTTTAAGTGCATTATATCCTCGCGGTAAAATGCTAACTTTGGAATGGCTGCATCGAAACATGTCGTGTTTGGTGTCAAACACCTTGGAATACTACCCCCCGCCAGTCCTGGCGGCGGGGGTAGCATTCCACCCTTCTAGAGGGGTAGACATGTACCTACTGTGGAAACGCGGTAGAATCCTGCAGAGCCCTGGCATCACAAAATGGATGCCACCAGTCACAGACACTGGGCTGCCCTCCTGCTGATGACCAACACTCGCAGTGGAGGGAGCCCAACAATAGATATCCTGTCCCAAGGGGGTGTGACCACCTCCCAGACAGGGTTTAGTGTATTGGGGCTGGGTGGGTGCACTCTTAGAGTGCTTTGAAGTCCTGCACTGGGGGAGCAGAAGGCTCCTCTGTGCATATGCCAGTTCAAACCGGCTCAGGGGCTACCTGTCCCTGCTCTGGCGCGAAACTGGACAAAGGGAAGTGGGTGTAGCCACCCACTCCCCTGACCCTCCCATAGGTAGGGTCATAGAGCTAGTCCCTCCCCTCCTTTTAGTATAAGAGGGGGAACCTGTGCATTGCACCCTAGATTTTCCTGGACGACGCTCTACAAGAAGAATCCCAGACCTTCGACGTTCCACTACCTTTGGAAGACAGAAGAATCTCCCTTGGAGTCAAGGAGTGACTCCCCTGCTTGGCAGGCACCAAAAACTACAAACGACGGTCGCAAACTACGCCGCTCCCGCCGGAGTCCGAAGTCCCTGCAGCCCAAGAAGTGGATTTCCTGACTTCTCAAAGGCCATCGTGAGTCCCCAGCGAAGCTGAGGCCAGTGGACCCCAAGAGTAACGAGGAACCGCGACCCCTGGGTACCGTGCACTATTGTCGAGTGCAACCCCTCACAACGTTCCACGAACTTGTGATTTGGACCACGTGTGGTCCCAGCCTCCAGCAGGAATCCCTCCTAAGATCAGCGGGCTACCACGTCCCGAGTGACCGTGGGCCCCTGTGAGAGAATCCTCCCGAGGCGTCTTCACGATCCCTTGCCAGCCGGCTTGTGAGTCCCCAGAAGACTTTCCAAAGAAACCAAAGGGCTCCCCTGGTTGCTCCAGGCCTGCCCTGACTTACCCTCGCTGGGTGAGTTCCACAGACCTTGCTGGTCTGCGCCATTGCCTCTTCACACTTTCCTCGAGGCTTGCTGTTACCAAGGCTTGTTGGCTCCGATCGAGTCGCCGACACCGCAGTAAGCCGCAGACATCGTGGGACACGCCGAATCCAGCTCCTGGTCGTCGTCGACGCCTACTGGACCTCGTGGCTGAAGAGTCAAGGCAACCGTGAACGACCTGAATCCTGCGACGACGGTGGGCAATCATCTTCCTTGCCCCGAGTCACTGCCAAGTGACTTTGAACACTGTCCCCTCTGCTTTCAGGTCATCCTTCCACCGAATCCAGGCTTGGATTCCACCGGACACTTCTTCAAACCATCACAAGCAGCAAGTCTTCTTTGTTCGCCATTGAAAACGACGCCGCGACCCGACACCAAAGGACACCTGTGCACCCGGCTTCCCTGGGTGAGGTAACTCCAGCACTACGGTGCTCCTGTAGGTGTGGGACCTAGAACAACTTACCCTGTAAGTGACTTGCTTGTAGGTTCACCAGAAGTATCCTAAAACTCTTACTTTCCCCGTGCGATTCTCGCACTGACTCGTACATGGTTCGCGTCTGTGTTAGACACACCGCGTCCAACTCCCTTGCAGATCCTATCTGTAGACCGTATCCTCCGACTCGTACTGAGTCCGATCGGTGTGTTCGCCTCGAACACGCAAGGGACCTTGAACATTGATATCTCGATCGCGTCTGAGTGCATAGACTCGTACAGGATTCGCATCGGTGCCAGGTCACCGCGTCCGTCCCCTGTGGGTCTCCTACAACTACCTGGGGTGGTTCTTGGGGGTCCCTCGATTCTAGATGCCCTAGACCTAGGTCTAGCAAACTAAGATTGTAATATTCAATTGTGCTAAACTTATCCTGATAATATTTGACTTGTACATATGTTCCTATCCTCTAATCTCATAAAGAGATTAGTAGAGAGTGTTTATTAATAAATACATATATATTTGATATATATACCTGTGTGGTGTCTTTTCATTTGGTGATTCAAGAGATTGTGTGGTAAAACAAGCTGCTTTACATTCCTTCAAGACTTAGCCTGAAGGCTGCTCTCCACAGCTACCACTAGGATAGCTTTCTATAAAGGTTGTCTTAAACCTATCTACCATAAGAGTCGAATTGTTCTGGTGCAAGGTGTCCACTTTAATTAGTGAACAGCATATACCAGGCCAACTTCTCACAGAAGTACACAGCTAAAGACCTGTAGCACTGTCAGGGCACTGCTGCGCAAAGCTCACACTGCTGGACTCTCACAGCTGTGACATCGCACTGGTGAAGGACATACACAGCTGGAGACCTGTAGCACTTTCAGGGCACTGCTGCACAAAGCTCACACTGCTGGACTCTCACAGTAGAGACATTGCACTGGTGCAGGAAGTACACAGCTGGAGACCTGCAGCACCGTCAGGGCACTGTTGCACAAGTCTCACACTCCAGACGTCTCATAGCATTCATAGGGCACTGGTGAAGGAAGTACACAGCTGGAGACCTGTAGCACTGTCAGGGCACTGCTGCACAAATAAAATGAAAGAATGTGAAATTGCTGGAGACGTGTAGCACTGTCAAGGCACTGCTGCACAAGTCTCACACTGCTGGACTCTCACAGCAGTGACATCGCACTGGTGAAGGAAATACTCAGCTAGAGACCTGTAGCACTGTCAGGGCACTGCTGCACAAAGGTCACGCTGCTGGACTCTCACAGCAGTGACATCGCACTGCTGAAGGAAGTACACAGCTGGAGACCTGTAGCCCTGTCAGGGCACTGTTGCACAAAGCTCACGCTACTGGACTCACACAGCAGTGACATTGCATTGGTGAAGGACATACACAGCTGGAGACCTTTAGCACTGTCAGGGCACTACTGCACAAAGCTCACGCTGCTGGACTCTCACAGCAGTGACATCGCACTGGTGAAGGAAGTACACAGCTGGAGACCTGTAGCACTCTCAGGGCACTACTGCACAAAGCTCACGCTGCTGGACTCTCACAGCAGTGACATCGCACTGGTGAAGGAAGTACACAGCTGGAGACCTGTAGCACTGTCAGGGCACTACTGCACAAAGCTCACGCTGCTGGACTCTCACAGCAGTGACATCGCCCTGGTGAAGGAAGTACACAGCTGGAGACCTGTAGCACTGTCAGGGCACTGCTGCACAAAGCTAGTGACATTGGAATGGTGAAGGAAGTACACAGCTAGAGACCTGTAGCACTGTCAGGGCACTGCTGCACAAAGCTCACACTGCTGGACTCTCACAGCAGTGACATCGCACTGGTGAAGGAAGGACACAGCTGGAGACCTGTAGCACTGTCAGGGCACTACTGCACAAAGCTCACACTGCTGGACTCTCACAGCAGTGACATCGCACTGGTGAAGGAAGGACACAGCTGGAGACCTGTAGCACTGTCAGGGCACTGCTGCACTAGTCTCACACTGCTGGACTCTCACAGCAGTGACATCGCACTGGTGAAGGATGTACGAAACTGGAGACCTGTAGCACTGTCAGGGCACTCCTGCACAAGTCTCACGCTGCTGGACTCTCACAGCAGTGACATCGCACTGATGAAAGAAGAACACGGTTAGAGACCTGTAGCCTTGTCAGGGCACTGCTGCACAAAGCTCACGCTGCTGGACTCTCACAGCAGTGACATCGAACTGGTGAAGGAAGTACACAGCTGGAGACCTGTAGCCCTGTCAGGGCACTGCTGCACAAAGCTCACGCTACTGGATTCACACAGCAGTGACATCGCACTGGTGAAGGAAGTACACAGCTGGAGACCTGTAGCACTGTCAGGGCACTACTGCACAAAGCTCACGCTGCTGGACTCTCACAGCAGTGACATCGCTCTGGTGAAGGAAGTACACAGCTGGAGACCTGTAGCACTGTCAGGGCACTACTGCACAAAGCTCACGCTGCTGGACTCTCACAGCAGTGACATCGCACTGGTGAAGGAAGTACACAGCTGGAGACCTGTAGCACTGTCAGGGCACTGCTCCACAAAGCTAGTGACATTGAATGGTGAAGGAAGTACACAGCTGGAGACCTGTAGCACTGTCAGGGCACTGCTGCACAGAGCTCACGCTGCTGGACTCTCGCACCAGTGACATCGCACTGGTGAAGGACGTACACAGCTGGAGACGTGTAGCACTGTCAGGGCACTACTGCACAAAGCTCACACTGCTGGACTCTCACAGCAGTGACATTGCACTGGTGAAGGATGTACACAGCTGGAGACCTGTAGCACTGTCAGGGCACTGCTGCACAAGTCTCACGCTGCTGGATTCTCACAGCAGTGACATCGCACTGGTGAAGGAGGTACACAGCAGGAGACCTGTAGCACTGTCAGAGCACTGCGGCACAAAGCTCACGCTGCTGGATTCTCACACCAGTGACATCGCACTGATGAAAGAAGTACACGGTTAGAGACATGTAGCCTTGTCAGGGCACTGCGGCACAAAGCTCACGCTGCAGGACTCTCACAGCAGTGACATCGCACTGGTGAAGGAAGTACACAGCTGGAGACCTGTAGCCCTGTCAGGGCCCTGCTGCACAAAGCTCACGCTACTGGACTCACACAGCAGTGACATCGCACTGGTGAAGGACGTACACAGCTTTGCTGGACTCTCACAGCAGTGACATCGCACTGGTGAAGGACATACACAGCTGGAGACCTGTAGCACTGTCAGGGCTCTGCTGCACAAAGCTCACGCTGCTGGACTCTCACAGCAGTGACATCACACTGGTGAAGGACATACACAGCTGGAGACCTTTAGCACTGTCAGGGCACTGCTGCACAAAGCTCACGCTGCTGGACTCTCACAAAAAGAGACATTGCACTGGTGCAGGAAGTACACAGCTGGAGACCTGCAGCACCGTCAGGGCACTGTTGCACAAGTCTCACACTGCAGACGTCTCATAGCATTCATAGGGCACTGGTGAAGGAAATACAGAGCTGGAGACCTGTAGCACTGCCAGGGCACTGCTGCACAAAGCTCAAGGTGCTGGACTCTCACAGCAGTGACATCGCACTGGTGAAGGAAGTACACAGCTGGAGACCTGTAGCACTGTCAGGACACTGCTGCACAAAGCTCACACTGCTGGACTCTCACAGCAGTGACATCGCACTGGTGAAGGGAGTACACAGCTGGAGACCTGTAGCACTGTCAGGACACTGCTGCACAAAGCTCACACTGCTGGACTCTCACAGCAGTGACATCGCACTGGTGAAGGAAGTACAGAGCTGGAGACCTGTAGCACTGCCAGGGCACTGCTGCACAAAGCTCACGCTGCTGGACGCCCACAGCAGTGACATCACACTGGTGAAGGACATACACAGCTGGAGACCTGTAGCACTGTCAGGGCTCTGCTGCACAAAGCTCACACTGCTGGACTCTCACAGCAGTGACATCGCACTGGTGAAGGACATACACAGCTGGAGACCTGTAGCCCTGTCAGGGCACTGCTGCACAAAGCTCACACTGCTGGTCTCTCACACCAGTGACATCGCACTGGTTACGGACGTAAAGAGCTGGAGACCTGTAGCACTGTCAGGGCACTGCTACACAAAGCTCACGCTGCTGGACTCTCACAGCAGTGACATCGCAATGGTGAAGGAAGTACACAGCTGGAGACCTGTAGCACTGTCAGGGCACTGCTGCACAAAGCTAGTGACATCGCAATGGTGAAGGAAGTACACAGCTGGAGACCTGTAGCACTGTCAGGGCACTGCTGCGCAAAGCTCACACTGCTGGACTCTCACAGCAGTGACATCACACTGGTGAAGGACATACACAGCTGGAGACCTGTAGCACTGTCAGGGCACTACTGCACAAAGCTCACACTGCTGGACTCTCACAGCAGTAACATCGCACTGGTGAAGGAAGGACACAGCTGGAGACCTGTAGCACTGTCAGGGCACTGCTGCACTAGTCTCACACTGCTGGACTCTCACAGCAGTGACATCGCACTGGTGAAGGATGTACGAAACTGGAGACCTGTAGCACTGTCAGGGCACTCCTGCACAAGTCTCACGCTGCTGGACTCTCACAGCAGTGACATCGCACTGATGAAAGAAGAACACGGTTAGAGACCTGTAGCCTTGTCAGGGCACTGCTGCACAAAGCTCACGCTGCTGGACTCTCACAGCAGTGACATCGAACTGGTGAAGGAAGTACACAGCTGGAGACCTGTAGCCCTGTCAGGGCACTGCTGCACAAAGCTCACGCTACTGGATTCACACAGCAGTGACATCGCACTGGTGAAGGAAGTACACAGCTGGAGACCTGTAGCACTGTCAGGGCACTACTGCACAAAGCTCACGCTGCTGGACTCTCACAGCAGTGACATCGCTCTGGTGAAGGAAGTACACAGCTGGAGACCTGTAGCACTGTCAGGGCACTACTGCACAAAGCTCACGCTGCTGGACTCTCACAGCAGTGACATCGCACTGGTGAAGGAAGTACACAGCTGGAGACCTGTAGCCCTGTCAGGGCCCTGCTGCACAAAGCTCACGCTACTGGACTCACACAGCAGTGACATCGCACTGATGAAGGACGTACACAGCTTTGCTGGACTCTCACAGCAGTGACATCGCACTGGTGAAGGACATACACAGCTGGAGACCTGTAGCACTGTCAGGGCACTGCTGCACAGAGCTCACGCTGCTGGACTCTCGCACCAGTGACATCGCACTGGTGAAGGACGTACACAGCTGGAGACGTGTAGCACTGTCAGGGCACTACTGCACAAAGCTCACACTGCTGGACTCTCACAGCAGTGACATTGCACTGGTGAAGGATGTACACAGCTGGAGACCTGTAGCACTGTCAGGGCACTGCTGCACAAGTCTCACGCTGCTGGATTCTCACAGCAGTGACATCGCACTGGTGAAGGAGGTACACAGCAGGAGACTTGTAGCACTGTCAGAGCACTGCGGCACAAAGCTCACGCTGCTGGATTCTCACACCAGTGACATCGCACTGATGAAAGAAGTACATGGTTAGAGACATGTAGCCTTGTCAGGGCACTGCGGCACAAAGCTCACGCTGCAGGACTCTCACAGCAGTGACATCGCACTGGTGAAGGAAGTACACAGCTGGAGACCTGTAGCCCTGTCAGGGCCCTGCTGCACAAAGCTCACGCTACTGGACTCACACAGCAGTGACATCGCACTGGTGAAGGACATACACAGCTTTGCTGGACTCTCACAGCAGTGACATCGCACTGGTGAAGGACATACACAGCTGGAGACCTGTAGCACTGTCAGGGCTCTGCTGCACAAAGCTCACGCTGCTGGACTCTCACAGCAGTGACATCACACTGGTGAAGGACATACACAGCTGGAGACCTTTAGCACTGTCAGGGCACTGCTGCACAAAGCTCACGCTGCTGGACTCTCACAAAAGAGACATTGCACTGGTGCAGGAAGTACACAGCTGGAGACCTGCAGCACCGTCAGGGCACTGTTGCACAAGTCTCACACTGCAGACGTCTCATAGCATTCATAGGGCACTGGTGAAGGAAATACAGAGCTGGAGACCTGTAGCACTGCCAGGGCACTGCTGCACAAAGCTCAAGGTGCTGGACTCTCACAGCAGTGACATCGCACTGGTGAAGGAAGTACACAGCTGGAGACCTGTAGCACTGTCAGGACACTGCTGCACAAAGCTCACACTGCTGGACTCTCACAGCAGTGACATCGCACTGGTGAAGGGAGTACACAGCTGGAGACCTGTAGCACTGTCAGGACACTGCTGCACAAACCTCACACTGCTGGACTCTCACAGCAGTGACATCGCACTGGTGAAGGAAGTACAGAGCTGGAGACCTGTAGCACTGCCAGGGCACTGCTGCACAAAGCTCACGCTGCTGGACGCCCACAGCAGTGACATCACACTGGTGAAGGACATACACAGCTGGAGACCTGTAGCACTGTCAGGGCTCTGCTGCACAAAGCTCACACTGCTGGACTCTCACAGCAGTGATATCGCACTGGTGAAGGACATACACAGCTGGAGACCTGTAGCCCTGTCAGGGCACTGCTGCACAAAGCTCACACTGCTGGTCTCTCACACCAGTGACATCGCACTGGTTACGGACGTAAAGAGCTGGAGACCTGTAGCACTGTCAGGGCACTGCTACACAAAGCTCACGCTGCTGGACTCTCACAGCAGTGACATCGCAATGGTGAAGGAAGTACACAGCTGGAGACCTGTAGCACTGTCAGGGCACTGCTGCACAAAGCTAGTGACATCGCAATGGTGAAGGAAGTACACAGCTGGAGACCTGTAGCACTGTCAGGGCACTGCTGCGCAAAGCTCACACTGCTGGACTCTCACAGCAGTGACATCACACTGGTGAAGGACATACACAGCTGGAGACCTGTAGCACTGTCAGGGCACTACTGCACAAAGCTCACACTGCTGGACTCTCACAGCAGTGACATCGCACTGGTGAAGGAAGGACACAGCTGGAGACCTGTAGCACTGTCAGGGCACTGCTGCACTAGTCTCACACTGCTGGACTCTCACAGCAGTGACATCGCACTGGTGAAGGATGTACGAAACTGGAGACCTGTAGCACTGTCAGGGCACTCCTGCACAAGTCTCACGCTGCTGGACTCTCACAGCAGTGACATCGCACTGATGAAAGAAGAACACGGTTAGAGACCTGTAGCCTTGTCAGGGCACTGCTGCACAAAGCTCACGCTGCTGGACTCTCACAGCAGTGACATCGAACTGGTGAAGGAAGTACACAGCTGGAGACCTGTAGCCCTGTCAGGGCACTGCTGCACAAAGCTCACGCTACTGGATTCACACAGCAGTGACATCGCACTGGTGAAGGAAGTACACAGCTGGAGACCTGTAGCACTGTCAGGGCACTACTGCACAAAGCTCACGCTGCTGGACTCTCACAGCAGTGACATCGCTCTGGTGAAGGAAGTACACAGCTGGAGACCTGTAGCACTGTCAGGGCACTACTGCACAAAGCTCACGCTGCTGGACTCTCACAGCAGTGACATCGCACTGGTGAAGGAAGTACACAGCTGGAGACCTGTAGCCCTGTCAGGGCCCTGCTGCACAAAGCTCACGCTACTGGACTCACACAGCAGTGACATCGCACTGGTGAAGGACGTACACAACTTTGCTGGACTCTCACAGCAGTGACATCGCACTGGTGAAGGACATACACAGCTGGAGACCTGTAGCACTGTCAGGGCACTGCTGCACAGAGCTCACGCTGCTGGACTCTCGCACCAGTGACATCGCACTGGTGAAGGACGTACACAGCTGGAGACGTGTAGCACTGTCAGGGCACTACTGCACAAAGCTCACACTGCTGGACTCTCACAGCAGTGACATTGCACTGGTGAAGGATGTACACAGCTGGAGACCTGTAGCACTGTCAGGGCACTGCTGCACAAGTCTCACGCTGCTGGATTCTCACAGCAGTGACATCGCACTGGTGAAGGAGGTACACATCAGGAGACCTGTAGCACTGTCAGAGCACTGCGGCACAAAGCTCACGCTGCTGGATTCTCACACCAGTGACATCGCACTGATGAAAGAAGTACACGGTTAGAGACATGTAGCCTTGTCAGGGCACTGCGGCACAAAGCTCACGCTGCAGGACTCTCACAGCAGTGACATCGCACTGGTGAAGGAAGTACACAGCTGGAGACCTGTAGCCCTGTCAGGGCCCTGCTGCACAAAGCTCACGCTACTGGACTCACACAGCAGTGACATCGCACTGGTGAAGGACGTACACAGCTTTGCTGGACTCTCACAGCAGTGACATCGCACTGGTGAAGGACATACACAGCTGGAGACCTGTAGCACTGTCAGGGCTCTGCTGCACAAAGCTCACGCTGCTGGACGCTCACAGCAGTGACATCACACTGGTGAAGGACATACACAGCTGGAGACCTTTAGCACTGTCAGGGCACTGCTGCACAAAGCTCACGCTGCTGGACTCTCACAAAAAGAGACATTGCACTGGTGCAGGAAGTACACAGCTGGAGACCTGCAGCACCGTCAGGGCACTGTTGCACAAGTCTCACACTGCAGACGTCTCATAGCATTCATAGGGCACTGGTGAAGGAAATACAGAGCTGGAGACCTGTAGCACTGCCAGGGCACTGCTGCACAAAGCTCAAGGTGCTGGACTCTCACAGCAGTGACATCGCACTGGTGAAGGAAGTACACAGCTGGAGACCTGTAGCACTGTCAGGACACTGCTGCACAAAGCTCACACTGCTGGACTCTCACAGCAGTGACATCGCACTGGTGAAGGGAGTACACAGCTGGAGACCTGTAGCACTGTCAGGACACTGCTGCACAAAGCTCACACTGCTGGACTCTCACAGCAGTGACATCGCACTGGTGAAGGAGTACAGAGCTGGAGACCTGTAGCACTGCCAGGGCACTGCTGCACAAAGCTCACGCTGCTGGACGCCCACAGCAGTGACATCACACTGGTGAAGGACATACACAGCTGGAGACCTGTAGCACTGTCAGGGCTCTGCTGCACAAAGCTCACACTGCTGGACTCTCACAGCAGTGACATCGCACTGGTGAAGGACATACACAGCTGGAGACCTGTAGCCCTGTCAGGGCACTGCTGCACAAAGCTCACACTGCTGGTCTCTCACACCAGTGACATCGCACTGGTTACGGACGTAAAGAGCTGGAGACCTGTAGCACTGTCAGGGCACTGCTACACAAAGCTCACGCTGCTGGACTCTCACAGCAGTGACATCGCAATGGTGAAGGAAGTACACAGCTGGAGACCTGTAGCACTGTCAGGGCACTGCTGCACAAAGCTAGTGACATCGCAATGGTGAAGGAAGTACACAGCTGGAGACCAGCTGGAGACCTGTAGCACTGTCAGGGCACTGCTGCGCAAAGCTCACACTGCTGGACTCTCACAGCAGTGACATCACACTGGTGAAGGACATACACAGCTGGAGACCTGTAGCACTGTCAGGGCACTACTGCACAAAGCTCACACTGCTGGACTCTCACAGCAGTGACATCGCACTGGTGAAGGAAGGACACAGCTGGAGACCTGTAGCACTGTCAGGGCACTGCTGCACTAGTCTCACACTGCTGGACTCTCACAGCAGTGACATCGCACTGGTGAAGGATGTACGAAACTGGAGACCTGTAGCACTGTCAGGGCACTCCTGCACAAGTCTCACGCTGCTGGACTCTCACAGCAGTGACATCGCACTGATGAAAGAAGAACACGGTTAGAGACCTGTAGCCTTGTCAGGGCACTGCTGCACAAAGCTCACGCTGCAGGACTCTCACAGCAGTGACATCGCACTGGTGAAGGAAGTACACAGCTGGAGACCTGTAGCCCTGTCAGGGCCCTGCTGCACAAAGCTCACGCTACTAGACTCACACAGCAGTGACATCGCACTGGTGAAGGACGTACACAGCTTTGCTGGACTGTCACAGCAGTGACATCGCACTGGTGAAGGACATTCACAGCTGGAGACCTGTAGCACTGTCAGGGCTCTGCTGCACAAAGCTCACGCTGCTGGACTCTCACAGCAGTGACATCACACTGGTGAAGGACATACACAGCTGGAGACCTGTAGCACTGTCAGAGCACTGCGGCACAAAGCTCACGCTGCTGGATTCTCACACCAGTGACATCGCACTGATGAAAGAAGTACACGGTAGAGACATGTAGCCTTGTCAGGGCACTGCGGCACAAAGCTCACGCTGCAGGACTCTCACAGCAGTGACATCGCACTGGTGAAGGAAGTACACAGCTGGAGACCTGTAGCCCTGTCAGGGCCCTGCTGCACAAAGCTCACGCTACTGGACTCACACAGCAGTGACATCGCACTGGTGAAGGACGTACACAGCTTTGCTGGACTCTCACAGCAGTGACATCGCACTGGTGAAGGACATTCACAGCTGGAGACCTGTAGCACTGTCAGGGCTCTGCTGCACAAAGCTCACGCTGCTGGACTCTCACAGCAGTGACATCACACTGGTGAAGGACATACACAGCTGGAGACCTTTAGCACTGTCAGGGCACTGCTGCACAAAGCTCACGCTGCTGGACTCTCACAAAAAGAGACATTGCACTGGTGCAGGAAGTACACAGCTGGAGACCTGCAGCACCGTCAGGGCACTGTTGCACAAGTCTCAAACTGCAGACGTCTCATAGCATTCATAGGGCACTGGTGAAGGAAATACAGAGCTGGAGACCTGTAGCACTGCTAGGGCACTGCTGCACAAAGCTCAAGGTGCTGGACTCTCACAGCAGTGACATCGCACTGGTGAAGGACATACACAGCTGGAGACCTGTAGCCCTGTCAGGGTACTGCTGCACAAAGCTCACACTGCTGGTCTCTCACACCAGTGACATCGCACTGGTTACGGACGTAAAGAGCTGGAGACCTGTAGCACTGTCAAGGCACTGCTACACAAAGCTCACGCTGCTGGACTCTCACAGCAGTGACATCGCAATGGTGAAGGAAGTACACAGCTGGAGACCTGTAGCACTGTCAGGGCACTGCTGCACAAAGCTAGTGACATCGCAATGGTGAAGGAAGTACACAGCTGGAGACCTGTAGCACTGTCAGGGCACTGCTGCGCAAAGCTCACACTGCTGGACTCTCACAGCAGTGACATCACACTGGTGAAGGACATACACAGCTGGAGACCTGTAGCACTGTCAGGGCACTGCTGCACTAGTCTCACACTGCTGGACTCTCACAGCAGTGACATCGCACTGGTGAAGGATGTACGAAACTGGAGACCTGTAGCACTGTCAGGGCACTGCTGCGCAAAGCTCACACTGCTGGACTCTCACAGCAGTGACATCACACTGGTGAAGGACATACACAGCTGGAGACCTGTAGCACTGTCAGGGCACTGCTGCACTAGTCTCACACTGCTGGACTCTCACAGCAGTGACATCGCACTGATGAAAGAAGAACACGGTTAGAGACCTGTAGCCTTGTCAGGGCACTGCTGCACAAAGCTCACGCTGCTGGACTCTCACAGCAGTGACATCGAACTGGTGAAGGAAGTACACAGCTGGAGACCTGTAGCCCTGTCAGGGCACTGCTGCACAAAGCTCACGCTACTGGATTCACACAGCAGTGACATCGCACTGGTGAAGGAAGTACACAGCTGGAGACCTGTAGCACTGTCAGGGCACTACTGCACAAAGCTCACGCTGCTGGACTCTCACAGCAGTGACATCGCTCTGGTGAAGGAAGTACACAGCTGGAGACTTGTAGCACTGTCAGGGCACTACTGCACAAAGCTCACGCTGCTGGACTCTCACAGCAGTGACATCGCACTGGTGAAGGAAGTACACAGCTGGAGACCTGTAGCCCTGTCAGGGCCCTGCTGCACAAAGCTCACGCTACTGGACTCACACAGCAGTGACATCGCACTGGTGAAGGACGTACACAGCTTTGCTGGACTCTCACAGCAGTGACATCGCACTGGTGAAGGACATACACAGCTGGAGACCTGTAGCACTGTCAGGGCACTGCTGCACAGAGCTCACGCTGCTGGACTCTCGCACCAGTGACATCGCACTGGTGAAGGACGTACACAGCTGGAGACGTGTAGCACTGTCAGGGCACTACTGCACAAAGCTCACACTGCTGGACTCTCACAGCAGTGACATTGCACTGGTGAAGGATGTACACAGCTGGAGACCTGTAGCACTGTCAGGGCACTGCTGCACAAGTCTCACGCTGCTGGATTCTCACAGCAGTGACATCGCACTGGTGAAGGAGGTACACAGCAGGAGACCTGTAGCACTGTCAGAGCACTGCGGCACAAAGCTCACGCTGCTGGATTCTCACACCAGTGACATCGCACTGATGAAAGAAGTACACGGTTAGAGACATGTAGCCTTGTCAGGGCACTGCGGCACAAAGCTCACGCTGCAGGACTCTCACAGCAGTGACATCGCACTGGTGAAGGAAGTACACAGCTGGAGACCTGTAGCCCTGTCAGGGCCCTGCTGCACAAAGCTCACGCTACTGGACTCACACAGCAGTGACATCGCACTGGTGAAGGACGTACACAGCTTTGCTGGACTCTCACAGCAGTGACATCGCACTGGTGAAGGACATACACAGCTGGAGACCTGTAGCACTGTCAGGGCTCTGCTGCACAAAGCTCACGCTGCTGGACTCTCACAGCAGTGACATCACACTGGTGAAGGACATACACAGCTGGAGACCTTTAGCACTGTCAGGGCACTGCTGCACAAAGCTCACGCTGCTGGACTCTCACAAAAGAGACATTGCACTGGTGCAGGAAGTACACAGCTGGAGACCTGCAGCACCGTCAGGGCACTGTTGCACAAGTCTCACACTGCAGACGTCTCATAGCATTCATAGGGCACTGGTGAAGGAAATACAGAGCTGGAGACCTGTAGCACTGCCAGGGCACTGCTGCACAAAGCTCAAGGTGCTGGACTCTCACAGCAGTGACATCGCACTGGTGAAGGAAGTACACATCTGGAGACCTGTAGCACTGTCAGGACACTGCTGCACAAAGCTCACACTGCTGGACTCTCACAGCAGTGACATCGCACTGGTGAAGGGAGTACACAGCTGGAGACCTGTAGCACTGTCAGGACACTGCTGCACAAAGCTCACACTGCTGGACTCTCACAGCAGTGACATCGCACTGGTGAAGGAAGTACAGAGCTGGAGACCTGTAGCACTGCCAGGGCACTGCTGCACAAAGCTCACGCTGCTGGACGCCCACAGCAGTGACATCGCACTGGTGAAGGACATACACAGCTGGAGACCTGTAGCACTGTCAGGGCTCTGCTGCACAAAGCTCACACTGCTGGACTCTCACAGCAGTGACATCGCACTGGTGAAGGACGTACACAGCTGGAGACCTGTAGCCCTGTCAGGGCACTGCTGCACAAAGCTCACACTGCTGGTCTCTCACACCAGTGACATCGCACTGGTGAAGGACGTACACAGCTGGAGACCTGTAGCACTGTCAGGGCACTGCTGCACAAAGCTCACACTGCTGGACTCTCACAGCAATGACATTGCACTAGTGAAGGACGTACACAGCTGGAGACATGTAGCACTGTCAGGACACTGCTGCACAAAGCTCACACTGCTGGACTCTCACAGCAGTGACATCGCACTGGTGAAGGACATACACAGCTGGAGACCTGTAGCCCTGTCAGGGCACTGCTGCACAAAGCTCACGCTGCTGGACTCTCACAGCAGTGACATCGCACTGGTGAAGGACATACACAGCTGGAGACCTGTAGCCCTGTCAGGGCACTGCTGCACAAAGATCACACTGCTGGTCTCTCACACCAGTGACATCGCACTGGTGAAGGACGTACACAGCTGGAGACCTGTAGCACTGTCAGGGCACTGCTGCACAAAGCTCACACTGCTGGACTCTCACAGCAATGACATCACACTAGTGAAGGACGTACACAGCTGGAGACATGTAGCACTGTCAGGGCACTGCTACACAAAGCTCACGCTGCTGGACTCTCACAGTAGAGACATTGCACTGGTGAAGGAAGTGCACAGCTGGACACCAGTAGCAGGACACTGCTGAACAAATCTCACACTGCTGAAGTCTCATAGCAGTAATAGTACACTGGTGAAGGAAGCTTGCACTACCAAAGACCTGTAGCACTAATAGGGTATTGATACACAAATCTCAAGTAGTGATAGGGCACTGGTGAAGGAAGCTCCCACTACCGGAGACCTGTAGCTCTGGCAGGACGCTGATACAGAAATCTCACACTGCTGAAGTATCAGAGCGGTGATAGGGCACTGGTGAAGGAGCGTCACAATGCTGGAGACGTGTATCACTGGCAGGGCACTGAGACACAATTCTTACACTACTGATGTCTCACAGCAGTGATGGAGCACTGGTGAAGGAAGTACCTAACTGGCGACCTGTAGCACAAAGCTTGCACTGCTTAAGTCTCATGTGATTAAAAAAGTGCTTGGTGTGTAGCTGATACTGTCTGGGTACCACGTCATTAGCACGCCCTTTGGGGGTCCAGTGGACTAGCAGGGCACTGCTGCAGAAAGCTCACAGATGAGGTTCTACAAAACACTGCTAGTTGTAGGTGATACTGCTTGGGTGCCATTGCAGCTGCAGCACACTGTCAGGAAGCTCACCCTTTGGCAGTCCTATGGCTCTGACAAGACAAGACACATCTGATTGAAGATCTGAAGTAGAGCATTGACAGGGTACTGACAGTGGGAGGCCAGTCTGCTACAGTGCTACAACAGCGATGGGGCACTGCTGGGGAATGCGAATACCGCTGAAACTCACCACTGAAAAAGGCTTGCAGCACTGGAGCCCTAATGCAGTGATAGGGCAATCCTGGCGGTAGCTCACACTTCTGGGGCTGTATTATGTATAGAGCGCATTATCCCAACTTTTGCACGGCCCCCCAAATCTGGCTGTGCAGAGGAAGACTGGGACAGCGCACCCTACCACACTTAACAGGCAGTTCACAGTGCAGCCAAGAGCACAGCTGACTGTAACAGACCTAACATCTCACACAGTGCTCACATGTGTCACATGATATCAGTTCCCTTCACGCAGTTATCCAGAGAAGAGCAGATATCACATGGTGAAACATATGATGAACTGGAACCCCCTGAGCCGAGTGGGATTCCAGCTCGTAATTGGAAGCTCTGCCCAGTCAATGTGCATTATTGGGTTTGAAACCTCCCAGGACATCATCAGCAGCCTCAGAATTCTTTTTTTTTTTTGGGTGGAGGAGATGGGGGATGAAGTGGGAAGTGCCTAGGACAAAGCCCTGCACCTTCCAAGCCCCCTGCCCTCCTCACACATGATGACATTTTTTAGAAATTGGTAGGTCTGCTGTAAATATCACATTAGTGAAATACTAAAAGGAAAGGGGGACTGAAGATTTGAAGCTGTTGGTTTGCTTTTCACGGCAGGTGGCATAGTGGCCAGCATTTCAAAGGTGGTCGGAGATCCCTCTGCAGGCACGTGGAGTAATTCACTGCACCTGCCTACAAGAGGATGCCAAAGGGGTCCATTGGAGCCCTGTGATCCCAGTATCCCGCTCCCCCTCCCCCTCCCAAGGGGCACCCATAGGGCATGCAGTGAGTGCACCACATCTTTGTGTTGTCCTGTCAGTCCACTCCTGTTAGCATTATTGCCTCTGCACCGGCATGGGTAATATGGCATGGGCACAGAGACAAAGTAGTCCATAATTTGCATGGAGCCACGCCCCCATGCGCATGAAGGAATATCCCTCAGTCACATGGGCATGGAGGGAGCTCAGACTGATGCAGGGCACAGTTTGGAGAATGGTCCCTGCTGAGAGGGAACTCTCATCAGCACAGCTCTGAAGGGGAGAGATCTCTCTGGCAAGGCACTGCTGGTAGAAGCTTGCAATGTCCAGCACGGCTCAGAGAGACTGCTCTGCATGGTAGTGCAGGAGGAGAGTTCACCTTGAAACACACGTGCTGGAAGGAAGCATACATCAACATAACCCTTGGGGGAGGAAGCTCACCCTGGATGGACCCTCCTTGGAGGAGCCCACCCTGACAGGGGCCTGCTGGGAAGAAACTCACTCTGAAAGAGCAACCGCTGCTGGTAAAGGACACTGGCTATAATCCAGGCAAGAAAAGTCATAAAATGGAGGTATTCTTTTTATGAGTGCACATGACATGCATAAGGCTGGACATTTGCTCGGCGGGTGGCGAGAACCTAGGGATCCCTTCAATACATTTCTCAGGGACCTCCTGTCATTTTCTGCTGCCCGCCCCAGTCTGTGAAACCCAACAAACACCCCAAGGCTCAGCTGTTGTGCCACCTCCCTGCACTGACCCTGGCTGCTTCCTGTCAGCTCGCTCCTCACCGTGTCCTGCAACAACTGTCTGTGACTCTGCACTGATGATGAGGCTCAGCAAGAGATCCTGAGTGAGTGCTCTGAGCAGCAGGAGCTCTGCGCCCACACCCACACAGTCAGTCCTCAGCATGAGCGCCACAGCAAGCAGGTGCCACTGAGAGATGTGTGCCACAGCTGCGGCCCGGACAAGCAGCCTGCGGCGGAGGGAACGGGCTTCTGTGTGCCTGTATCAACACATTGAACCCCTGTTCCCAGCAACTGAGAAAGGCTCCAAATTCGACACCAAGCACCTCTGATACCAGTGCTTAATAGCAGGACAGGATGTATGACGATATAATGCAAACTATCACAACGCATGCTTTTACAACGCGGTTTTTACAACGCAAGCTCCATTACAACGCATGCTATTACAACGCAAGCCATTACAACGCATGCTATTACAACGTAAGCCATTACAACGCATGCACCATTACAACATAATTTACTATTCTAACACCGCCAGGTGCTTACCTCAGGGAAGGTTCTGGTCAGCGTTGTAATGGCATGCGTTGTAATAGCATGCGTTGTAATAGAACGTGCTTTGTATTGGCAGCGTTGTAAAGGCATTGCATTGTAATGCCTGCGTTGTAATGGATGTTTCCCGCAGGACCGGACCGCTAGAATTATGTGGCTACTCCAGCTGGGTTGACTATATTTATGTGGCGAGAAAATGAGCAACCCGAATGCAAAGCCAAACTCATGGGTCGCGGCTAACGTTCTTAAGACCTCGGGCCCAGCAAGGGAACATGGAGGTGGGCTGAAGCTACACATCCCCCGTCCCTTTCTTATGGCAAATAAAAGGCCCAGACCTGGTGGGAAAGGAGGAGGGTGCAAGGGGCTGGCCCTCCTTTCCCAGATATTCAAAAAGTTGGTGTAAGAAAGACATGAAATCCTGGAGTGCGACTTTTAAGATACCCAATGACCAGGCAGGGTGGCGGCAGGCCTGGACTGTCTGTTTATTCCACCGGGCATTTTCCCGGTGGGCTGCCGCCACTGGGGGCTGGGTTTGGAGTACAGAAGTCCATTGCGTTCCCCTCTGTCACTTTCTCCAGTTCCCCCGGGTAATTACAGCAGGCACAGCGAGTGCTTCAGACGAGAGGCAAAAGAGAGAGGAAAGAGAAAAAGAGTGAGGGAGAAATGAGAGAGGAGGAAGGGAGCCAGGCTGGTTTGAACATTTTTGCCAGAGCTACTTTTGGTTCCCGGTCCGGCCTTGAGTGGCTGGGATTTGTAACTTGCCCAGGAGAACAAAAGGGGAGGGCACAGGGCAACGAATAATCGCCGCGCACCTCGGCTAAATAGTCCCGCAGCGCCTCACCACATGACACCAGGACCTGCACCCTGAGCAGGCACCAGGCTGCTGGATACACCTCTAAGCGGCGCAAAATGATGACTCTGGCACCACAGCTGACGAAGGTACTGGGCAGGAAGTCGGGGTGTAGCACCAACTAGCTGGTGCAGTTATGCCTCCGACGGGGAAGCGCAGTGCGGCCCCCACCAGCTGGGGAGCAGCTGCACAGCGCAAGAGGCAGAAACCAGGGAGATATTGCCAGGATGAGAACTAGCTGGAGGAGGCGGGCTCAGGTGAAGGAAGGAGGGGTACCAGCGCCACTGGCCAGAAAGGACGAACCCAGGACCAGCTCTGGAAGAAAGGCAGCAGCGAGAGTCCACCCGACAATGAAGAGGACCTACACAGTGAAGTAACAATAGCCCCAGCGGTGCGGGGGTCCCGAGCTGCAGGGGGCCCCCTCCGGCACTGTGCACAGGCGGCAGCTGAGAGATCCTGACTCAGTCCGGAGCGTGGATGGCCCCCTCTATTTAATTTGCAGGGGGGTCCCCTCAAGTTTCGTTACGCCACTGGACCTACACCATCCCATCAAGCGGGTCACACGCTAGCGGGAGCCTTGGGCCATGACTGGTTTATTTGACAAGTGTGGACACTGGGGGAAGAGCAGCAATTGGCACCACACAGCCGACGGCGTGGTCAGGAGGACAATTGGCCGATGGCCCTGGACAACAGTGGTGCCAATCAGGGGCGCAACTAGAGCCAAATTTCGGCGGGGGGGGGAGAAGGGCTAATACTTCCAGCAATGGGGCAGTACAAGAATTTCCAGAAGTGGAGTACGAGCTATCCTCATAGCCAATATGAGAATAACAAGTGACAAACTGTGCAATTTAAACATATTGGACAAACTTGATATTGTAACAAGCATATTTTTTTAGATTTGACACTGTTCCTAGGCTACTCACAGTGATCTTTGAAAAACAGATTGAGTGCACTGACAATTAAAAACAGCTTCTATAAAGGTGAATCCAAAGCACATAAGACATGTTTTCGCAAAGGGATTTCAAGACAACACCCTTTTTGCCGATTTCCTGATTCCTTCTGTGCCAGACAATGTTCTTGTGAAATATTTATAATTGAAAGTCCAGAAATATGATCCTGCCCCATAAACGACTGAAGGCACAATTTATTTTACCCAATTGGATGTTGCAAAATATTCATGAGTGTTGCTGCCCTTATGTACAGGTCTCAAAATATTAGGCTTAGTGGCAGTGCTTAATTTGATGGTGGTTGCAGGTGGAGCCCACTTGCACTAACTTTTGGGGTCCTGTGCTAATTTTTCCTCACAAGACTTTGCTCCAGAACAAGAGAGAGAAAAATACAAAAGGGGCAATGGCGAAAGAGAAAGATGGAAAAAGTATGACAAAACGAGAAAGCAAAAATTAAAAAGAACCTGCAAGAGTGAGATAAGGGGGCAGGGAGTGCCTGATGGTAGATGAAAGTGCCACACAGTAGAATCAAGCCTTGGCAGTGTTGGCATTCAGTTTCCTGACATTTGAAATTTCCAGGCACAGGATCCTGAGCAAAACTTTGGGCCCTGCCCTTTATGATTTTATGAATTAAGGACTGCTTTGTGGGTTACCACACGTGAAGTTGGGGTAGGTAGCTGGTAAATCATAGGTTAAATTCCCCAAATGCCATTCCTTCTTCAGCAGTTGTGTGCAAATGAGTTGGTAATATTACTGCATGTAAATGCACTGACACACACCTGTGCTACACTAAAAAAACAATGGTTATTGTTAGCACGCCACATTGAACAGTTCCCATATTTGTAAACATATTGAGCCACATTCAGTAGAATGCACCAGGCGGTTGTCAACGAGCTGGCAGAAAAGTTGATTTATAGGGAGTGTTATGGGCAGAGGTGCCGTTCTCAATGGCAGAGGTCTAGCTAAGTACAGATACAAAGTTATTTTTTAAGAAGATTTGTCCAATTCCAAGTCCCTGTAGAGATGGACAGAATCAAAGGCAAGGGAGAGGTCAAGTAATACGCATGCTGGTACTCCATTTGAATCCATCCCAGTATTTAAATCAACCCGTGTGAAAGTCAGTGCTGATTTCGTGCCACAGCCACACCAGAATCTGTTTTGGTGATCTAAGAGAAGGTTACGTTCTTCAATGAATGTAGTTATTTGTCTTGACGCTGAGCTTTCAATCTATTTGCCTGTAAACAGTTTGTTATTGTCTGGAAGTTAGAAGGAAATCTTGGGCCAGATGTATCAACATTGTATTTTGCGAGTCCATAATAGCGAATTTTACCGATTCGCTATTATGGACTCGCAAAATGCAATGTATGTAGGTTTCGCAAATAAAATTGCGATTCCTACATATTCCTTAATAGCGAATCGCAAATTGCGAATCGCTATTAAGGAATGCCTTCCCATTCATTCCTATGGGCCTAGAGTCGGCCCGTTTGCGAATGGGAAAACGCTTGATACATCTGGCCCCTTGTTTGATAGCCTCTTTATTTTAGGGAGTTGTTTTGAGAAGAGACCTTTATCCAAGGAGTTGTTGATAGTTCTGGCTAGATCAGTTGCAGAGCTATTAATGAGGATATGAGCAGACATATTTCTACCAGTGATGGTGCTGGTCTACAAGCTTTTGCAGCTTTATTGAAGTCCTCTGTAGTCAGCAGTTTAAAGGTGAGCAACTGGTGGTTGTTTTCATAATTTTTTTTTCTAGGGAACTGTGCAGCACTGTTGGAATTGTGATTGAGCATTGGAGAGGGATGGAGGGGGTCTAAAACATTTGGAGGTTTGAAGTAATGCTGCTGTGCCAGGCACACAGCAAGGGAAAGTTCAGAGGCCTTTGACTGTGTTGCCAAGATATCAGGATTTCTTAAGATACTGGCACTTCAGTTACTGTGGTTTGAGGATCCTTTTAACTGTGAACTCTTCCAGTTGGTTTGTCATCTAGAGGCCTATTGGCACCTCCCCCTGTTCAGATCACCTCTCTCATGTTTAGGTCTCTTGACCACGGTCTACTCTTCAGGCCACAGGTCATCTCTACAGGACATAGGACAGGTTCCTCTGAAGCAAGGCAGGCATCTGGTAGCTTGGCTTCAGTCAGCTTTCCCTGCTACCTACTCATAATTCTAATGCATAGTCTGACAGGACAACTGTGCACTACCTAGCTCCATGGAGTCACTGTCATTCACTTACTAAGATTTCAATGAGAGTCCAAGGCACAATGGGTGCATATAGGAACTGTGTAAGATTATTGGCAATAAACGCATGAGAGGAAAGAAATGGAAACTACGATTTTGAATAAAACTAAGAAGGTTAAAAAAACACTGCACTGCTTCTGGATAATGAGTTATGTCATGGCAACTGATGACATAACTCCATGCAGTAGTCTAGACAAATTAAGATACTTGTATAGTGCTGTGATGTGCTTTTGTTTTTAAAAGTAGTAACACTATTGGAAACAAACTAATCCACTCTTTAAAAATTAATATCACAGCATCCAATTGATCTTCAGAAATGCTTGACTGCTTTGGCAAACATGTTTTTTTATCCAGTAACACTTTGCATCTTGGGATTTTCAGACCCAACATACAATGTAAAAAAAAAACCAAAAACACACGCTCAATAATGAAGCATTGTGGTGAATGGAAAGCCAGGAATGGCTGTAGGTGTCACACAGTACAATGGGCAACTATGCAAAGAGTTTATAAACAAGTTTCACTTTGTGATTTTTGGCCTAATTTTTTGAACTAATCAAAAGCTATGCAGTGAAATGGTGAAAGGGCAAAGATTCCATGTCATGGGCAGATGTTCGAATTCAAGTGATAAATGTCAAACATTCAAACTCCTCTAAAATACTGAAGCTTGCTAAAAATGGACTGCCCACCACAGTGAAAGGTCCAAGGAGCTATTGGACCAATGCTATAGCATCACTTGCAACCCTTTGGTCACGTTGTGTAGTAACAGCAACTGAACATGTCTGAACTGAGTAGATGAACTGAAAACCTCATTGCTGGTGCCTGTGTTCCCATGCGGAGCCGAAGCTTTGGTGTGCTTTCACGAGCCCCAGCCACTCAGCTGAAATATTGTTGAAAGATGAGCCCAAGTGCCCTAAAGAAGCTGGTGCTGGTGCGCACAGCCTCAGACAGTTTTCCACTGTGGTACCTGCCGCCACAGAGCACTGCCCCCATGCAGGCCAACAGATCCAAACACTGATCTACGCCGTGGCTTCGGCAACAGCGAAAACACCAGCTCCCTCTGCAGTCCTAGGGATCTCAGGTGAAGGATTAACAATTAACTCTGGAGCCAGTGCTACTTCACCACCTGCAATCCACCGTTGACCTAAGTCCCCACTCTATTCCATCACCAGCTCACAGCCTCTGTCGTATTGCTTCAGCCTTAGCCTCTTGTGCCTGCCTCCCCCTTCTGCAGCATTTGCCTGCTTTCTTCTCCTGTACCAAATAAACACTTGCTCCCAGCTTATCCACACGGCCTCAGACTGATCCTCAGTCCCTCACCACCCCCCAAAGCCTCAGCCCTGATCTCCCTCCTTTCGCCATCACTCTCCCCTCTTGCACCGGCCATGTATTTACAGATGGGACTGACTAAGTATCTATGGCCTCATTTACAAGGCCATTGCACCACCAGTGCGTCATTCTTTTGTGATGCACCAACGGCGCAGTGTGCCTGCTCCTATTTACAAGGCCACACAAAGTCACCCTGCGTGACTTTTCATGGCCTTGTAAATATGGCCCCTTTCACACATTACTCTGCGTGAAAGG
Organism: Calotriton arnoldi; assembly: GCA_963921515.1. Taxonomy (NCBI): domain Eukaryota; kingdom Metazoa; phylum Chordata; class Amphibia; order Caudata; family Salamandridae; genus Calotriton; species Calotriton arnoldi. The sequence continues at coordinate 382,747 of CAWUFW010010489.1, forward strand.
GGCGTTCCATGGGTGTTGCTGTGGGTGTTCCCCTGCAACGTCCATGGAACTTGACGCATTCCCAGATTTACAAAGTATCGTAAAGCTGGGAATGCGTCAGAATCCTACGCCTCCCCAGAGGTGGTGTAGGAGTGGCGCAACGAGGAGAAATACTTTTATTTCTCATAGTTTTTCCTCTAACTTGAAAGTGCAGGAAGGTATCCCTTCCTGCACAAAAAAAGCATCCCCACAATGCAGGCACCGTTGATTACATTGATATACATCATATAGGTATGAATTATAAATTGTGTGTGCTGATCATTCTTAAGTAACGGTAATATGGGGCAGTGCTCCTGTGAGGAAGATTAGAAGGCTGTTCTTCTGGATCTTGTGCACCACATAAATGTGACCTAAATTCACTATATGTGACAGGTGCGATTTCTCTTGTCTCAGTCTTATTGTTTGTAAATCACTCAAGACGCAAGGGTGTCTGCACTGGCACATGGCAGCCAATTGTGCGCCAGCACAGGGGAAAGCACTCAGATGCATCATATTGTTGTTAATACAACATATCACTGTGCTTTTACAATGAAGCAGGCCAGCCCAGCTTAATGGCTTGTGGCACAGCACCATTGTTTTGTAAATGAGGCCCTTAGTTTTGCGGAAAGAAGAGATATTTTGCAGGTGCCTGGTAGAAATGTGTATATTAATGACAGTTGGGTCATTTTTAGGTCTTGCCTGTGAAAGAGTATGTGCTGCTTGCGCATGCACTCTAGCTTGCAAGACATATGTTATACAGCAAGGGGCTTTGCCAATGCTTGTTATGTGTGCAGCATAAGAGCTGAGCTCATATAAATGTTGGGTGATTGTGAACAGTGTGAGTGAATGGAGCGTGAGTTTTGCGAGTGTTGGGTGAAAGGTGTGCCGATGTGAGTGCAGGGCGAGCTACATGAGTGCAAGGTGAGAGAAGGGCCCATGTGAGTGCCGGGTGAGAGGAGTGCATGCAGAGTGAGAGGAATGAGTGCAGGGTGGGTGGTGTGAGCAGTGTAAATGCAGAGTGAGTTATGTGCCTGTGTGCGTACTGGGGAACCAGTTTGCCTGTATGAGTGCAGGGTGAGCGGCAAGAGTGAAGGGTGGGCTGTGATAGTGAGCACATGGTGAGAGAAGTTAGTGCAGGGTGAGTGGTGTGTCCCTGTGAGTTATGGCAGACTATTGTGCCTATGTGCAAGAAGAGTGAGCTGCATGAGTGATGGGTGAATGCAGTACCTGTGTGAGTGCAGGGTGAGAGAAGGGAGTTTAGGGTGAGTGTTGAGCCTGTTTTACTGTTGTGAGTGCAGGGTGAGTGGTGAGCCCATGTGAGTGAAGGGTGAGCTGTGTGAGTGACCAGAGTGTCTATGTAATTGCAGGATGAGTGATGTGCCTGTGTCAAAGTAGGGTGAGAGAAGTGAGTGCAGGGTGAGTGATGTTAGTGCAGGGTGAGGGATGTGCCCATTTGAGTTTGAGTGCGGGTGAAAGTGCAGAGGTGAGTGGTGAGACTGCAGGGTGAGCAGTAAGGGGGCGGTGCGTCCATTGGGGCGTTGCCCCCCGCCCGCAGCTGCTCCTCGGCGTCTCTGAACTTAAGTAAACTCTCAGTTTACTTAAGTTCAGAGACGCTGAGGAGAACTGACAATCATGTCAGTCAGCATGACGTCGGACCGCCCACCCCTTCAGAGTCTGAAGGGGTGGGCGGTCCGGTGTCATGTTGACTGACATGATTGTCAGACCAGGGGCAGCAGCACAAGTGCGCATGAGTGGGGAAGGTTAGCGAATTTTTCGCCCGTGCCCAGTCATGCGCACTGGTGTCTGCTGTGGCTGGCGCATGCCCATTAGGAGAGCGAGGGTTGAGCAAAGGCTCAAACCTCGCTCTCCTAATGGGCAGGCGGGCGGAGAGTAACCGTGCCCTCAGTCAATCCTGCCGCTGCCAGCAGCGCCAGGATTGGCTGAGAGGGGTTTGCCACTTGCCAGAAGTGATGCGGCTGTTCCGGAGTGTAGGCGCCAACGGACCCGTGGCGGCGCGGACCTTTTCAGGTAGGATTTTTATTTTAAAACTACCCCCCACTCCGGCCCTCACCCCCGCGTGACACCCACCCCCCTCTGCGACACCCCACCCCCGCGGGCCGCAACTGGTTACAGATAATCTTATAAATACATTGAAGATTTAAATGATGTCAAAACAGAGGTATGCCAGCAACAATGCTTTTCAGTATACGACTATTGGTAATATTTAAAAACGTATTGTATGTGAAACCAGCAGAGGCACCTGAGCCATTGAAAAGTGATTTACATTTTTTGAGGTCCACATAAATTTAAAAAGACAATAAAAAGGCATGTAAACAGCAGAAGACTTAGTGGTATTTAGCGAAGACTCTATCAAAACTAGTCTGCCAGTATCACAGGAGAGAAAAACGATTGCAAAGCTGTTTGCATTTCCGAAGTAGTCATTTGAGGTGGACATAACAGCAACTTGGGTGGACTAAATTAAACAAAATAGCATCTCGACTACATATGTGCAGATGCACTGTTCCGCTGGTATACGCTAGAGTTAGAAACGGTAAGGGCACAGGTAATATTGGACTCTTTATCCATAGAACTCAGTGAAACTAAAATGACAGCAAAGTATGCAGGGTGTAAAGGGATTGCAAAGATTTATTTCATAACCCAGAACACGAGCGGGACATTCTGTGCTAAATATGCACCTGAAAACCGTTATTAGTGTATTTTAAACATATTTCAAACACTTGTGTGTTACAGGTAACGTTTTGCAACATTCCACATGTTTGAGCGCTTTGCGAATATGCTTAACATGTTTGGAGCATATTTTTAATTGTGATATTTTATAAGCAAATCGCACATCCTTCTCTAATCAATGTAAATTCCACTAACCTGCATCACGTCCCAGTCTAAAGAGCCTAGAAATTCAGGCTAGAACTACAAACTTGTACATAAAGGAAATATCAGCCAGCAAATTTGTAAGGAACGGGCATTGTCAATGTCCTTCTAAATATAAGGAAAACATGTTGCCATGACAAGAGCACCTTACAATTAAACAGTGCTAATGATGACTGGGGTCCTTACTGCTTGTCAGTGTTGTGATGAAAAGACCATGTTAATCCATTATTTATTGTCCATTAACATTGCAAGGACATTATAGTTATATGTTGCTGGACTTTCATATGTATTAGAAAGTGTTGACTAATACTTTCTTAATCTAGTTATCAGTCTGAAAATCAAGTCTTGCTTATTTATTAACATGATAATGCGTGATGGACAAGACAATTACCAAATTGTTTTGACGGCGGGGTCACTTTAAAAAATGCAATCCTTCATTCCGTCCAGCTTTAGCAACACTATCAAAAGAGAATACTGGCTGCTATCTCCTGTCAGAAATAGTTATTTGCGGGGCGCGTGTGTGCTCTTTAGTAGTAAATGTAATGCCGAAAACTTTAAATTCATACTGACAGCGAAGAGCTTGCAACCAGACACTCCATTAACTATGACATCAATGAGCAGCCTGTCTATCGACCCGAGCCTTCAGATAGTTGCTTGTCGGCAATATTCATACATCTAGGAACTCAGAAAGAGGTGAGCACAAAAATCTTCTTTATGTTGTCAGGAAGAGGAGGATTTAACAGGGGCACTTAATAGCTAGCTGTCCAGAAGGTTTTATTTTTTAAAGATATGATAGGTGAATTCACTTACATTAGTGATGGGAAATTGGCGCTGCGTGGGATATTACAACCCAAACCTGGAAAATTAAAACTGCTGAAGAGAGGGAAAGCAAAGCGAGACGGCGAGAGGGGGAGAGCTAGAGGTAAAGAAGAAGGCGAGGACACGACAGAAGGGGAGAGCAGAAAGGAGATGAGAGGGACAAGGGAAGAAGTGGGGTAGGGATAAGATGGAGGAGGGAAGGGGTGACAGAAAAACTGGAGGGAGAACATGTGTAAATAAAGGAGGTAGGGAGGAAGAAATGCACAAGGAAGTAAGCAAAGAAATGGACTATGGTGGGAAAGAAGGGCGAAGGAAAGAAAAAGGTAAAGAGAAATAGATGGAGGAAGGGGGTGTAAATGAGAAAGTTGTGAAAGAAAAGGAACAGAAATAGAAGGGAAGAGGGAAACAAAAACAAAGAAGGGGAAATAGAAGTAAGGGAAAGAGAGGATAGTAAAGATGGGATGAAGAAAGTGAAGTGAAAGAAAGGGTAGTGAGAGAGATGGGACAGGTGTGATTAAAGAAAGGAGGGAAGAAAGAAAAAGAGCAAGAAAGAACGCAAGACAGAAAAAGAAATCATCTGAATGAGAGCAACAGAGAAAGTAAACGAAGCACATATGTAAATAAAGAGAAAGTCGGAAACAAATAAAGAAAAGTAGCACAGAAAGAGGATGCCAGGAGAGAAAAAGTAAAGGAACTGAGCTCTAGGTGATGAAATAGACAAATGGAAGTGAGGGAAAAAAGCACAGATAGAGACAGTGTAGAGGACAAAGGGAGAGGGCAAGAAAGAGTCACCAATAGGCTTAGGAAAAACCAACCATTCTGAGAGCACCTACAGTCAAGATCCTTCACCTTGTACATCAGTTAGAAGGCCTTAAGCCTAGCTACAACTGTTAACATATCACTACATCTTTGGGAACACATAGTCTCAGGTGAAGGATCTTGACTGTAGGTGCTCTCAGAATGGTTGGTTTTTCCTAAGCCTATTGTAGACTGAACATTACGTGCTCTTGGCCATAGTACTTAGTGTGTACATCTTATCTTAAGCAACATTTCAGCACTCCTTGTTTTGGAATACCTTCTACTCTATTTAAAGGTATTTTCTGTATTCCTGGTATGAATGGCTCCAAACTAAATGGCCAAGAATGAGTTCTGGTGTTGAAATATGCAGAAGGGTTCAGGTTTGTGCAGTAGACTGTGATGAGTTTTCAACTTCCAGAGAAAATATAGAGAGGACATGAGATGAGAGAACTCTCTTAAGGGCATACTTTTTGAGGAGGCCCTCTGCTTTTGATTGCAGTGGCTCAGTTTATTTGGTGATTCACAATTCCAATCATGGGTAAAACATGGCTTGTTGAACATAGATGAGATGTACTTGCAAATTGTTTGATTGTGTATTGCATTTCAGGTTTTCAATTTGACCAATCTTTTGACTTCCTACCAACGAAATATGAGTGTCTTCCTGGTCGAGGACCACACTGCTTTTTCTCTTATCTGTCTTGTATCAAGACCCTGCTGGACTATGGGGTGAAAGAAAGCTTGAATAAGCAGCTACCTATGTTATATGACATCTCTTTATTAATGTAATAACTGCACTTTCACAATTGCTTTATTAACCTTCCTGCTTTCTCAAATTTGCTTGAAAATGCACCATTTGTCCACTCTTTTTTCAAAATTTTCTCAGGGGGAGAACCCTCCCGAACCCCCCTTAGGTTGTTCGGGCTCGCTCGCTCAGCTCGCTCGCTGCGGTGCAGTATGCCAATCATTTTACGCCCCACCACTTTCAAATGTCACCAGCCACCACTGAGTAAGAGTGAAAGGTGAGTGGAGTATCATGTGAGTGCGGGGTAAATGACATGTGTGCAGGGTGAACGGCATGAGTGAATGGTGAGCGGTGTAAGTACAGTGTGACCACATTATTCAGGGCTGCCTAAGCAATAGCCTTCTTCGGGGCATTTAGATCTAGTGAATTTGTGTATCCGGCAGGGACGGTAGCAGGTCAATCATGCCTGTGCAGGAGGGACGTACACATGGAGGAGAACCACATGTGGCTGACAATCAGGAGGTCCAAGAATGACCAGGAACTCGGGGAGAAGCAGTCACATATCAACTGCATACGCAGGGCAGAACTTTGCCCGGTATGCCTGACGTGAGCATATCTAGGAAGCCCACCGGCATTAGAGCTACCACTGTTCGTGCACGAGGACAGGACCTTCTTCAGAAGATTTAAATTCCAGACAGTCTTGTATAGAGTTCTGTGGAACGCAGGATTGCCTGCAGAGTGTTTCAGGACCCACTTCTTTACAATAGGAGCAGCCACCACAGCGGCACAGCATGGCCTAAGTGAAAAAGCCATAAAAAGGCTAGCTAGATGACAGTCCTGGGCATTCAAGGTCTATGTCCAGTTTGAACTGGGCTAATCCTGCCTCACATTTCTTTCAACAGGAGAGCGAGAACCCAGGCCGATTGTCTGGCTGATGGGGCATTCAGACATCACGAGGTCCCGGCAGTGGGCAAGCACAAGGAAGTGATTTGTGGGTTTGAGGCTACACAACACAAACCGGGTCTGGCTGGGTAAACCTGGGATGAAATGGGCACAACGCTACAGAGCCTGCGCAGGGCACTGGACGCGAGGGAGATGGCCTAACTGCAACTGGTACATCTGGGGTGGGTAGCAACTTAACAAAGCTAGGCAGAAAGCGGTCACTCGAGGACATGAAGAAAGATTTGACTGAAGCGGCCAGGCTGTTGGATCCTGCAGACTTGCCGTGGTCCGAAATAATGAAGCGCTTCCACTAGAGAGGGGTAGAAAACCACAGGGCGGTTGATAAATCAAGACAAAAGCTTAACATCTCAATGAGCAAATTCTGTAGGAGCATCGACTGGGACTTCATTAGGCTTGGACTTATTAACTTGCAGGTGCCAGGGTACCATGTGGAGGATGGGGTCCATATATCAGAGGTGGGCGTGGTCATGTTCTTATTGACTATCTCAGGGAAACTAGAAATCACAGCTATCCTAAGTCAGAAGGTCAGAGCAGCAGGGGGGAGCTGTCAATGCTCAGAAAACCATCAGGAGTGTGGCGGAAGCGACACCAGTAATAACAGCACCAATGCCTAAGGGTGGCTCGTAGACTGGAAGGAAGGACTGTGCTGTCATACCAGCTAGCCTTGGGATGCCTAATGGCAAGGTCACTGGGGAAGGGGGTGGCAGTATGGAGAAGCAAGAGGGGGTCGCAAAGCAGACAAAGCACTTGCAGCTCGAGCACGGCCAGAAGGGCCGCGCATGTCACACATTGGTAGCAAGGGAAGTCTAGAAGCTGCTGCGCGCGACCCAATGCCCAGGGCAAAGAGTGATTTATGGCATCGCCGTCTTTATCTATGGTCCACAATGATGATTTATGTTGAAATGATTCATGGTTTATCTTGTGATTTATAATAACTGCGGCCTATCATTCACCAACCATTTCACAATGGTTTTGTTGCTGGACAGGCGGTGGTGGGCCTGGGGACGGTCTTATCGCGTGGACATGGGCCAAGTAGCTCGATTGGGTGGGTTAAAAAGAGACCTGGATTGCAAAGCCGGACTCGAAGGATGCAGCTAACGCACCTGAGGGATTGGGCCCAGCAATGGAACATGGGTGGTGGGCTGCTGCTACACATCCACCCCCCTCCCTTTATTATCACAAAGAAAGGAGCAGAAAGAGGAAGGGTGCAAGGGACCGACCCTCCTTTTCCAGATGTCAATAAAGATGGTGAAAGAAAGGTGCAAAATCCCTGGACGCGGATTGGAGCATGACCGTTAAACTACCCAATGGCTAGGCTTGGGGGCGGGGATTGGACCTAGCCCACGAGAACAAAAGGGTAGGGCATAGGGAAAAGAACAAAGACAAAGCTTGTAAGACCAGCCACTGCGGATCACCTACTTATCTCTTTTAGGAGATCTCCAGGAACTTATACCAGTGGGTGACATAGTTTAAGCAATTCCTGAGTGACCCTCATCAATCTGCCCTAATTTGTGATCTTACAAACTTGAGTATAGAGAACATCTAATATTTTATTAAAGACTGAAGGGTGGATATTATAACTCCTCCGCTCTTCTCAGTCGATCTGATGTTGTGTCTGTTAAGGTGGTTTCCATCTTTAAGTTTTCACTCATCAAACATTTTCCCACATCCTATGCCGTCTGTCTCCTTGTCCTTCAGTTCATAATGTGTTGGAAAATGGAACCTGTTGCCTTTCCTTTATCTAACTTCCCCTCTTTCAGAAGTGCCACCTGGTTTGTTGTCTCTACTCTTTGAGGGCTATTTAGAATTTGGTGGATGTGGGACATCAGCCATAAAGCAGCAGATGTCCCGCAGGCCAATTTAGAGTACACAGCCATAAATATACTCCAAATAGAGTGAACAGGCCCTCCACCAATCCCTGGTAGTTGTCCCGCATCCACCAAGCTTTGAACAGCCCACTTTGGGTAGAGTAAAAGAGAATGTGTATATGATGGAAAGTTCCAAAAAAACCTCAGAGGAGAAGCGAAGGGGCTTTCCAGGCAGCACAGCTACCACATAGCACTGAAAGGTGGGAAGTGAAACTGAATGCCTCCAGCAGAGCTCAGCTCAGAAACACTCTTAAGCAACATTTGTTCATCTTCGAGTTAGCACTAGGCCGGGAGAAAGGTAAGTTTTATTCTTCAACAATCTCTGGCTACCTTTCTGAGTCTGGGGTACCTAGAAAAAAGTAACCACGCCCCCCATTGGGATGACCATGAATCTTCCCCAAAAGTCAAATTCTAGACTGGAAGCTGTCCAGAAGCAGGTATTCGGGTCATTTCTACACCATCATGACAATGATAATGTCAACTCCTTAATGTTGTATTTGTGCACACCTTCCTGTATCTTCCTCTATAATGAAGCAATTTACATATTTTCTGCATGTGTATTGACCTGAACCAACAATTTTGCTCTTCTGTGTACTGGACGTTAAAACCTTTGGGCCTGGATCGCATGAAATAATAAATGTAAATACATTATCATGTTTTTAATTACTGTGATGAACTAGGTTAAGCAACTCTAAGTTGAAAAAAAGCAACGGGCTTTGGGCAGGTTTATTTCTATCCTGGAGGATGGTCTGTGGGTCCTCTAGCGAGCGGAGGCCAAGACGGAAGACCATCGCCCTGCCTTGTGGCCATCTCTGTGAAGGAAGCTCTGGTAGCTTCCTTCACAGCATTGACAGCACTGCTGGCATTGATATGGTGAAACAATAATATGATTGTGTTTAAAATCACGCAGTATACATATCCTCAAGAACGGATAAAGGACCCCATGATAAGGGAATCAAACATCATTCAGAACGCCAACGAAAACCTGATCTTACAGCATCCCTCCAAAATTGATTTTAACACAATCATATTATGTATTGTTTGAGGTTGCTGAGTTCACTTGTAAGTGTTCATTGATGATTGAAGGGCACCATTGTTCACAATCATTTGAATGACTCTTCTAACTGGGTTAGAATTATGATGGGGATAGTTTGCTTAAGCATTTTATCTGTATTCCAATAGCCCTGAAGAAGCGACTATGTCACGAAACACGTGTTGGCTGTAATCGTACATCTTATTAAATTCCACACTTGGATTCTGTGATTATATGTGCCCATAGAGACAGAAGGCTTTATAATTTAGTTGAAAATTGGAATAACTCTCCTTATCTGATGACCTACGGATCAACTGTGATGGACATTGAATTATTTTCCCAGATTAATAGGTTTATTAAAATGTATGTATGCTCAGGGCCCTCCCGAAAAGTGATTCTGCTAATATTGTATGCAATAAATATGTCAAATGTCAAATATTCTCTTTTTCCCAAAGTTCCTCAACGTCCCTTCTCACCCACACCCACAGAGACAGCCAGTCCCACAGCTTGAAGACTACTAGGGCTTGATTTATATACTGGTGGCGCCCCGTTGTTCCGCCAAGGTGACATAGTAAATTACGTCGTCGCCATGGTGGAGGGAGCAGCGCCCACCAGGTTTATAAATTACAGCCAAGCTGCCAGCCATTTATAAAGCATTAGCAGGCGCCGCTGTCACAGTGGTGTCTGTCAATGCATTTCGATGTTTGGTACAGGGCTGCGTCAACATGACCGAGCCTTGCACCAAATATTTTCTTGTTTTATTTTCAAAGAGAAAATCCCAAAACAGGATTTTCTTTTTGAAAATAAAAAAGGCAATGCTCCTCTTGCCATGGGAGTCCTCTCCCATGTGAGGGGAGAATTTAGCAGTTTTCTCCACCCCTTAACGCCAAGGTTTTCCTGACATCTAATTCTGCCATGTAAATTAGATGGGTGGAATTACAGGTCTGCATCTGAAGGCCCTTACTCCGCAGAGCCATCAAAGGGGTTTAATCCCACTGAAGTAGTCTCCGCAGTGATTAAACCTATGGTCCGCCCGCATTTAAATCGATGGGCAGACCTACAAATGGGCAAGATATAAATTAGGCCCTACTAGTCCACATTGAGACACTGAGAAACAAGGTCCTCCCAGCACTCGCTAACTAACATTCCAATGTCCAAATGGCACAATGTTGAATTCAAGTATTTCAATAAATAACAGTGCTTAGAGTAAAGTGCCTTTCTGGGTGATGAACTTATAAAATTCCATGCCAGGACTTTTGGAAGTCAGGTCTCTTATTTGGGAGTTTAAACACCTTCAGTCAATAATTATTGAAGGTTTAAACACCTTCAGTCAGTAGTCAGGGGATATTTAAACACTGAGTCGATAGTTGGGGAGGTTTAAACATCTTCAGTCAATAATCAGATGAGGTTTGAACACCTTCAGTCAATGGTTAGAGGAGGTTCAGACACTTCCTGTCAACAGTTAGGGGAGGTTAAATAACTTGAGGCAATGGTTAGAGGAGGTTTAAACAACCTCAATCAATAGTAAGAGGAGGCTTAAACACCTTCATTCCCTAGTTACAGATGGTTTAAACACCATTAGTCAATAGTTATCGGAGGTTTAAACACGTGTCAATAGCTAGAGGTGGTTTTAGCACCATCAGTCAATAGTTATGGGTGGTTTAAATACCTTCTCTCAATAGTTAGAGGAGGATTAAACACTTATAGTACATAGGGGAGGATTAAACGTCTTTGGCCAATAATCAGAGGGGGTTTAAACAACTTTGGTCCATAGTTAGAGGAGGTTTAAACACCTTCAGTCAATAGAAAAAGAATGTTCGAACTCCTTTGACTAAAAGTCAGGTGTGGTCTAAACACCTTTGGTGAACAGTTAGGTGAGGTTTGAGCACCTTCAGTCAATAGTAAAAGGAGGTTTAAACACCTTGAGTCAGTAGAGTGAGGAGGTTTAAACAGCATCAGACAATAGTCAGAGGAGGGTTAACCACCTAGACTCAATAGTAAGAGTAAGTTTAAACCCCTTGAGTCAATACTTAAAGGTGGTTTAAAAACCTTGAATCAATAGTCAGGGGAGGTTTAAACACCTCCAGTCAATAGTTAGAGGAGGTTTAAACACCTTCAATCAATAGTTAGAGGAGGTTTAAACACCTTCAATCAATAGAGGAAGTTGAAACACCTCGTCTGTAATTTGAGGAGGTGCCAGCCAACCCTTTAAGTTTACTTTTTTTTAGCTCAAAGAGTAAAATAGGAGGTAGAGTAGCTGATGAGACTTGTAAGACCACCAGTGTGGTCAGTAGTAGGAGAGAGATGGACTCAAGGAGCCTCCAAACAGCTGTACAACTGGAAGTCAACTATTTAAGATATCTTCCAACGGGGCCTTATTTTAAACACTATGCAGTCTGTGGAAGTCTATAACTTAATGCTTCATATTTTAGAAGGCTTTTTGTTTTTTTTTATGGACTTGAAGACATTCAAAAAGTGCTTTACTGAAGCACTGCATAAGTTAACGTACAAACACACACTGCTCCAGATGACCTGCTTCATCTCACTGGAGCCATGTTCCAGAGGCTCTCTCTCGGGTGAAATGTAACTTTACATTATACATTTGAGCCATCTTGAATAGCCATCTGGTGCAATAGGAGACAGACTGTAAAGCTCTTAAACACATGTTTAGTACAGGAAGTGGCATCTCTGCAATAATATGAGACAGTTACCTTATCTTCTGAGGTCTGGACTTCCCGCCTCTCCTCTACCGGAGCCCCCTGCTTCCGCTTCTTCTGCAGAGATGACAGAGCGAAGAAAGCAACGCTGTTAGTGGTGGCTTGAACCACAGCCCTAGTCTCTGCGTCTATATATGTATTATGGGAAAATTTCATGAAATACACTTTGTACTTAAAAACTCAGGCTTTTGACCACCAGTAACCTGCTCCATTCTGAAGAAAGGACCCCAGAGGCATGTATGGCCTCCCGACACCATGTCTTCTGTCTCATGCAGTGAAGTTTCTGATCATTCAACCACCATGCAGTCTAAGATGTCCGTCTTACTACTGTTGGACCCATGTGATGAACGCCTACGTCACTATCCAACATTAGGAGTTCCTGACCACTGGATGGGCTTCGTTGGTGCTGCTCTATCCCTGACTAGGGGGTGCTGGCTAGCAATTTCTGTAGAAGACCATGTAGATGCATGTTTACAGCAGCACAAGGAAACAGTATCAATGTAACAGGAACCAGTAATGCCGCAAAGAAAATTCATATTATGGCTGATACGTGAATCTATTTATTGTTTATCTTTAATACAGCTAATCCAGGTCTGGGCCTGCATTAATAACTGCTTGCTTATTTGGCACTTAGTAAGTTTCCGCTCAAGATATTTAACCTCACCTGTTGCAGAGGTAGGATAACAAGAATACCTTTTTGATATATCTCTTCACACCATACTTTTCTAAGCTCTGCAAGTACCCGGTGTTACTATGAGCCAGTTTAGTACACGATTGAAAGACCTCAGCTGAGTTGTTGTCTATAGGATTAGAACATGTCACTGCACCAGAGTTTACCTTACTGAGCCAATTATGTGTAAAAGTTAATTGCCGTATTTTAATGACTATAGACAGAAGGCCGCTTCCCCAAAGACGGCTCGGATGCATGGTGTGGTCAGGTTAATATCCAATTGTAATTCAGAGGGGAAACTCCGTCGAAACCCCATAATAAGGGGTTTCGTCATATTAGAAAGGATTACAGTCAACTCTTTCAGATTGTCATACTGGTCAACTTTCATTCGTAATAGAGAAGGATAAGTTCAGTAAATTAGTCTCAAATTACCGAGACATAGAGTTGTACCATCTAGGAGGCTTATTATATATATTACCTTGTTTCTATTCGGCTACTATCTATAAACCTTGAAAGAGAGCCTAAGTGTTGCGAAACATGTGTCGGCTGAAGTCACATGTTTTATTGGACTATGAAAGTCTCTTAAAGGAAGCTCATGAAACAAATCTGTTAAACAAACACTGAAGTTTGAACTTTGAGGAACTTTGTTTGCATATAGGCTAGAAGCCTATTCGCTTAATGAATCGAGATTGTTAGTAAAATAAATATTGGGTGTACTATATCTTTGTTGTATAGGGTGTGTATACGGCAAGAGTATTTTACTTCAAAGTGCTGGCGCCTCGGTCCATGTCTTTTTGGTTTTGAATATAAAAAATTAGATCATAGAGGTAACTGACCCACTGTAGCGCACCAGGTACTGGACATTTCAAACTTCTCTGTTAGCTCGAGTCTATCAATCTGATGAAGAAGAGATGAATTTACAGCAACCCAACAGCCGAGCGCAATTCAGCTACAACCCCACTTCCAACATCAACTTCCTTAGATGCACAAATTCTCTTCATAAGCCCACAAACCATATTCCTCTAAGAAGTTCACCAAATACACCTTCAAAATCAGTAGCGAGGTCCAATGTCACCGCCTTCTTTAAAAATAAATATACAAACAGAAAGAAAACCGCGACAAAACTTTGACAAATGTCCAACTCAAACTCTTTTTTACAATTCTTACTGCATGCAAGATCGCCTTTCAACAACCATACCACACCACAAACCTTAAGATTTTGACATCATCATTTACACCCCCCACTGCTTTCCTCCAAGATTAAACCACACTCCTCACTGAACTTTGTACATCAACCATCACCCCTTCCATACCACAACACAAACCCTCTGTGTTACTACCACGCAGACTGGCTCAGGAAGCCAGACCACTACATGCCAACATTCTCATAGTTTCTGTGCACAGTGAGGGCAGATCACTGTCGCCCAACACTCCCACTCACCATCACCATCTCAACCACCCTCAACGCATGTGAAGCACTGACTTTTGGAAAGTTCAGTAAAGAGTTTGAAAGAGGAAGTCATAAGGATCCAGTTGTAGAATTCTAGAAATCATGGAGACTTTTTTTCAGAAGTCAAAATACGTCCTTGCTTACAATTTTAGAGGAAATACATTTGATACAAAAATCCTGGAAATCAATATCTGGGTGAAGTGCCAATCAGAATCCTCATGCCTTATGGCTTTTAATATCGCTAAGCAGCCATATGGGAGGGTGCAATGTGCTACATAAATGCAGTTATCTAGTTAGTGACAGATGCATAGGGTACTCACCCCTGAAGAGTCGGATAAGGAGCCCGATGTGTAGGTTCTTTCTCGCTGCACCGGGGACCTACAAACAAAAGACAAAATGTTTCAGATGCCGGCTTATAAATTTGCTCAAGGACCTGGTTGAGAAAGTCCTGCTGATGAGGGAACATCAAAGAAAGAGGCAGTGACATCCTGAGGAGTAGTACATGACAGAGGCACTCGACGGGTGGGTTTGAAGAGAGACCATTAGTTTGATTGGTTTTGGTAAGTCACTAGAAATCCTCTTTTTTGTAGTGATAGACCTGCTGCTAGCTCAGAGTAGTCCATTTATGAAACGCCTGTCCAGACACATGATGGCTGCTGTGGTGACTGTCCTTGGGCATTTGGGTCTCGTCCTGTCTTGAGTTACATAATCGCTAACACCCTAGCAGGCGTAAGGGCTGTGGCTCCTGGACACAGTTGTATTATATCACACCTACCCCCTGACGCCCGCTCAGGTAAATGAGCGCAGGCAGGCACTGAGACCTATCTCAGCGGATCTGGAGGACCCTGGACCATAGTCGTGTTATGTGGAGCTGACCCTGGACGTCCTCTCATGTGAATGAGTATAGGCACTGAGACCTCTCTCAGGGGGTTTGGCGGACTCTGGACCACAGTGGTGTTTTGTGGTAGCTGACTCTTGAAGTCCTCTCGGGTGAATGCACGCAAGCACTGAGGTCTGTGGTAGGGGGTCTTGTAGACTCTGGACCACAGTCGTGTTATGTTATAGCTGACGCTTGAAGTCCTCTAATTTGAATGAGTTTAGGCACTGAGACCTCTCTCAGGGGGTTTGGCGGACTGTGGACCACAGTTGTGTTATGCTGTAGCTGACCCTTGAAGTCCTCTCGGGTGAATGCGCGCAAGCACTGAGGTCTGTCTCAGGGGGTCTTGTAGACTCTGGACCACAGTCGTGTTATGTGGTAGCTGACCCTGGGTGTCACCTCGTGTTGCTGATCTCGGGGTCTTGGGCCAACATGACCAATAATCTCCTGTTAGATGTTTGAGTGCAGAAGCAGTCACTGAGAGCGAGCTATGTAATAATATATCGGGCCCATGTAATGTTGTACCTCCAACATCTGGACATGTGAAGTTGAAACACTGATGCTTTCTCTGGTGGCACAGTGCCTTCGGAAAGATTGGGGTCCCTGCTTCATTCATTGCCCCTGTCCGTGTTTCCTTCATTGATCACAGGCAGTCTCTATGTATGGAGTGGAACGGTCACTCATTTGGTGACTATTTGCTACATCCTTTTTCCACTGACTGATGATTTTACACTGGTGTCTCTCTGGTCGCCATCTCTTCTTCTCCTCGTCTCATATGCTGGACAGAGAGAGACTGGCCCCTGAAGTGTAACTTTGCAAGGCATCTGTTACTTCTTGTTCCCACACTAGAACCCCTGTACGCTACTTGTCTGATCTTAATTCCAGTCTCTTCGGAGAATGATGCGACCAAGATCTAGACTTCTGTTGATTATATAAAGCTGCAATAATAAAATAAATAACGATCTTTTGAAGTGTTGGTGCGGTCATTGATGTCTCGTCTTGTGCAAAGTAGGGACCTCCTCTGGTCAGGCGTTCTTATGTGAATGGTGGTGCTTCCATTTCTGTAGGAGACCAAAAACAAGTTCTAAAATGTTCTTATATCGGACAGTCCTTCTCTAGATTGAAGGTGGTTATATTTTGGCTCTTCCCACCAGTGAATCGTCAATCTGCTGAAACGAAAGCATTGAGTGTGGTCTGCATAGGCCACTATATTGAAATCCTAATGTTCTACTACCTTGGGCAAAGGTGCCACGTAAATATTAAATAAGGTGGGACTGAGTGCTGAGCCTTGAGGAACCCCATGTTTGAGCTCTTTATAGCTTGAGGTAAACGGGGGGATGGACAGCCTCCACCCTATCCGCCAGAAAGTATTGGAGCTATTGCTTGGCTCTGCTGACCACACCTGCGAGCTCCAGGCGTTCCAACAGAACACTGCAGAAACGGTATCAAAAGCTGTTGATGAATCTACAAGAATCACAAAAGCTTTCTTCCCTGGGTCAAGATTGTATTTTATAAACTCTGAGACCACCAAAAGTGCTATTTCAGTACTAAACCTGGGGCAGAAGCCCGATTGCGTAGTATACAAGGTGTTGCTGCTCTCGATAAACTAGGAACGCTGTTTGTTCACCAGTTTTTTTCCCAACATTTTCCATAAATCTGGGAGCAGAGAAATTGGCTAAAAATTGCACAAGATGGAAGGATCAGCAATCGGCTTCAAGAAAGCCAGGACCTGTGCTTTTTTCCAATCACGAGGCACAGCTCCTGATTCCAATAATTGATTAAACAACTTATTAATTACTAAATTCACCACTAAAGCCACCAGTTTTAGAATTAGTGGTGGTGTTGGGGGAGAAGGGGGGACTGGGATCCAAAAATGGCGCAGAACCCGCATTACAAATAGCTGATTCAGAATCACCCACAGAAATAGGCTCAAAGGTGTTTAGTGTCAAGCCATCCCTCATGGACTGACCACTAGGGTCATAGTCAGAAATACCAACATTCATCTGACTATGAAAGTGGGAGTAAATGCCCTCTACCTTCTTGTGGAATTACTCAGAGAGGTTGTCACAGAAGGATTGTGAGGCCAGAATGGGGTAGGAAAGATTGGGCAATCTTAAATGTATCCCTTGTCCTATGGTTAATGTTATCAATGTGACTTGCCAGACCCTCCGCCTGTGCTCGTCTGATATTCTTTCGGGAAAAGACTTTTAAGTCTGTTTTATAGCCTGCTCTGGCTTCCTCCTCCTGCTGCTTCCTCCATTTTCTTTCCAGTTGTTTGCAATGACATTTTTCCTCCTGCAACCCAGGGGAAAACCAGGGCACAGACGGCTGTTGTCTTTTAGTTAACCCCTTACTTAAGGGGGGTCATTTTTCAATAGCCTGCAATTAGGATGTATTGAAAGTAAAAAAAGTCAGTCTCCAAATTCCTATTCAGCCTAATCTATGAGGGCCCAAGGCCTCTGACAGATTGGTCTCTGAGATGTTTACCGATATATGACGGCATGCCATTACCACACGTCACGTGCTTATCCATGACGCCCCCTCTGAAAGGTTCCTAGCCTTGGTGTATACTTCGCCCCAAGACCCCAATCAAGAGGTTGTAAGACTCTGAGGCCCAATTGTTTCCTTTTATATGTTGCCTTTTCCATAGGCCCATCTCAGGGATTTGGACTCAGGCGAGGCCTAGTCTTGGTATAGATGACCACCTGCACAGGCCCATTTCAGAGGCCTGAATTCAGACGAGGCTTTGCCTCGGTGTATGCTACCATAGGTCTATATCCCGGGAGTCTGGACTCTGGTGAAACCTATCCTATGTGTATGTTATCTCTTCGTTGGGCCCATCCCAGAAGTGGGGAGTCAGGTGAGGCCTAGTCTCGGTGTATGCTACCATAGACCCTTCTCAGGGGTCTGGAATCCGGTGAGGCCTAATCTTGGTGTATGCTATGATAGGTCTATCCTAGGAGCCTGGACTCTGGTGAAGCATTGCCTCTGTCTATGTTACCTCTTCGTTAGGCCCGTCCCAGGAGTCTGGACTCAGGTGAGGCCTAGTCTCGGTGTATGCTACTTTAGGCCCCTCTCAGGAGTCTGGACTCAGGTGGGGCCTAGTCTCGGTGTATGCTACCATAGGTCTATATACCAGGAGCCTGGGCTCTGGTGAAGCATTGCCTCTGTCTATGTTACCTCTTCGTTAGGCCCTTCCCAGGAGTGTGGAGTCAGGTGAGGCCTAGTCTCTTGTATGCTACTTTAGGCCCATCTCAGGGGTCTGGACTCAGGCGAGGCCTAGCCTCGGTGCATGTTACCTCTTCATTAGGCCCTTCTCAGGGGTCTGGACTCAGGCGAGGCCTAGCCTCGGTGCATTTTACCTCTTCATTAGGCCCTTCTCAGGGTTCTGGACTCAGGCGAGGCCTAGCCTCGGTGCATGTTACCTCTTCATTAGGCCCTTCTCAGGGGTCTGGACTCAGGCGAGGCCTAGCCTCGGTGCATGTTACCTCTTCATTAGGCCCTTCTCAAGGGTTCTGGACTCAGGCGAGGCCTAGCCTCGGTGCATGTTATCTCTTCATTAGGCCCATCTCAGGGGTCTGGACTCAGGCGAGGCCTAGCCTCGGTGCATGTTACCTCTTCATTAGGCCCTTCTCAGGGTTCTGGACTCAGGCGAGGCCTAGCCCCGGTGCATGTTACCTCTTCATTAGGCCCTTCTCAGGGGTCTGGACTCAGGCGAGGCCTAGCCTCGGTGCATGTTACCTCTTCATTAGGCCCTTCTCAGGGTTCAGGACTCAGGCGAGGCCTAGCCTCGGTGCATGTTACCTCTTCATTAGGCCCTTCTCAAGGGTTCTGGACTCAGGCGAGGCCTAGCCTCGGTGCATGTTACCTCTTCATTAGGCCCTTCTCAGGGTTCTGGACTCAGGCGAGGCCTAGCCTCCGTGCATGTTACCTCTTCATTAGGCCCTTCTCAGGGTTCTGGACTCAGGCGAGGCCTAGCCTCGGTGCATGTTACCTCTTCATTAGGCCCTTCTCAAGGGTTCTGGACTCAGGCGAGGCCTACCCTCGGTGCATGTTACCTCTTCATTAGGCCCATCTCAGGGGTCTGGACTCAGGCGAGTCCTAGCCTCGGTGCATGTTACCTCTTCATTAGGCCCTTCGCAGGGTTCTGGACTCAGGCGAGGCCTAGCCTCGGTGCATGTTACCTCTTCATTAGGCCCTTTGCAGGGTTCTGGACTCAGGCGAGGCCTAGCCTCGGTGCATGTTACCTCTTCATTAGGCCCTTCTCAGGGGTCTGGACTCAGGGGAGGCCTAACCTCGGTGTATGTTACCTCTTCATTAGGCCCATCGCAGGGGTCTGGACTCAGGTGAAGCCTAAGTTTGGTATGTGCTATCTCGTCCATAGGCCCCTGAGCCAAGACTCTGCAACCGCTTTGTAGTGTCATGCGATAAATATATCGCCTTAACCCTTCAAGGGTCTGGGGACAGCCTCTGGGGCCTAGACTTGTGTCTCTCCTCTTTTACACAATGCTCTTGCAAATACCTTGAACCCAGGATGTGGCTGCGGGTGTGAGGAGGACACGCCCCACTTTTCTCTCTCTCTCACACACGCCTTTGCAGCTGGGATGTGGTTTATAAATAGGGCCGGTTCCTGTTACTGACACTTTCCTGCTCACTTCCTTTCTACCTCCTTGGCAGATGCAGTGAAACACCAAAAACACGCTGATGACAGCGAAAGGGGCAGATGCGTCAGCTTAAGCGGCCAGGAACACAAAGCCATTTAAAGGGGTGACTTTAGAAAGTGTGCAAGCTGCAGGGGCGCAGATCGGTACCGTTTACACTGATGGAGATTCAAGTGCATTGACAAAGTGATGTATGTCCTCAGTGTCGTTGCTATGGTGTAGACTACTCTCTACCATCCGAATGGTCCCTCAAGTGATGTTAGTGCTCCAGAAAATCCATTTCAAATAGGGGATCTACCAAGTCAGGACTAAGGTGCATTGACAGAGAGGTGTGTGCGGGTCTCGGTGCTAGAGCTGAAAGGGATGGTGCGGGTCAGGAATGAGGTGCATTGACAGAGCTGCGTGTGGGTCTCGGTGCTGGAGTTGAAAGGGATGCTGGGGTCAGGACTGAGGTGCATTGACAGAGCTGCGTGGGTCTCGGTGCTGGAGTTGAAAGGGATGGTGCGGCTCACGACTGAGGTGCATTGACAGAGCTGCGTGTGGGTCTCGGTGCTGGAGTTGAAAGGGATGATGCTGGTCAGGAATGAGGTGCATTGGCAGAGCTGCGTGTGGGTCTCAGTGTTGCAGTAGAAAGGGATGCTGCAGGTCAGGACTGAGGTGCATTGACAGAGCTGCGTGTGGGTCTCGGTGCTGGAGTTGAAAGGGATGATGCTGGTCAGGAATGAGGTGCATTGGCAGAGCTGCGTGTGGGTCTCAGTGCTGGAATAGAAACGGATGGTGTGGCTCACGACTGAGGTGCATTGACAGAGCTGCGTGTGGGTCTCGGTGCTGGAGTTGAAAGGGATGATGCTGGTCAGGAATGAGGTGCATTGGCAGAGCTGCGTGTGGGTCTCAGTGTTGTAGTAGAAAGAGATGCTGCGGGTCAGGACTGAGGTGCATTGACAGAGCTGCGTGTGGGTCTCGGTGCTGGAGTTGAAAGGGATGATGCTGGTCAGGAATGAGGTGCATTGACAGAGCTGTGCGTGGGTCTCCGTGCTGGAGTAGAAACGGATGGTGCGGCTCACGACTTAGGTGCATTGACAGAGCTGCGTGTGGGTCTCAGTGTTGCAGTAGAAAGGGATGATGCTGGTCAGGAATGAGGTGCATTGGCAGAGCTGCGTGTGGGTCTCTGTGCTGGAGTTGAAAGGGATGATGCTGGTCAGGAATGAGGTGCATTGGCAGAGCTGCGTGTGGGTCTCAGTGTTGCAGTAGAAAGGGATGCTGCAGGTCAGGACTGAGGTGCATTGACAGAGCTGCGTGTGGGTCTCTGTGCTGGAGTTGAAAGGGATGATGCTGGTCAGGAATGAGGTGCATTGGCAGAGCTGCGTGTGGGTCTCAGTGTTGCAGTAGAAACGGATGGTGCGGCTCACGACTTAGGTGCATTGACAGAGCTGCGTGTGGGTCTCGATGCTAGAGTTGAAAGTGATGATGCTGGTCAGGAATGAGGTGCATTGGCAGAGCTGCGTGTAGGTCTCAGTGTTGCAGTAGAAAGGGATGCTACAGGTCAGGACTGAGGTGCATTGACAGCTGCGTGTGGGTCTCGATGCTAAAGTTGAAAGGGATGATGCTGGTCAGGAACGAGGCGCATTGGCAGAGCTGCGTGTGGGTCTCAGTGTTGCAGTAGAAAGGGATGCTGCGGGTCAGGACTGAGGTGCATTGAAAGAGCTGCGTTTGCGTCTTGGTGCTGAAGTAGAATGGGATGCTGCAAGTCAGGACTGAGGTGCATCGACAGAGCTGTGTGTAGGTCTCGGTGCTGGAGTAGAAAGGGATGCTGCGGGTCAGGACTGAGGTGCATTGACAGAGCTGCGTGTGGGTCTCAGTGCTGGAATAGAAAGGGATGATGGAGTCAGGACTGAGGTGCATTGGAAAGAGCTGCGTTTGCGTCTCGGTGCTGAAGTAGAAAGGGATGCTGGGGTCAGGACTGACGTGCATTGACAGAGCTGCTTGTGGGTCTCGGTGCTGAAGTAGAAAGGGATGCTGCAAGTCAGGACTGAGGTGCATCGACAAAGCTGTGTGTGGGTCACGGTGCTGGAGTAAAAGGGATGCTGCGGGTCAGGACTGATGTGCATTGACAGAGCTGCGTGTGGGTCTCAGTGCTGGAATAGAAAGGGATGCTGGGGTCAGGACTGAGGTGCATTGAAAGAGCTGCGTTTGCGTCTCGGTGCTGAAGTAGAAAGGGATGCTGGGGTCAGGACTGAGGTGCATTGACAGATCTGTGTGTGGGTCTCAGTGCTGGAATAGAAAGGGATGCTGGGTCAGGACTGAGGTGCATTGACAGAGCTGTGTGTGGGTCTCGGTGCTGGAGTAGAAAGGGATGCTGCGGGTCAGGACTGAGGTGCATTGACAGAGCTGCGTGTGGGTCTCAGTGCTGGAGAAGAAAGGGATACTGTGGGTCAGGACAGAGGTGCATTGAAAGAGCTGTGTTTGCGTCTCGGTGCTGAAGTAGAAAGTGATGCTGCAAGTCAGGACTGAGGTGCATCGACAGAGATGTGTGTGGGTCTCGGTGCTGGAGTAGAAAGGGATGCTGCGGGTCAGGACTGAGGTGCATTGACAGAGCTGCGTGTGGGTCTCAGTGCTGGAATAGAAAGGGATGCTGGTGTCAGGACTGAGGTGCATTGAAAGAGCTGCGTTTGCGTCTCGGTGCTGAAGTAGAAAGGGATGCTGTGGTCAGGACTGAGGTGCATTGAAAGAGCTGCGTTTGCGTCTCGGTGCTGAAGTAGAAAGGGATGCTGGGGTCAGGACTGAGGTGCATTGACAGAGCTGCGTGTGGGTCTCAGTGCTGGAATAGAAAGGGATGCTGGGGTCAGGACTGAGGTGCATTGACAGAGCTTGTGTGGGTCTCGGTGCTGGAGTAGAAAGGGATGCTGCGGGTCAGGACTGAGGTGCATTGACAGAGCTGCGTGTGGGTCTCAGTGCTGGAATAGAAAGGGATGATGGAGTCAGGACTGAGGTGCATTGAAAGAGCTGCGTTTGCGTCTCGGTGCTGAAGTAGAAAGGGATGCTGGGGTCAGGACTGACGTGCATTGACAGAGCTGCTTGTGGGTCTCGGTGCTGAAGTAGAAAGGGATGCTGCAAGTCAGGACTGAGGTGCATCGACAAAGCTGTGTGTGGGTCACGGTGCTGGAGTAAAAAGGGATGCTGCGGGTCAGGACTGATGTGCATTGACAGAGCTGCGTGTGGGTCTCAGTGCTGGAATAGAAAGGGATGCTGGGGTCAGGACTGAGGTGCATTGAAAGAGCTGCGTTTGCGTCTCGGTGCTGAAGTAGAAAGGGATGCTGGGGTCAGGACTGAGGTGCATTGACAGATCTGTGTGTGGGTCTCAGTGCTGGAATAGAAAGGGATGCTGGGTCAGGACTGAGGTGCATTGACAGAGCTGTGTGTGGGTCTCGGTGCTGGAGTAGAAAGGGATGCTGCGGGTCAGGACTGAGGTGCATTGACAGAGCTGCGTGTGGGTCTCAGTGCTGGAGAAGAAAGGGATACTGTGGGTCAGGACAGAGGTGCATTGAAAGAGCTGTGTTTGCGTCTCGGTGCTGAAGTAGAAAGTGATGATGCAAGTCAGGACTGAGGTGCATCGACAGAGATGTGTGTGGGTCTCGGTGCTGGAGTAGAAAGGGATGCTGCGGGTCAGGACTGAGGTGCATTGACAGAGCTGCGTGTGGGTCTCAGTGCTGGAATAGAAAGGGATGCTGGTGTCAGGACTGAGGTGCATTGAAAGAGCTGCGTTTGCGTCTCGGTGCTGAAGTAGAAAGGGATGCTGTGGTCAGGACTGAGGTGCATTGAAAGAGCTGCGTTTGCGTCTCGGTGCTGAAGTAGAAAGGGATGCTGGGGTCAGGACTGAGGTGCATTGACAGAGCTGCGTGTGGGTCTCAGTGCTGGAATAGAAAGGGATGCTGGGGTCAGGACTGAGGTGCATTGACAGAGCTTGTGTGGGTCTCGGTGCTGGAGTAGAAAGGGATGCTGCGGGTCAGGACTGAGGTGCATTGACAGAGCTGCGTGTGGGTCTCAATGCTGGACTAGAAAGGGATGCTGGGGTCAGGACTGAGGTGCATTGAAAGAGCTGTGTTTGCGTCTCGGTGCTGAAGTAGAAAGGGATGCTGCAGGTCAGGAATGAGGTGCATTGGCAGAGCTGTGTGTGGGTCTCGGTGCTGGAGTAGAAAGGGATGCTGTGGGTCAGGACTGAGGTGCATTGAAAGAGCTGCGTTTGCGTCTCGGTGCTGAAGTAGAAAGGGATGCTGCAAATCAGGACTGAGGTGCATCGACAGAGCTGTGTGTGGGTCTCGGTGCTGGAGTAGAAAGGGATGCTGCGGGTCAGGACTGAGGTGCATTGACAGAGCTGCGTGTGGGTCTCAGTGCTGGAATAGAAAGGGATGCTGCAGGTCAGGACTAAGGTGGATTGACAGAGATGTGTGTGGGTCTCGGTGCTGGGTCTGAAAGGGATGATGCTGGTCAGGAATGAGGTGCATTGGCAGAGCTGCGTGTGGGTCTCGGTGCTGGAGTAGAAAGGGATGCTGCAGGTCAGGAATGAGGTGCATTGGCAGAGCTGCGTGTGGGTCTCGGTCCTGGAGTAGAAAGGGATGCTGTGGGTCAGGACTGAGGTGCATTGAAAGAGCTGTGTTTGCGTCTCGGTGCTGAAGTAGAAAGGGATGCTGCAAATCAGGACGGAGGTGCATCGACAGAGCTGTGTGTGGGTCTCGGTGCTGGAGTAGAAAGGGATGCTGCGGGTCAGGACTGAGGTGCATTGACAGAGCTGCGTGTGGGTCTCAGTGCTGGAATAGAAAGGGATGCTGCAAATCAGGACGGAGGTGCATCGACAGAGCTGTGTGTGGGTCTCGGTGCTGGAGTAGAAAGGGATGCTGCAGGTCAGGACTAAGGTGCATTGACAGAGATGTGTGTGGGTCTCGGTACTGGGTCTGAAAGGGATGATGCTGGTCAGGAATGAGGTGCATTGGCAGAGCTGCGTGTGGGTCTCGGTGCTGGAGTTGAAAGGGATGATGCTGGTCAGGAATGAGGTGCATTGGCAGAGCTGTGTGTGGGTCTCAGTGTTGCAGTAGAAAGGGATGCTGCAGGTCAGGACTGAGGTGCATTGACAGAGCAGCGTGTGGGACTCGGTGCTGGAGTTGAAAGGGATGATGCTGGTCAGGAATGAGGTGCATTGGCAGAGTTGCATGTGGGACTCAGTGTTGCAGTAGAAAGGGATGCTGCGGGTCAGGACTGAGGTGCATTGAAAGAGCTGCGCTATGCGTCTCGGTGCTGAAGTAGAAAGTGATGCTGCAAGTTAGGACTGAGGTGCATCGACAGAGCTGTGTGTGGGTCTCGGTGCTGGAGTAGAAAGGGATGCTGCGGGTCAGGACTGAGGTGCATTGGCAGAGCTGCGTATGGGTCTCAGTGCTGGAATAGAAAGGGATGCTGGGGTCAGGACTGAGGTGCATTGAAAGAGATGCGCTGGCGTCTCGGTGCTGAAGTAGAAAGGGATGCTGGGGTCAGGACTGAGGTGATTTGAAACAGCTACGTTTGCGTCTCGGTGCTGAAGTAGAAACATATGCTGGGGTCAGGACTGAGGTGCATTGACAGAGCTGCGTGTGGGTCTTGGTGCTGGAGTAGAAAGGGATGCTGGGGGTCAGGACTGAGGTGCATTGACAGAGCTGCGTGTGGGTCTCAGTGCTGGAATAGAAAGGGATGCTGGGGTCAGGACTGAGGTGCATTGAAAAAGCTGCGTTTGCATCTCAGTGCTGAAGTAGAAAGGGATGCTGGGGTCAGGACTGAGGTGCATTGACAGAGCTGCGTGTGGGTCTCAGTGCTGGAATAGAAAGGGATGCTGGGGTCAGGACTGAGGTGCATTGAAAAAGCTGCGTTTGCATCTCAGTGCTGAAGTAGAAAGGGATGCTGGGGTCAGGACTGAGGTGCATTGACAGAGCTGTGTGTGGGTCTCCGTGCTGGAGTAGAAACGGATGGTGCGGCTCACAACTGAGGTGCATTGACAGAGCTCCGTGTGGGTCTCGGTGCTGGAGTAGAAAGGGATGCTGCAGTGCAGGAATGAGGTGCATTGGCAGAGCTGCGTGTGGGTTTTGGTGCTGGAGTAGAAAGGGATGCTGTGGGTCAGGACTAAGGTGCATTGAAAGAGTTGCGTTTGCCTCTCGGTGCTGAAGTAGAAAGGGATGCTGCAAGTCAGGACTGAGGTGCATCGACAGAGCTGTGTGTGGGTCTCGGTGCTGGAGTAGAAAGGGATGCCGCGGGTCAGGACTAAGGTGCATTGACAGAGCTGCGTGTGGGTCTCAGTGCTGGAATAGAAAGGGATGCTGCGGGTCAGGACTAAGGTGCACTGACAGAGATGTGTGTGGGTCTCGGTGCTGGGTCTGAAAGGGATGATGCTGGTCAGGAATGAGGTGCATTGGCAGAGCTGCGTGTGGGTATCGGTGCTGGAGTTGAAAGGGATGATGCTGGTCAGGAATGAGGTGCATTGGCAGAGCTGTGTGTGGGTCTCAGTGTTGCAGTGGAAAGGGATGCTGCAGGTCAGGACTGAGGTGCATTGACAGAGCTGCGTGTGGGTCTCGGTGCTGGAGTTGAAAGGGATAATGCTGGTCAGGAATGAGGTGCATTGGCAGAGTTGCATGTGGGTCTCAGTGTTGCAGTAGAAAGGGATGCTGCGGGTCAGGACTGAGGTGCATTGAAAGAGCTGCGTTTGCGTCTCGGTGCTGAAGTAGAAAGTGATGCTGCAAGTTAGGACTGAGGTGTATCGACAGAGCTGTGTGTGGGTCTCAGTGCTGGAGTAGAAAGGGATGCTGCGGGTCAGGACTGAGGTGCATTGGCAGAGCTGCGTGTGGGTCTCAGTGCTGGAATAGAAAGGGATGCTGGGGTCAGGACTGAGGTGCATTGAAAGAGATGCGTTTGCGTCTCAGTGCTGAAGTAGAAAGGGATGCTGGGGTCAGGACTGAGGTGATTTGAAACAGCTACGTTTGCGTCTCGGTGCTGAAGTAGAAACAGATGCTGGAGTCAGGACTGAGGTGCATTGACAGAGCTGCGTGTGGGTCTTGGTGCTGGAGTAGAAAGGGATGCTGGGGGTCAGGACTGAGGTGCATTGACAGAGCTGCGTGTGGGTCTCAGTGCTGGAATAGAAAGGGATGCTGCGGGTCAGGACTAAGGTGCATTGACAGAGATGTGTGTGGGTCTCGGTGCTGGAGTTGAAAGGGATGATGCTGGTCAGGAATGAGGTGCATTGGCAGAGCTGCGTGTGGGTCTCAGTGTTGCAGTAGAAAGGGATGCTGCGGGTCAGGACTGAGGTGCATTGACAGAGCTGCGTGTGGGTCTCAGTGCTGGAATAGAAAGGGATGCTGGGGTTAGGACTGAGGTGCATTGAAAGAGCTGTGTTTGCGTCTCGGTGCTAAAGTAGAAAGGGATGCTGGGGTCAGGACTGAGGTGCATTGACAGAGCTGCGTGTGGGTCTCGGTGCTGAAGTAGAAAGGGATGCTGCAAATCAGGACTGAGGTGCATCGACAGAGCTGTGTGTGGGTCTCGGTGCTGGAGTAGAAAGGGATGCTGCGGGTCAGGACTGAGGTGCATTGACAGAGCTGCGTGTGGGTCTCAGTGCTGGAATAGAAAGGGATGCTGCAGGTCAGGACTAAGGTGGATTGACAGAGATGTGTGTGGGTCTCGGTGCTGGGTCTGAAAGGGATGATGCTGGTCAGGAATGAGGTGCATTGGCAGAGCTGCGTGTGGGTCTCGGTGCTGGAGTAGAAAGGGATGCTGCAGGTCAGGAATGAGGTGCATTGGCAGAGCTGCATGTGGGTCTCGGTGCTGGAGTAGAAAGGGATGCTGTGGGTCAGGACTGAGGTGCATTGAAAGAGCTGTGTTTGCGTCTCGGTGCTGAAGTAGAAAGGGATGCTGCAAATCAGGACGGAGGTGCATTGCCAGAGCTGTGTGTGGGTCTCGGTGCTGGAGTAGAAAGGGATGCTGCTGGTCAGGACTGAGGTGCATTGACAGAGCTGCGTGTGGGTCTCAGTGCTGGAATAGAAAGGGATGCTGCAAATCAGGACGGAGGTGCATCGACAGAGCTGTGTGTGGGTCTCGGTGCTGGAGTAGAAAGGGATGCTGCAGGTCAGGACTAAGGTGCATTGACAGAGATGTGTGTGGGTCTCG
Organism: Calotriton arnoldi; assembly: GCA_963921515.1. NCBI lineage: Eukaryota > Metazoa > Chordata > Amphibia > Caudata > Salamandridae > Calotriton > Calotriton arnoldi. Next base: position 410,424 of record CAWUFW010010489.1, read on the forward strand.
GTACTGGGTCTGAAAGGGATGATGCTGGTCAGGAATGAGGTGCATTGGCAGAGCTGCGTGTGGGTCTCGGTGCTGGAGTTGAAAGGGATGATGCTGGTCAGGAATGAGGTGCATTGGCAGAGCTGTGTGTGGGTCTCAGTGTTGCAGTAGAAAGGGATGCTGCAGGTCAGGACTGAGGTGCATTGACAGAGCAGCGTGTGGGACTCGGTGCTGGAGTTGAAAGGGATGATGCTGGTCAGGAATGAGGTGCATTGGCAGAGTTGCATGTGGGACTCAGTGTTGCAGTAGAAAGGGATGCTGCGGGTCAGGACTGAGGTGCATTGAAAGAGCTGCGCTTGCGTCTCGGTGCTGAAGTAGAAAGTGATGCTGCAAGTTAGGACTGAGGTGCATCGACAGAGCTGTGTGTGGGTCTCGGTGCTGGAGTAGAAAGGGATGCTGCGGGTCAGGACTGAGGTGCATTGGCAGAGCTGCGTGTGGGTCTATGTGCTGGAATAGAAAGGGATGCTGGGGTCAGGACTGAGGTGCATTGAAAGAGATGCGCTGGCGTCTCGGTGCTGAAGTAGAAAGGGATGCTGGGGTCAGGACTGAGGTGATTTGAAACAGCTACGTTTGCGTCTCGGTGCTGAAGTAGAAACATATGCTGGGGTCAGGACTGAGGTGCATTGACAGAGCTGCGTGTGGGTCTTGGTGCTGGAGTAGAAAGGGATGCTGGGGGTCAGGACTGAGGTGCATTGACAGAGCTGCGTGTGGGTCTCAGTGCTGGAATAGAAAGGGATGCTGGGGTCAGGACTGAGGTGCATTGAAAAGCTGCGTTTGCATCTCAGTGCTGAAGTAGAAAGGGATGCTGGGGTCAGGACTGAGGTGCATTGACAGAGCTGCGTGTGGGTCTCAGTGCTGGAATAGAAAGGGATGCTGGGGTCAGGACTGAGGTGCATTGAAAAAGCTGCGTTTGCATCTCAGTGCTGAAGTAGAAAGGGATGCTGGGGTCAGGACTGAGGTGCATTGACAGAGCTGTGTGTGGGTCTCCGTGCTGGAGTAGAAACGGATGGTGCGGCTCACAACTGAGGTGCATTGACAGAGCTCCGTGTGGGTCTCGGTGCTGGAGTAGAAAGGGATGCTGCAGTGCAGGAATGAGGTGCATTGGCAGAGCTGCGTGTGGGTCTTGGTGCTGGAGTAGAAAGGGATGCTGTGGGTCAGGACTAAGGTGCATTGAAAGAGTTGCGTTTGCCTCTCGGTGCTGAAGTAGAAAGGGATGCTGCAAGTCAGGACTGAGGTGCATCGACAGAGCTGTGTGTGGGTCTCGGTGCTGGAGTAGAAAGGGATGCCGCGGGTCAGGACTGAGGTGCATTGACAGAGCTGCGTGTGGGTCTCAGTGCTGGAATAGAAAGGGATGCTGCGGGTCAGGACTAAGGTGCATTGACAGAGATGTGTGTGGGTCTCGGTGCTGGGTCTGAAAGGGATGATGCTGGTCAGGAATGAGGTGCATTGGCAGAGCTGCGTGTGGGTATCGGTGCTGGAGTTGAAAGGGATGATGCTGGTCAGGAATGAGGTGCATTGGCAGAGTTGCATGTGGGTCTCAGTGTTGCAGTAGAAAGGGATGCTGCGGGTCAGGACTGAGGTGCATTGAAAGAGCTGCGTTTGCGTCTCGGTGCTGAAGTAGAAAGTGATGCTGCAAGTTAGGACTGAGGTGTATCGACAGAGCTGTGTGTGGGTCTCGGTGCTGGAGTAGAAAGGGATGCTGCGGGTCAGGACTGAGGTGCATTGGCAGAGCTGCGTGTGGGTCTCAGTGCTGGAATAGAAAGGGATGCTGGGGTCAGGACTGAGGTGCATTGAAAGAGATGCGTTTGCGTCTCGGTGCTGAAGTAGAAAGGGATGCTGGGGTCAGGACTGAGGTGATTTGAAACAGCTACGTTTGCGTCTCGGTGCTGAAGTAGAAACAGATGCTGGGGTCAGGACTGAGGTGCATTGACAGAGCTGCGTGTGGGTCTTGGTGCTGGAGTAGAAAGGGATGCTGGGGGTCAGGACTGAGGTGCATTGACAGAGCTGCATGTGGGTCTCAGTGCTGGAATAGAAAGGGATGCTGCGGGTCAGGACTAAGGTGCATTGACAGAGCTGCGTGTGGGTCTCAGTGTTGGAATAGAAAGGGATGCTGGGGTTAGGACTGAGGTGCATTGAAAGAGCTGTGTTTGCGTCTCGGTGCTAAAGTAGAAAGGGATGCTGGGGTCAGGACTGAGGTGCATTGACAGAGCTGCGTGTGGGTCTCGGTGCTGAAGTAGAAAGGGATGCTGCAAGTCAGGACTGAGGTGCATCGACAGAGCTGTGTGTGGGTCTCGGTGCTGGAGTAGAAAGGGATGCTGCGGGTCAGGACTGAGGTGCATTGGCAGAGCTGCGTGTGGGTCTCAGTGCTGGAATAGAAAGGGATGCTGGGGTCAGGACTGAGGTGCATTGAAAGAGATGCGTTTGCGTCTCGGTGCTGAAGTAGAAAGGGATGCTGGGGTCAGGACTGAGGTGATTTGAAACAGCTACGTTTGCGTCTCGGTGCTGAAGTAGAAACAGATGCTGGGGTCAGGACTGAGGTGCATTGACAGAGCTGCGTGTGGGTCTTGGTGCTGGAGTAGAAAGGGATGCTGGGGGTCAGGACTGAGGTGCATTGACAGAGTTGCGTGTGGGTCTCAGTGCTGGAATAGAAAGGGATGCTGCGGGTCAGGACTAAGGTGCATTGACAGAGATGTGTGTGGGTCTCGGTGCTGGAGTTGAAAGGGATGATGCTGGTCAGGAATGAGGTGCATTGGCAGAGCTGCGTGTGGGTCTCAGTGTTGCAGTAGAAACGGATGGTGCAACTCACGACTGAGGTGCATTGACAGAGCTGTGTGTGGGTCTCGGTGCTGGAGTTGAAAGGGATGATGCTGGTCAGGAATGAGGTGCATTGGCAGAGCTGCGTGTGGGTCTCAGTGTTGCAGTAGAAAGGGATGCTGCGGGTCAGGACTGAGGTGCACTGACAGAGCTGCGTGTGGGTCTCGGTGCTGGAGTTGAAAGGGATGATGCTGGTCAGGAATGAGGTGCATTGGCAGAGCTGTGTGTGGGTCTCAGTGTTGCAGTAGAAAGGGATGCTGCGGGTCAGGACTGAGGTGCATTTAAAGCTGCGTTTGCGTCTCGGTGCTGAAGTAGAAAGGGATGCTGCAAGTCAGGACTGAGGTGCATTGACAGAGCTGCGTGTGGGTCTCAGTGCTGGAGTAGAAATGGGTTGCTGCGGGTCAGGACTGAGGTGCATCGACAGAGCTGTGTGTGGGTCTCGTGCTGGAGTAGAAAGGGATGCTGCGGGTCAGGACTGAGGTGCATTGACAGAGCTGCGTATGGGTCTCAGTGCTGGAATAGAAAGGGATTCTGGGGTTAGGACTGAGGTGCATTGAAAGAGCTGTGTTTGCGTCTCGGTGCTAAAGTAGAAAGGGATGCTGGGGTCAGGACTGAGGTGCATTGACAGAGCTGCGTGTGGGTCTCGGTGCTGAAGTAGAAAGGGATGCTGCAAGTCAGGAGTGAGGTGCATCGACAGAGCTGTGTGTGGGTCTCGGTGCTGGAGTAGAAAGGGATGCTGCGGGTTGGGACTGAGGTGCATTGACAGAGCTGCATGTGGGTCTCAGTGCTGGAATAGAAAGGGATGCTGGGGTCAGGACTGAGGTGCATTGAAAAAGCTGCGTTTGCATCTCAGTGCTGAAGTAGAAAGGGATGCTGGGGTCAGGACTGAGGTGCATTGACAGAGCTGCGTGTGGGTCTCAGTGCTGGAATAGAAAGGGATGCTGGGGTCAGGACTGAGGTGCATTGACAGAGCTGTGTGTGGGTCTCCGTGCTGGAGTAGAAAGGGATGGTGCGGCTCACAACTCAGGTGCATTGACAGAGCTCCGTGTGGGTCTCGGTGCTGGAGTAGAAAGGGATGCTGCAGTGCAGGAATGAGGTGCATTGGCAGAGCTGCGTGTGGGTCTCAGTGCTGGAATAGAAAGGGATGCTGGGGTCAGGACTGAGGTGCATTGAAAGAGATGCGCTGGCGTCTCGGTGCTGAAGTAGAAAGGGATGCTGGGGTCAGGACTGAGGTGATTTGAAACAGCTACGTTATGCGTCTCGGTGCTGAAGTAGAAACATATGCTGGGGTCAGGACTGAGGTGCATTGACAGAGCTGCGTGTGGGTCTTGCTGCTGGAGTAGAAAGGGATGCTGGGGGTCAGGACTGAGGTGCATTGACAGCTGCGTGTGGGTCTCAGTGCTGGAATAGAAAGGGATGCTGGGGTCAGGACTGAGGTGCATTGAAAGAGATGCGCTGGCGTCTCGGTGCTGAAGTAGAAAGGGATGCTGGGGTCAGGACTGAGGTGATTTGAAACAGCTACGTTTGCGTCTCGGTGCTGAAGTAGAAACATATGCTGGGGTCAGGACTGAGGTGCAATGACAGAGCTGCGTGTGGGTCTCAGTGCTGGAATAGAAAGGGATGCTGGGGTCAGGACTGAGGTGCATTGAAAAAGCTGCGTTTGCATCTCAGTGCTGAAGTAGAAAGGGATGCTGGGGTCAGGACTGAGGTGCATTGACAGAGCTGCGTGTGGGTCTCAGTGCTGGAATAGAAAGGGATGCTGGGGTCAGGACTAAGGTGCATTGAAAAAGCTGCGTTTGCATCTCAGTGCTGAAGTAGAAAGGGATGCTGGGGTCAGGACTGAGGTGCATTGACAGAGCTGTGTGTGGGTCTCCGTGCTGGAGTAGAAACGGATGGTGCGACTCACAACTGAGGTGCATTGACAGAGCTCCGTGTGGGTCTCGGTGCTGGAGTAGAAAGGAATGCTGCAGTGCAGGAATGAGGTGCATTGGCAGAGCTGCGTGTGGGTCTTGGTGCTGGAGTAGAAAGGGATGCTGTGGGTCAGGACTAAGGTGCATTGAAAGAGTTGCGTTTGCCTCTCGGTGCTGAAGTAGAAAGGGATGCTGCAAGTCAGGACTGAGGTGCATCGACAGAGCTGTGTGTGGGTCTCGGTGCTGGAGTAGAAAGGGATGCCGCGGGTCAGGACTGAGGTGCATTGACAGAGCTGCGTGTGGGTCTCAGTGCTGGAATAGAAAGGGATGCTGCGGGTCAGGACTAAGGTGCATTGACAGAGATGTGTGTGGGTCTCGGTGCTGGGTCTGAAAGGGATGATGCTGGTCAGGAATGAGGTGCATTGGCAGAGCTGCGTGTGGGTATCGGTGCTGGAGTTGAAAGGGATGATGCTGGTCAGGAATGAGGTGCATTGGCAGAGCTGTGTGTGGGTCTCAGTGTTGCAGTAGAAAGGGATGCTGCAGGTCAGGACTGAGGTGCATTGACAGAGCTACGTGTGGGTCTCGGTGCTGGAGTTGAAAGGGATGATGCTGGTCAGGAATGAGGTGCATTGGCAGAGTTGCATGTGGGTCTCAGTGTTGCAGTAGAAAGGGATGCTGCGGGTCAGGACTGAGGTGCATTGAAAGAGCTGCGTTTGCGTCTCGGTGCTGAAGTAGAAAGTGATGCTGCAAGTTAGGACTGAGGTGCATCGACAGAGCTGTGTGTGGGTCTCAGTGCAGGAGTAGAAAGGGATGCTGCGGGTCAGGACTGAGGTGCATTGGCAGAGCTGCGTGTGGGTCTCAGTGCTGGAATAGAAAGGGATGCTGGGGTCAGGACTGAGGTGCATTGAAAGAGATGCGTTTGCGTCTCGGTGCTGAAGTAGAAAGGGATGCTGGGGTCAGGACTGAGGTGCATTGACAGAGCTGCGTGTGGGTCTTGGTGCTGGAGTAGAAAGGGATGCTGGGGGTCAGGACTGAGGTGCATTGACAGAGCTGCGTGTGGGTCTCAGTGCTGGAATAGAAAGGGATGCTGCGGGTCAGGACTAAGGTGCATTGACAGAGATGTGTGTGGGTCTCGGTGCTGGAGTTGAAAGGGATGATGCTGGTCAGGAATGAGGTGCATTGGCAGAGTTGCGTGTGGGTCTCAGTGTTGCAGTAGAAAGGGATGCTGCGGGTCAGGACTGAGGTGCATTGACAGAGCTGCGTGTGGGTCTCAGTGCTGGAATAGAAAGGGATGCTGGGGTTAGGACTGAGGTGCATTGAAAGAGCTGTGTTTGCGTCTCGGTGCTAAAGTAGAAAGGGATGCTGGGGTCAGGACTGAGGTGCATTGACAGAGCTGCGTGTGGGTCTCGGTGCTGAAGTAGAAAGGGATGCTGCAAGTCAGGACTGAGGTGCATCGACAGAGCTGTGTGTGGGTCTCGGTGCTGGAGTAGAAAGGGATGCTGCAGGTCAGGACTGAGGTGCATTGGCAGAGCTGCGTGTGGGTCTCAGTGCTGGAATAGAAAGGGATGCTGGGGTCAGGACTGAGGTGCATTGAAAGAGATGCGTTTGCGTCTCGGTGCTGAAGTAGAAAGGGATGCTGGGGTCAGGACTGAGGTGATTTGAAACAGCTACGTTTGCGTCTCGGTGCTGAAGTAGTAACAGATGCTGGGGTCAGGACTGAGGTGCATTGACAGAGCTGTGTGTGGGTCTCGGTGCTGGAGTTGAAAGGGATGATGCTGGTCAGGAATGAGGTGCATTGGCAGAGCTGCGTGTGGGTCTCAGTGTTGCAGTAGAAAGGGATGCTGCGGGTCAGGACTAAGGTGCACTGACAGAGCTGCGTGTGGGTCTCGGTGCTGGAGTTGAAAGGGATGATGCTGGTCAGGAATGAGGTGCATTGGCAGAGCTGCGTGTGGGTCTCAGTGTTGCAGTAGAAAGGGATGCTGCGGGTCAGGACTGAGGTGCATTTAAAGCTGCGTTTGCGTCTCAGTGCTGAAGTAGAAAGGGATGCTGCAAGTCAGGACTGAGGTGCATTGACAGAGCTGCGTGTGGGTCTCAGTGCTGGAGTAGAAATGGGTTGCTGCGGGTCAGGACTGAGGTGCATCGACAGAGCTGTGTGTGGGTCTCGTGCTGGAGTAGAAAGGGATGCTGCGGGTCAGGACTGAGGTGCATTGACAGAGCTGCGTGTGGGTCTCAGTGCTGGAATAGAAAGGGATTCTGGGGTTAGGACTGAGGTGCATTGAAAGAGCTGTGTTTGCGTCTCGGTGCTAAAGTAGAAAGGGATGCTGGGGTCAGGACTGAGGTGCATTGACAGAGCTGCGTGTGGGTCTCGGTGCTGAAGTAGAAAGGGATGCTGCAAGTCAGGAGTGAGGTGCATCGACAGAGCTGTGTGTGGGTCTCGGTGCTGGAGTAGAAAGGGATGCTGCGGGTTGGGACTGAGGTGCATTGACAGAGCTGCATGTGGGTCTCAGTGCTGGAATAGAAAGGGATGCTGGGGTCAGGACTGAGGTGCATTGAAAAAGCTGCGTTTGCATCTCAGTGCTGAAGTAGAAAGGGATGCTGGGGTCAGGACTGAGGTGCATTGACAGAGCTGCGTGTGGGTCTCAGTGCTGGAATAGAAAGGGATGCTGGGGTCAGGACTGAGGTGCATTGACAGAGCTGTGTGTGGGTCTCCGTGCTGGAGTAGAAAGGGATGGTGCGGCTCACAACTGAGGTGCATTGACAGAGCTCCGTGTGGGTCTCGGTGCTGGAGTAGAAAGGGATGCTGCAGTGCAGGAATGAGGTGCATTGGCAGAGGTGCGTGTGGGTCTCGGTGCTGGAGTAGAAAGGGATGCTGTGGGTCAGGACTGAGGTACATTGAAAGAGCTGCGTTTGCCTCTCGGTGCTGAAGTAGAAAGGGATGCTGCAAGTCAGGACTGAGGTGCATCGACAGAGCTGTGTGTGGGTCTCGGTGCTGGAATAGAAAGGGATGCCGCCGGTCAGGACTGAGGTGCATTGACAGAGCTGCGTGTGGGTCTCAGTGCTGGAATAGAAAGGGATGCTGGTGTCAGGACTGAGGTGCATTGAAAGAGCTGTGTGTGGGTCTCGGTGCTGGAGTAGAAACGGATTGTGCTGCTCATGACTGAGGTGCATTGACAGAGCTGCGTGTGGGTCTCGTTGCTGGAGTAGAAAGGGATGCTGTGGGTCAGGACTGAGTTGCATTGACAGAGCTGCATGTGGGTCTCAGTGCTGGGGTAGAAAGGGATGCTGCGGGTCTGGACTGAGGTGCATTAAAAGAGCTGCGTGTGGGTCTCAGTGCTGGAATAGAAAGGGATGCTGCAGGTCAGGGGTGAGGTGCTCCGGCAGAGCTGGGTGTGGGTCTCGGTGCTGGAGTTGAAAGGGATGATGCTGGTCAGGAATGAGGTGCATTGACAGAGCTGTGTGTGGGTCTCGGTGCTGGAGTAGAAACGGATGGTGCGGCTCACGACTGAGGTGCATTGACAGAGCTGCATGTGGGTCTCGGTGCTGGAGTAGAAAGTGATGCTGCAGGTCAGGAATGAGGTGCATTGGCAGAGCTGCGTGTGGGTCTCGGTGCTGGAGTAGAAAGGGATGCTGCGGGTCTGGACTGAGGTGCATTGACAGAGCTGCGTGTGGGTCTCGGTGCTGGAGTAGAAAGGGATGCTGGGGGTCAGGACTTAGGTGCATCGACAGAGCTGCGTGTGGGTCACAGTGCTGCAGTAGAAAGGGATGCTGGGGGTCTGGATGAGGTGCATTGACAGAGCTGCATGTGGGTCTCGGTGCTGGATTAGAAACGGATGGTGCGGCTCACGACTGAGGTGCATTGACAGAGCTGCGTGTGGGTCTCGGTGCTGGAGTAGAAAGGGATGCTGCAAGTCAGGACTGAGGTCCATTGACAGAGCTGTGTGTGGGTCTCGGTGCTGGAGTAGAAAAGGATGCTGCGGGTCAGGACTGAGGTGCTCCGTCAGAGCTATGTGTGGGTCTCGTGCTGGAGTAGAAAGGGATGCTGCGGGTCAGGAATGAGGTGCAATGGCAGAGCTGCGTGTGGGTCTAAGCACTGGAGTGGAAAGGGATGCTGCGGATCTGGACTGAGGAGCTCAGTCAGAAGTGCATGTCGGTCTAAGTGCTGGAGTCAAAAGGGATGCTGCGGGTCAGGACTGAGGTGCATTGACAGAGCTGCGTGTGGGTCTCAGCACTGGAGTGGAAAGGGATGCTGCGGGTCAGGACTGAGGTGCATTGACAGAGATGCGTGTGGGTCTCAGCACTGGAGTGGAAAGGGATGCTGCGGGTCAGGACTGAGGAGCTCCGGCAAAGCTGTGTGTGGGTCTCGCTGCTGGAATAGAAAGGGATGCTGCGGGTCAGGACTGAGGTGCATTGACAGAGCTGCGTGTGGGTCTCAGCACTGGAGTGGAAAGGGATGCTGCGGGTCAGGACTGAGGTGCATTGACAGAGCTGCGTGTGGGTCTCAGCACTGGAGTGGCAAGGGATGCTGCGGGTCAGGACTGAGGTGCATTGACAGAGCTGCGTGTGGGTCTCAGCACTGGAGTGGAAAGGGATGCTGCGGGTCAGGACTGAGGTGCATTGACAGAGCTGCGTGTGGGTCTCAGCACTGGAGTGGAAAGGGATGCTGCGGGTCAGGACTGAGATGCATCGGCAGAGCTACGTGTGGGTCTCAGCACTGGAGTGGAAAGGGATGCTGCGGGTCAGGACTGAGGTGCATCGACAGAGCTGCGTGTGGGTCTCAGCACTGGAGTGGAAAGGGATGCTGCGGGTCAGAACTGAGGTGCATCGATAGAGCTGCGTGTGGGTCTCAGCACTGGAGTGGCAAGGGATGCTGCGGGTCAGAACTGAGGTGCATTGACAGAGCTGCGTGTGGGTCTCAGCACTGGAGTGGCAAGGGATTCTGCGGGTCAGGACTGAGGTGCATTGAAAGAGCTGTGTTTGCGTCTCGGTGCTGAAGTAGAAAGTGATGCTGCAAGTCAGGACTGAGGTGCATCGACAGAGATGTGTGTGGGTCTCGGTGCTGGAGTAGAAAGGGATGCTGCGGGTCAGGACTGAGGTGCATTGACAGAGCTGCGTGTGGGTCTCAGTGCTGGAATAGAAAGGGATGCTGGTGTCAGGACTGAGGTGCATTGAAAGAGCTGCGTTTGCGTCTCGGTGCTGAAGTAGAAAGGGATGCTGTGGTCAAGACTGAGGTGCATTGAAAGAGCTGCGTTTGCGTCTCGGTGCTGAAGTAGAAAGGGATGCTGGGGTCAGGACTGAGGTGCATTGACAGAGCTGCGTGTGGGTCTCAGTGCTGGAATAGAAAGGGATGCTGGGGTCAGGACTGAGGTGCATTGACAGAGCTTGTGTGGGTCTCGGTGCTGGAGTAGAAAGGGATGCTGCGGGTCAGGACTGAGGTGCATTGACAGAGCTGCGTGTGGGTCTCAATGCTGGACTAGAAAGGGATGCTGGGGTCAGGACTGAGGTGCATTGAAAGAGCTGTGTTTGCGTCTCGGTGCTGAAGTAGAAAGGGATGCTGCAGGTCAGGAATGAGGTGCATTGGCAGAGCTGTGTGTGGGTCTCGGTGCTGGAGTAGAAAGGGATGCTGTGGGTCAGGACTGAGGTGCATTGAAAGAGCTGCGTTTGCGTCTCGGTGCTGAAGTAGAAAGGGATGCTGCAAATCAGGACTGAGGTGCATCGACAGAGCTGTGTGTGGGTCTCGGTGCTGGAGTAGAAAGGGATGCTGGGGGTCAGGACTTAGGTGCATCGACAGAGCTGCGTGTGGGTCACAGTGCTGCAGTAGAAAGGGATGCTGGGGGTCTGGATGAGGTGCATTGACAGAGCTGCATGTGGGTCTCGGTGCTGGATTAGAAACGGATGGTGCGGCTCACGACTGAGGTGCATTGACAGAGCTGCGTGTGGGTCTCGGTGCTGGAGTAGAAAGGGATGCTGCAAGTCAGGACTGAGGTCCATTGACAGAGCTGTGTGTGGGTCTCGGTGCTGGAGTAGAAAAGGATGCTGCGGGTCAGGACTGAGGTGCTCCGTCAGAGCTATGTGTGGGTCTCGTGCTGGAGTAGAAAGGGATGCTGCGGGTCAGGAATGAGGTGCATTGGCAGAGCTGCGTGTGGGTCTAAGCACTGGAGTGGAAAGGGATGCTGCGGATCTGGACTGAGGAGCTCAGTCAGAAGTGCATGTCGGTCTAAGTGCTGGAGTCAAAAGGGATGCTGCGGGTCAGGACTGAGGTGCATTGACAGAGCTGCGTGTGGGTCTCAGCACTGGAGTGGAAAGGGATGCTGCGGGTCAGGACTGAGGTGCATTGACAGAGATGCGTGTGGGTCTCAGCACTGGAGTGGAAAGGGATGCTGCGGGTCAGGACTGAGGAGCTCCGGCAAAGCTGTGTGTGGGTCTCGCTGCTGGAATAGAAAGGGATGCTGCGGGTCAGGACTGAGGTGCATTGACAGAGCTGCGTGTGGGTCTCAGCACTGGAGTGGAAAGGGATACTGCGGGTCAGGACTGAGGTGCATTGACAGAGCTGCGTGTGGGTCTCAGCACTGGAGTGGCAAGGGATGCTGCGGGTCAGGACTGAGGTGCATTGACAGAGCTGCGTGTGGGTCTCAGCACTGGAGTGGAAAGGGATGCTGCGGGTCAGGACTGAGGTGCATTGACAGAGCTGCGTGTGGGTCTCAGCACTGGAGTGGAAAGGGATGCTGCGGGTCAGGACTGAGATGCATCGGCAGAGCTACGTGTGGGTCTCAGCACTGGAGTGGAAAGGGATGCTGCGGGTCAGGACTGAGGTGCATCGACAGAGCTGCGTGTGGGTCTCAGCACTGGAGTGGAAAGGGATGCTGCGGGTCAGAACTGAGGTGCATCGACAGAGCTGCGTGTGGGTCTCAGCACTGGAGTGGCAAGGGATGCTGCGGGTCAGAACTGAGGTGCATTGACAGAGCTGCGTGTGGGTCTCAGCACTGGAGTGGCAAGGGATGCTGCGGGTCAGGACTGAGGTGCATTGAAAGAGCTGTGTTTGCGTCTCGGTGCTGAAGTAGAAAGTGATGCTGCAAGTCAGGACTGAGGTGCATCGACAGAGATGTGTGTGGGTCTCGGTGCTGGAGTAGAAAGGGATGCTGCGGGTCAGGACTGAGGTGCATTGACAGAGCTGCGTGTGGGTCTCAGTGCTGGAATAGAAAGGGATGCTGGTGTCAGGACTGAGGTGCATTGAAAGAGCTGCGTTTGCGTCTCGGTGCTGAAGTAGAAAGGGATGCTGTGGTCAGGACTGAGGTGCATTGAAAGAGCTGCGTTTGCGTCTCGGTGCTGAAGTAGAAAGGGATGCTGGGGTCAGGACTGAGGTGCATTGACAGAGCTGCGTGTGGGTCTCAGTGCTGGAATAGAAAGGGATGCTGGGGTCAGGACTGAGGTGCATTGACAGAGCTTGTGTGGGTCTCGGTGCTGGAGTAGAAAGGGATGCTGCGGGTCAGGACTGAGGTGCATTGACAGAGCTGCGTGTGGGTCTCAATGCTGGACTAGAAAGGGATGCTGGGGTCAGGACTGAGGTGCATTGAAAGAGCTGTGTTTGCGTCTCGGTGCTGAAGTAGAAAGGGATGCTGCAGGTCAGGAATGAGGTGCATTGGCAGAGCTGTGTGTGGGTCTCGGTGCTGGAGTAGAAAGGGATGCTGTGGGTCAGGACTGAGGTGCATTGAAAGAGCTGCGTTTGCGTCTCGGTGCTGAAGTAGAAAGGGATGCTGCAAATCAGGACTGAGGTGCATCGACAGAGCTGTGTGTGGGTCTCGGTGCTGGAGTAGAAAGGGATGCTGCGGGTCAGGACTGAGGTGCATTGACAGAGCTGCGTGTGGGTCTCAGTGCTGGAATAGAAAGGGATGCTGCAGGTCAGGACTAAGGTGGATTGACAGAGATGTGTGTGGGTCTCAGTGCTGGGTCTGAAAGGGATGATGCTGGTCAGGAATGAGGTGCATTGGCAGAGCTGCGTGTGGGTCTCGGTGCTGGAGTAGAAAGGGATGCTGCAGGTCAGGAATGAGGTGCATTGGCAGAGCTGCGTGTGGGTCTCGGTGCTGGAGTAGAAAGGGATGCTGTGGGTCAGGACTGAGGTGCATTGAAAGAGCTGTGTTTGCGTCTCGGTGCTGAAGTAGAAAGGGATGCTGCAAATCAGGACGGAGGTGCATCGACAGAGCTGTGTGTGGGTCTCGGTGCTGGAGTAGAAAGGGATGCTGCGGGTCAGGACTGAGGTGCATTGACAGAGCTGTGTGTGGGTCTCAGTGCTGGAATAGAAAGGGATGCTGCAAATCAGGATGGAGGTGCATCGACAGAGCTGTGTGTGGGTCTCGGTGCTGGAGTAGAAAGGGATGCTGCAGGTCAGGACTAAGGTGCATTGACAGAGATGTGTGTGGGTCTCGGTACTGGGTCTGAAAGGGATGATGCTGGTCAGGAATGAGGTGCATTGGCAGAGCTGCGTGTGGGTCTCGGTGCTGGAGTTGAAAGGGATGATGCTGGTCAGGAATGAGGTGCATTGGCAGAGCTGTGTGTGGGTCTCAGTGTTGCAGTAGAAAGGGATGCTGCAGGTCAGGACTGAGGTGCATTGACAGAGCAGCGTGTGGGACTCGGTGCTGGAGTAGAAAGGGATGCTGCAGTGCAGGAATGAGGTGCATTGGCAGAGGTGCGTGTGGGTCTCGGTGCTGGAGTAGAAAGGGAAGCTGTGGGTCAGGACTGAGGTACATTGAAAGAGCTGCGTTTGCCTCTCGGTGCTGAAGTAGAAAGGGATGCTGCAAGTCAGGACTGAGGTGCATCGACAGAGCTGTGTGTGGGTCTCGGTGCTGGAATAGAAAGGGATGCCGCCGGTCAGGACTGAGGTGCATTGACAGAGCTGCGTGTGGGTCTCAGTGCTGGAATAGAAAGGGATGCTGGTGTCAGGACTGAGGTGCATTGAAAGAGCTGTGTGTGGGTCTCGGTGCTGGAGTAGAAACGGATTGTGCTGCTCATGACTGAGGTGCATTGACAGAGCTGCGTGTGGGTCTCGTTGCTGGAGTAGAAAGGGATGCTGTGGGTCAGGACTGAGTTGCATTGACAGAGCTGCATGTGGGTCTCAGTGCTGGGGTAGAAAGGGATGCTGCGGGTCTGGACTGAGGTGCATTAAAAGAGCTGCGTGTGGGTCTCAGTGCTGGAATAGAAAGGGATGCTGCAGGTCAGGGGTGAGGTGCTCCGGCAGAGCTGGGTGTGGGTCTCGGTGCTGGAGTTGAAAGGGATGATGCTGGTCAGGAATGAGGTGCATTGACAGAGCTGTGTGTGGGTCTCGGTGCTGGAGTAGAAACGGATGGTGCGGCTCACGACTGAGGTGCATTGACAGAGCTGCATGTGGGTCTCGGTGCTGGAGTAGAAAGGGATGCTGCAGGTCAGGAATGAGGTGCATTGGCAGAGCTGCGTGTGGGTCTCGGTGCTGGAGTAGAAAGGGATGCTGCGGGTCTGGACTGAGGTGCATTGACAGAGCTGCGTGTGGGTCTCGGTGCTGGAGTAGAAAGGGATGCTGGGGGTCAGGACTTAGGTGCATCGACAGAGCTGCGTGTGGGTCACAGTGCTGCAGTAGAAAGGGATGCTGGGGGTCTGGATGAGGTGCATTGACAGAGCTGCATGTGGGTCTCGGTGCTGGATTAGAAACGGATGGTGCGGCTCACGACTGAGGTGCATTGACAGAGCTGCGTGTGGGTCTCGGTGCTGGAGTAGAAAGGGATGCTGCAAGTCAGGACTGAGGTCCATTGACAGAGCTGTGTGTGGGTCTCGGTGCTGGAGTAGAAAAGGATGCTGCGGGTCAGGACTGAGGTGCTCCGTCAGAGCTATGTGTGGGTCTCGTGCTGGAGTAGAAAGGGATGCTGCGGGTCAGGAATGAGGTGCAATGGCAGAGCTGCGTGTGGGTCTAAGCACTGGAGTGGAAAGGGATGCTGCGGATCTGGACTGAGGAGCTCAGTCAGAAGTGCATGTCGGTCTAAGTGCTGGAGTCAAAAGGGATGCTGCGGGTCAGGACTGAGGTGCATTGACAGAGCTGCGTGTGGGTCTCAGCACTGGAGTGGAAAGGGATGCTGCGGGTCAGGACTGAGGTGCATTGACAGAGATGCGTGTGGGTCTCAGCACTGGAGTGGAAAGGGATGCTGCGGGTCAGGACTGAGGAGCTCCGGCAAAGCTGTGTGTGGGTCTCGCTGCTGGAATAGAAAGGGATGCTGCGGGTCAGGACTGAGGTGCATTGACAGAGCTGCGTGTGGGTCTCAGCACTGGAGTGGAAAGGGATGCTGCGGGTCAGGACTGAGGTGCATTGACAGAGCTGCGTGTGGGTCTCAGCACTGGAGTGGCAAGGGATGCTGCGGGTCAGGACTGAGGTGCATTGACAGAGCTGCGTGTGGGTCTCAGCACTGGAGTGGAAAGGGATGCTGCGGGTCAGGACTGAGGTGCATTGACAGAGCTGCGTGTGGGTCTCAGCACTGGAGTGGAAAGGGATGCTGCGGGTCAGGACTGAGATGCATCGGCAGAGCTACGTGTGGGTCTCAGCATTGGAGTGGAAAGGGATGCTGCGGGTCAGGACTGAGGTGCATCGACAGAGCTGCGTGTGGGTCTCAGCACTGGAGTGGAAAGGGATGCTGCGGGTCAGAACTGAGGTGCATCGACAGAGCTGCGTGTGGGTCTCAGCACTGGAGTGGCAAGGGATGCTGCGGGTCAGAACTGAGGTGCATTGACAGAGCTGCGTGTGGGTCTCAGCACTGGAGTGGCAAGGGATGCTGCGGGTCAGGACTGAGGTGCATTGAAAGAGCTGTGTTTGCGTCTCGGTGCTGAAGTAGAAAGTGATGCTGCAAGTCAGGACTGAGGTGCATCGACAGAGATGTGTGTGGGTCTCGGTGCTGGAGTAGAAAGGGATGCTGCGGGTCAGGACTGAGGTGCATTGACAGAGCTGCGTGTGGGTCTCAGTGCTGGAATAGAAAGGGATGCTGGTGTCAGGACTGAGGTGCATTGAAAGAGCTGCGTTTGCGTCTCGGTGCTGAAGTAGAAAGGGATGCTGTGGTCAAGACTGAGGTGCATTGAAAGAGCTGCGTTTGCGTCTCGGTGCTGAAGTAGAAAGGGATGCTGGGGTCAGGACTGAGGTGCATTGACAGAGCTGCGTGTGGGTCTCAGTGCTGGAATAGAAAGGGATGCTGGGGTCAGGACTGAGGTGCATTGACAGAGCTTGTGTGGGTCTCGGTGCTGGAGTAGAAAGGGATGCTGCGGGTCAGGACTGAGGTGCATTGACAGAGCTGCGTGTGGGTCTCAATGCTGGACTAGAAAGGGATGCTGGGGTCAGGACTGAGGTGCATTGAAAGAGCTGTGTTTGCGTCTCGGTGCTGAAGTAGAAAGGGATGCTGCAGGTCAGGAATGAGGTGCATTGGCAGAGCTGTGTGTGGGTCTCGGTGCTGGAGTAGAAAGGGATGCTGTGGGTCAGGACTGAGGTGCATTGAAAGAGCTGCGTTTGCGTCTCGGTGCTGAAGTAGAAAGGGATGCTGCAAATCAGGACTGAGGTGCATCGACAGAGCTGTGTGTGGGTCTCGGTGCTGGAGTAGAAAGGGATGCTGGGGGTCAGGACTTAGGTGCATCGACAGAGCTGCGTGTGGGTCACAGTGCTGCAGTAGAAAGGGATGCTGGGGGTCTGGATGAGGTGCATTGACAGAGCTGCATGTGGGTCTCGGTGCTGGATTAGAAACGGATGGTGCGGCTCACGACTGAGGTGCATTGACAGAGCTGCGTGTGGGTCTCGGTGCTGGAGTAGAAAGGGATGCTGCAAGTCAGGACTGAGGTCCATTGACAGAGCTGTGTGTGGGTCTCGGTGCTGGAGTAGAAAAGGATGCTGCGGGTCAGGACTGAGGTGCTCCGTCAGAGCTATGTGTGGGTCTCGTGCTGGAGTAGAAAGGGATGCTGCGGGTCAGGAATGAGGTGCATTGGCAGAGCTGCGTGTGGGTCTAAGCACTGGAGTGGAAAGGGATGCTGCGGATCTGGACTGAGGAGCTCAGTCAGAAGTGCATGTCGGTCTAAGTGCTGGAGTCAAAAGGGATGCTGCGGGTCAGGACTGAGGTGCATTGACAGAGCTGCGTGTGGGTCTCAGCACTGGAGTGGAAAGGGATGCTGCGGGTCAGGACTGAGGTGCATTGACAGAGATGCGTGTGGGTCTCAGCACTGGAGTGGAAAGGGATGCTGCGGGTCAGGACTGAGGAGCTCCGGCAAAGCTGTGTGTGGGTCTCGCTGCTGGAATAGAAAGGGATGCTGCGGGTCAGGACTGAGGTGCATTGACAGAGCTGCGTGTGGGTCTCAGCACTGGAGTGGAAAGGGATACTGCGGGTCAGGACTGAGGTGCATTGACAGAGCTGCGTGTGGGTCTCAGCACTGGAGTGGCAAGGGATGCTGCGGGTCAGGACTGAGGTGCATTGACAGAGCTGCGTGTGGGTCTCAGCACTGGAGTGGAAAGGGATGCTGCGGGTCAGGACTGAGGTGCATTGACAGAGCTGCGTGTGGGTCTCAGCACTGGAGTGGAAAGGGATGCTGCGGGTCAGGACTGAGATGCATCGGCAGAGCTACGTGTGGGTCTCAGCACTGGAGTGGAAAGGGATGCTGCGGGTCAGGACTGAGGTGCATCGACAGAGCTGCGTGTGGGTCTCAGCACTGGAGTGGAAAGGGATGCTGCGGGTCAGAACTGAGGTGCATCGACAGAGCTGCGTGTGGGTCTCAGCACTGGAGTGGCAAGGGATGCTGCGGGTCAGAACTGAGGTGCATTGACAGAGCTGCGTGTGGGTCTCAGCACTGGAGTGGCAAGGGATGCTGCGGGTCAGGACTGAGGTGCATTGAAAGAGCTGTGTTTGCGTCTCGGTGCTGAAGTAGAAAGTGATGCTGCAAGTCAGGACTGAGGTGCATCGACAGAGATGTGTGTGGGTCTCGGTGCTGGAGTAGAAAGGGATGCTGCGGGTCAGGACTGAGGTGCATTGACAGAGCTGCGTGTGGGTCTCAGTGCTGGAATAGAAAGGGATGCTGGTGTCAGGACTGAGGTGCATTGAAAGAGCTGCGTTTGCGTCTCGGTGCTGAAGTAGAAAGGGATGCTGTGGTCAGGACTGAGGTGCATTGAAAGAGCTGCGTTTGCGTCTCGGTGCTGAAGTAGAAAGGGATGCTGGGGTCAGGACTGAGGTGCATTGACAGAGCTGCGTGTGGGTCTCAGTGCTGGAATAGAAAGGGATGCTGGGGTCAGGACTGAGGTGCATTGACAGAGCTTGTGTGGGTCTCGGTGCTGGAGTAGAAAGGGATGCTGCGGGTCAGGACTGAGGTGCATTGACAGAGCTGCGTGTGGGTCTCAATGCTGGACTAGAAAGGGATGCTGGGGTCAGGACTGAGGTGCATTGAAAGAGCTGTGTTTGCGTCTCGGTGCTGAAGTAGAAAGGGATGCTGCAGGTCAGGAATGAGGTGCATTGGCAGAGCTGTGTGTGGGTCTCGGTGCTGGAGTAGAAAGGGATGCTGTGGGTCAGGACTGAGGTGCATTGAAAGAGCTGCGTTTGCGTCTCGGTGCTGAAGTAGAAAGGGATGCTGCAAATCAGGACTGAGGTGCATCGACAGAGCTGTGTGTGGGTCTCGGTGCTGGAGTAGAAAGGGATGCTGCGGGTCAGGACTGAGGTGCATTGACAGAGCTGCGTGTGGGTCTCAGTGCTGGAATAGAAAGGGATGCTGCAGGTCAGGACTAAGGTGGATTGACAGAGATGTGTGTGGGTCTCGGTGCTGGGTCTGAAAGGGATGATGCTGGTCAGGAATGAGGTGCATTGGCAGAGCTGCGTGTGGGTCTCGGTGCTGGAGTAGAAAGGGATGCTGCAGGTCAGGAATGAGGTGCATTGGCAGAGCTGCGTGTGGGTCTCGGTGCTGGAGTAGAAAGGGATGCTGTGGGTCAGGACTGAGGTGCATTGAAAGAGCTGTGTTTGCGTCTCGGTGCTGAAGTAGAAAGGGATGCTGCAAATCAGGACGGAGGTGCATCGACAGAGCTGTGTGTGGGTCTCGGTGCTGGAGTAGAAAGGGATGCTGCGGGTCAGGACTGAGGTGCATTGACAGAGCTGTGTGTGGGTCTCAGTGCTGGAATAGAAAGGGATGCTGCAAATCAGGACGGAGGTGCATCGACAGAGCTGTGTGTGGGTCTCGGTGCTGGAGTAGAAAGGGATGCTGCAGGTCAGGACTAAGGTGCATTGACAGAGATGTGTGTGGGTCTCGGTACTGGGTCTGAAAGGGATGATGCTGGTCAGGAATGAGGTGCATTGGCAGAGCTGCGTGTGGGTCTCGGTGCTGGAATTGAAAGGGATGATGCTGGTCAGGAATGAGGTGCATTGGCAGAGCTGTGTGTGGGTCTCAGTGTTGCAGTAGAAAGGGATGCTGCAGGTCAGGACTGAGGTGCATTGACAGAGCAGCGTGTGGGACTCGGTGCTGGAGTTGAAAGGGATGATGCTGGTCAGGAATGAGGTGCATTGGCAGAGTTGCATGTGGGACTCAGTGTTGCAGTAGAAAGGGATGCTGCGGGTCAGGACTGAGGTGCATTGAAAGAGCTGCGCTTGCGTCTCGGTGCTGAAGTAGAAAGTGATGCTGCAAGTTAGGACTGAGGTGCATCGACAGAGCTGTGTGTGGGTCTCGGTGCTGGAGTAGAAAGGGATGCTGCGGGTCAGGACTGAGGTGCATTGGCAGAGCTGCGTGTGGGTCTCGGTGCTGGAGTTGAAAGGGATGATGCTGGTCAGGAATGAGGTGCATTGGCAGAGCTGTGTGTGGGTCTCAGTGTTGCAGTAGAAAGGGATGCTGCAGGTCAGGACTGAGGTGCATTGACAGAGCAGCGTGTGGGACTCGGTGCTGGAGTTGAAAGGGATGATGCTGGTCAGGAATGAGGTGCATTGGCAGAGTTGCATGTGGGTCTCGGTGCTGGAGTTGAAAGGGATGATGCTGGTCAGGAATGAGGTGCATTGGCAGAGCTGTGTGTGGGTCTCAGTGTTGCAGTAGAAAGGGATGCTGCAGGTCAGGACTGAGGTGCATTGACAGAGCAGCGTGTGGGACTCGGTGCTGGAGTTGAAAGGGATGATGCTGGTCAGGAATGAGGTGCATTGGCAGAGTTGCATGTGGGACTCAGTGTTGCAGTAGAAAGGGATGCTGCGGGTCAGGACTGAGGTGCATTGAAAGAGCTGCGCTTGCGTCTCGGTGCTGAAGTAGAAAGTGATGCTGCAAGTTAGGACTGAGGTGCATCGACAGAGCTGTGTGTGGGTCTCGGTGCTGGAATAGAAAGGGATGCTGGGGTCAGGACTGAGGTGCATTGAAAGAGATGCGCTGGCGTCTCGGTGCTGAAGTAGAAAGGGATGCTGGGGTCAGGACTGAGGTGATTTGAAACAGCTACGTTTGCGTCTCGGTGCTGAAGTAGAAACATATGCTGGGGTCAGGACTGAGGTGCATTGACAGAGCTGCGTGTGGGTCTTGGTGCTGGAGTAGAAAGGGATGCTGGGGGTCAGGACTGAGGTGCATTGACAGAGCTGCGTGTGGGTCTCAGTGCTGGAATAGAAAGGGATGCTGGGGTCAGGACTGAGGTGCATTGAAAAAGCTGCGTTTGCATCTCAGTGCTGAAGTAGAAAGGGATGCTGGGGTCAGGACTGAGGTGCATTGACAGAGCTGCGTGTGGGTCTCAGTGCTGGAATAGAAAGGGATGCTGGGGTCAGGACTGAGGTGCATTGAAAAAGCTGTGTTTGCATCTCAGTGCTGAAGTAGAAAGGGATGCTGGGGTCAGGACTGAGGTGCATTGACAGAGCTGTGTGTGGGTCTCCGTGCTGGAGTAGAAACGGATGGTGCGGCTCACAACTGAGGTGCATTGACAGAGCTCCGTGTGGGTCTCGGTGCTGGAGTAGAAAGGGATGCTGCAGTGCAGGAATGAGGTGCATTGGCAGAGCTGCGTGTGGGTCTTGGTGCTGGAGTAGAAAGGGATGCTGTGGGTCAGGACTAAGGTGCATTGAAAGAGTTGCGTTTGCCTCTCGGTGCTGAAGTAGAAAGGGATGCTGCAAGTCAGGACTGAGGTGCATCGACAGAGCTGTGTGTGGGTCTCGGTGCTGGAGTAGAAAGGGATGCCGCGGGTCAGGACTGAGGTGCATTGACAGAGCTGCGTGTGGGTCTCAGTGCTGGAATAGAAAGGGATGCTGCGGGTCAGGACTAAGGTGCATTGACAGAGATGTGTGTGGGTCTCGGTGCTGGGTCTGAAAGGGATGATGCTGGTCAGGAATGAGGTGCATTGGCAGAGCTGCGTGTGGGTATCGGTGCTGGAGTTGAAAGGGATGATGCTGGTCAGGAATGAGGTGCATTGGCAGAGCTGTGTGTGGGTCTCAGTGTTGCAGTGGAAAGGGATGCTGCAGGTCAGGACTGAGGTGCATTGACAGAGCTGTGTGTGGGTCTCGGTGCTGGAGTAGAAAGGGATGCTGCGGGTCAGGACTGAGGTGCATTGGCAGAGCTGCGTGTGGGTCTCAGTGCTGGAATAGAAAGGGATGCTGGGGTCAGGACTGAGGTGCATTGAAAGAGATGCGTTTGCGTCTCGGTGCTGAAGTAGAAAGGGATGCTGGGGTCAGGACTGAGGTGATTTGAAACAGCTACGTTTGCGTCTCGGTGCTGAAGTAGAAACAGATGCTGGGGTCAGGACTGAGGTGCATTGACAGAGCTGCGTGTGGGTCTTGGTGCTGGAGTAGAAAGGGATGCTGGGGGTCAGGACTGAGGTGCATTGACAGAGCTGCGTGTGGGTCTCAGTGCTGGAATAGAAAGGGATGCTGCGGGTCAGGACTAAGGTGCATTGACAGAGATGTGTGTGGGTCTCGGTGCTGGAGTTGAAAGGGATGATGCTGGTCAGGAATGAGGTGCATTGGCAGAGCTGCGTGTGGGTCTCAGTGTTGCAGTAGAAAGGGATGCTGCGGGTCAGGACTGAGGTGCATTGACAGAGCTGCGTGTGGGTCTCAGTGCTGGAATAGAAAGGGATGCTGGGGTTAGGACTGAGGTGCATTGAAAGAGCTGTGTTTGCGTCTCGGTGCTAAAGTAGAAAGGGATGCTGGGGTCAGGACTGAGGTGCATTGACAGAGCTGCGTGTGGGTCTCGGTGCTGAAGTAGAAAGGGATGCTGCAAGTCAGGACTGAGGTGCATCGACAGAGCTGTGTGTGGGTCTCGGTGCTGGAGTAGAAAGGGATGCTGCGGGTCAGGACTGAGGTGCATTGGCAGAGCTGCGTGTGGGTCTCAGTGCTGGAATAGAAAGGGATGCTGGGGTCAGGACTGAGGTGCATTGAAAGAGATGCGTTTGCGTCTCGGGTCAGGACTGAGGTGATTTGAAACAGCTACGTTTGCGTCTCGGTGCTGAAGTAGAAACAGATGCTGGGGTCAGGACTGAGGTGCATTGACAGAGCTGCGTGTGGGTCTTGGTGCTGGAGTAGAAAGGGATGCTGGGGGTCAGGACTGAGGTGCATTGACAGAGTTGCGTGTGGGTCTCAGTGCTGGAATAGAAAGGGATGCTGCGGGTCAGGACTAAGGTGCATTGACAGAGATGTGTGTGGGTCTCGGTGCTGGAGTTGAAAGGGATGATGCTGGTCAGGAATGAGGTGCATTGGCAGAGCTGCGTGTGGGTCTCAGTGTTGCAGTAGAAACGGATGGTGCAACTCACGACTGAGGTGCATTGACAGAGCTGTGTGTGGGTCTCGGTGCTGGAGTTGAAAGGGATGATGCTGGTCAGGAATGAGGTGCATTGGCAGAGCTGCGTGTGGGTCTCAGTGTTGCAGTAGAAAGGGATGCTGCGGGTCAGGACTGAGGTGCACTGACAGAGCTGCGTGTGGGTCTCGGTGCTGGAGTTCAAAGGGATGATGCTGGTCAGGAATGAGGTGCATTGGCAGAGCTGTGTGTGGGTCTCAGTGTTGCAGTAGAAAGGGATGCTGCGGGTCAGGACTGAGGTGCATTTAAAGCTGCGTTTGCGTCTCGGTGCTGAAGTAGAAAGGGATGCTGCAAGTCAGGACTGAGGTGCATTGACAGAGCTGCGTGTGGGTCTCAGTGCTGGAGTAGAAATGGGTTGCTGCGGGTCAGGACTGAGGTGCATCGACAGAGCTGTGTGTGGGTCTCGTGCTGGAGTAGAAAGGGATGCTGCGGGTCAGGACTGAGGTGCATTGACAGAGCTGCGTATGGGTCTCAGTGCTGGAATAGAAAGGGATTCTGGGGTTAGGACTGAGGTGCATTGAAAGAGCTGTGTTTGCGTCTCGGTGCTAAAGTAGAAAGGGATGCTGGGGTCAGGACTGAGGTGCATTGACAGAGCTGCGTGTGGGTCTCGGTGCTGAAGTAGAAAGGGATGCTGCAAGTCAGGAGTGAGGTGCATCGACAGAGCTGTGTGTGGGTCTCGGTGCTGGAGTAGAAAGGGATGCTGCGGGTTGGGACTGAGGTGCATTGACAGAGCTGCATGTGGGTCTCAGTGCTGGAATAGAAAGGGATGCTGGGGTCAGGACTGAGGTGCATTGAAAAAGCTGCGTTTGCATCTCAGTGCTGAAGTAGAAAGGGATGCTGGGGTCAGGACTGAGGTGCATTGACAGAGCTGCGTGTGGGTCTCAGTGCTGGAATAGAAAGGGATGCTGGGGTCAGGACTGAGGTGCATTGACAGAGCTGTGTGTGGGTCTCCGTGCTGGAGTAGAAAGGGATGGTGCGGCTCACAACTCAGGTGCATTGACAGAGCTCCGTGTGGGTCTCGGTGCTGGAGTAGAAAGGGATGCTGCAGTGCAGGAATGAGGTGCATTGGCAGAGCTGCGTGTGGGTCTCAGTGCTGGAATAGAAAGGGATGCTGGGGTCAGGACTGAGGTGCATTGAAAGAGATGCGCTGGCGTCTCGGTGCTGAAGTAGAAAGGGATGCTGGGGTCAGGACTGAGGTGATTTGAAACAGCTACGTTTGCGTCTCGGTGCTGAAGTAGAAACATATGCTGGGGTCAGGACTGAGGTGCATTGACAGAGCTGCGTGTGGGTCTTGCTGCTGGAGTAGAAAGGGATGCTGGGGGTCAGGACTGAGGTGCATTGACAGCTGCGTGTGGGTCTCAGTGCTGGAATAGAAAGGGATGCTGGGGTCAGGACTGAGGTGCATTGAAAGAGATGCGCTGGCGTCTCGGTGCTGAAGTAGAAAGGGATGCTGGGGTCAGGACTGAGGTGATTTGAAACAGCTACGTTTGCGTCTCGGTGCTGAAGTAGAAACATATGCTGGGGTCAGGACTGAGGTGCATTGACAGAGCTGCGTGTGGGTCTTGGTGCTGGAGTAGAAAGGGATGCTGGGGGTCAGGGCTGAGGTGCATTGACAGAGCTGCGTGTGGGTCTCAGTGCTGGAATAGAAAGGGATGCTGGGGTCAGGACTGAGGTGCATTGAAAAAGCTGCGTTTGCATCTCAGTGCTGAAGTAGAAAGGGATGCTGGGGTCAGGACTGAGGTGCATTGACAGAGCTGCGTGTGGGTCTCAGTGCTGGAATAGAAAGGGATGCTGGGGTCAGGACTGAGGTGCATTGAAAAAGCTGCGTTTGCATCTCAGTGCTGAAGTAGAAAGGGATGCTGGGGTCAGGACTGAGGTGCATTGACAGAGCTGTGTGTGGGTCTCCGTGCTGGAGTAGAAACGGATGGTGCGGCTCACAACTGAGGTGCATTGACAGAGCTCCGTGTGGGTCTCGGTGCTGGAGTAGAAAGGAATGCTGCAGTGCAGGAATGAGGTGCATTGGCAGAGCTGCGTGTGGGTCTTGGTGCTGGAGTAGAAAGGGATGCTGTGGGTCAGGACTAAGGTGCATTGAAAGAGTTGCGTTTGCCTCTCGGTGCTGAAGTAGAAAGGGATGCTGCAAGTCAGGGCTGAGGTGCATCGACAGAGCTGTGTGTGGGTCTCGGTGCTGGAGTAGAAAGGGATGCCGCGGGTCAGGACTGAGGTGCATTGACAGAGCTGCGTGTGGGTCTCAGTGCTGGAATAGAAAGGGATGCTGCGGGTCAGGACTAAGGTGCATTGACAGAGATGTGTGTGGGTCTCGGTGCTGGGTCTGAAAGGGATGATGCTGGTCAGGAATGAGGTGCATTGGCAGAGCTGCGTGTGGGTATCGGTGCTGGAGTTGAAAGGGATGATGCTGGTCAGGAATGAGGTGCATTGGCAGAGCTGTGTGTGGGTCTCAGTGTTGCAGTAGAAAGGGATGCTGCAGGTCAGGACTGAGGTGCATTGACAGAGCTACGTGTGGGTCTCGGTGCTGGAGTTGAAAGGGATGATGCTGGTCAGGAATGAGGTGCATTGGCAGAGTTGCATGTGGGTCTCAGTGTTGCAGTAGAAAGGGATGCTGCGGGTCAGGACTGAGGTGCATTGAAAGAGCTGCGTTTGCGTCTCGGTGCTGAAGTAGAAAGTGATGCTGCAAGTTAGGACTGAGGTGCATCGACAGAGCTGTGTGTGGGTCTCAGTGCTGGAGTAGAAAGGGATGCTGCGGGTCAGGACTGAGGTGCATTGGCAGAGCTGCGTGTGGGTCTCAGTGCTGGAATAGAAAGGGATGCTGGGGTCAGGACTGAGGTGCATTGAAAGAGATGCGTTTGCGTCTCGGTGCTGAAGTAGAAAGGGATGCTGGGGTCAGGACTGAGGTGATTTGAAACAGCTACGTTTGCGTCTCGGTGCTGAAGTAGAAACAGATGCTGGGGTCAGGACTGAGGTGCATTGACAGAGCTGCGTGTGGGTCTTGGTGCTGGAGTAGAAAGGGATGCTGGGGGTCAGGACTGAGGTGCATTGACAGAGCTGCGTGTGGGTCTCAGTGCTGGAATAGAAAGGGATGCTGCGGGTCAGGACTAAGGTGCATTGACAGAGATGTGTGTGGGTCTCGGTGCTGGAGTTGAAAGGGATGATGCTGGTCAGGAATGAGGTGCATTGGCAGAGTTGCGTGTGGGTCTCAGTGTTGCAGTAGAAAGGGATGCTGCGGGTCAGGACTGAGGTGCATTGACAGAGCTGCGTGTGGGTCTCAGTGCTGGAATAGAAAGGGATGCTGGGGTTAGGACTGAGGTGCATTGAAAGAGCTGTGTTTGCGTCTCGGTGCTAAAGTAGAAAGGGATGCTGGGGTCAGGACTGAGGTTCATTGACAGAGCTGCGTGTGGGTCTCGGTGCTGAAGTAGAAAGGGATGCTGCAAGTCAGGACTGAGGTGCATCGACAGAGCTGTGTGTGGGTCTCGGTGCTGGAGTAGAAAGGGATGCTGCAGGTCAGGACTGAGGTGCATTGGCAGAGCTGCGTGTGGGTCTCAGTGCTGGAATAGAAAGGGATGCTGGGGTCAGGACTGAGGTGCATTGAAAGAGATGCGTTTGCGTCTCGGTGCTGAAGTAGAAAGGGATGCTGGGGTCAGGACTGAGGTGATTTGAAACAGCTACGTTTGCGTCTCGGTGCTGAAGTAGTAACAGATGCTGGGGTCAGGACTGAGGTGCATTGACAGAGCTGCGTGTGGGTCTGGGTGCTAGAGTAGAAAGGGATGCTGGGGGTCAGGACTGAGGTGCATTGACAGAGCTGCGTGTGGGTCTCAGTGCTGGAATAGAAAGGGATGCTGCGGGTCAGGACTAAGGTGCATTGACAGAGATGTGTGTGGGTCTCGGTGCTGGAGTTGAAAGGGATGATGCTGGTCAGGAATGAGGTGCATTGGCAGAGCTGCGTGTGGGTCTCAGTGTTGCAGTAGAAACGGATGGTGCAACTCACGACTGAGGTGCATTGACAGAGCTGTGTGTGGGTCTCGGTGCTGGAGTTGAAAGGGATGATGCTGGTCAGGAATGAGGTGCATTGGCAGAGCTGTGTGTGGGTCTCAGTGTTGCAGTAGAAAGGGATGCTGCAGGTCAGGACTGAGGTGCATTGACAGAGCAGCGTGTGGGACTCGGTGCTGGAGTAGAAAGGGATGCTGCAGTGCAGGAATGAGGTGCATTGGCAGAGGTGCGTGTGGGTCTCGGTGCTGGAGTAGAAAGGGAAGCTGTGGGTCAGGACTGAGGTACATTGAAAGAGCTGCGTTTGCCTCTCGGTGCTGAAGTAGAAAGGGATGCTGCAAGTCAGGACTGAGGTGCATCGACAGAGCTGTGTGTGGGTCTCGGTGCTGGAATAGAAAGGGATGCCGCCGGTCAGGACTGAGGTGCATTGACAGAGCTGCGTGTGGGTCTCAGTGCTGGAATAGAAAGGGATGCTGGTGTCAGGACTGAGGTGCATTGAAAGAGCTGTGTGTGGGTCTCGGTGCTGGAGTAGAAACGGATTGTGCTGCTCATGACTGAGGTGCATTGACAGAGCTGCGTGTGGGTCTCGTTGCTGGAGTAGAAAGGGATGCTGTGGGTCAGGACTGAGTTGCATTGACAGAGCTGCATGTGGGTCTCAGTGCTGGGGTAGAAAGGGATGCTGCGGGTCTGGACTGAGGTGCATTAAAAGAGCTGCGTGTGGGTCTCAGTGCTGGAATAGAAAGGGATGCTGCAGGTCAGGGGTGAGGTGCTCCGGCAGAGCTGGGTGTGGGTCTCGGTGCTGGAGTTGAAAGGGATGATGCTGGTCAGGAATGAGGTGCATTGACAGAGCTGTGTGTGGGTCTCGGTGCTGGAGTAGAAACGGATGGTGCGGCTCACGACTGAGGTGCATTGACAGAGCTGCATGTGGGTCTCGGTGCTGGAGTAGAAAGGGATGCTGCAGGTCAGGGATGAGGTGCATTGGCAGAGCTGCGTGTGGGTCTCGGTGCTGGAGTAGAAAGGGATGCTGCGGGTCTGGACTGAGGTGCATTGACAGAGCTGCGTGTGGGTCTCGGTGCTGGAGTAGAAAGGGATGCTGGGGGTCAGGACTTAGGTGCATCGACAGAGCTGCGTGTGGGTCACAGTGCTGCAGTAGAAAGGGATGCTGGGGGTCTGGATGAGGTGCATTGACAGAGCTGCATGTGGGTCTCGGTGCTGGATTAGAAACGGATGGTGCGGCTCACGACTGAGGTGCATTGACAGAGCTGCGTGTGGGTCTCGGTGCTGGAGTAGAAAGGGATGCTGCAAGTCAGGACTGAGGTCCATTGACAGAGCTGTGTGTGGGTCTCGGTGCTGGAGTAGAAAAGGATGCTGCGGGTCAGGACTGAGGTGCTCCGTCAGAGCTATGTGTGGGTCTCGTGCTGGAGTAGAAAGGGATGCTGCGGGTCAGGAATGAGGTGCAATGGCAGAGCTGCGTGTGGGTCTAAGCACTGGAGTGGAAAGGGATGCTGCGGATCTGGACTGAGGAGCTCAGTCAGAAGTGCATGTCGGTCTAAGTGCTGGAGTCAAAAGGGATGCTGCGGGTCAGGACTGAGGTGCATTGACAGAGCTGCGTGTGGGTCTCAGCACTGGAGTGGAAAGGGATGCTGCGGGTCAGGACTGAGGTGCATTGACAGAGATGCGTGTGGGTCTCAGCACTGGAGTGGAAAGGGATGCTGCGGGTCAGGACTGAGGAGCTCCGGCAAAGCTGTGTGTGGGTCTCGCTGCTGGAATAGAAAGGGATGCTGCGGGTCAGGACTGAGGTGCATTGACAGAGCTGCGTGTGGGTCTCAGCACTGGAGTGGAAAGGGATGCTGCGGGTCAGGACTGAGGTGCATTGACAGAGCTGCGTGTGGGTCTCAGCACTGGAGTGGCAAGGGATGCTGCGGGTCAGGACTGAGGTGCATTGACAGAGCTGCGTGTGGGTCTCAGCACTGGAGTGGAAAGGGATGCTGCGGGTCAGGACTGAGGTGCATTGACAGAGCTGCGTGTGGGTCTCAGCACTGGAGTGGAAAGGGATGCTGCGGGTCAGGACTGAGATGCATCGGCAGAGCTACGTGTGGGTCTCAGCACTGGAGTGGAAAGGGATGCTGCGGGTCAGGACTGAGGTGCATCGACAGAGCTGCGTGTGGGTCTCAGCACTGGAGTGGAAAGGGATGCTGCGGGTCAGAACTGAGGTGCATCGACAGAGCTGCGTGTGGGTCTCAGCACTGGAGTGGCAAGGGATGCTGCGGGTCAGAACTGAGGTGCATTGACAGAGCTGCGTGTGGGTCTCAGCACTGGAGTGGCAAGGGATGCTGCGGGTCAGGACTGAGGTGCATTGAAAGAGCTGTGTTTGCGTCTCGGTGCTGAAGTAGAAAGTGATGCTGCAAGTCAGGACTGAGGTGCATCGACAGAGATGTGTGTGGGTCTCGGTGCTGGAGTAGAAAGGGATGCTGCGGGTCAGGACTGAGGTGCATTGACAGAGCTGCGTGTGGGTCTCAGTGCTGGAATAGAAAGGGATGCTGGTGTCAGGACTGAGGTGCATTGGAAAGAGCTGCGTTTGCGTCTCGGTGCTGAAGTAGAAAGGGATGCTGGGGTCAGGACTGAGGTGCATTGACAGAGCTGCGTGTGGGTCTCAGTGCTGGAATAGAAAGGGATGCTGGGGTCAGGACTGAGGTGCATTGACAGAGCTTGTGTGGGTCTCGGTGCTGGAGTAGAAAGGGATGCTGCGGGTCAGGACTGAGGTGCATTGACAGAGCTGCGTGTGGGTCTCAATGCTGGACTAGAAAGGTGTAGGAAGGTGGAATCTGACTATATGGTTGCCCCCACTTTTTTCCTGGTGTTTTGCTGGTTTATGACTTAGTTGGACTGGGACCCTGCTATTCAGGGCCCCAGTCTATCTGCTCTCTCTAAACGACATGGAGTGCACTCTAGGTGCACTAGTGATTGGATACTGTGGTGCCTTATGAGTCCCTAGTATATGGTACCTTAGGTGCCAAGGGCATAGGTACTTCACAGGCCTACCAGGGGCTGCAGCATGTGTTATGCCACCCCTGGGAAGCAGTCTAAATCTGACACCACAGGCCTGCTACTGCAGCCTGGGTGAGGTGGTGCTAGCACCCCTCACTGAGATATAGGTTTCCTATATCTCTCCTGCACACACATATAAACCTATCAGTCACCCCTAAGGCAGGCCCTATCAATCCTGAGGGCAGGGTGCTTGGCTTCTATGTGAGGGGGTGCCTCTGCCTGAGCAGGGCCCCTCTGCAGCTCTCAGAGTCTATTCTCTGGTGCTGTTTGTGGATGCGGTTAAACCATATACTATTTAAGTGCATTATATCCTCGCGGTAAATGCTAACTTTGGAATGGCTGCATCAAAACATGTCGTGTTTGGTGTCAAACATCTTGGAATACTACCCCCCGCCAATCTTGGCGGCGGGGGTAGCATTCCACCCTTCTAGAGGGATAAGACATGTACCTGCTGTGGAAACGCGGTAGAATCCTAAAGAGCCCTGGCATCACAAAATGGATGCCACCAGTCACAGACACTGGGCTGCCCTCCTGCTGATGACCGAAACTCGCAGTGGAGGAAGCCCAACAATAGGCATCCTGTCACAGGGAGGTGTAACCACCTTCCAGACAGGGTTTAGTGTATTGGGGCTGGGTGGGTGCACTCTTAGAGTGCTTTGAAGTCCTGCACTGGGGGAGCAGAAGGCTCCTCTGTGCATATGCCAGTTCAAACCAGCTCAGGGGCTACCTGCCCCTGCTCTGGCGCGAAACTGGACAAAGGGAAGTGGGTGTAGCCACCCCCTCCCTTGACCCTCCCATAGGTGGGGTCATAGAGCTAGTCCATCCCCTCTTTTTAGTTTAAGAGGGGGAACCTTGCCATTGCAAAGCAGATAACCCCTGGACGACGCTCTACAGAAGAATCCTGGCCCTTCGACGTTCCACTACCTTTGGAAGACAGAAGAATCTCCCTTGGAGTCAAGGAGTGACTCCCCTGCTTGGCAGGCACCAAAACGACAACGACGGTCGCAAACTACGCCGCTCCCGCCGGAGTCCGAAGTCCCTGCAGCCCAAGAAGTGGATTTCCTGACCTCTCCCAGGCCATCGTGAGTCCCCAGCGAAGCTGAGGCAAGTGGACCCCCCGAGTAACGAGGAACCGCGACCCCTGGGTACCGTGCACTATTGTCGAGTGCAACCCCTTCACAACGTTCTACGAACCTGTGCTTTGGACCACGTGTGGTCCCGACCTCCAGCAGGAATCCCTCCGAAGATCAGAGGCCTACACCGTCCCGAGTGACCGTGGGCCCCTGTTGAGTGATTCCGCCCGAGGTGTCTTCGCGATCCCTTGCCCGCTGGCTTGTGGGTCCCCAGAAGACTTCCTAAAGAAACCAAAGGGCTCCCCTGGTTGCTCCAGGCCTGCCCTGACTTACCCTCGCTGGGTGAGTCCCTCAGACCTTGCTGGTCTGCGCCATCGACTTTTCTTCATCTCCCCGAGACTTGCGGCTGCCAAGGCTTGTTGGCTCCGATCGAGTTGCCGATACCGCAGTCAGCTGCAGACGTCGAGTGACACACCGAATCCAGCTCCTGGTCGTCGTCGACGCCTCCTGGACCACGTGGCTGAAGAGTCAAGGCACCTGCAACCGACCTGAAGCGACCGACGACGGTGGGCATCCATCTTCCTTGCCCCGGGTCACTGCCAAGTGACTTTGAACACTGTCCCCTCTGCTTTCAGGTCATCCTTCTTCAGAATCCAGGCTTGGATTCCACCGGACACTTCTTCAGCTCCCGCAAGCAGCAAGTCTTCTTTGTTCGCCATTGAAAACGACGCCGCGACCCGACACCAAAGGACACCTGTGCACCCGGCTTCCCTGGGTGAGGTAACTCCAGCACTACGGTGCTCCTGTGGGTGTGGGCCCTAGAACTACTTACCCTGTAAGTGACTTGCTTGTAGGTTCTCCCGAAGTATCCTAAAACCCTTTATTTCCAACCGCGACTTGCCCCATTGAAGTTAACGGCGATTCGCGCCTGTGTATCCACACTGCACGCGTCCCCCGTGGGTCCTTTACTTACCTGCCTTGGGTGGTTTCGTGAGGCCCCAGCACTTCTGAAGGCCTTAGGCCTTGTCTCCTTGCAAGTCGTTGTTTCTAAGTCTCTTACTTAGTATATGGTCTGGTACGCCCCTAGGGCCCCAGCCATATTTTGTGCTTAACTTATTGTGAAACGTTGATTTGTGCATATGTTTGTCTTCTAATCTCATAAAGAGATTAGTAGAGAGTTATTTAGAAATAAATACATATATATTTGATATATATACCTGTGTGGTGTCTTTTCATTTGGTGATTCAAGAGATTATATGGTAAAACAAGCTGCTTTACATTCCTCCGAGACTTAGCCTGAAGGCTGCTCTCCACAGCTACCACTAGGATAGCTTTCTTTAAAAGGTTGTCTTAAACCTATCTACCATAAGAGTCGATTTGCCCTGGTGCAAGGTGTCCACTTTAATTAGTGAACAGCATATACCAGGCCAACTTCTCACATTGGTGGGCAGCGTGTGGGATTCCAGCTTGCCATTGTTTTACCAGAAAATCTCTATTTGAATTACTAACTGAAAACCATTATAGGTACTCAAGGTACATATAAAGTCAAGCTTAGTATCAATAAGTTCTACTGAACTTAGAGCTGTGTTCCAAGGGATAGCACACCCTTTCCACAGCTCAAGCTAGGATCAGTAGGCCACAAACTAGTGTAGGTAGTACAACACTGCACAACACTAGAATGTCCTTAAAGGGTGGACCCAGTGGATCCACTCAGCCTCAGTATAAGGACATGGCTTTCTCTGACTTGAGAGCCATGTGTGTTGACAGACACCTGAGGATAGGACAGAGTCCCTCAACCCTGCACCTGATAGATCTGCTGACAGCAGATGACCTGAGATTGGCTCTAGGAGCTAAAGGGTTTGAATCAGTGGGTGGGTCAGTCATAGTATCTGGGTCAGATGATGAAAATCAGAATGACCAAGACTCTGTGATTGAAGGGCCAGGCTCCCAGGAGCCTGAAAAGGACAGAGGAATTCTCCCTAAGAGAACTGGCAGAGTGGATGAGAGGCACAGATCCCCTTCCAGGGAATCTGAGCACTCTTATCACTCTGGCAGAGAATTTGTCCAAGAGAGGAGCTCATACTTTAACTTAAGAGAGACCTCCTCTGAAAGAAGGTGCAAACTGCTCCAGTATGAGGAAGCCAAAGTGGCCCTCAGAACCAAGCAGTTGGCACTGGATAGGGAAGCCCTGGAGATCCAGAGAGCTTCTAGAAAAGAGGGGTTAGAACCCCTGGTGGCAGCAACAGTGTCCCTAGAGGCAGAGAATATGTCCCTGACCATAGGAACCTGAGCAAGGTTGTTCCTCCCTACCAGAGTGGGGATGATATCCACAAATGGATAACTGCTATGGAGAGGGCCTGTAGAGTACAGCAGGTCCCCCAAAAGCAGTGGGCAGCAATCTTGTGGCTCTCCTTTTCAGATAAAGGAAGAGACAAGCTCCTCACTGTTAGAGAGGAGGATGCTGATGATTATGAAGTCCTGAAGAGTGCACTGATAGATGGGTTTGGCTTAACCACTGAAGAGTACAGGTTGAAGTTCAGAGATACCCAGAAGGCACAGACTCAGGACTGGACTGACTTTGTAGATTGTGCATCCAAGGCTCTGGAGGGTTGGCTGGTTGGCAGTAGGGTTACTGATTTCAAAGGATTTTATAATCTAATGATGAGAGAACAGATCCTTAATAATTGTCAAAACCAGCTTTTACACCAGTACCTGGTGGACTCTGATCTGACCTCTCCCCAAGAATTGGGAAAGAAGGCAGACAAATGGGTCAGAACCAGAGTAAGGCCTAAGAATCAGGGTGGTGACCACAAGAAAGATTCTACCAAGTCCCAAGAGAAAGGTGGGGATAAATCCAAGGATAAGTCCACTACAGGGCCCCAAAAGTCCTCTTCTGGGGGTGGGTCCCTGTAGGAAGGTGGAATCTGACTATATGGTTGCCCCCACTTTTTTTTATGGTGTTTTGCTGGTTTATGACTTAGTTGGACTGGGACCCTGCTATTCAGGGCCCCAGTCTATCTGCTCTCTCTAAACGACATGGAGTGCACTCTAGGTGCACTAGTGATTGGATACTGTGGTGCCTTATGAGTCCCTAGTATATGGTACCTTAGGTGCCAAGGGCATAGGTACTTCACAGGCCTCCCAGGGGCTGCAGCATGTGTTATGCCACCCCTGGGAAGCAGTCTAAATCTGACACCACAGGCCTGCTACTGCAGCCTGGGTGAGGTGGTGCTAGCACCCCTCACTGAGATATAGGTTTCCTATATCTCTCCTGCACACACATATAAACCTATCAGTCACCCCTAAGGCAGGCCCTATCAATCCTGAGGGCAGGGTGCTTGGCTTCTATGTGAGGGGGTGCCTCTGCCTGAGCAGGGCCCCTCTGCAGCTCTCAGAGTCCATTCTCTGGTGCTGTTTGTGGATGCGGTTAAACCATATACTATTAAGTGCATTATATCCTCGCGGTAAATGCTAACTTTGGAATGGCTGCATCAAAACATGTCGTGTTTGGTGTCAAACATCTTGGAATACTACCCCCCGCCAATCTTGGCGGCGGGGGTAGCATTCCACCCTTCTAGAGGGATAAGACATGTACCTGCTGTGGAAACGCGGTAGAATCCTAAAGAGCCCTGGCATCACAAAATGGATGCCACCAGTCACAGACACTGGGCTGCCCTCCTGCTGATGACCGAAACTCACAGTGGAGGAAGCCCAACAATAGGCATCCTGTCACAGGGAGGTGTGACCACCTCCCAGACAGGGTTTAGTGTATTGGGGCTGGGTGGGTGCACTCTTAGAGTGCTTTGAAGTCCTGCACTGGGGGAGCAGAAGGCTCCTCTGTGCATATGCCAGTTCAAACCAGCTCAGGGGCTACCTGCCCCTGCTCTGGCTCGAAACTGGACAAAGGGAAGTGGGTGTAGCCACCCCTCCCTTGACCCTCCCATAGGTGGGGTCATAGAGTTAGTCCATCCCCTCTTTTTAGTATAAGAGGGGAACCTTGCCATTGCAAAGCAGATAACCCCTGGACGACGCTCTACAGAAGAATCCTGGCCCTTCGACGTTCCACTACCTTTGGAAGACAGAAGAATCTCCCTTGGAGTCAAGGAGTGACTCCCCTGCTTGGCAGGCACCAAAAACGACAACGACGGTCGCAAACTACGCCGCTCCCGCCGGAGTCCGAAGTCCCTGCAGCCCAAGAAGTGGATTTCCTGACCTCTCCCAGGCCATTGTGAGTCCCCAGCGAAGCTGAGGCAAGTGGACCCCACGAGTAACGAGGAACCGCGACCCCTGGGTACCGTGCACTATTGTCGAGTGCAACCCCTTCACAACGTTCTACGAACCTGTGCTTTGGACCACGTGTGGTCCCGACCTCCAGCAGGAATCCCTCCGAAGATCAGAGGCCTACACCGTCCCGAGTGACCGTGGGCCCCTGTTGAGTGATTCCGCCCGAGGTGTCTTTGCGATCCCTTGCCCGCTGGCTTGTGGGTCCCCAGAAGACTTCTTAAAGAAACCAAAGGGCTCCCCTGGTTGCTCCAGGCCTGCCCTGACTTACCCTCGCTGGGTGAGTTCCACAGACCTTGCTGGTCTGCGCCATCGACTTTTCTTCATCTCCCCGAGACTTGCGGCTGCCAAGGCTTGTTGGCTCCGATCGAGTTGCCGACACCGCAGTCAGCTGCAGACGTCGAGGGACACACCGAATCCAGCTCCTGGTCATCGTCGACGCCTCCTGGACCACGTGGCTGAAGAGTCAAGGCACCCGCAACCGACCTGAAGCGACCGACGACGGTGGGCATCCATCTTCCTTGCCCCGGGTCACTGCCAAGTGACTTTGAACACTGTCCCCTCTGCTTTCAGGTCATCCTTCTTCAGAATCCAGGCTTGGATTCCACCGGACACTTCTTCAGCTCCCGCAAGCAGCAAGTCTTCTTTGTTCGCCATTGAAAACGACGCCGCGACCCGACACCAAAGGACACCTGTGCACCCGGCTTCCCTGGGTGAGGTAACTCCAGCACTACGGTGCTCCTGTGGGTGTGGGCCCTAGAACTACTTACCCTGTAAGTGACTTGCTTGTAGGTTCTCCCGAAGTATCCTAAAACTCTTTATTTCCAACCGCGACTTGCCCCATTGAAGTTAACGGCGATTCGCGCCTGTGTATCCACACTGCACGCGTCCCCCGTGGGTCCTTTACTTACCTGCCTTGGGTGGTTTCGTGAGGCCCCAGCACTTCTGAAGGCCCTAGGCCTTGTCTCCTTGCAAGTCGTTGTTTCTAAGTCTCTTACTTAGTATATGGTCTGGTACGCCCCTAGGGCCCCAGCCATATTTTGTGCTTAACTTATTGTGAAACGTTGATTTGTGCATATGTTTGTCTTCTAATCTCATAAAGAGATTAGTAGAGAGTTATTTAGAAATAAATACATATATATTTGATATATATACCTGTGTGGTGTCTTTTCATTTGGTGATTCAAGAGATTATATGGTAAAACAAGCTGCTTTACATTCCTCCGAGACTTAGCCTGAAGGCTGCTCTCCACAGCTACCACTAGGATAGCTTTCTTTAAAAGGTTGTCTTAAACCTATCTACCATAAGAGTCGATTTGCCCTGGTGCAAGGTGTCCACTTTAATTAGTGAACAGCATATACCAGGCCAACTTCTCACATTGGTGGGCAGCGTGTGGGATTCCAGCTTGCCATTGTTTTACCAGAAAATCTCTATTTGAATTACTAACTGAAAACCATTATAGGTACTCAAGGTACATATAAAGTCAAGCTTAGTATCAATAAGTTCTACTGAACTTAGAGCTGTGTGCCAAGGGATAGCACACCCTTTCCACAGCTCAAGCTAGGATCAGTAGGCCACAAACTAGTGTAGGTAGTACAACACTGCACAACACTAGAATGTCCTTAAAGGGTGGACCCAGTGGATCCACTCAGCCTCAGTATAAGGACATGGCTTTCTCTGACTTGAGAGCCATGTGTGTTGACAGACACCTGAGGCTAGGACAGAGTCCCTCAACCCTGCACCTGATAGATCTGCTAACAGCAGATGACCTTAGATTGGCTCTAGGAGCTAAAGGGTTTGAATCAGTGGGTGGGTCAGTCATAGTATCTGGGTCAGATGATGAAAATCAGAATGACCAAGACTCTGTGATTGAAGGGCCAGGCTCCAAGGGGCCTGAAAAGGACAGAGGAATTCTCCATAAGAGAACTGACAGAGAGGAGGAGAGGCACAGATCCCCTTCCAGGGAATCTGACCACTCTTATCACTCTGGCAGAGAATTTGTCCAGCAGAGGAGCTCATACTTTTCCTTAAGAGAGACCTCCTCTGAGAGAAGGTGCAAACTGCTCCAGTATGAGGAAGCCAGAGTGGCCCTCAGAACCAAGCAGTTGGCACTGGATAGGGAAGCCCTGGAGATCCAGAGAGCTTCTAGAAAAGAGGGGTTAGAACCCCCTGGTGGCAGCAACAGTGTCCCTAGAGGCAGAGAATATATTCCTGACCATAGGAACCTGAGCAAGGTTGTTCCTCCCTACCAGAGTGGGGATGATATCCACAAGTGGATAACTGCTATGGAGAGGGCCTGTAGAGTACAGCAGGTCCCCCAAAAGCAGTGGGCAGCAATCTTGTGGCTCTCCTTTTCAGATAAAGGAAGAGACAAGCTCCTCACTGTTAGAGAGGAGGATGCTGATGATTATGAGGTCCTGAAGAGTGCACTGATAGATGGGTTTGGCTTAACCACTGAGCAGTACAGGTTGAAGTTCAGAGATACCCAGAAGGCACAGACTCAGGACTGGACAGACTTTGTAGATTGTGCATCCAAGGCTCTGGAGGGTTGGCTGGTTGGCAGTAGGGTTACTGATTTCAAAGGATTTTATAATCTAATGATGAGAGAACAGATCCTTAACAATTGTCAAAACCAGCTTTTACACCAGTACCTGGTGGACTCTGATCTGACCTCTCCCCAAGAATTGGGAAAGAAGGCAGACAAATGGGTCAGAACCAGAGTAAGGCCTAAGAATCAGGGTGGTGACCACAAGAAAGATTCTACCAAGTCCCAAGAGAAAGGTGGGGATAAATCCAAGGATAAGTCCACTACAGGGCCCCAAAATTCCTCTTCTGGGGGTGGGTCCCAAACTCCTTCCTCTCCTGAAAAGAAACCCTATTGCCATGTCTGTAAAAAGCCTGGGCACTGGAAATCTGATCCCAGTTGTCCCAGGAATGGCAATAAAGAAAATGTTCCTCCAACAACTACTACCACCCCTCCTGGTACTACCAGTAGTAATCCTCCAGTTGGGAGTAGTGCACCCAAAAAGTTAGGTGCTTTTGCAAGAGGAACAGAGGTGGGCCCTAGTTTAGACAGGACCCCCTCAACAGACTCCTCAGATTCTGATGGTGGTATAGGATTTGCCACCTTTACCGTGGGTCCCACAGCATTGGGCAGGTACAGACTGGAGCCAATAATTAATGGTCAGAAAGCTGTGGCATTTAGGGACACAGGGGCTAGTGTCACCATGGTGGCAGGGAAACTAGTCCCCCCTCACCAGCTTTTACCTGAGTTTAAATACCAGGTGACCAACATTGATGGTGTCAGAACAGATC
This sequence comes from Calotriton arnoldi, assembly GCA_963921515.1. Lineage (NCBI taxonomy): Eukaryota > Metazoa > Chordata > Amphibia > Caudata > Salamandridae > Calotriton > Calotriton arnoldi. The sequence goes on from CAWUFW010010489.1 coordinate 448,657, forward strand.
ACCCCATGGCCATAGTCAATCTCAGCTGGGAGGGGGTCACAGGCCCAAAAAGAGTGGCAGTGTCCCCAACCTTACCTGTAGATTGCCTGATGGGCAATGATCTGGAAATTTCAGCCTGGGCTGAAATTGAACACCAAACCCATCTGAGGATGTTGGGTGTCCCTGTAAAGGTTAGTGGGGCTGTGATGGCCACAGCCCCAGCCCAAGATTTTGGAGAGATGGAGCCTGGAAGAATGGCCCACTCTCCCCCAGAAGAGAGCACAAGGGTTGAAGAAAAGTCTTCTTCCCTCCAGACAGTAGGTAAGGGTCAGCCTCCTCAGGGAACTGACCCTACCCCTAGTGAAGGAACTGCCACAGAGGTAGTCAGGCCTGGCCTGGCCACCCCCTGATGGCAGAGGACCCTTACAAGGTGGTACCCAGTCTGGAGCAGGTAACCTGCCCCTCTCTACCCTGCCTCAGTCAGCCCAGGGCTGCAGAGGTCAGGGAGGTCAGTGGACCCCCCAGGGCCCCCTGTCCAGAGGAACCCCCCATCAGCAGATTAGGGGCACCCAGGCTAGTAGCCCTAGCCAGGTAGAAATTCCTCAACCCACTGAGGGATCCCCCATACCTTTATGTAGGGACCTCCCCCAGAAGGACTCTGTTAGGCAAGGGCAAACCTGGGACCAAAAGGTTCCAAACATGCCATGTCCCTCCAGTGTTCCACCCAAAGGGACCCAACCCCCGGCTGTAGGCAGTCAAAGGTTGACCCTTAGAGCAGAGTACCACTCAGTCATGGAAAGACAGGCATACATGGTGACCAGTGAGCTGAGAAAGCTGAGGCCAACATTCCTAGGGCCACACTTCCCTACTCAGACACCTCACCAGCCTGGTACTTTACCAAAGCACACCACAGGTAGTGATTCCCCATGGTGGAGACCCTCTCATACCCTTAGGGTGAGGGATTGCTTAGTGGACCATAAGACAGGGGGCAACCATGCTAGTGCAGGTGCTTCCTTATATGGCCACTTAGTCAATAAAGGCTCACCTGGCCAAGGTTAGCCTTATCTCCTTTCGTTTGGGGGGGTTATGTAGGAAGGTGGAATCTGACTATATGGTTGCCCCCACTTTTTTTATGGTGTTTTGCTGGTTTATGACTTAGTTGGACTGGGACCCTGCTATTCAGGGCCCCAGTCTATCTGCTCTCTCTAAACGACATGGAGTGCACTCTAGGTGCACTAGTGATTGGATACTGTGGTGCCTTATGAGTCCCTAGTATATGGTACCTTAGGTGCCAAGGGCATAGGTACTTCACAGGCCTCCCAGGGGCTGCAGCATGTGTTATGCCACCCCTGGGAAGCAGTCTAAATCTGACACCACAGGCCTGCTACTGCAGCCTGGGTGAGGTGGTGCTAGCACCCCTCACTGAGATATAGGTTTCCTATATCTCTCCTGCACACACATATAAACCTATCAGTCACCCCTAAGGCAGGCCCTATCAATCCTGAGGGCAGGGTGCTTGGCTTCTATGTGAGGGGGTGCCTCTGCCTGAGCAGGGCCCCTCTGCAGCTCTCAGAGTCCATTCTCTGGTGCTGTTTGTGGATGCGGTTAAACCATATACTATTAAGTGCATTATATCCTCGCGGTAAATGCTAACTTTGGAATGGCTGCATCAAAACATGTCGTGTTTGGTGTCAAACATCTTGGAATACTACCCCCCGCCAATCTTGGCGGCGGGGGTAGCATTCCACCCTTCTAGAGGGATAAGACATGTACCTGCTGTGGAAACGCGGTAGAATCCTAAAGAGCCCTGGCATCACAAAATGGATGCCACCAGTCACAGACACTGGGCTGCCCTCCTGCTGATGACCGAAACTCACAGTGGAGGAAGCCCAACAATAGGCATCCTGTCACAGGGAGGTGTGACCACCTCCCAGACAGGGTTTAGTGTTTTGGGGCTGGGTGGGTGCACTCTTAGAGTGCTTTGAAGTCCTGCACTGGGGGAGCAGAAGGCTCCTCTGTGCATATGCCAGTTCAAACCAGCTCAGGGGCTACCTGCCCCTGCTCTGGCTCGAAACTGGACAAAGGGAAGTGGGTGTAGCCACCCCTCCCTTGACCCTCCCATAGGTGGGGTCATAGAGTTAGTCCATCCCCTCTTTTAGTATAAGAGGGGGAACCTTGCCATTGCAAAGCAGATAACCCCTGGACGACGCTCTACAGAAGAATCCTGGCCCTTCGACGTTCCACTACCTTTGGAAGACAGAAGAATCTCCCTTGGAGTCAAGGAGTGACTCCCCTGCTTGGCAGGCACCAAAACGACAACGACGGTCGCAAACTACGCCGCTCCCGCCGGAGTCCGAAGTCCCTGCAGCCCAAGAAGTGGATTTCCTGACCTCTCCCAGGCCATCGTGAGTCCCCAGCGAAGCTGAGGCAAGTGGACCCCACGAGTAACGAGGAACCGCGACCCCTGGGTACCGTGCACTATTGTCGAGTGCAACCCCTTCACAACGTTCTACGAACCTGTGCTTTGGACCACGTGTGGTCCCGACCTCCAGCAGGAATCCCTCCGAAGATCAGAGGCCTACACCGTCCCGAGTGACCGTGGGCCCCTGTTGAGTGATTCCGCCCGAGGTGTCTTTGCGATCCCTTGCCCGCTGGCTTGTGGGTCCCCAGAAGACTTCTTAAAGAAACCAAAGGGCTCCCCTGGTTGCTCCAGGCCTGCCCTGACTTACCCTCGCTGGGTGAGTTCCACAGACCTTGCTGGTCTGCGCCATCGACTTTTCTTCATCTCCCCGAGACTTGCGGCTGCCAAGGCTTGTTGGCTCCGATCGAGTTGCCGACACCGCAGTCAGCTGCAGACGTCGAGGGACACACCGAATCCAGCTCCTGGTCGTCGTCGACGCCTCCTGGACCACGTGGCTGAAGAGTCAAGGCACCCGCAACCGACCTGAAGCGACCGACGACGGTGGGCATCCATCTTCCTTGCCCCGGGTCACTGCCAAGTGACTTTGAACACTGTCCCCTCTGCTTTCAGGTCATCCTTCTTCAGAATCCAGGCTTGGATTCCACCGGACACTTCTTCAGCTCCCGCAAGCAGCAAGTCTTCTTTGTTCGCCATTGAAAACGACGCCGCGACCCGACACCAAAGGACACCTGTGCACCCGGCTTCCCTGGGTGAGGTAACTCCAGCACTACGGTGCTCCTGTGGGTGTGGGCCCTAGAACTACTTACCCTGTAAGTGACTTGCTTGTAGGTTCTCCCGAAGTATCCTAAAACTCTTTATTTCCAACCGCGACTTGCCCCATTGAAGTTAACGGCGATTCGCGCCTGTGTATCCACACTGCACGCGTCCCCCGTGGGTCCTTTACTTACCTGCCTTGGGTGGTTTCGTGAGGCCCCAGCACTTCTGAAGGCCCTAGGCCTTGTCTCCTTGCAAGTCGTTGTTTCTAAGTCTCTTACTTAGTATATGGTCTGGTACGCCCCTAGGGCCCCAGCCATATTTTGTGCTTAACTTATTGTGAAACGTTGATTTGTGCATATGTTTGTCTTCTAATCTCATAAAGAGATTAGTAGAGAGTTATTTAGAAATAAATACATATATATTTGATATATATACCTGTGTGGTGTCTTTTCATTTGGTGATTCAAGAGATTATATGGTAAAACAAGCTGCTTTACATTCCTCCGAGACTTAGCCTGAAGGCTGCTCTCCACAGCTACCACTAGGATAGCTTTCTTTAAAAGGTTGTCTTAAACCTATCTACCATAAGAGTCGATTTGCCCTGGTGCAAGGTGCCCACTATAATTAGTGGACAGCATATGCCAGGCCAACTTCTCACAGTCCCAAACTCCTTCCTCTCCTGAAAAGAAACCCTATTGCCATGTCTGTAAAAAGCCTGGGCACTGGAAATCTGATCCCAGTTGTCCCAGGATTGGCAATAAAGAAAATGTTCCTCCAACAACTACTACCACCCCTCCTGGTACTACCAGTAGTAATCCTCCAGTTGGGAGTAGTGCACCCAAAAAGTTAGGTGCTTTTGCAAGAGGAACAGAGGTGGGCCCTAGTTTAGACAGGACCCCTCAACAGACTCCTCAGATTCTGATGGTGGTGTAGGATATGCCACCTTTACCATGGGTCCCATAACATTGGGCAGGTACAGACTGGAGCCAATAATTAATGGTCAGAAAGCTGTGGCATTTAGGGACACAGGGGCTAGTGTCACCATGGTGGCAGGGAAACTAGTCCCCCTCACCAGCTTTTACCTGAGTTTAAATACCAGGTGACCAACATTGATGGTGTCAGAACAGATCACCCCATGGCCATAGTCAATCTCAGCTGGGAGGGGGTCACAGGCCCAAAGAGAGTGGCAGTGTCCCCAACCTTACCTGTAGATTGCCTGATGGGCAATGATCTGGAAATTTCAGCCTGGGCTGAAATTGAACACCAAACCCATCTGAAGATGTTGGGTGTCCCTGTAAAGGTTAGTGGGGCTGTGATGGCCACAGCCCCAGCCCAAGATTTTGGAGAGATGGAGCCTGGAAGAATGGCCCACTCTCCCCCAAAAGAGAGCACAAGGGTTGAAGAAAATTCTTCTTCCCCCAGACAGTAGGTAAGGGTCAGCCTCCTCAGGGAACTGACCCTACCCCTAGTGAAGGAACTGCCCCAGAGGTAGTCAGGCCTGGCCTGGCCACACCCCTGATGGCAGAGGACCCTTCCAAGGTGGTACCCAGTCTGGAGCAGGTAAACTGCCCCTCTCTACCCTGCCTCAGTCAGCCCAGGGCTGCAGAGGTCAGGGAGGTCAGTGGACCCCCAGGGCCCCCTGTCCAGAGGAACCCCCCATCAGCAGATAAGGGGCACCCAGTCTAGTAGCCCTAGCCAGGTGAAAATTCCTCAACCCACTGAGGGATCCCCCATACCTTTATGTAGGGACCTCACCAAGAAGGACTCTGTTAGGCAAGGGCAAACCTGGGACCAAAAGGTTCCAAACATGCCATGTCCCTCCAGTGTTCCACCCAAAGGGACCCAACCCCCGGCTGTAGGCAGTCAAAGGTTGACCCTTAGAGCAGAGTACCACTCAGTCATGGAAAGACAGGCATACATGGTGACCAGTGAGCTGAGAAAGCTGAGGCCAACATTCCTAGGGCCACACTTCCCTACTCAGACACCTCACCAGCCTGGTACTTTACCAAAGCACACCACAGGTAGTGATTCCCCATGGTGGAGACCCTCTCATACCCTTAGGGTGAGGGATTGCTTAGTGGACCATCAGACAGGGGGCAACCATGCTAGTGCAGGTGCTTCCTTATATGGCCACTTAGTCAATAAAGGCTCAACTGGCCAAGGTTAGCCTTATCTCCTTTCGTTTGGGGGGTTATGTAGGAAGGTGGAATCTGACTATATGGTTGCCCCCACTTTTTTCCTGGTGTTTTGCTGGTTTATGACTTAGTTGGACTGGGACCCTGCTATTCAGGGCCCCAGTCTATCTGCTCTCTCTAAACGACATGGAGTGCACTCTAGGTGCACTAGTGATTGGATACTGTGGTGCCTTATGAGTCCCTAGTATATGGTACCTTAGGTGCCAAGGGCATAGGTACTTCACAGGCCTACCAGGGGCTGCAGCATGTGTTATGCCACCCCTGGGAAGCAGTCTAAATCTGACACCACAGGCCTGCTACTGCAGCCTGGGTGAGGTGGTGCTAGCACTCCTCACTGAGATATAGGTTTCCTATATCTCTCCTGCACACACATATAAACCTATCAGTCACCCCTAAGGCAGGCCCTATCAATCCTGAGGGCAGGGTGCTTGGCTTCTATGTGAGGGGGTGCCTCTGCCTGAGCAGGGCCCCTCTGCAGCTCTCAGAGTCTATTCTCTGGTGCTGTTTGTGGATGCGGTTAAACCATATACTATTTAAGTGCATTATATCCTCGCGGTAAATGCTAACTTTGGAATGGCTGCATCAAAACATGTCGTGTTTGGTGTCAAACATCTTGGAATACTACCCCCCGCCAATCTTGGCGGCGGGGGTAGCATTCCACCCTTCTAGAGGGATAAGACATGTACCTGCTGTGGAAACGCGGTAGAATCCTAAAGAGCCCTGGCATCACAAAATGGATGCCACCAGTCACAGACACTGGGCTGCCCTCCTGCTGATGACCGAAACTCGCAGTGGAGGAAGCCCAACAATAGGCATCCTGTCACAGGGAGGTGTAACCACCTTCCAGACAGGGTTTAGTGTATTGGGGCTGGGTGGGTGCACTCTTAGAGTGCTTTGAAGTCCTGCACTGGGGGAGCAGAAGGCTCCTCTGTGCATATGCCAGTTCAAACCAGCTCAGGGGCTACCTGCCCCTGCTCTGGCGCGAAACTGGACAAAGGGAAGTGGGTGTAGCCACCCCTCCCTTGACCCTCCCATAGGTGGGGTCATAGAGCTAGTCCATCCCCTCTTTTTAGTTTAAGAGGGGGAACCTTGCCATTGCAAAGCAGATAACCCCTGGACGACGCTCTACAGAAGAATCCTGGCCCTTCGACGTTCCACTACCTTTGGAAGACAGAAGAATCTCCCTTGGAGTCAAGGAGTGACTCCCCTGCTTGGCAGGCACCAAAAACGACAACGACGGTCGCAAACTACGCCGCTCCCGCCGGAGTCCGAAGTCCCTGCAGCCCAAGAAGTGGATTTCCTGACCTCTCCCAGGCCATCGTGAGTCCCCAGCGAAGCTGAGGCAAGTGGACCCCCGAGTAACGAGGAACCGCGACCCCTGGGTACCGTGCACTATTGTCGAGTGCAACCCCTTCACAACGTTCTACGAACCTGTGCTTTGGACCACGTGTGGTCCCGACCTCCAGCAGGAATCCCTCCGAAGATCAGAGGCCTACACCGTCCCGAGTGACCGTGGGCCCCTGTTGAGTGATTCCGCCCGAGGTGTCTTCGCGATCCCTTGCCCGCTGGCTTGTGGGTCCCCAGAAGACTTCCTAAAGAAACCAAAGGGCTCCCCTGGTTGCTCCAGGCCTGCCCTGACTTACCCTCGCTGGGTGAGTCCCTCAGACCTTGCTGGTCTGCGCCATCGACTTTTCTTCATCTCCCCGAGACTTGCGGCTGCCAAGGCTTGTTGGCTCCGATCGAGTTGCCGATACCGCAGTCAGCTGCAGACGTCGAGGGACACACCGAATCCAGCTCCTGGTCGTCGTCGACGCCTCCTGGACCACGTGGCTGAAGAGTCAAGGCACCTGCAACCGACCTGAAGCGACCGACGACGGTGGGCATCCATCTTCCTTGCCCCGGGTCACTGCCAAGTGACTTTGAACACTGTCCCCTCTGCTTTCAGGTCATCCTTCTTCAGAATCCAGGCTTGGATTCCACCGGACACTTCTTCAGCTCCCGCAAGCAGCAAGTCTTCTTTGTTCGCCATTGAAAACGACGCCGCGACCCGACACCAAAGGACACCTGTGCACCCGGCTTCCTGGGTGAGGTAACTCCAGCACTACGGTGCTCCTGTGGGTGTGGGCCCTAGAACTACTTACCCTGTAAGTGACTTGCTTGTAGGTTCTCCCGAAGTATCCTAAAACCCTTTATTTCCAACCGCGACTTGCCCCATTGAAGTTAACGGCGATTCGCGCCTGTGTATCCACACTGCACGCGTCCCCCGTGGGTCCTTTACTTACCTGCCTTGGGTGGTTTCGTGAGGCCCCAGCACTTCTGAAGGCCTTAGGCCTTGTCTCCTTGCAAGTCGTTGTTTCTAAGTCTCTTACTTAGTATATGGTCTGGTACGCCCCTAGGGCCCCAGCCATATTTTGTGCTTAACTTATTGTGAAACGTTGATTTGTGCATATGTTTGTCTTCTAATCTCATAAAGAGATTAGTAGAGAGTTATTTAGAAATAAATACATATATATTTGATATATATACCTGTGTGGTGTCTTTTCATTTGGTGATTCAAGAGATTATATGGTAAAACAAGCTGCTTTACATTCCTCCGAGACTTAGCCTGAAGGCTGCTCTCCACAGCTACCACTAGGATAGCTTTCTTTAAAAGGTTGTCTTAAACCTATCTACCATAAGAGTCGATTTGCCCTGGTGCAAGGTGTCCACTTTAATTAGTGAACAGCATATACCAGGCCAACTTCTCACAAAAGGGATGCTGGGGTCAGGACTGAGGTGCATTGAAAGAGCTGTGTTTGCGTCTCGGTGCTGAAGTAGAAAGGGATGCTGCAGGTCAGGAATGAGGTGCATTGGCAGAGCTGTGTGTGGGTCTCGGTGCTGGAGTAGAAAGGGATGCTGTGGGTCAGGACTGAGGTGCATTGAAAGAGCTGCGTTTGCGTCTCGGTGCTGAAGTAGAAAGGGATGCTGCAAATCAGGACTGAGGTGCATCGACAGAGCTGTGTGTGGGTCTCGGTGCTGGAGTAGAAAGGGATGCTGGGGGTCAGGACTTAGGTGCATCGACAGAGCTGCGTGTGGGTCACAGTGCTGCAGTAGAAAGGGATGCTGGGGGTCTGGATGAGGTGCATTGACAGAGCTGCATGTGGGTCTCGGTGCTGGATTAGAAACGGATGGTGCGGCTCACGACTGAGGTGCATTGACAGAGCTGCGTGTGGGTCTCGGTGCTGGAGTAGAAAGGGATGCTGCAAGTCAGGACTGAGGTCCATTGACAGAGCTGTGTGTGGGTCTCGGTGCTGGAGTAGAAAAGGATGCTGCGGGTCAGGACTGAGGTGCTCCGTCAGAGCTATGTGTGGGTCTCGTGCTGGAGTAGAAAGGGATGCTGCGGGTCAGGAATGAGGTGCATTGGCAGAGCTGCGTGTGGGTCTAAGCACTGGAGTGGAAAGGGATGCTGCGGATCTGGACTGAGGAGCTCAGTCAGAAGTGCATGTCGGTCTAAGTGCTGGAGTCAAAAGGGATGCTGCGGGTCAGGACTGAGGTGCATTGACAGAGCTGCGTGTGGGTCTCAGCACTGGAGTGGAAAGGGATGCTGCGGGTCAGGACTGAGGTGCATTGACAGAGATGCGTGTGGGTCTCAGCACTGGAGTGGAAAGGGATGCTGCGGGTCAGGACTGAGGAGCTCCGGCAAAGCTGTGTGTGGGTCTCGCTGCTGGAATAGAAAGGGATGCTGCGGGTCAGGACTGAGGTGCATTGACAGAGCTGCGTGTGGGTCTCAGCACTGGAGTGGAAAGGGATACTGCGGGTCAGGACTGAGGTGCATTGACAGAGCTGCGTGTGGGTCTCAGCACTGGAGTGGCAAGGGATGCTGCGGGTCAGGACTGAGGTGCATTGACAGAGCTGCGTGTGGGTCTCAGCACTGGAGTGGAAAGGGATGCTGCGGGTCAGGACTGAGGTGCATTGACAGAGCTGCGTGTGGGTCTCAGCACTGGAGTGGAAAGGGATGCTGCGGGTCAGGACTGAGATGCATCGGCAGAGCTACGTGTGGGTCTCAGCACTGGAGTGGAAAGGGATGCTGCGGGTCAGGACTGAGGTGCATCGACAGAGCTGCGTGTGGGTCTCAGCACTGGAGTGGAAAGGGATGCTGCGGGTCAGAACTGAGGTGCATCGACAGAGCTGCGTGTGGGTCTCAGCACTGGAGTGGCAAGGGATGCTGCGGGTCAGAACTGAGGTGCATTGACAGAGCTGCGTGTGGGTCTCAGCACTGGAGTGGCAAGGGATGCTGCGGGTCAGGACTGAGGTGCATTGAAAGAGCTGTGTTTGCGTCTCGGTGCTGAAGTAGAAAGTGATGCTGCAAGTCAGGACTGAGGTGCATCGACAGAGATGTGTGTGGGTCTCGGTGCTGGAGTAGAAAGGGATGCTGCGGGTCAGGACTGAGGTGCATTGACAGAGCTGCGTGTGGGTCTCAGTGCTGGAATAGAAAGGGATGCTGGTGTCAGGACTGAGGTGCATTGAAAGAGCTGCGTTTGCGTCTCGGTGCTGAAGTAGAAAGGGATGCTGTGGTCAGGACTGAGGTGCATTGAAAGAGCTGCGTTTGCGTCTCGGTGCTGAAGTAGAAAGGGATGCTGGGGTCAGGACTGAGGTGCATTGACAGAGCTGCGTGTGGGTCTCAGTGCTGGAATAGAAAGGGATGCTGGGGTCAGGACTGAGGTGCATTGACAGAGCTTGTGTGGGTCTCGGTGCTGGAGTAGAAAGGGATGCTGCGGGTCAGGACTGAGGTGCATTGACAGAGCTGCGTGTGGGTCTCAATGCTGGACTAGAAAGGGATGCTGGGGTCAGGACTGAGGTGCATTGAAAGAGCTGTGTTTGCGTCTCGGTGCTGAAGTAGAAAGGGATGCTGCAGGTCAGGAATGAGGTGCATTGGCAGAGCTGTGTGTGGGTCTCGGTGCTGGAGTAGAAAGGGATGCTGTGGGTCAGGACTGAGGTGCATTGAAAGAGCTGCGTTTGCGTCTCGGTGCTGAAGTAGAAAGGGATGCTGCAAATCAGGACTGAGGTGCATCGACAGAGCTGTGTGTGGGTCTCGGTGCTGGAGTAGAAAGGGATGCTGCGGGTCAGGACTGAGGTGCATTGACAGAGCTGCGTGTGGGTCTCAGTGCTGGAATAGAAAGGGATGCTGCAGGTCAGGACTAAGGTGGATTGACAGAGATGTGTGTGGGTCTCGGTGCTGGGTCTGAAAGGGATGATGCTGGTCAGGAATGAGGTGCATTGGCAGAGCTGCGTGTGGGTCTCGGTGCTGGAGTAGAAAGGGATGCTGCAGGTCAGGAATGAGGTGCATTGGCAGAGCTGCGTGTGGGTCTCGGTGCTGGAGTAGAAAGGGATGCTGTGGGTCAGGACTGAGGTGCATTGAAAGAGCTGTGTTTGCGTCTCGGTGCTGAAGTAGAAAGGGATGCTGCAAATCAGGACGGAGGTGCATCGACAGAGCTGTGTGTGGGTCTCGGTGCTGGAGTAGAAAGGGATGCTGCGGGTCAGGACTGAGGTGCATTGACAGAGCTGTGTGTGGGTCTCAGTGCTGGAATAGAAAGGGATGCTGCAAATCAGGACGGAGGTGCATCGACAGAGCTGTGTGTGGGTCTCGGTGCTGGAGTAGAAAGGGATGCTGCAGGTCAGGACTAAGGTGCATTGACAGAGATGTGTGTGGGTCTCGGTACTGGGTCTGAAAGGGATGATGCTGGTCAGGAATGAGGTGCATTGGCAGAGCTGCGTGTGGGTCTCGGTGCTGGAGTTGAAAGGGATGATGCTGGTCAGGAATGAGGTGCATTGGCAGAGCTGTGTGTGGGTCTCAGTGTTGCAGTAGAAAGGGATGCTGCAGGTCAGGACTGAGGTGCATTGACAGAGCAGCGTGTGGGACTCGGTGCTGGAGTTGAAAGGGATGATGCTGGTCAGGAATGAGGTGCATTGGCAGAGTTGCATGTGGGACTCAGTGTTGCAGTAGAAAGGGATGCTGCGGGTCAGGACTGAGGTGCATTGAAAGAGCTGCGCTTGCGTCTCGGTGCAGAAGTAGAAAGTGATGCTGCAAGTTAGGACTGAGGTGCATCGACAGAGCTGTGTGTGGGTCTCGGTGCTGGAGTAGAAAGGGATGCTGCGGGTCAGGACTGAGGTGCATTGGCAGAGCTGCGTGTGGGTCTCGGTGCTGGAGTTGAAAGGGATGATGCTGGTCAGGAATGAGGTGCATTGGCAGAGCTGTGTGTGGGTCTCAGTGTTGCAGTAGAAAGGGATGCTGCAGGTCAGGACTGAGGTGCATTGACAGAGCAGCGTGTGGGACTCGGTGCTGGAGTTGAAAGGGATGATGCTGGTCAGGAATGAGGTGCATTGGCAGAGTTGCATGTGGGTCTCGGTGCTGGAGTTGAAAGGGATGATGCTGGTCAGGAATGAGGTGCATTGGCAGAGCTGTGTGTGGGTCTCAGTGTTGCAGTAGAAAGGGATGCTGCAGGTCAGGACTGAGGTGCATTGACAGAGCAGCGTGTGGGACTCGGTGCTGGAGTTGAAAGGGATGATGCTGGTCAGGAATGAGGTGCTTTGGCAGAGTTGCATGTGGGACTCAGTGTTGCAGTAGAAAGGGATGCTGCGGGTCAGGACTGAGGTGCATTGAAAGAGCTGCGCTTGCGTCTCGGTGCTGAAGTAGAAAGTGATGCTGCAAGTTAGGACTGAGGTGCATCGACAGAGCTGTGTGTGGGTCTCGGTGCTGGAATAGAAAGGGATGCTGGGGTCAGGACTGAGGTGCATTGAAAGAGATGCGCTGGCGTCTCGGTGCTGAAGTAGAAAGGGATGCTGGGGTCAGGACTGAGGTGATTTGAAACAGCTACGTTTGCGTCTCGGTGCTGAAGTAGAAACATATGCTGGGGTCAGGACTGAGGTGCATTGACAGAGCTGCGTGTGGGTCTTGGTGCTGGAGTAGAAAGGGATGCTGGGGGTCAGGACTGAGGTGCATTGACAGAGCTGCGTGTGGGTCTCAGTGCTGGAATAGAAAGGGATGCTGGGGTCAGGACTGAGGTGCATTGAAAAAGCTGCGTTTGCATCTCAGTGCTGAAGTAGAAAGGGATGCTGGGGTCAGGACTGAGGTGCATTGACAGAGCTGCGTGTGGGTCTCAGTGCTGGAATAGAAAGGGATGCTGGGGTCAGGACTGAGGTGCATTGAAAAAGCTGTGTTTGCATCTCAGTGCTGAAGTAGAAAGGGATGCTGGGGTCAGGACTGAGGTGCATTGACAGAGCTGTGTGTGGGTCTCCGTGCTGGAGTAGAAACGGATGGTGCGGCTCACAACTGAGGTGCATTGACAGAGCTCCGTGTGGGTCTCGGTGCTGGAGTAGAAAGGGATGCTGCAGTGCAGGAATGAGGTGCATTGGCAGAGCTGCGTGTGGGTCTTGGTGCTGGAGTAGAAAGGGATGCTGTGGGTCAGGACTAAGGTGCATTGAAAGAGTTGCGTTTGCCTCTCGGTGCTGAAGTAGAAAGGGATGCTGCAAGTCAGGACTGAGGTGCATCGACAGAGCTGTGTGTGGGTCTCGGTGCTGGAGTAGAAAGGGATGCCGCGGGTCAGGACTGAGGTGCATTGACAGAGCTGCGTGTGGGTCTCAGTGCTGGAATAGAAAGGGATGCTGCGGGTCAGGACTAAGGTGCATTGACAGAGATGTGTGTGGGTCTCGGTGCTGGGTCTGAAAGGGATGATGCTGGTCAGGAATGAGGTGCATTGGCAGAGCTGCGTGTGGGTATCGGTGCTGGAGTTGAAAGGGATGATGCTGGTCAGGAATGAGGTGCATTGGCAGAGCTGTGTGTGGGTCTCAGTGTTGCAGTGGAAAGGGATGCTGCAGGTCAGGACTGAGGTGCATTGACAGAGCTGTGTGTGGGTCTCGGTGCTGGAGTAGAAAGGGATGCTGCGGGTCAGGACTGAGGTGCATTGGCAGAGCTGCGTGTGGGTCTCAGTGCTGGAATAGAAAGGGATGCTGGGGTCAGGACTGAGGTGCATTGAAAGAGATGCGTTTGCGTCTCGGTGCTGAAGTAGAAAGGGATGCTGGGGTCAGGACTGAGGTGATTTGAAACAGCTACGTTTGCGTCTCGGTGCTGAAGTAGAAACAGATGCTGGGGTCAGGACTGAGGTGCATTGACAGAGCTGCGTGTGGGTCTTGGTGCTGGAGTAGAAAGGGATGCTGGGGGTCAGGACTGAGGTGCATTGACAGAGCTGCGTGTGGGTCTCAGTGCTGGAATAGAAAGGGATGCTGCGGGTCAGGACTAAGGTGCATTGACAGAGATGTGTGTGGGTCTCGGTGCTGGAGTTGAAAGGGATGATGCTGGTCAGGAATGAGGTGCATTGGCAGAGCTGCGTGTGGGTCTCAGTGTTGCAGTAGAAAGGGATGCTGCGGGTCAGGACTGAGGTGCATTGACAGAGCTGCGTGTGGGTCTCAGTGCTGGAATAGAAAGGGATGCTGGGGTTAGGACTGAGGTGCATTGAAAGAGCTGTGTTTGCGTCTCGGTGCTAAAGTAGAAAGGGATGCTGGGGTCAGGACTGAGGTGCATTGACAGAGCTGCGTGTGGGTCTCGGTGCTGAAGTAGAAAGGGATGCTGCAAGTCAGGACTGAGGTGCATCGACAGAGCTGTGTGTGGGTCTCGGTGCTGGAGTAGAAAGGGATGCTGCGGGTCAGGACTGAGGTGCATTGGCAGAGCTGCGTGTGGGTCTCAGTGCTGGAATAGAAAGGGATGCTGGGGTCAGGACTGAGGTGCATTGAAAGAGATGCGTTTGCGTCTCGGGTCAGGACTGAGGTGATTTGAAACAGCTACGTTTGCGTCTCGGTGCTGAAGTAGAAACAGATGCTGGGGTCAGGACTGAGGTGCATTGACAGAGCTGCGTGTGGGTCTTGGTGCTGGAGTAGAAAGGGATGCTGGGGGTCAGGACTGAGGTGCATTGACAGAGTTGCGTGTGGGTCTCAGTGCTGGAATAGAAAGGGATGCTGCGGGTCAGGACTAAGGTGCATTGACAGAGATGTGTGTGGGTCTCGGTGCTGGAGTTGAAAGGGATGATGCTGGTCAGGAATGAGGTGCATTGGCAGAGCTGCGTGTGGGTCTCAGTGTTGCAGTAGAAACGGATGGTGCAACTCACGACTGAGGTGCATTGACAGAGCTGTGTGTGGGTCTCGGTGCTGGAGTTGAAAGGGATGATGCTGGTCAGGAATGAGGTGCATTGGCAGAGCTGCGTGTGGGTCTCAGTGTTGCAGTAGAAAGGGATGCTGCGGGTCAGGACTGAGGTCCACTGACAGAGCTGCGTGTGGGTCTCGGTGCTGGAGTTGAAAGGGATGATGCTGGTCAGGAATGAGGTGCATTGGCAGAGCTGTGTGTGGGTCTCAGTGTTGCAGTAGAAAGGGATGCTGCGGGTCAGGACTGAGGTGCATTTAAAGCTGCGTTTGCGTCTCGGTGCTGAAGTAGAAAGGGATGCTGCAAGTCAGGACTGAGGTGCATTGACAGAGCTGCGTGTGGGTCTCAGTGCTGGAGTAGAAATGGGTTGCTGCGGGTCAGGACTGAGGTGCATCGACAGAGCTGTGTGTGGGTCTCGTGCTGGAGTAGAAAGGGATGCTGCGGGTCAGGACTGAGGTGCATTGACAGAGCTGCGTATGGGTCTCAGTGCTGGAATAGAAAGGGATTCTGGGGTTAGGACTGAGGTGCATTGAAAGAGCTGTGTTTGCGTCTCGGTGCTAAAGTAGAAAGGGATGCTGGGGTCAGGACTGAGGTGCATTGACAGAGCTGCGTGTGGGTCTCGGTGCTGAAGTAGAAAGGGATGCTGCAAGTCAGGAGTGAGGTGCATCGACAGAGCTGTGTGTGGGTCTCGGTGCTGGAGTAGAAAGGGATGCTGCGGGTTGGGACTGAGGTGCATTGACAGAGCTGCATGTGGGTCTCAGTGCTGGAATAGAAAGGGATGCTGGGGTCAGGACTGAGGTGCATTGAAAAAGCTGCGTTTGCATCTCAGTGCTGAAGTAGAAAGGGATGCTGGGGTCAGGACTGAGGTGCATTGACAGAGCTGCGTGTGGGTCTCAGTGCTGGAATAGAAAGGGATGCTGGGGTCAGGACTGAGGTGCATTGACAGAGCTGTGTGTGGGTCTCCGTGCTGGAGTAGAAAGGGATGGTGCGGCTCACAACTCAGGTGCATTGACAGAGCTCCGTGTGGGTCTCGGTGCTGGAGTAGAAAGGGATGCTGCAGTGCAGGAATGAGGTGCATTGGCAGAGCTGCGTGTGGGTCTCAGTGCTGGAATAGAAAGGGATGCTGGGGTCAGGACTGAGGTGCATTGAAAGAGATGCGCTGGCGTCTCGGTGCTGAAGTAGAAAGGGATGCTGGGGTCAGGACTGAGGTGATTTGAAACAGCTACGTTTGCGTCTCGGTGCTGAAGTAGAAACATATGCTGGGGTCAGGACTGAGGTGCATTGACAGAGCTGCGTGTGGGTCTTGCTGCTGGAGTAGAAAGGGATGCTGGGGGTCAGGACTGAGGTGCATTGACAGCTGCGTGTGGGTCTCAGTGCTGGAATAGAAAGGGATGCTGGGGTCAGGACTGAGGTGCATTGAAAGAGATGCGCTGGCGTCTCGGTGCTGAAGTAGAAAGGGATGCTGGGGTCAGGACTGAGGTGATTTGAAACAGCTACGTTTGCGTCTCGGTGCTGAAGTAGAAACATATGCTGGGGTCAGGACTGAGGTGCATTGACAGAGCTGCGTGTGGGTCTTGGTGCTGGAGTAGAAAGGGATGCTGGGGGTCAGGGCTGAGGTGCATTGACAGAGCTGCGTGTGGGTCTCAGTGCTGGAATAGAAAGGGATGCTGGGGTCAGGACTGAGGTGCATTGAAAAAGCTGCGTTTGCATCTCAGTGCTGAAGTAGAAAGGGATGCTGGGGTCAGGACTGAGGTGCATTGACAGAGCTGCGTGTGGGTCTCAGTGCTGGAATAGAAAGGGATGCTGGGGTCAGGACTGAGGTGCATTGAAAAAGCTGCGTTTGCATCTCAGTGCTGAAGTAGAAAGGGATGCTGGGGTCAGGACTGAGGTGCATTGACAGAGCTGTGTGTGGGTCTCCGTGCTGGAGTAGAAACGGATGGTGCGGCTCACAACTGAGGTGCATTGACAGAGCTCCGTGTGGGTCTCGGTGCTGGAGTAGAAAGGAATGCTGCAGTGCAGGAATGAGGTGCATTGGCAGAGCTGCGTGTGGGTCTTGGTGCTGGAGTAGAAAGGGATGCTGTGGGTCAGGACTAAGGTGCATTGAAAGAGTTGCGTTTGCCTCTCGGTGCTGAAGTAGAAAGGGATGCTGCAAGTCAGGGCTGAGGTGCATCGACAGAGCTGTGTGTGGGTCTCGGTGCTGGAGTAGAAAGGGATGCCGCGGGTCAGGACTGAGGTGCATTGACAGAGCTGCGTGTGGGTCTCAGTGCTGGAATAGAAAGGGATGCTGCGGGTCAGGACTAAGGTGCATTGACAGAGATGTGTGTGGGTCTCGGTGCTGGGTCTGAAAGGGATGATGCTGGTCAGGAATGAGGTGCATTGGCAGAGCTGCGTGTGGGTATCGGTGCTGGAGTTGAAAGGGATGATGCTGGTCAGGAATGAGGTGCATTGGCAGAGCTGTGTGTGGGTCTCAGTGTTGCAGTAGAAAGGGATGCTGCAGGTCAGGACTGAGGTGCATTGACAGAGCTACGTGTGGGTCTCGGTGCTGGAGTTGAAAGGGATGATGCTGGTCAGGAATGAGGTGCATTGGCAGAGTTGCATGTGGGTCTCAGTGTTGCAGTAGAAAGGGATGCTGCGGGTCAGGACTGAGGTGCATTGAAAGAGCTGCGTTTGCGTCTCGGTGCTGAAGTAGAAAGTGATGCTGCAAGTTAGGACTGAGGTGCATCGACAGAGCTGTGTGTGGGTCTCAGTGCTGGAGTAGAAAGGGATGCTGCGGGTCAGGACTGAGGTGCATTGGCAGAGCTGCGTGTGGGTCTCAGTGCTGGAATAGAAAGGGATGCTGGGGTCAGGACTGAGGTGCATTGAAAGAGATGCGTTTGCGTCTCGGTGCTGAAGTAGAAAGGGATGCTGGGGTCAGGACTGAGGTGATTTGAAACAGCTACGTTTGCGTCTCGGTGCTGAAGTAGAAACAGATGCTGGGGTCAGGACTGAGGTGCATTGACAGAGCTGCGTGTGGGTCTTGGTGCTGGAGTAGAAAGGGATGCTGGGGGTCAGGACTGAGGTGCATTGACAGAGCTGCGTGTGGGTCTCAGTGCTGGAATAGAAAGGGATGCTGCGGGTCAGGACTAAGGTGCATTGACAGAGATGTGTGTGGGTCTCGGTGCTGGAGTTGAAAGGGATGATGCTGGTCAGGAATGAGGTGCATTGGCAGAGTTGCGTGTGGGTCTCAGTGTTGCAGTAGAAAGGGATGCTGCGGGTCAGGACTGAGGTGCATTGACAGAGCTGCGTGTGGGTCTCAGTGCTGGAATAGAAAGGGATGCTGGGGTTAGGACTGAGGTGCATTGAAAGAGCTGTGTTTGCGTCTCGGTGCTAAAGTAGAAAGGGATGCTGGGGTCAGGACTGAGGTTCATTGACAGAGCTGCGTGTGGGTCTCGGTGCTGAAGTAGAAAGGGATGCTGCAAGTCAGGACTGAGGTGCATCGACAGAGCTGTGTGTGGGTCTCGGTGCTGGAGTAGAAAGGGATGCTGCAGGTCAGGACTGAGGTGCATTGGCAGAGCTGCGTGTGGGTCTCAGTGCTGGAATAGAAAGGGATGCTGGGGTCAGGACTGAGGTGCATTGAAAGAGATGCGTTTGCGTCTCGGTGCTGAAGTAGAAAGGGATGCTGGGGTCAGGACTGAGGTGATTTGAAACAGCTACGTTTGCGTCTCGGTGCTGAAGTAGTAACAGATGCTGGGGTCAGGACTGAGGTGCATTGACAGAGCTGCGTGTGGGTCTTGGTGCTAGAGTAGAAAGGGATGCTGGGGGTCAGGACTGAGGTGCATTGACAGAGCTGCGTGTGGGTCTCAGTGCTGGAATAGAAAGGGATGCTGCGGGTCAGGACTAAGGTGCATTGACAGAGATGTGTGTGGGTCTCGGTGCTGGAGTTGAAAGGGATTATGCTGGTCAGGAATGAGGTGCATTGGCAGAGCTGCGTGTGGGTCTCAGTGTTGCAGTAGAAACGGATGGTGCAACTCACGACTGAGGTGCATTGACAGAGCTGTGTGTGGGTCTCGGTGCTGGAGTTGAAAGGGATGATGCTGGTCAGGAATGAGGTGCATTGGCAGAGCTGCGTGTGGGTCTCAGTGTTGCAGTAGAAAGGGATGCTGCGGGTCAGGACTAAGGTGCACTGACAGAGCTGCGTGTGGGTCTGGTGCTGGAGTTGAAAGGGATGATGCTGGTCAGGAATGAGGTGCATTGGCAGAGCTGCGTGTGGGTCTCAGTGTTGCAGTAGAAAGGGATGCTGCGGGTCAGGACTGAGGTGCATTTAAAGCTGCGTTTGCGTCTCAGTGCTGAAGTAGAAAGGGATGCTGCAAGTCAGGACTGAGGTGCATTGACAGAGCTGCGTGTGGGTCTCAGTGCTGGAGTAGAAATGGGTTGCTGCGGGTCAGGACTGAGGTGCATCGACAGAGCTGTGTGTGGGTCTCGTGCTGGAGTAGAAAGGGATGCTGCGGGTCAGGACTGAGGTGCATTGACAGAGCTGCGTGTGGGTCTCAGTGCTGGAATAGAAAGGGATTCTGGGGTTAGGACTGAGGTGCATTGAAAGAGCTGTGTTTGCGTCTCGGTGCTAAAGTAGAAAGGGATGCTGGGGTCAGGACTGAGGTGCATTGACAGAGCTGCGTGTGGGTCTCGGTGCTGAAGTAGAAAGGGATGCTGCAAGTCAGGAGTGAGGTGCATCGACAGAGCTGTGTGTGGGTCTCGGTGCTGGAGTAGAAAGGGATGCTGCGGGTTGGGACTGAGGTGCATTGACAGAGCTGCATGTGGGTCTCAGTGCTGGAATAGAAAGGGATGCTGGGGTCAGGACTGAGGTGCATTGAAAAAGCTGCGTTTGCATCTCAGTGCTGAAGTAGAAAGGGATGCTGGGGTCAGGACTGAGGTGCATTGACAGAGCTGTGTGTGGGTCTCCGTGCTGGAGTAGAAAGGGATGGTGCGGCTCACAACTGAGGTGCATTGACAGAGCTCCGTGTGGGTCTCGGTGCTGGAGTAGAAAGGGATGCTGCAGTGCAGGAATGAGGTGCATTGGCAGAGCTGCGTGTGGGTCTCGGTGCTGGAGTAGAAAGGGATGCTGTGGGTCAGGACTGAGGTACATTGAAAGAGCTGCGTTTGCCTCTCGGTGCTGAAGTAGAAAGGGATGCTGCAAGTCAGGACTGAGGTGCATCGACAGAGCTGTGTGTGGGTCTCGGTGCTGGAGTAGAAAGGGATGCTGCGGGTTGGGACTGAGGTGCATTGACAGAGCTGCATGTGGGTCTCAGTGCTGGAATAGAAAGGGATGCTGGGGTCAGGACTGAGGTGCATTGAAAAAGCTGCGTTTGCATCTCAGTGCTGAAGTAGAAAGGGATGCTGGGGTCAGGACTGAGGTGCATTGACAGAGCTGCGTGTGGGTCTCAGTGCTGGAATAGAAAGGGATGCTGGGGTCAGGACTGAGGTGCATTGACAGAGCTGTGTGTGGGTCTCCGTGCTGGAGTAGAAAGGGATGGTGCGGCTCACAACTCAGGTGCATTGACAGAGCTCCGTGTGGGTCTCGGTGCTGGAGTAGAAAGGGATGCTGCAGTGCAGGAATGAGGTGCATTGGCAGAGCTGCGTGTGGGTCTCAGTGCTGGAATAGAAAGGGATGCTGGGGTCAGGACTGAGGTGCATTGAAAGAGATGCGCTGGCGTCTCGGTGCTGAAGTAGAAAGGGATGCTGGGGTCAGGACTGAGGTGATTTGAAACAGCTACGTTTGCGTCTCGGTGCTGAAGTAGAAACATATGCTGGGGTCAGGACTGAGGTGCATTGACAGAGCTGCGTGTGGGTCTTGCTGCTGGAGTAGAAAGGGATGCTGGGGGTCAGGACTGAGGTGCATTGACAGCTGCGTGTGGGTCTCAGTGCTGGAATAGAAAGGGATGCTGGGGTCAGGACTGAGGTGCATTGAAAGAGATGCGCTGGCGTCTCGGTGCTGAAGTAGAAAGGGATGCTGGGGTCAGGACTGAGGTGATTTGAAACAGCTACGTTTGCGTCTCGGTGCTGAAGTAGAAACATATGCTGGGGTCAGGACTGAGGTGCATTGACAGAGCTGCGTGTGGGTCTTGGTGCTGGAGTAGAAAGGGATGCTGGGGGTCAGGGCTGAGGTGCATTGACAGAGCTGCGTGTGGGTCTCAGTGCTGGAATAGAAAGGGATGCTGGGGTCAGGACTGAGGTGCATTGAAAAAGCTGCGTTTGCATCTCAGTGCTGAAGTAGAAAGGGATGCTGGGGTCAGGACTGAGGTGCATTGACAGAGCTGCGTGTGGGTCTCAGTGCTGGAATAGAAAGGGATGCTGGGGTCAGGACTGAGGTGCATTGACAGAGCTGTGTGTGGGTCTCCGTGCTGGAGTAGAAAGGGATGGTGCGGCTCACAACTGAGGTGCATTGACAGAGCTCCGTGTGGGTCTCGGTGCTGGAGTAGAAAGGGATGCTGCAGTGCAGGAATGAGGTGCATTGGCAGAGCTGCGTGTGGGTCTCGGTGCTGAAGTAGAAAGGGATGCTGCAAGTCAGGACTGAGGTGCATCGACAGAGCTGTGTGTGGGTCTCGGTGCTGGAATAGAAAGGGATGCCGCCGGTCAGGACTGAGGTGCATTGACAGAGCTGCGTGTGGGTCTCAGTGCTGGAATAGAAAGGGATGCTGGTGTCAGGACTGAGGTGCATTGAAAGAGCTGTGTGTGGGTCTCGGTGCTGGAGTAGAAACGGATTGTGCTGCTCATGACTGAGGTGCATTGACAGAGCTGCGTGTGGGTCTCGTTGCTGGAGTAGAAAGGGATGCTGTGGGTCAGGACTGAGTTGCATTGACAGAGCTGCATGTGGGTCTCAGTGCTGGGGTAGAAAGGGATGCTGCGGGTCTGGACTGAGGTGCATTAAAAGAGCTGCGTGTGGGTCTCAGTGCTGGATTAGAAAGGGATGCTGCAGGTCAGGGGTGAGGTGCTCCGGCAGAGCTGGGTGTGGGTCTCGGTGCTGGAGTTGAAAGGGATGATGCTGGTCAGGAATGAGGTGCATTGACAGAGCTGTGTGTGGGTCTCGGTGCTGGAGTAGAAACGGATGGTGCGGCTCACGACTGAGGTGCATTGACAGAGCTGCATGTGGGTCTCGGTGCTGGAGTAGAAAGGGATGCTGCAGGTCAGGAATGAGGTGCATTGGCAGAGCTGCGTGTGGGTCTCGGTGCTGGAGTAGAAAGGGATGCTGCGGGTCTGGACTGAGGTGCATTGACAGAGCTGCGTGTGGGTCTCGGTGCTGGAGTAGAAAGGGATGCTGGGGGTCAGGACTTAGGTGCATCGACAGAGCTGCGTGTGGGTCACAGTGCTGCAGTAGAAAGGGATGCTGGGGGTCTGGATGAGGTGCATTGACAGAGCTGCATGTGGGTCTCGGTGCTGGATTAGAAACGGATGGTGCGGCTCACGACTGAGGTGCATTGACAGAGCTGCGTGTGGGTCTCGGTGCTGGAGTAGAAAGGGATGCTGCAAGTCAGGACTGAGGTCCATTGACAGAGCTGAGTGTGGGTCTCGGTGCTGGAGTAGAAAAGGATGCTGCGGGTCAGGACTGAGGTGCTCCGTCAGAGCTATGTGTGGGTCTCGTGCTGGAGTAGAAAGGGATGCTGCAGGTCAGGAATGAGGTGCATTGGCAGAGCTGCGTGTGGGTCTAAGCACTGGAGTGGAAAGGGATGCTGCGGATCTGGACTGAGGAGCTCAGTCAGAAGTGCATGTCGGTCTAAGTGCTGGAGTCAAAAGGGATGCTGCGGGTCAGGACTGAGGTGCATTGACAGAGCTGCGTGTGGGTCTCAGCACTGGAGTGGAAAGGGATGCTGCGGGTCAGGACTGAGGTGCATTGACAGAGATGCGTGTGGGTCTCAGCACTGGAGTGGAAAGGGATGCTGCGGGTCAGGACTGAGGAGCTCCGGCAAAGCTGTGTGTGGGTCTCGCTGCTGGAATAGAAAGGGATGCTGCGGGTCAGGACTGAGGGTGCATTGACAGAGCTGCGTGTGGGTCTCAGCACTGGATTGGAAAGGGATGCTGCGGGTCAGGACTGAGGTGCATAGACAGAGCTGCGTGTGGGTCTCAGCACTGGAGTGGAAAGGGATGCTGCGGGTCAGGACTGAGGTGCATTGACAGAGCTGCGTGTGGGTCTCAGCACTGGAGTGGAAAGGGATGCTGCGGGTCAGGACTGAGATGCATCGGCAGAGCTACGTGTGGGTCTCAGCACTGGAGTGGAAAGGGATGCTGCGGGTCAGGACTGAGGTGCATCGACAGAGCTGCGTGTGGGTCTCAGCACTGGAGTGGAAAGGGATGCTGCGGGTCAGAACTGAGGTGCATCGACAGAGCTGCGTGTGGGTCTCAGCACTGGAGTGGCAAGGGATGCTGCGGGTCAGAACTGAGGTGCATTGACAGAGCTGCGTGTGGGTCTCAGCACTGGAGTGGCAAGGGATGCTGCGGGTCAGGACTGAGGTGCATTGACAGAGCTGCGTGTGGGTCTCAGCACTGGAGTGGAAAGGGATGCTGCGGGTCAGGACTGAGGTGCATTGACAGAGCTGCGTGTGGGTCTCAGCACTGGAGTGGAAAGGGATGCTGCGGGTCAGGACTGAGGTGCATTGACAGAGCTGTGTGTGGGTCTCAGCACTGGAGTGGAAAGGGATGCTGTGGGTCAGGACTGAGATGCATCGGCTGAGCTGTGTGTGGGTCTCGGTGCTGGAGTACCAGGGGGTGCCCCAAGCCAGGTAAGAGATAACACAACAGAGTGGGGTGTTGGCTTCGGAGCTTACATTGTATGGATGTTTCCATCAGGATTGAGGGTCTCTAGAAGAGCTGCTTGAGGGTCTCGGTACTGGGCAGGATTTGGGTGCAGTGGCTGATGTTCCTTGGCAGAGCGTTGTGTGTGCATCGGTTCTCGAGATGTAGGGACGCTACCGGTCAAGGATGAGGTACACCGGTAGAGCCATATGTGAGGATCGCTACTCCAAGTCGGAGATGAGGGGGGAGACTAAACCCTGGCCATCGCAGAGGCCTACTCAGTGTTCCTAAAACCCTGCATAAAAATGTTGACCTGGACTGAAAACTTCTGATTGTTGCCTACACTGTTTTTGTGGAAGGACCCTCTCCTCACTTTCCATCCTCTGCATAACTTCTTTCTTCAAGCACTGGATTAACCACTACCCTTGGGGTCTGGAGAAGTGTGCTGCTCACCACATGACACTTCAGCGCCTAGTCAGGGGCAGTAAGCGCTATATAATGCAGCTCTCAGTACCACAATAACAGGGGTTCCACTTGTCGGTTCAGCTGCAAAAGTAGACGTGTGTGGATGAGTTTGTGGATAACAGCGTAGTCAGGCCAAGGTGCACAACACAGCAGTCAGTGCATAGTTTGTGAAAATGTAACACGGCCCCAAAGTTCGTCTGTACTGATAAATGTCAGGGTGGACCAATGCCAACATTTCCTGGTGCCTCTTTCTTCCACCACCCACCACTTCCTGTCTCTTTATTTCACTCTTGCAGGTTCTTTTGCATTTGTGCTGTCTCACTTAGAGCCTCATCCACAAAGGTAAACTTACAATCTTGTGTAGTTTTACGATTGTTTGCTATTCACAGAGGCATTTAGCAGTAGCATCTTTACAAGTGCGGAGTCTCCGCACATAAAAAAATCGACAGTCCTACCTTATTAAGTGCGGGGAGACTGAAGTCATTCAGGGCCATATGTATCAAGCCTTTTTCCCGTTTGCAAACGGGCAGATTCTCAGAATCGGCCCGTTTGCGAATTGGAAAAAGCCTTTGGGATGTATCATCCCAAAAGGCCATCGCAAAATAGAGAATTGCTAAATTTGCGATTCTCTATTTTGCGAATGCAATTAAGGAATTGCAAATTGCGATTCCTTAAATGCAATTCTGGAAGCACCAGAAATTTGCTATTTGGCCTTAAGGATTTGTAAATTACCACCAACTTCAAGTTGGTGGTAATTTGCAATTTTCTTTAAAAAGCACTTTTTGATTTTTTAAAAGTGCCATATGTCGCACATGTGCGCAAAATGTGCACACATGCATATTTCAGGGTGCAACAGGGTGTCCTTTTGGCACCCTTGCAACCTTGAAATTGCATTCTCAAATTGCGATTCTCTAATTGGTAATCGCAAATTGAGAATGTCTTCCCATTCATTCCTATGGGCCTCCTAGCCCATAGGAATGAATGGGAAGGTATTCCTTAATTGCGAATCTCAATTTGCGATTCGCAAATAAGGAATATGTAGGATTCGCAAAATTTTTAGCAAATCCTACATACATAGCATTTTGCGATTCTCTAATTGCGATTCGCTAAAAATCGCAATTTGAGAATCGCAAAACTCTTTTTTGATACATATGGCCCAAAGATACTACTCGCAAATCCCTTTGTGAATAACAAACAATTGTAAACTTACACAAAAGTGTAAGTTTACCTTTCTGAATCAGGCCCAAAGTCCTTTGTCACTTTGTCACTAACTTTCTGTCATTCTGTCCTTTCTTGTTATGTTGTGTCAATAATGTTATAAAGTGCAGCGATTATCTCAGTGGTGTCCTGCAGCTGGGTGTGTGAATGAACACTCAGCCCTAGGGTGAGGCTGCCTATTGGCTGAAAAGAAAGAGCTTCAAGGCTTTTCTGAAGGAAAGATGACCAGAAAGAGATCTTGAAGCTAAAGGAAAAGGATCCCCTTGTTTAGCAGCCAGCAGAAACAGGCATTGGCAAAGCAAAGAAGTCTAGATGTAATGTGCTAACACTCGGAGCACCGGCACTTTAGCTCAGGACACATAGGAGGGAGCCAACCGCAGCGGAGAGAGGGATAAAGCAGCAGAGCAGTCCCTCCCTCATGCATTTCAATGTGAGCAGCGCAAGGTAAGCCCAAACAGCCAATAGCATGAGGTGAGAGATGAATACTCCACTCGGCTCAGGCAACAAATGATTGACAAGGTCTCAAGCCAATGACAGAGAGGCTGCTCGAACAAAGCCAATGAATGAAAGGGGGACCCAAAGCCCACTGTAAGTATACTGATAGCAATAGGTCAGTTTGACAGCTGCATTGTCAAAATCCAGGCCTGTTATGTCGTTTGCAAAAAGGAGCAGCACCTAATCTTGTTCTTTTATAGAATGGAGTGCAAAGTAAAGCTCCTCTGGCGGCTCTATATGGCATGTAAGGCTTTACTTTGTCCTGTATATAAACTGGTCCTTGCTTTTAAAAAGCCCAGTGAATTATGCCTTGAACCAGGTATACCATGCCCCTGAACCAGGTAAGTTTCTTAACTGGAAACCAGTAGTTTAAGCAAATATGGGAACATTCTGGTCCATCTATGGAGTCCTAAAATACATTTTGAAGGAATTCTTTCTTTCTCCCTTTCCCACTTCTTTCTCTCTTCCTCAAAACCGAATGATGAAAAATAAGTCCTGGTCCCCAAAAAAGAGAGCAGGTGCCCACAGTCACCACCTGCAACCACTAGCAAAAATGAGGTACTGCAGCAGAGCTGTGTGCAGGCTGCAGTACTGACCCCCCAGTCATACCGCGGGTCAGGCTGAGGTGCACTGGTAGAGCTGTGTGCGGGTCTCAGTACTGAACCCCCAGTCATACCGCGGGCCAGGCGGAGGTGCACTGGGAGAGCTGCTTACGGGTCTCAGTACTGAACCCCCAGTCATACCGCAGGCCAGGCTGAGGTGCACTGGTAGAGCTGCTTACGGGTCTCAGTACTGAACCCCCAGTCATACCGCAGGCCAGGCTGAGGTGCACTGGGAGAGCTGCTTACAGGTGCGAGTACTGAACCCCCAGTCATACCAGGGGCCAGGCTGAGGTACACTGGGAGAGCTGCTTACGGGTCTCAGTACTGAACCCCCAGTCATACCGCGGGCCAGCCTGAGGTACACTGGGAGAGCTGCTTACGGGTCTCAGTACTGAACCCCCAGTCATACCGCAGGCCAGGCTGAGGTGCACTGGGAGAGCTGCTTACGGGTCTCAGTACTGAACCCCCAGTCATACCAGGGGCCAGGCTGAGGTGCACTGGTAGAGCTGTGTGCGGGTCTTAGTACTGAACCCCTAGTCATACCGCGGGTCAGGCTGAGGTGCACTGAGAGAGCTGCTTACGGCTCTCAGTACTGAACCCCCAGTCATACCGCAGGCCAGGCTGAGGTGCACTGGGAGAGCTGCTTACGGGTCCGGGTACTGAACCCCCAGTCATACCGCAGGCCAGGCTGAGGTGCACTGGGAGAGCTGCTTACGGGTCTCAGTACTGAACCCCCAGTCATACCGCTGGCCAGGCGGAGGTGCACTGTGAGAGCTGCTTACGGGTCTCAGTACTGAACCCCCAGTCATACCGCAGGCCAGGCTGAGGTGCACTGGGAGAGCTGCTTACGGGTCTCAGTACTGAACCCCCAGTCATACCGCAGGCCAGGCTGAGGTGCACTGGGAGAGCTGCTTACGGGTCTCAGTACTGAACCCCCAGTCATACCGCAGGCCAGGCTGAGGTGCACTGGTAGAGCTGCTTACGGGTCTCAGTACTGAACCCCCAGTCATACCGCAGGCCAGGCTGAGGTGCACTGGGAGAGCTGCTTACAGGTCCGAGTACTGAACCCCCAGTCATACCAGGGGCCAGGCTGAGGTGCACTGGTAGAGCTGTGTGCGGCTCTCAGTACTGAACCCCCAGTCATACCGCGGGTCAGGCTGAGGTGCACTGGGAGAGCTGCTTACGGCTCTCAGTACTGAACCCCCAGTCATACCGCAGGCCAGGCTGAGGTGCACTGGGAGAGCTGCTTACGGGTCCGAGTACTGAACCCCCAGTCATACCGCAGGCCAGGCTGAGGTGCACTGGGAGAGCTGCTTACGGGTCTCAGTACTGAACCCCCAGTCATACTGCTGGCCAGGCGGAGGTGCACTGGGTGAGCTGCTTACGGGTCTCAGTACTGAACCCCCAGTCATACTGCAGGCCAGGCTGAGGTGCACTGGTAGAGCTGCTTACGGGTCTCAGTACTGAACCCCCAGTCATACCGCAGGCGAGGCGGAGGTGCACTGGGAGAGCTGCTTACGGGTCTCAGTACTGAACCCCCAGTCATACTGCAGGCCAGGCTGAGGTGCACTGGTAGAGCTGCTTACGGGTCTCAGTACTGAACCCCCAGTCATACCGCAGGCCAGGCTGAGGTGCACTGACGGAGCTGCTTACGGGTCTCAGTACTGAACCCCCAGTCATACAACGGGCCAGGCTGAGGTGCACTGGCAGAGCTGCTTACGGGTCTCAGTACTGAACCCCCAGTCATACCGCTGGCCAGGCTGAGGTGCACTGGCAGAGCTGCTTACGGGTCTCAGTACTGAACCCCCAGTCATACTGCAGGCCAGGCTGAGGTGCACTGGGAGAGCTGCTAACGGGTCTCAGTACTGAACCCCCAGTCATACCGCAGGCCAGGCTGAGGTGCACTGACAGAGCTGCTTACGGGTCTCAGTACTGAACCCCCAGACATACCGCGGGTCAGGCTGAGGTGCACTGACAGAGCTGCATGCGGGTCTCAGGACTGAACCACCAGTCATACCGCAGGCCAGGCTGAGGTGCACTGGGAGAGCTGCTTACGAGTCCGAGTACTGAACCCCCAGTCATACCGCGGGTCAGGCTGAGGTGCACTGGAAGAGCTGCTTACGGGTCGCAGTACTGAACCCCCAGTCATACCACAGGCCAGGCTGAGGTGCACAGGGAGAGCTGCTTACAGGTCTCAGTACTGAACCCCCAGTCATACCGCAGGCCAGGCTGAGGTGCACTAGGAGAGCTGCTTATGGGTCTCAGTACTGAACCCCCAGTCATACCACAGGCCAGGCTGAGGTGCACAGGGAGAGCTGCTTACAGGTCTCAGTACTGAACCCCCAGTCATACCGCAGGCCAGGCTGAGGTGCACTAGGAGAGCTGCTTATGGGTCTCAGTACTGAACCCCCAGTCATACCGCAGGCCTGGCTGAGGTGCACTGGGAGTCCTGCTTACGGGTCTCAGTACTGAACCCCCAGTCATACCGCGGGTCAGGCTGAGGAGCACTGGGAGAGCTGCTTACGGGTCTCAGTACTGAACCCCCAGTCATACCACAGGCCAGGCGGAGGTGCACTGGGAGAGCAGCTTACGGGTCTCAGTACTGAACCCCCAGTCATACTGCAGGCCAGGCTGAGGTGCACTGGGAGAGCTGCTTACGGGTCCGAGTACCGAACCCCCAGTCATACCGCAGGCCAGGCTGAGGTGCACTGGGAGAGCTGCTTACGGGTCTCAGTACTGAACCCCCAGTCATACCGCAGGCCAGGCGGAGGTGCACTGGGAGAGCTGCTTACAGGTCTCAGTACTGAACCCCCAGTCATACCGCAGGCCAGGCTGAGGTGCACTGGGAGAGCTGCTTACGGGTCTCAGTACTGAACCCCCAGTCATACCACGGGCCAGGCTGAGGTGAACTGACAGAGCTGCTTACGGGTCTCAGTACTGAACCCCCAGTCATACCACGGGCCAGGCTGAGGTACACTGGCAGAGCTGCTTACGGGTCTCAGTACTGAACCCCCAGTCATACCGCTTGCCAGGCTGAGGTGCACTGGCAGAGCTGCTTACGGGTCTCAGTACTGAACCCCCAGTCATACCGCAGGCCAGGCTGAGGTGCACTGGGAGAGCTGCTTACGGGTCTCAGTACTGAACCCCCAGTCATACCACGGGCCAGGCTGAGGTACACTGGCAGAGCTGCTTACGGGTCTCAGTACTGAACCCCCAGTCATACCGCGGGCCAGCCTGAGGTACACTGGGAGAGCTGCTTACGGGTCTCAGTACTGAACCCCCAGTCATACCGCAGGCCAGGCTGAGGTGCACTGGGAGAGCTGCTTACGGGTCTCAGTACTGAACCCCCAGTCATACCGCAGGCCAGGCTGAGGTGCACTGGCAGAGCTGCTTACGGGTCTCAGTACTGAACCCCCAGTCATACCGCAGGCCAGGCTGAGGTGCACTGGGAGAGCTGCTTACGGGTCTCAGTACTGAACCCCCAGTCATACCGCGGGTCAGGCTGAGGAGCACTGGGAGAGCTGCTTACGGGTCTCAGTACTGAACCCCCAGTCATACCACAGGCCAGGCGGAGGTGCACTGGGAGAGCAGCTTACGGGTCTCAGTACTGAACCCCCAGTCATACTGCAGGCCAGGCTGAGGTGCACTGGGAGAGCTGCTTACGGGTCCGAGTACCGAACCCCCAGTCATACCGCAGGCCAGGCTGAGGTGCACTGGGAGAGCTGCTTACGGGTCTCAGTACTGAACCCCTAGTCATACCGCAGGCCAGGTGGAGGTGCACTGGGAGAGCTGCTTACAGGTCTCAGTACTGAACCCCCAGTCATACCGCAGGCCAGGCTGAGGTGCACTGGGAGAGCTGCTTACGGGTCTCAGTACTGAACCCCCAGTCATACCACGGGCCAGGCTGAGGTGAACTGACAGAGCTGCTTACGGGTCTCAGTACTGAACCCCCAGTCATACCACGGGCCAGGCTGAGGTACACTGGCAGAGCTGCTTACGGGTCTCAGTACTGAACCCCCAGTCATACCGCTTGCCAGGCTGAGGTGCACTGGCAGAGCTGCTTACGGGTCTCAGTACTGAACCCCCAGTCATACCGCAGGCCAGGCTGAGGTGCACTGGGAGAGCTGCTTACGGGTCTCAGTACTGAACCCCCAGTCATACCGCGGGCCAGGCTGAGGTACACTGGCAGAGCTGCTTACGGGTCTCAGTACTGAACCCCCAGTCATACCGCGGGCCAGCCTGAGGTACACTGGGAAAGCTGCTTACGGGTCTCAGTACTGAACCCCCAGTCATACCGCAGGCCAGGCTGAGGTGCACTGGGAGAGCTGCTTACGGGTCTCAGTACTGAACCCCCAGTCATACCGCAGGCCAGGCTGAGGTGCACTGGCAGAGCTGCTTACGGGTCTCAGTACTGAACCCCCAGTCATACCGCAGGCCAGGCTGAGGTGCACTGGGAGAGCTGCTTACGGGTCTCAGTACTGAACCCCCAGTCATACCGCAGGCCAGGCTGAGGTGCACTGACAGAGCTGCTTACGGGTCTCAGTACTGAACCCCCAGTCATACCGCGGGCCAGGCTGAGGTGCACTGGGAGAGCTGCTTACGGGTCTCAGTACTGAACCCCCAGTCATACCGCGGGCCAGGCTGAGGTGTACTGGGAGAGCTGCTTACGGGTCTCAGTACTGAACCCCCAGTCATACCGCAGGCCAGGCTGAGGTGCACTGGCAGAGCTGCTTACGGGTCTCAGTACTGAACCCCCAGTCATACCGCAGGCCAGGCTGAGGTGCACTGACAGAGCTGCTTATGGGTCTCAGTACTGAACCCCCAGTCCTACCACGGGCCAGGCTGAGGTGCACTGGGAGAGCTGCTTACGGGTCGCAGTACTGAACCACCAGTCATACTGCAGGCCAGGCTGAGGTGCACTGACAGAGCTGCTTACGGGTCTCAGTACTGAACCCCCAGATGACACTGTAGATAGAAATCGAAGAGGCAAATCTTTTTGTTTTTCCTGGAGATAAAAGTGGACACACCTGAAAGCACGTGGAAGGGCAATGCACAGAATTGTTAGGTATTTACCTTTTTCTGTACCCTCATACCTACGTTGACAATATCTGTTCGACTCATTCCAAGACACGTCTATTCAGTTCTATTCGAGTGGTGTAGCATGGGCGCCATGGGGCCTAGTACAAGCAAGTAGAATAGGCCTCTCGCCTCCTAACAGGTGGTGGTACAAGAGAGATGCATTATAAGTGCAGTGAGCCCCCATCACGCCCCGCATTACTGCACCTGCTGCACTCAATGATGGCTGCCCAGTGTTGTATTGAATTGCTTTGCTCACCAGCATCCTTGCAGTAGCTGTCTTTTACCCTGTCACTGAGTTTGTGCGTGGCTGGAGGTTTGTTCAAGTAGTTCTCTTGTCGACAGAGGGTCTCCTGGCTACTGCTGAGCTTCCATGTGAGGTTTACCTGGTTTGGATCCCGCTTTGCTGGCAATGTAGGAAAAAGGCCCGAGTGCACAGGTACAAATATGTTGCTGTGCAAAAGGAGTCGCTGGGGTCCTCAAATGTTCTTTCTCTCTGGGTTTATTTGCTCACGGTGCACCCTCGAGTCACCTTAAGGTGCTCAAACTGTTATTCCTAAAAGTGACATTGGTGTGCCTGACTCTAACATGGCTGCCATAACGCCAAGATGATTGATCGCAGGCTAGTATATCCCTAGAGAGTAAGTTGACACATTTAAGAATCTCAAGTCCTTTCTTCTCGGTTATTTCTTGTTAATGACTGGTTATTCCTCTGCTTACCACCAGCAAAGGAAGACGAAGATACGCCCATGACATTTACTGCTTCTCCGAAAAGTGAGCCTCGTCGTCTTTGGGATGGGGACGTTCGCTAGAGAATGAAAGGGAGTGATGTACCCTGAGTCCCGGTGCAAGGTCAGAAGGAGAGGGGGACTGAACAGGGTAGAAGGTTCACTTGAGTTTATCACCCCTCTCCTAGGAGGAGCCAGAAAATTAAAGCACTAATGCCTCTAATGATGTTGCTTAAGCAAAGCACGACTCTCCCTAGAAGAGGTCCTTGCTCCTTTGCATCCATCAATTCCTTCACCCATCTACCCACTCTTTCGCCCCTCCATCTATCCTCCACCCTTTATCCGTTCACACCCCCTTCTTTACTTAAGCCTTCGTTCCACCTTTCCTCATTCCTTTGACTAATTTTTCATCCTTTCACCCCTTCACCTTTCCTTCCACCTCTCTCCCTATCACCCTTAATCGTTCCCTCCTTCCTCATTTACTTCTCCCCATCTTTCTTTCTCTGACCCCTTACTTTTTGTTTCTTCCCTTTCTCGTCCGCTCTATTTGCACATGCCGCTTTCCATTTTTCTCCATTTGCACCATTGCTCTGTCGCTGTCCTTGGCAGCCCTCAGCTCCCTCATGCTCTTCTCTTGCCATGTGATTTTTGAGCTTTTTGTCAGAAACCTGCAGGCAACAGAGGCCCATAAAGACCTCATGTAATAATTTGATGCCAAAGCACACTCCAAACCACAGTCCACATAGTTACGTTGACCAGTCGTTCACAGCTGCTTCCAAAATTGAAGAGATTTATTGAAAAAGTGCTTTAAGCAGTCCCACCAATCTTAATTGACATTTCATATGTTGCTACCTGGCAGCCGACACGTGTTTCGTCTATTTATGACTTTATCAAGGCTTAGCAATAACTGTTAAAGAAGAATATAGTGTCACCAAGCGTCTAGAGGGATCTCCATCTGGAGTATCGAAGAGTGGAGGGATCTCCGTCTGGAGTATCGAAGAGCGTGAATTGTGTTATGTGCCTACGTAAGCAGGCTGGAATTCCCCCGAGTTCGAAAGGTTTAGTTCCCATTTATGACGGAAGCACGAATGAAGTAATAGCCGCAGAGTACAAAATATCGCTGTGGTGGCGACCACTGTGATGATCACTGCAAACCATATGGGATCGGTCTTCACATCAATATGATGGCAGGAGGAGGTCCATGAGAAGCCCTTGACTGAAGCATCCGGGATACAGCCTAGGTATCGGCAAAAGCGCGTAAAGACCTTGTCAGCATTTTACTGTGACCCATCTTGGCAGGCCATTGGACCAGTGGCAACCCCCACTTAGCTGCTTGGGAGGGAGAGGGCGGGGGAGTTGATGCTAGGGAGGGAGAGGGCCGGGGAGTTGATGCTAGGCAGGGAGAGGGCGGGGGAGTTGATGCTAGGGAGGAGAGGGCAGGGAGTTGATGCTAGGGAGGGAGAGGGCGGGGAGTTGATGCTAGGGAGGGAGAGGGCAGGGAGTTGGTGCTAGGGAGGGAGAGGGCGGGCGGGGGAGTTGATGCTATGCTAGGGAGGGAGAGGGCGGGGAGTTGATGCTAGGGAGGGAGAGGGCGGGGGAGTTGATGCTAGGGAGGGAGAGGGCGGGGGAGTTGGTGCTAGAGAGGGAGAGGGCGGGGGAGTTGATGCTAGGGAGGGAGAGGGCGGGGAGTTGATGCTAGGGAGGGAGAGGGCGGGGAGTTGATGCTAGGGAGGGAGAGGGCGGGGGAGTTGATGGTAGGGAGGGAGAGGGCGGGGGAGTTGATGCTAGAGAGGGAGAGGGCTGGAGTTGATGCTAGGGAGGGAGAGGGCGGGGAGTTGATGCTACTGAGCCTCCCCCAATGCTTGTGTTGAACAAGTTACTTACCTTCGGTAACGATATATCTGTAAGAAACATTAGTTAGTTATAGATTCCTTATCTTAGAATTACCCCCAGGCGTCAGTAGCTACCGCGACGTCATCCTGCGACCACGACGCCAACGACGGACAAAAAAACTTTCCGGATCCAGTCTGACGCCTGGGGGTAATTCTAGGGTAAGGAATCTATAACTAACGTGTTTCTTTCAGATTGGTGGGTATATTGTTCAGTGACACTTTCTCTCTGCAACATGGACATGAGCATGAAAGCTGAGATCAAGTGACCCACCACAGTTGGAGGGACACAGGGCCCAGCTCGGCCTGGCATTTGCAGGCGAAAGGGCAACAAGGGCAGGCGGGGTATTACAAAAGAGATGGGAAAGTGTTTGCGTGCAAGCAGCCCTCTGTCAAGACCATGGCTGAGAAAGTCGATGAACCAGTGAAACCAGGAAGAGCTGTACGAGCACAGGCTGTAAAGCTTGCATCGTGGTCAAGGGGAGGTGGTGCCTTTACCTACTGTCAGGGCTCCAAAGTCGCCTTGAGGTGTTAGGGATGGGTCCCTCCGGATCTACGCTCAGGGCCAGAATAAATGCAGTGATGTCCCTGGTTCTCATTAGGGTTCTGTTCACCTGATTCAGACGAATGCCACGTCTGGTACTGAAGACGGGAGCCGAAGAACAAGGAACCACAACAGGGCTTTAGCGCTGGCGGTGTCCGTTGCGACAATCATTTTTGGTGCCCCTACACCCCATGAACGCCCCCTTGGATTCTCTCACTACCACTGGGCAAAAGTGCCCCTCATCTTTCCAATCATAAGTTATTGCTGAACACAGCGCCCCCCACTGAGGTCAGCGCCCCCTCCACAGGTCAGCGCCCAGTGCGGCCACACCAGTCGCACTGCCCTAAAGCCGGCCCTGAAGCACAATCATCTTCGTCTGTCTCCCGTTCTCCTCTCTTTGCACACTCCACCCTGCATCTTCAGAGTCCTTCAACCCACCATCTCTCTTCATTTCCACAATCCTCTGTCTCTGGCCATGTGAGCGCTGGTTCCATCAAGCAATCATCTGAGACTTCTAGGGAGCTTTGGAGCCGGTACTGTTAGGGGCGGCAAGGAGCGGGTTGAAGTCCCCTTAATATCTAACATGGCAATGACAATTTGTGGATGACTTTGGACTCTCATTGTTTTGCCTGTTTGGCAAGTTTTTGCTCTGTGCACATTTCCCCCTCAGGCGGCTACCACCTCAGTCGTGATACCAGAAGCCATGCTTGGTTTTCATGCTCGATGGGCGTTAAGGAAGAAAACGAGGGCTATTTTATCAAAGAGAACTTCAGGATAGAGCTGGGATAAAACACAGCAAATTATGATAAACTGAATGGCAGCAGCGAGTTGGACTCCACCTTGGTGCCTTATAGTTGCCCCTAGTACAATTTATTTTATTTAGAAGTTGCAATTTCATTTTGAAAATGTATACAGAGTAGCTGAAGATCGAAAACTTTCTTTCGTAAAGATCACTCAACTCCAAGAAATATGTGAATAAGTAAAATATGGCCTTAAAAACAAGCATTGGCATAGCCAATAGGTCTCGCCTTTGGGACCTTATGAGTGTTTAACTATGCAGCACATTATCCTGGGTGCTGTGCCACCAGGGACTGAAGAGATATACAATTGCTACACACTGGATTATGTAGTCTGATTTTGGAATACATGCTTGCCTCAGGAAACATTCATTGACACATTCGCCATTCTCACCACCAGTGCACTGCACTCTGGATCTCACATGTACCACCAGCGCACTTCAGTCAGAGGTGTTGCAGGTGCCACCGCACACTGCACTCTGAGATCTCACATGTACAACAAGTGCACTGCAGTCAGACAGGTCTCAGGCACCACTGTGCACTGTACTTAGAGATGTCCTGCTTTCAGAAATGTCAGACTGCACAACCTGCCCCAAAAATGCCCTGGTATGCAAATGCCATAAGGAGACATGACAAGATGGCTGACTGATTAAACGATCTCTGCTCGCATCTGCTTTACGTGTTTGGGAAGCCTTGGGCACTATGTAGGTCTCGTGTGTTACATGGCATGCACGGAATTCCCAGACAGTAGCTACTTGGATTGCATGGAAGCCGTGGGTAATAAGGTTAAAAATATTTTCTCCCAAATACGTTCACCTCCCTCGCAAAGCAATGGTCCTAAAATATGTAAAGATACACAATGTAAAAGCTAATGAAGTTATAATTCAATGGGCTTCAAAAACATGAGTATCTTATATGCACACATTGTCTGAATTGTTTAAAAAAAAAAAAACAAGTGGCAAGTTAAGGTGACAAAATGGTGCGCATGCAGTTTGTGTGATAATAGTGAGGGTAAGGGCAGACTGTTTAAATGCACCTTAACTGTGTGCTAATTACTAAAAATAAGATGGCGTCATGATTATTTATGCATTTGTATGGTGTAGAGTTTTCATGGGGTTATGTTATTAAATACCTGCCTTGCTTTCGGAACATCCCCCAACTCTAAACAGAGAAGTAGTCCTTAAAACATGCACCTGATAAGTAGCTTATCTCAGATGCAGCACTCGTTTGACGTGCTGTTAACAAGACAGTATCTGTATCTTTTTATTGTAACTTTGAGTTTGGTATAGGATTGAGGGCGCTTGAAAAAGTGTATGTTTTGTTTATGTTCTGCTTCTTATGCGGCATATTAAGGAGAACGTGTTGGGGCTTTGTTGTTGTGTATTTATATTGTAATTGTTTTATTCGGTGATAAGAGACAGGCTGCCAGCATGCAAGCTGTTTGGTAAGCGCTGACACCTTATTGTTTAGGCAGTGAAAAGGGTGTGACAAGGAGGGAGGGTAACTGAGGAGAGCTGAAAGGGCTCTGGTTAAGAACTGAAAGCAGAGGCATGGCTATAAAGATTGCTATCGCTCTTCCACACAACATATGGGTCTTGTTTGAATGCAGTGAAGTGTAAATGCCTTCAGCGTGCGTGCATAGTTTCAGTGTACCAATGCAGCTAAGTCTTAATAAAGACATGGGAGGTCGAAAATTGAATAAGTGTCTGCCTCAAGGAGCAACAGTCAAAAACAACCCTGGCTTTCCGGTGACATGCCACCCTAAAATAAATTTTTTTTTAAAAACTTCACAAGCGAGGCGCTCTGCGTGTGTCACGGGACTGGGCGCTAGGATCTGTGCCCCGTTAATCGAGGACAGCCGTGAACAGATGACAGGCCTAGTGACTAAAAGCGGTGCGCGTTTGTATTCGGTCTGGCCTACTGTGGGATTTTATTTGATGCAAATGGTAACAAGTTTTTAAAAAAATACACGTTGACAAGGGTCAGCGAAAATGGAATAACCCAAGTAAGAAACAAAAATAAATAGTGACAAGTTTAAATAAAACACGTTAAGAAGGGAAAGCGAGGGCGAGACAGGCAGTGGAAAAACAAGAGCAGGCAAATGGAAACAGCTCTTTTCAAGCACTCGTGCTTGTGCTGGCATCCACCTTGCGGGAGCGAGCAGCGGCGCGCGAGCCATCTGTTTTCAATTAGCGCGCGCGCCGATGCTCGCTCCCGCAAGGTGGATGCCAGCACAAGCACGAGTGCTTGAAAAGTGCTGACCAATTTCTAAAGGTCATCTCCTAGAGCAGCGCGTGCGCGCTGCCTAGGCGAGACCTAAAAATGGTATACCAAAGTACTCTTGTAGGCTGGCCTAAGATGTGATTGACAATGTCATGAGCCACTGACTGAAGATTCCCAGGCAAAATAAGCAAATGGATAAATGAAGCTGACCCAAACCTCCCTCCACCCCCAAATGTAAGTATAGAAAAGCACCATATAGGTCAAACCTAAAAATGTAAATATTCCCACCTCCAAGGAGGGCATCAATTATTTATATTAAAAAAGTAAGATCGGCCCAGTCACCTCCAGAGAGTGCTAAGGTTCACTATGCCTCTTAGTGGTTACAAAGTGTAATGTGTCCCCGCCTCTGTGGAGACAAAGTCTATTCTGCATGTACCCTCTCCTTCCCTGTGAACAATATGCGAGAAGAATGTTTAATAAGACAGAATTAGTCAAGGTATCAGAAGGTTTAGTGTTTGACACTTGGAAGGGACCCTTCTTTCTGTTGCAGCTGTCAAAAAAGACTAAATACAACACATCTTTCTGAAGACCTCTGGCGTATCCCTCCACATTGAATGGCTTAAGCACAAACAAAATGCAGTGTTCAATGCGAACATGTTTTATCAGTGAAAATTACAACGACTAAGCTCTAAACATTGTCAAAAAGTACTGAATGTCAAAATCCTCTTCCTTGGGTTAAGTAGCTTAGGATAAGTATCTTTCCTTCACCCTGAGATCTTCCACTGAAGAACTATAGGTGAGCGCTACACTCTGCAGAACCATAGGAGCCCCAAACTCTGAAGAACGATAGGAAAGCGCTCCCCTTCCCCCCCAAAACTCTGCAGAACCAAATTAGAGCCCCAAGCTCTGTAGAACCAGACCGGGAGGCAGAACCCCGTGGCACTGAAACACCTTGGAATTAGCCACGGGGATAAAGGAACAGTTTGTTACTCAAGAAGTAAATCCCTTGGGCGATGAGAGGTATTTATCACACATAGGTGAAGCTTGGACCTGTAACAAAAAGGGCCTAAAATCCATGTGATGCCACCATATTTCAGGCGCTTTAAACCAACAGAAACAAAGCAACAGATCGGGCCCGCTCGGACAGGCAATCGTAGCTAATTGGGAATATTTCAGTAAAGACTTTTCAAGCCTTAGGAAAAAAACACTGTAATTACTTTCCTTGGACATCTCAACTCTTCTGTCGCCAGTGTGTTTAAAAAACGTAAACATATTGTTTACAGCCCAAAGCCCAATGGTGTCAGAAGAGAGTAAGAGAGACGTGTGAAACGGTTTAGAGGGGTCACTGAAAACGCGGGATAGTTCCGCTTAATTTGAACTCGCCACTTTTACGATACCGTTAGAAACGTGGTCGACTGGAAAGAAAGTGCATAAAGATAAGCTCCGCGCGTGGCGTTGGAAGGACATTACAGGTTGTGCCGGTAGAGCCACCAGCTGCCGGTACCTCGAAGGAGGAGACATGACGCCACTGAATTTATTGCACAGTTGACGGGTAGGACTGCACGTGCACACTCTGCGCGAGGTGGGAATAATACTTTAACGCTACTTTCAACGAAGTGTTGGTGGGTTTTAATGTATGTCAAACCAAAAGCAGCGCGCGCACTGTGTAGTGCAAACCAACACTAAACGCGCACACTTGAGAGGTAAACAGGTGCAGGGCAGGCTCCCTCAGAGACAGGGGTACTCGGCAAATGGTAACAAGTTTTAAACAAAATACACGTTGACAAGGGTCAGCGAAAATGGAATAATCCAAGTAAGAAACAAAAAAAAATAGTGACAAGTTTAACAAGTCAGTTGTTAGTGACAAGTGACACGTTAAGAAGGGAAAGCGAGGGCGAGACAGGCAGTGAAAAAATAAGAGCAGGCAAATGGAAACAGCTCTTTTCAAGCACTCGTGCTTGTGCTGGCATCTACCTTGCGGGAGCGAGCAGCGCGCGCGAGCCATCTGTTTTCAATTAGCGCGCGCGCTGCTGCTCGCTCCCGCAAGGTGGATGCCAGCACAAGCACGAGTGCTTGAAAAGAGCTGACCAATTTCTAAAGGTCATCTCCTAGGGCAGCGCATGCGCGCTGCCTAGGCGAGACCTAATAAAAACGAGATATCAAAAAGAATAATTCTGAAAATAAAAGAATTCAAATCAGAGTAAGGGGTTCCATTTTTAAAACAGTTTTTTTTAATTTGTCATGGGTGGGTTAGTGAAGAGGCCTATGATCAGCATAGGTGATAACAATAACCTCCCTTCAAGTGGAATTAGAAAAGTATTCTAGCCCCAAGTGCACTATCTCATCACACACCAATTTCTTTTAGACAGCTGTTTTGCAGCCTCAGTACCAAGTGGTGTAAAGTTTACATTCTGAGAATATTATTTCGAATTGTATGTTTAAAAACAACATTTGGAATCTATTTCATTGTGACTAAAGGCCTAGAAAGAGAGCAATTGTTTCGCGGCCCTTGACGAAGCTTGACTAGAGCAGCAGGGCACTTGAAATGCAAACACGCATTGTGCACTCTGTGGTCCACAGCCCCTGGCCTGGTCTAGTACTGGTATCTTATCCCTCTCGTAGGAGTAAGGTGTGCTTTGGGGTGGATACAGGCTGTTGTACAAAGGTGGTGGGTGACTCCAGATCTGGAGTGAGGTGTGAATACTCTCCATCCCCTAGTCTTAGAGATAGTTGTCGCTTAGGGAAGAGAGCATTGAATTGGATCTGAGCCAGCAATGGACCCGCAGAAGGCTTTGCATGTACTCCTGGGATGTTCCCACCTTTTCATTTGGGCAGCTAGTCTCCTCCAATAAATTTGCAGTCTGTGTGGGCATGCGTTGGGGTGAAGGAGAGAATTGGAATAATATTTAGAACCGTGTTGTACTACAATTAATGATGTCCATTGGGAAGATTACATGATTTTACAATAAAGCACATTTTTAGTCAAGGATACATTTTTATCAATGATGACATCTGTGTCTGCAGAAAACAATCTAAGTTTGGGGCTGAGTGGAAGAATTAAAAGAACAGCTACTTCCTAGAGTGTGTGTTTTATCCCCATCATGCTCCATGATGGAGTTACTGAATTTCAGAAAAATCTTTACAGCATCGCCTGTTACTACTTTTTGCAGTTTTATATAGCGTGAACTCAACTCGTATTGAAGTGCTTTACGTGAGCTCCAGTTGCATTAAACAAGGTCATATTAATTTGTTATTTTCTTTAGGCACAGGGAGACTACGTGATTTGTCCAGAATCACAAAATGCTGAGACTAGAACCTGGCTCCCCAGTTCCAAAGCTGGCAGCTCTGGCCGTAACGCCACATCCTCTTCTTGAAAATCACACTGGTTGACCTCTACCAAGAGTGAAAGAGTGCAAGGATAGCCCATATATCCATTTAATCCTAATGAAGGGGTGGTATATGGAATATG
Source organism: Calotriton arnoldi (assembly GCA_963921515.1). Classification (NCBI taxonomy): domain Eukaryota; kingdom Metazoa; phylum Chordata; class Amphibia; order Caudata; family Salamandridae; genus Calotriton; species Calotriton arnoldi. The sequence continues at coordinate 489,446 of CAWUFW010010489.1, forward strand.
GTGCCCTCTGTCATGAGCTACATGAATATTGCAAGCCACTGAGGATTGTAGCGGGCTAAAAGGCCATGGATTAAGATGTTTAATAGAGCTACGGAGAGCGATGTGGCTCGCAGTTTCCTTATAATGTATGCTGGGTATAGTACCAGAAGATCATGGACTACATACCATCTGACAAAAATATTATGTCGTTTAAAAACATATCACCCATTAAATTCTATAGACAACATCGACACCAAATGATACAATATTTTTGTAAGCAATATTTAGGACACACTATTATGTGAAATGAAAATTTTGTCAGTCATATCCTGACATACAACGATCGACTAGATGTTATTTTAATCCTTATAAAACTTGTTTACATCACTACCGTTCACAGAACCCTCTTTAAAGTCCTTGGTTTCATGTTCCTTCTTATGAAAGAGATCTTGAAGTTCCGGGGAGTAAAACACTTGGAATCTGTACCGTGAAAATACAGTCACCAATGTAGACTTTGTAATTTGTTGCAAACGTATATTTTCAGTAGTTTAACGTGAGTCACTTTCAAAACTGACTGTTAAAATATGCTGTACAACACAGATACATTCCTGATTGATTGTATGAAACTCCAACTGTGCAATAAATAAACACTGTCCAATAAATGTCTTCATGTTGCCTTATTCCTGTGAATTTTCAGGGGAAAAGTTAAGAAGTAAGGAAGCTGGATAGCTATTTCTCCTTTTAAATGTTTAAGCAACAGTTGAAATTGCGTTCAGTGACCCGCCTTTCACACTCTGTTGCGTCACACCTCTGTTGTAACAACTTGTTTCAGTACAACCGTGATGTAATTTCCCTGTTTGAAGGAGAGTAGTGACGCCTGAACCAGACTGAACCAAAACAAGTCAACAAACCTTTATGAGGTTATTTTATACTTGCATGCATGTTTTAATAATTTTATTTTAATTGATAACACGAATATATACATTGCAAATGAATTCCTTGGTAAGTAATATGAAACCCACATAGCAGAAAAAATAGAAGCTGACTGTGCTATTTTCACAAGCCAATTTCTTAGAAAACGAGAACAAAAGTTAAAATACGTTGAATGTGATGTGTGTGGACGAGAAGGGCGAGACCAGGAGATCTATGAAGGGATCCCAGATTGTTTGTTAAGTGATCATTCCCATCTGAATTCGGGACATACACCCCCCAATAATAACAGATGCAGTTCATTCAGAAAAGCCCCCACCAGCGGTGGGCACAGTGCACTTGGTGCAATCTCTGGCGACACACATTTGAGCAAGAGCCAGGGCAATAAAAAGAATAGGAAATTGTGGGTAAAGTGGTCCTCAAAGTGGCCCATCACCCTTTCAGTCTTGGTTCAAATAAATTCTTTTTCAAGGATAACTCTCAATTCATTTCGAATGTTACCCCAATTTCTACGGATTTGGCAAACTGCAAGCAGAAGAGCAACACTGCCAGATTCTCTGACCCGCTGAGGACATGAATTAATTTATCGATTCTTCAAAAAATGTTGCAATGGCGTAAGACAACTGAGAAATAATCTTGTGTGTCAGCAATTTACAGGCCGCAACATACTGATTCCTCTTGAATGATCGGATCTGAGATGTTTCCTGCTAAGACCATGCTCCGTGTCCGAGCAGTGCCGATCAGACAGCGACAGCTCATTCTAGACCCTGCTCTAGACTGTTGTACAGTGGCGATGGGGAGAGTCTTACCAGGCTTTCTCACAGAAGTCCACATCCGAGTCCCCGCCCGCAGTCAGATCTGGGCTCAGCTCCATTCTGAGGCAGTGCCTTCGGGGTCCACCCGAGCCCTGGTCAGGGGAGCACCAGAGACCCCCCGCAGTGCCTGGCCATGGACTGCTCCATGGGGGCCCCCGCTTTCCGTCAGCTCTTCTTCTGGCCGCCCCCTCTCCTGGACAGCGGCTCGCCTGCTTCAGTAGAGTGCAGAGTGGCGAGGAGCCTGTGAACTATCTACGCTGGCTGGAAGTTTCCGCCTGTGGCCGCGGCTTCCTGTCAGCGCCTGCACATGCACACTCTTGCGCTAGGTGCGGGGAGGAGAGGCTTCCGGCTTGCAAAACCGAGCAGCCTCCGGTAAAGCGACGACCAGGAACCCCCGCTGGGGCTGGTGGGCCGGGGCCAGAGGACCCTTGTGTGCAAGGCTGGTTTAGGTGCGCCGGCAGCGCTGTGGGAGGGTATTAGAAGTGCAGTAGCCATGAAGGCTACAAGTCAAGCTTCAGGTACATTGCAAGAGCCACCACCGAGCCTTGAAGCTTCTGGGCCTGCAGGTGTAGACCGAGGTGCATTGGAAGCTAACAGTGGGGTGCTCGCGGAGCTTGCTGCTGCGGGGTGGGAGGGTGCTGGCAGAGCTGCCTGTGGGTCTCAATACTGGAAAGGTAGGAGGCACTGTGCTCTTCAAACACACCAACATTTGGTAGCACCCCAGGAACTGAATGTCCAGTAGGAATGAGTGACTTTAATTTGACAATCACGTGTACTGCAAGGAATTGCGCTTGAAGGTGTGCAGAGCAGTGTGGGGGAGGGGCTCTCTGAACTTTACTGGGGGGGGGGCTGCATGTGCACAGAGGTGCATTTGCAGAGCAGTGTGGGGGAGGGGCTCTCTGTACTTTACTGGGGGCTGCATGTCAGCATAGAGGTGCATTTGCAGAGCAGTGTGGGGGAGGGGATCTCTGTACTTTACTGGGGGCTGCATGTCAGCATAGAGGTGCATTTGCAGAGCAGTGTGGGGGAGGGGATCTCTGTACTTTACTGGGGGGCTGCATGTGCATAGAGGTGCATTTGCAGAGCAGTGTGGGGGAGGGGATCTTTGTACTTTACTGGGGGGGGCTGCATGTGCACAGATGTGCATTTGCAGAGCAGTGTGGGGGAGGGGATCTCTGTACTTTACTGGGGGCTGCATGTCAGCATAGAGGTGCATTTGCAGAGCAGTGTGGGGGAGGGGATCTCTGTACTTTACTGGGGCTGCATGTCAGCATAGAGGTGCATTTGCAGAGCAGTGTGGGGGAGGGGATCTCTGTACTTTACTGGGGGGCTGCATGTGCATAGAGGTGCATTTGCAGAGCAGTGTGGGGGAGGGGATCTCTGTACTTTACTGGGGGGCTGCATGTCAGCATAGAGGTGCATTTGCAGAGCAGTATGGGGGAGGGGATCTCTGTACTTTACTGGGGGGCTGCATGTCAGCATAGAGGTGCATTTGCAGAGCAGTGTGGGTGAGGGGATCTCTGTACTTTACTGGGGGGCTGCATGTCAGCATAGAGGTGCATTTGCAGAGAAGTGTGGGGGAGGGGATCTCTGTACATTAGTGGGGGGGGCTGCATGTCAGCATAGAGGTGCATTTGCAGAACAGTGTGGGGAGGGGATCTGTGTACTTTACTGGGGGCTGCATGTCAGCAAAGAGGTGCATTTGCAGAACAGTGTTGGAGGGGATCTCTGTACTTTACTGGGGAGCTGCATGTGCACAGAGGTGCATTTGCAGAGCAGTGTGGGGGAGGGGATCTTTGTACTTTACTGGGGGGGGCTGCATGTGCACAGATGTGCATTTGCAGAGCAGTGTGGGGGAGGGGATCTCTGTACTTTACTGGGGGCTGCATGTCAGCATAGAGGTGCATTTGCAGAGCAGTGTGGGGAGGGGATCTCTGTACTTTACTGGGGGCTGCATGTGCATAGAGGTGCATTTGCAGAGCAGTGTGGGGGAGGGGATCTCTGTACTTTACTGGGGGCTGCATGTCAGCATAGAGGTGCATTTGCAGAGCAGTGTGGGGGAGGGGATCTCTGTACATTAGTGGGGGGCTGCATGTGCATAGAGGTGCATTTGCAGAGTAGTGTGGGGGAGGGGATCTCTACTTTATTGGGGGGGCTGCATGTCAGCATAGAGGTGCATTTGCAGAGCAGTGTGGGGGAGGGGATCTCTGTACTTTACTGGGGGGCTGCATGTGCATAGAGGTGCATTTGCAGAGCAGTGTGGGGGAGGGGATCTCTGTACTTTACTGGGGGGGCTTCATGCGCATAGAGGTACATTTGCAGAACAGTGTGGGGGAGGGGATCTCTGTACTTTACTGGGGGGCTGCATGTGCATAGAGGTGCAATTGCAGAGCAGTGTGGGGGAGGGGATCTCTGTACTTTACTGGGGGGCTGCATGTGCATAGAGGTGCATTTGCAGAGCAGTGTGGGGGAGGGGATCTATGTACTTTACTGGGGGGGCTGCATGTCAGCATAGAGGTGCATTTGCAGAGCAGTGGGGGAGGGGATCTCTGTACTTTACTGGGGGGGGCTGCATGTGCATAGAGGTGCATTTGCTGAGCTGTGCCAGGGTCGGTATCAGAATAGTGTTGGGTGTTAAAGCTCAGGACAGAGATGTGACTGCCCTGGAGCACATGAGCGCAGCTAATAAGGGAGACTCCCTTGAAGTGCACAAAGCCAGTTATACATAAGGAAAGAGGGAAGGTTAGTGACAGAAAGTGTGAGGATCCATTGAAGGGTACAAAACCAGTGAAAAGGAAAGAGTGAGACTCCACTAAAGTGTACAAGATCAGTGACAGGAAGAGTGAGACTCCACTGAAGTGTGCGAGGTCAGTAATAAGGAAAGAGGGAGACTCCACTGAAGTGTGCGACGTCAGTGATAAGGAAAGTGTAAGACCCCACTGAAGTGTACATGGTCAGTGATACGGAAAGACTGAGACTCCACTGAAGTGTGCGACGTCAGTGATAAGGAAAGAGTGAGACTCCACTGAAGCGTGCGAGGTCAGTGATAAGGAAAGAGTGAGACTCCACTGAAGTGTGCGAGGTCAGTAATAAGGAAAGAGGGAGACTCCACTGAAGTGTGCAACGTCAGTGATAAGGAAAGTGTCAGACTCCACTGAAGTGTACATGGTCAGTGATACGGAAAGACTGAGACTCTACTGAAGTGTACATGGTCAGTGATCAGAAAAAGTGAGACTCCACTGAAGCGTGCAAGGTCAGTGATCAGAAAAAAGTGAGACTCCACTGAAGTGTGCAAGGTCAGTGATCAGAAAAAAGTGAGACTCCTCTGAAGCGTGCAAGGTTAGTAATAAGGAAAGAGGGAGACTCCACTGAAGTGTGCGAGGTCAGTGATAAGGAAAGAGGGAGACTCCACTGCAGCGTGCGAGGTCAGTAATAAGGAAAGAGGGAGACTCCACTGAAGTGTGCGACGTCAATGATAAGGAAAGAGTGAGACTCCACTGAAGTGTACATGGTCAGTGATACGGAAAGACTGAGACTCTACTGAAGTGTACATAGTCAGTGATCAGAAAAAGTGAGACTCCACTGAAGCGTGCGAGGTCAGTGATCAGAAAAAAGTGAGACTCCCCTGAAGCGTGCGAGGTTAGTAATAAGGAAAGAGGGAGACTCCACTGAAGTGTGCAAGGTCAGTGATAAGGAAAGAGAGAGACTCCACTGAAGCGTGTGAGGTCAGTGATAAGGAAAGAGTGAGACTCCACTGAAGTGTGCGAGGTCAGTAATAAGGAAAGAGGGAGACTCCACTGAAGTGTGCGACGTCAGTGATAAGGAAAGAGTGAGACTCCACTGAAGTGTACATGGTCAGTGATACGGAAAGACTGAGACTCTACTGAAGTGTACATGGTCAGTGATCAGAAAAAGTGAGACTCCACTGAAGCGTGCAAGGTCAGTGATCAGAAAAAAGTGAGACTCCACTGAAGCGTGCGAGGTCAGTAATAAGGAAAGAGGGAGACTCCACTGAAGCGTGCGAGGTCAGTGATAAGGAAAGAGTGAGACTTTATTGAAGTGTACAAGCTAAGTGATAAAGAATTAGTGAGACTCCACTGAAGTGTACAAGGTCAGTGATCAGAAATAAGTGAGACTCCACTGAAGTGTGCGAGGTCAGTGATAAGGAAAGAGCGAGACTCCACTGAAGAGTGTGAGGTTAGTGATCAGAAAAACGTGAGACTCCACTGAAGCATGCAAGGTCAGCGAAAAGGAAAGGGTGAGACTTCACTGAAGAGTGCAAGGTCAGTGATAAGGAAAGAGTGAGACTCCACTGAAGTGTACAAGGTCAGTGACAGGAAGAGTGAGACTCCACTGAAGAGTGCAAGGTCAGTGACAGGAACAGTGAGACTCCACTGAAGAGTGGGAGGTCAGTGATCAGAAAAAATGAGACTCCACTGAAGCATGCAAGGTCAGTGATAAGGAAAGAGGGAGACTCCACTGAAGCATGTGAGGTCAGTGATGAGGAAAGAGTGAGACTCCACTGAAGTGTACAAGTTCAGTTACAGGAAGAGTGAGACTCCATTGAAGTGTACATGGTCAGTGATACAGAAAGACTGAGACTCTACTGAAGTGTACAAGCTAAGTAATAAGGAATTAGTGAGACTCCACTGAAGTGTGCGAGGTCAGTGATAAGAAAAATTGAGACTCCACTGAAGCATGCAAGGTCAGTGAAAAGGAAAGAGTGAGGCTCCACTGAAGTGTACAAGCTAAGTGATAAGGAATTAGTGAGACTCCACTGAAGTGTGCGAAGTCAGTGATCAGAAAAAGTGAGACTCCACTGAAGCGTGCAAGGTCAGTGATAAGGAATTAGTGAGACTCCACTGAAATGTACAAGGTCAGTGATCAGAAAAAAGTGAGACTCCACTGAAGTGTGCAAGGTCAGTAATAAGGAAAGAGGGAGATTCTACTGAAGTGTGCGAGGTCAGTGATAAGGAAAGAGTGAGGCTCCACTGAAGTGTACAAGCTAAGTGATAAGGAATTAGTGAGACTCCACTGAAGTGTGCGAAGTCAGTGATCAGAAAAAGTGAGACTCCACTGAAGCGTGCAAGGTCAGTGATAAGGAATTAGTGAGACTCCACTGAAGCGTGCAAGGTCAGTAATCAGAAAAAGTGAGAATCCACTGAAGCGTGCGAGGTCAGTGATCAGAAAAAAGTGAGAGTCCACTGAAGCATGCAAGGTCAGTATTAAGGAAAGAGGGAGACTCCACTGAAGCTTGCGGGGTCAGTGATAAGGAAAGAGTGAGACTCCACTGAAGTGTACAAGGTCAATGACAGGAAGAGTGAGACTCCACTGAAGCGTGCGAGGTCAGTGATAAGGTAAGAGGGATTGTTAGAAATGGGATCTCTAGTTGGCAAGGGCTTGCACCTTTGTCCAAGTAGGGACCCTTCTTCCTAGTCAGGGTAAGGGTTGTTACACTCGTGAAGTAACCCCTGCTCACCCTCGTGGTAGCTTGGCACGAGCAGTCAGGCTTAATTCAGAGGCAGTGTGTAAAGCATTTGCACATAACCAACAGTAATACAGTGTAAACACTACAAACGGACACCACACCAGTGTAGAAAAATAACCAATATTTTATATACTCAAGACAAGACCAATTACGACAAAAATCCACAATACTATACTTTACGAATGAATACTTGATACGTTAACTTCTTCTTTGCAGGAATAGCACAAAAGCAAAGTTCGTACGAGTCGGTAGCTCCGTCCGAGCCTACCGTGATGCTGAAAACCACAGAGTCTAACAGTTCCAGCCGACCGCGTCGATACGGGCCAGCAGAGTCGTGAACAGACTCGGTTACAGTACCTTTCTCGTTGTGGCTGGTACGGAGTGTACGAGCCGGTCGGCGTTCGTCGCGGTTGCGGTGCAAGACGGAGCGATGCAAGGTGCGGTGTCCCTCGATGCGGTGCAGGCAGCGGCTCGATGAGCGTCGTGCAGACGGAGTCGGTGAGTCCAAGGCGTGCGATGCAGGGCGAGACGATGCTCGATGCGGTGCTGACAGGTTGCGATGCAGGCGACCTAGCCGGAGTGCGGGAGCTGGCGTCGGACAGCGGTGCGAGTCGGAGCGGTGCGTCGCAGACGTGCGAGCGGTGCCCCAATTGCGGTGCGGTCTCGACTCTTGAGCCAGTTGCAGCGACAGTGTCGGTCTGGTCCGGCTGGCCCAGTGAAGCGATGCGATGCGAACTGCGGTGCCCACAGGTCATGGTGCAAGCAGCGGCTCGATGTTGGCGGCGTCGGACGTCGCCCACGGTGAGACCAGGGTTGCGATGCGAAGCGGGGCGATGCGGTCTGCGGTGCAAACAGGTCACCGGCCAGGGATGGATTCGGTTGACGGAGTCGGTTGCAGTTCCCTTCCTCTGTGGCAACTGAAACAGCGTTCCAGAAGCGGTACCCAGAGGCTTGTGAAGTCTTTGCAGTCCCTGAGACTTCTTAACAGGAGGCCAGCTCGGTTCCTGGCCCTTGGAGATACTCAGCACAAGTTCGTAGAAAGTTCAGTCCAGTCCTTTCACTGCCCAAGGCAGAAGCAGCAGCTGCAGGCCAGCCCAACAAAGCAACAACACAGCAAAGGGGCAGTACTCCTCCTGGCAGCTCTTCCAGCTCTTCGTCTTGGCAGGTTCCTTGATTCCAGCGAGATCTAAATTCATGGGGTCAGGGCCCCAATATTTATATCCCAAATTCCTTTGTTTCTCTGAAGGCAGAGAGGCCTTCGCCTAGTCCAAACCAGTTCTGGAGCACTTTGTTGACAAGTCTCCGTCCCTTCTTTCAGTGAGTAGGCCAGGGACATCAGACGCACCACAGGAGGTGGAGCCAGCATTGTGGAGGGAAGGCACTGTCCTATTCAGGGCCCAGGTGCGACCCCTCCCACCCATCTACAGGTCGATCTGGCTATTCAGCCCTGCGCTGACTCACCCTGTCTCCTGGCATCCCCCAGCCCCGGTCACTCACATTCCAGACACGGAATACACAACCTCGCAGAGGCAGGCTTGGATGGTTAGGCAAGAAAATACCCACTTTCTAAAAGTGGTATTTTCAAACCCAGAATGGTAAAACCAACCTTACTAAAAGCTGCATTTTATCATTCTGAGTCCAGGCATACTAAACTCGAATTTCTACCATGTTCCCGGGGTCAGTTAGGATTATAAGCTGTAATAATCAAAACCGCCCGTTCTGGCCTAGGGGGAACAGGTAGCCTTGCAATAGTGAAAAACGAACTAGGCTGTAATTCACTATCAGGACATGCCGCACACACCCGGGCATGTCCTACCTTTCACGTACAACGCACCCTGCCCACAGGGGTACCTTGGGCCTACCTTAGGGGTGACTAACATGCAGCAAAGGGAAGGTTTAGGGACTTGCAAGTGTGTGCACTTGCCAAGTCGACATGGCAGCCCCAGGCTGCGCACAGGCTCTGCGGTGGCAGGCCCGAGTTACACTTTACGGGCTGTTTGCGTGGGTGGCACAATCCAGTGCTGCAGCCCACCAACAGCATTTGGTCTATAGGCCCTGGCACTCGCAGTGCACTTTACAAGGGACTGACACATAAACCAAATAGGCCAATCATGGAAACACCAATCCATAACACATTTTATACAGGAGCACTTGCACTTTCCCACTGGACCGCAGTGAGGAAAGTGCGCAGAATCATCACACCAGCAAAAACAGAGTCAAAACCGGGAGGTCAGAAAGCAAAAAGTCAGGGGAAACACGCCAAAAGATGCCAAGTCTAACAGTGATACTCCACTGAATTGTACAAGGTCAGTGATCAGAAAAAAGTGAGACTCCACTGAAGCACTGGTGCAACGAAACTTGAGGGGGCCCCCCAGCAGGGCACGTGGAGGGGCCCCCTCCGGACTCAATCATGAGCTCCGGCCAGAGAAATGGGCTGAGGGGGCCCCCCTGGAGGTTGGGCCCCCCGCACGGCAGGGGCTGCGGGGGCCTGTGTTACGCCACTGCACTGAAGCATGCAAGGTCAGTGATGAGAAAAGAGTGAGACTCCAATGAAGAGAGTGAGGTCAGTGATCAGAAAAATGTGAGACTCCACTGAAGCGTGCAAGGTCAGCGATGAGGAAAGGGTGAGACTTCACTGAAGAGTGCAAGGTCAGTGATAAGGAAAGAGTGAGACTCCACTGAAGTGTAAGTCAGTGACAGGAAGAGTAGGACTCCACTGAAGTGTACATGGTCAGTGATACGGAAAGTCTGAGACTCTACTGAAGTGTACAAGCTAAGTGATAAGGAATTAGTGAGACTCCACGGAAGTGTACAAGGTCAGTGATCAGAAATAAGCGAGACTGCACTGAATTGTGCGAGGTCAGTGATAAGGAAAGAGTGAGACTTCACTGAAGAGTGCGAGATGAGTGATCAGAAAAAAGTGAGACTCCACTGAAGCATGCAAGGTCAGCGATAAGGAAAGGGTGAGACTCCACTGAAGAGTGCGAGGTCAGTGATAAGGAAAGAGTGAGTCTCCACTGAAGTGTACACGGTCAGTGATACGGAAAGACTGAGACTCTACTGAAGCGTACAAGCTAAGTGATAAGGAATTAGTTAGACTCCACTGAAGTGTGCGAGGTCAGTGATCAGAAAAAAGTGAGACTCCACTGAAGCATGAGGTCAGTGATAAGGAAAGAGTGAGACTCCACTGAAGAGTGTGAGGTTAGTGATCAGAAAAACGTGAGACTTCACTGAAGCGTGCAAGGTCAGCGAAAAGGAAAGGGTGAGACTTCACTGAAGAGTGCAAGGTCAGTGATAAGGAAAGAGTGAGACTCCACTGAAGTGTACAAGGTCAGTGACAGGAAGAGTGAGACTCCACTGAAGTGTACATGGTCAGTGATACGGAAAGACTTAGACTCTACTGAAGTGTACAAGCTAAGTGATAAGGAAAGAGTGAAACTCCACTGAAGCGTGCAAGGTCAGTGACAGGAAGAGTGAGACTCCACTGAAGAGTGCGAGGTCAGTGATCAGAAAAAATGAGTCCCCACTGAAGCATGCAAGGTCAGTAATAAGAAAAGAGGGAGACTCCACTGAAGCGTGCGAGGTCAGTGATGAGGAAAGAGTGAGACTCCACTGAAGTGTACAAGGTCAGTGACAGTAAGAGTGAGACTCCACTGAAGTGTACATGGTCAGTGATACGGAAAGACTGAGACTCTACTGAAGTGTACAAGCTAAGTGATAAGGAATTAGTGAGACTCCACTGAAGTGTGCGAGGTCAGTGATCAGAAAAAGTGAGACTCCACTGAAGCGTGCAAGGTCAGTGAAAAGGAAAGAGTGAGACTCCACTGAAGTGTACAAGCTAAGTGATAAGGAATTAGTGAGACTCCACTGAAGTGTGCGAGGTCAGTGATCAGAAAAGGTGAGACTCCACTGAAGCACTGGCGCAACGAAACTTGAGGGGGCCCCCCAGCAGGGCATGTGGAGGGGCCCCCTCCGGACTCAATCATGAGCTCTCCAGCCAGAGTAATGGGCTGAGGGGGCCCCCCTGGAGGTTGGGCACCCCCACACGGCAGGGGCTGCGGGGGCCTGTGTTACGCCACTGCACTGAAGCGTGCAAGGTCAGTGATAAGGAAGGAGTGAGACTGCACTGAAGAGTGCGAGATCAGTGATCAGAAAAAAGTGATACTCCACTGAAGCGTGCAAGGTCAGCGATAAGGAAAGGGTGAGACTCCACTGAAGAGTGCGAGGTCAGTGATAAGGAAAGAGTAAGACTCCACTGAAGTGTACATGGTCAGTGATACGGAAAGACTGAGACTCCACTGAAGCGTGCAAGGTCAGTGATAAGGAAAGAGTGAGACTCCACTGAAGAGTGTGAGGTTAGTGATCAGAAAAACGTGAGACTGCACTGAAGCGTACAAGGTCAGCAAAAAGGAAAGGGTGAGATTTCACTGAAGAGTGCGAGGTCAGTGATAAGGAAAGAGTGAGACTCCATTGAATTGTACACGGTCAGTGACAGGAAGAGTGAGACTCCACTGAAGTGTACATGATCAGTGATACGGAAAGACTGAGACTCTACTGAAGTGTACAAGCTAGGTGATAAGGAAAGAGTGAGACGCCACTGAAGCATGCAAGGTCAGTGACAGGAAGAGTGAGACTCCACTGAAGAGTGCGAGGTCAGTGATCAGAAAAAAATGAGTCCCCACTGAAGCATGCAAGGTCAGTAATAAGGAAAGAGGGAGACTCCACTGAAGCGTGCGAGGTCAGTGATGAGGAAAGAGTGAGACTCCACTGAAGTGTACAAGGTCAGTGACAGTAAGAGTGAAACTCCACTGAAGTGTACATGGTCAGTGATACGGAAAGACTGAGACTCTACTGAAGTGTACAAGCTAAGTGATAAGGAATTAGTGAGACTCCACTGAAGTGTGCGAGGTCAGTGATCAGAAAAAGTGAGACTCCACTGAAGCGTGCAAGGTCAGTGAAAAGGAAAGAGTGAGACTCCACTGAAGTGTACAAGGTAAGTGATAAGGAATTAGTGAGACTCCACTGAAGTGTGCGAGGTCAGTGATCAGAAAAGGTGAGACTCCACTGAAGCGTGCAAGGTCAGTGATAAGGAATTAGTGAGACTCCACTGAAGTGTACATGGTAAGTGATCAGAAAAAAGTGAGACTCCACTGAAGCGTGTGAGGTCAGTAATAAGGAAAGAGGGAGACTCCACTGAAGTGTGCGAGGTCAGTGATAAGGAAAGAGTGAGACTCCACTGAAGTGTACATGGTCAGTGATAAGGAATTAGTGAGACTCCACTGAAGTGTGCGTGGTCAGTGATCAGAAAAGGTGAGAATCCACTGAAGCCTGCAAGGTCAGTGATCAGAAAAAAGTGAGACTCCACTGAGGCGTGCGAGGTCAGTGATCAGAAAAAAGTGAGACTCCACTGAAGCATGCGAGGTCAGTAATAAGGAAAGAGGGAGTCTCCACTGAAGCGTGCGAGGTCAGTGATAAGGAAAGAGTGAGACTCCACTGAAGTGTACAAGGTCAATGACAGGAAGAGTGAGACTCCACTGAAGCGTGTGAGGTCAGTGATAAGGAAAAAGTGAGACTCCACTGAATTGTACAAGGTCAGTGATCAGAAAAAAGTGAGACTCCACTGAAGCACTGGCGCAACGAAACTTGAGGGGGCCCCCTGCAGGGCACATGGAGGGGCCCCCTCTAGACTCAATTATGAGCTCTCCGGCCAGAGTAATGGGCTGAGGGGGCTCCCTTGGAAATTGGGGGCCCCCCCGCACGGCGGGGGCCTGTGTTACGCTGCTGCACTGAAGCGTGCAAGGTCAGTGATAAGGAAAGAGTGAGACTCCACTGAAGAGAGTGAGGTCAGTGATCAGAAAAATTTGAGATTCCACTGAAACGTACATGGTCAGTGATACGGAAAGACTGAAACTCTACTAAAGTGTACAAGCTAAGTGATAAGGAAAGAGTGAGACTCCACTGAAGCGTGCAAGGTCAGTGACATGATGAGTGAGACTCCACTGAAGAGTGCGAGGTCAGTGATCAGAAAAAGATTAGACTCCACAGAAGCGTGCGAGGTCAGTAATAAGGAAAGAGGGAGACTCCACTGAAGCGTGCGAGGTCAGTGATAAGGAAAGAGCGAGACTCTGCTGAAGTGTACAAGCTAAGTGATAAGAAATTAGTGAGACTCCACTGAAGTGTGCGAGGTCAGTGATCAGAAAAAGTGAGACTCCACTGAAGCGTGCAAGGTCAGTGATAAGGAAAGAGTGAGAATCCACTGAAGTGTACAAGCTAAGTGATAAAGAATTAGTGAGACTCCATTGAAGTGTGCGAGGTCAGTGATCAGAAAAAGTGAGACTCCACTAAAGCGTGCAAGGTCAGCGATAAAAAAAAAGCGAGACTCCACTGAAACGTGCGAGGTCAGTAATAAGGAAAGATGGAGACTCCACTGAAGCGTGCGAGGTCAGTGATAAGGAAAGAGTGAGACTCCACTGAAGTGTACAAGGTCAGTGACAGGAAGAGTGAGACTCCACTGAAGTGTACATGGTCAGTGATACGGAAAGACTGAGGGCCAGATGTATCAAGCTATTTTGCGATCGCAAACGGTGAAATTCGCAGAATTTGGCCGTTTGCGATCGCAAAATCGCATTGTGCAATGTATGAAAGCAAAACCCAATCGCAAAATAAGAAATCGCAAAAATACCATTTCCTAAATTTGCGATTTCTAATTTTGCGAATCTGAACTTTGCAAACACAACATTGCGAGTTGCTGAAATCGCAAAGAAATGTATGAAAAAACGCAATTAGCAATTTCATCAAAAATCACTATTTGCGACTCGCAAATTACCACCAACTCAAGGCAGGTGGTAACCAGGTGCACACTATTTAAACATGCCCAGAGTGCCTCAGAATCTTTCACAATGGCAGCCCTGTATGTCATAGCGAGGAGGATGCGGATACAAGCAGCAGCACAGAGAAGGAGGAGGAGACAGAAACGCATTTACAGAGTGCGCATTACCCTGTTTCAGCAGACAGAAGAAGAAATACATGATAAGTACAGGCTAGACTCAGCTACTATACTAGACCTGATAGATGACCTACATCCAATACTGGAGCATCAGACCCGCAGGACCTAAGCCATTCCAACACATGTGCAGGTCCTGTGTTCACTGCACCTACTGGCATCAGGGAGTTACCAGGGGGTGATAGCTGTAGCTGGAGGGGTCTCCCAAAGTTACCTGTCACGCTTTTTTAATTCTTTCCTGGATGCAATGGTTCAGAGAATGCACCATTACATCAGGTTTCCCACTACGCAACTGGAATCGCAGAAGACAAAAATGGATTTCTACCAGATGGCACAATTCCCACGTCATTGGGTGCTTTGATGGGACACATTTTCGCAATCTGTCCCGCCTCAGCTAATGAGTATGTGTATAGGAACAGGAAATCATTTCATTCCATCAACGTCCAGGTCATATGTAATGCCTCACACATCATCACTGACATTTTGGCCACATTTCCGGGTAGTACGCATGACTCTTACATCTTCAGGCACAGTGGAATATATACCCGTCTCACTGGGGGAGAATTTGGAGAAGGATACCTGCTAGGTAAATGCATGTCACTCACTCTGATGGACTCCTTGGATCTGTTGAAATTGGCCAGTGATGTATGTTTTTTCCTTTCTCATGTAGGTGACAGCGCATATGCAGTTCGTTCATTTATACTCACACCATATCTCAATCCAGCAACCCTAAGTGAAAGGAGATACAATGTTGCCCATAAGTCGACGCGCAATGTGGTGGAGCAGACATTCGGACTGCTGAAGAGTAGGTTCCGCTGCCTACACAAAAGTGGAGGTGCACGGCAGTACAGGCCAGAGATATGTTGTAAAATCGTTGCTACCTGTGCCATGCTAAACAACCTAGCAACAACAAACGGCATCCCATTGGACACCACAGATTCTGACTCGGAGGAGGATGATGACCCACGGCCACCTCGCAGAGCAGCAGGTGGTGTAGGTGCCGCAGATGGGAGACACAGGCATGATGAGATCACACGCAACTATTTCTAGGTGAGTAATGAGACAAAGCAAATCATGACTGTTGCACAACTGTGTTTTATTGACCTTGACATCAGGTAATATGTGTGCACACAGCCTCCAAATCCTCACCACTGAGTTGCTCATCATGGCATATATACACTCCATGCACATTTACAACCCTTTTAATCTTATGTCATGGGTTACCTCACCCATGTGCATGCCTCGGCCACAGCACTAACTATTTCTTGTGCCCACGCGCAGCACTGGAACGGTCAATGTTCACACTGCCCTCCCTTGATGAGGGTTCTGATGCTTTCCCTTGCCTTACACTCCGCAGTCTGGGCTCAGTTACCGGTGGAGTGATGCTGCTGCGGCTGGAGGCCTCCTCACTGTCCCCAGCACCCAGTATACCTGTGCCAGCTATGTTGGCTGTCTGTAGCTGTTCAACAGCATTGGTGAATTAAATACAAAGACCTGTTCATCAAAGGCTCCTCGTCTTGAGGATATTTATATAAGGGGAGGAGGGGATTCCATCACTTTTTTCCATAAACACTCCTCACTTTCACCAGAGGTAGTGTCCTCCCACTTTACTGCCTGAATTTTCTTAAAACAACTTTTGCATGAGACAGTCACTACACCTCCGTACCCCCTAAACATATAGGGATGTACCTTTGATAATGTATCACAAGAAGGTTACATCAATCTATGTGTAAACCTTAAGAAAAAATGTGAAAGGACAAGATGGCACCTCACGTGCGCACCACCAATAGAGCTTGCTGATTGGTACTCACCAGCTATGCCCACTAATCTCATCATTGGTAGCCATCTTGCCTTAAATAATAAAGATGTGTCCCAAAATTAGTGTGAAAAGTAACGTGATCTGTGTATCACAACTACCACAAAGAAGAGACCCCGTGAAAGTAAAATTGAAGTAAGTAGCACAATTACCGACTTTATTATTCACTTGTTCACCTATTCAAATTTAAAACCGGCTGCATTTATGCAGACCACTTTGTACTAAGCCGACATGTTTCATTGCCAACACTGCTTTGAGGCAATTTTGTCAGGGCAGTAGGGTCATCAATCACCAATCATGGACACTGGTGTTGTTCTGTATAGTGACTGTCAAATGCAAAAAGAAACATAGCCCGGTTACTGAACCCAGTTTCTTCCTCTCCAGAATCAAACGCACATCATTACTCTATACACACACTATCGTTACCTTGTGGGAGCCCAAGACACTCGTACCAGCTCTCCACTTTGTATCAATGAGGGTTACTCCTAACGTGAGTCCCTCTTATTGGTGTGTACTCTACTGTAGTACAAGGTCTAAAAACAATAAGAACCCAAAGTTATTCAAAACAACAACATTTTGCGATCATGGCGGTGCCTACCTCTATTTTTTAAAAAAACCTTTGACGTTACGGTCAAGTATTGTATTAAATGATGTTGAATACACAAATTTAACATCCCCTATAGTTTAAGGCTGTCTTAGATAATACTGATACGCCTGATACTCACAATTGCTCACTTCAAACCCGGGGTAAACCCCTTTACATCCTTACCGCCTTCTCAACACGGAGTGTGTTCTCTCGTCCCTCGCTTCCAGTGGATCGGCGCTTCGGTTTAAAAACACATCTGACGCAATCAACATATCACGTGACTGCTCTCACACCGTGGGGGCCATCTTAGACTAGGTCTGACCCAACCCAAGTGTTTATACAACTCCAGGCCACATCCACTACATGTCAGTACCGCTTATCACTGATAACGATCTCACCTCTATATCCTTATCGCCTTCTTTTCAAAAGACACGAGACAAACAAACGCGCGTCTACTCGTCCCTCGCTCCCCATCTGCATATGCTGTGATTAAATCATCGCATAACATGGTCAACATATCACGTGACCTAGCCACTGCTTTGGGGGCCATTTTGTAATGGGGAAACAAAACCATTCTCCCTCAATAAAAAAGTTATAACAAGTCTTTCTTTATCTTTTTCATTTCTCACAGTCACTTGTAGTGTTCATGAAATTTCCTCCAAATCACACTCATAAACGAACACTTGTAAGGACTTGTAAATCAAGGTACCACCCTCTCGGACACCAACAGAAAATTCCAAGCATTGGCCAGAAACCTGGTACATGAAGTTTAACTTCTGATTTTATTCCACTCGATAAAATCATTTAATCCAATCTGGTCACATTTTTCTTGAAAAATCCAACATGCCTCTTTAGTGGCCAAAGCCCTGTCTATACTGTGTGGGTCCCCCAGCACTTTTTCTAACACAACCCACGTAAAGGAATGCTTGTACTCGTTACAGTGTTGTACCAGCTTTGTGGACAATTTCCCCGCTTTAATAGTGCTCAAGTGTTCCTGCACTCTAACTTTAATTTTACGTGTAGTGAGCCCTATATAGTGTAGTCCACACTGACACGTCAACCTGTAAACGACATTCATCGTATTGCAGTTACTGAAATGAGTCAAGTACCACACTTTTCCAGAATTCAATACCACACTGAGAGTCTTCTTTGTAAGATTACACAATGAACATACACCACAAGGGTAATGGCCAGGAGGGATAGTAGTTTCTTTCTGGTGTGGTTTGGCCCGGGAATGTACCAATTTATCCTTGAGATTGCTTGACCTTTTAAAAGCAAATCTCGGGGGTGGCATTTTAAAATCAGTCGTAGATAATAAGGCCCAATGTTTACGTATCAACTGACGGATCTGAGTCGCTAGTGGATCAAAAGTCATCACAACTGGCAGGCAGTCATCCTTAGCCCTTACATTCTTTTCCAACAATGCACTGCGGGGGGTGTTAAACGCTCTTTTTCTAGCCTGATTAATAATCTTACAAGGATAGTTTCTCTGCTTGAATTTCTCACATAGCCCTTCCGATTGTTCAAGATATGACATAGTTGTGGAACAGTTCCTACGGTAACGCAAGAACTGACCTACCGGGAGGTTATCTCTAAGTGCCCTCGGATGGTATGACTGGTAGTACAAAAGAGAGTTCTTATCAGTCAGTTTTTGATGAACCCCAGTACATAGTGTGTTATTTTCCACCGTAATATCCAAGTCGAAGTACACCACTTTCTGACTGCTGTCGGTCCATGTAAATCGTAAACTGGCATCTTGACCATTTAACCAGTTAAGAAACTCCAGAAGAGCCATCTCTCCACCAGATCAGATACATAACACATCGTCTATATACCGCTTCCAGAGGCGGAGATTCCTCTGGAAGGGATTAGACTGATGGTAAATGCAGTGCTCCTCAAACTGGCCTACAAAGATGAAGGCCAGACTGGGCGCAGAAGTTGCGCCCATAGATGTCCCCGTAGTTTGTAAATATAAGTTATCTTTATAAGTAAAATAGTTACGGGTAAGTGCCAGTTCAATGCACTGCAGTACGAAGGACTGTGGTGTATCATAGAACCACTCCTGTTCTCCCAAGGCACGCGCTGCTGCCACCAGCGCGGCATCCTGGGGTATACAGGTATAAAGTGACTCTATGTCAATTGTTACCAACAGTTCACATGAAGAGTCAAATTGGGTGTCCTCCAAAATATTCAAAACATCTGTGGTGTCCTGAATGAATGATCGTTGGTTCACCACTGATTCTCTAAGGAAGAAATCAGCAAACTGAGATAACTGTTCTAAAACCGATTGCATCCCCGACACTATGGGTCGGCCGGGAGGAGGACGCTGAGGTTTATGTATTTTTGGCAGGATATAGAATGCCGGAGTTCTGGGCTTATTGTTAATCAGAAACTCGGCTTCTTTCACAGTGATCCATTTCTTCTCTTTAGCTGTTCCTACCATCTCTTTAATGATATCTTGAAGTTCATTAACTGGGTCACGAATAAGAGGTTTATAATTATTACGTGCCCCCAACAATCTCAACACCTCTGCATCGTAGTCTGTAGAGTTCATAACAACCACTGCCTCCCCCTTATCTGCCGATTTTATTGTAAGCAACTGGTTGTTCTGTAAACTGCTGACTGCCCGCCAATCGTCCCGACTCATGTTATTAAACTTCTGATATCTGTTACTCTGTTCAAGTGCTGTAATGTCCTCCAAAACCTTACTCTCGAACACTACAACTTCAGGGCCCATCATGGTGTTAGAAGGACAAAACTGGGATGGTTTTCTCAGTGTGGTACTGAAGAGAGATGGGGGGTCCTGCAACTTATTCGCAAAAAACTTTTTTAGTTTTATCTTTCTCATGGTCTCCTGGAAATCAACCCTACATTTAAACATATCATGGTTGGGTGTCGGAACAAATCCCAACCCTTTATTTAAGACTCTCACCTCACTAGTTGTGAGAGTATGGTCAGATAAATTTACCACTATGTTATTCATGATTGATTCCTCCCCCGACTGCGTGTTATCCGAGGGGAGCATGTTTGCCATGTTTGGTTCTGGTTGCATCGTGCGCGGCCTCTGCCTATCTGACCCCCACCTCTGCTGCCCCTTTGGTTCTGCCCTAAAAAAGAGCGGAGTAAAGCTCCCAAGTCTTCGTTAGTTTTATCCTGATGGTTAAACCTCACTCTATTTGAGTTAGATGTTTGTTGTCCACCTTCTTCCTCTTCGCTTGAAGTGTTGTCAAAAGTCCAATTATGGGGTGTACGTCTAGTCCGTTGTTGTCTCCCACCCTTGCCTGCCCTGTATACTGTCGTTGTTCTGAACCAGGTTGATAATACTTATCATCCACGTATTTTTTCTTAAGGTTTACACATAGATTGATGTAACCTTCTTGTGATACATTATCAAAGGTACATCCCTATATGTTTAGGGGGTACGGAGGTGTAGTGACTGTCTCATGCAAAAGTTGTTTTAAGAAAATTCAGGCAGTAAAGTGGGAGGACACTACCTCTGGTGAAAGTGAGGAGTGTTTATGGAAAAAAGTGATGGAATCCCCTCCTCCCCTTATATAAATATCCTCAAGACGAGGAGCCTTTGATGAACAGGTCTTTGTATTTAATTTGTATATTGAGTGGAGGGCGACCTGGTTTGTCTTTTCCCTCTGTAGCTCCTTATTGACTGAGGACAACAGCATTGGTGACCTGCACCAATCCCCTGGCAACATCCTGGCTGCAGTGGGCCATTTCCACCTGCATGGACAAGGTGCGTCTGGTAAGGACTGCTGTGGCATTGCACAGACGGTTGACTGCCTTTGTGTACCCATCCATATGGCTAAATAGGCGTTGCTTTTCACGGCACCTAGAGCCATGTTCCCTCTGCATGGTGGTGCATAGCTCTTTGATTGCTACAGTCATGTCCTTGATACTCTCTGCATTAGCCCTATGACCCTCTGCAACAGTGTTGTTCAGCTCCCTGATGCCATCCTTGATGTCTGTCATGTTATGAGCCTCCACTGAAGTGAAAGAAGCAGTAATAAGAAAGAGAGAGCCTCCACTGAAGTGAACAAAGCAGTAATAAGAAAGAGTGAGACTCCACTAACGTGTTCAAGGCTGGTGATGAGGAAAGAGAGAGCCTCCACTGAAGTGAACGAAGCAGTAATAAGAAAGAGAGAGCCTCCACTGAAGTGAACGAAGCAGTAATAAGAAAGAGAGAGCCTCCACTGAAGTGAGCGAAGCAGTAATAAGAAAGAGTGAGACTCCTCTGATGTGTTCAAGGCTGGTGATGAGGAAAGAGAGAGCCTCCACTGAAGTGAACGAAGCAGTAATAAGAAAGAGTGAGACTCCGCTGAAGTGAACGAAGCAGTAATAAAAAGAGTGAGACTCCACTGAAGTGAACGAAGCAGTAATAAGAAAGAGAGAGCCTCCACTGAAGTGAACGAAGCAGTAATAAGAAAGAGAGAGCCTCCACTGAAGTGAACAAAGCAGTAATAAGAAAGAGTGAGACTCCACTGAAGTGAACGAAGCAGTAATAAGAAAGATTGATTAATTGATTGAGTGAGGCTCCACTGAAGTGTATGAGCTCAGTGATAAGGAAAGAGCAAGACTCTACTGAAGTGTAGTAGGTCAGTGATAAGAAAAGGTTGAGACCCCACTAAAGTGTTAAAAGCTGGTGATAAGGAAAAAGAGAGCCTCCACTGAAGTGTATGAGCTCAGTGATAAGGAAGGAATGAGACTGCACTGAAGTGTACAAACTCAGTGATGAGGAAAGAGCGAGACTCCTCTGACATGTCCAAGGCTGGTGATGAGGATAGAGAGAACCTCCACTGAAGTGAACGAAGCAGTATTAAGAAAGAGACCACTGAAGTGAACGAAGCAGTAATCTGAAAGAGAGAGCCTCCACTGAAGTGAACGAAGCAGTAATAAGAAAGAGAGAGCCTCCACTGAAGTGAACAAAGCAGTAATAAGAAAGAGTGAGACTCCACTGACGTGTTCAAGGCTGGTGATGAGGAAAGAGAGAGCCTCCACTGAAGTGAACGAAGCAGTAATAAGAAAGAGTGAGACTCCACTGATGTGTTCAAGGCTGGTGATGAGGAAAGAGAGAGCCTCCACTGAAGTGAACGAAGCAGTAATAAGAAAGAGTGAGACTCCGCTGAAGTGAACGAAGCAGTAATAAGAAAGAGAGATCCTCCACTGAAGTGAACAAAGCAGTAATAAGAAAGAGTGAGACTCCGCTGAAGTGAACGAAGCAGTAATAAAAAGAGTGAGACTCCACTGAAGTGAACGAAGCAGTAATAAGAAAGAGAGAGCCTCCACTGAAGTGAACGAAGCAGTAATAAGAAAGAGAGAGCCTCCACTGAAGTGAGCGAAGCAGTAATAAGAAAGAGTGAGACTCCTCTGATGTGTTCAAGGCTGGTGATGAGGAAAGAGAGAGCCTCCACTGAAGTGAACGAAGCAGTAATAAGAAAGAGTGAGACTCCGCAGAAGTGAACGAAGCAGTAATAAGAAAGAGAGATCCTCCACTGAAGTGAACAAAGCAGTAATAAGAAAGAGTGAGACTCCGCTGAAGTGAACGAAGCAGTAATAAAAAGAGTGAGACTCCACTGAAGTGAACGAAGCAGTAATAAGAAAGAGAGAGCCTCCACTGAAGTGAACAAAGCAGTAATAAGAAAGAGAGAGCCTCCACTGAAGTGAACGAAGCAGTAATAAGAAAGAGTGAGACTCCTCTGACGTGTTCAAGGCTGGTGATGAGGAAAGAGAGAGCCTCCACTGAAGTGAACGAAGCAGTAATAAGAAAGATTGATTAATTGATTGAGTGAGGCTCCACTGAAGTGTATGAGCTCAGTGATAAGGAAAGAGCAAGACTCTACTGAAGTGTAGTAGGTCAGTGATAAGAAAAGGTTGAGACCCCACTAAAGTGTTAAAAGCTGGTGATAAGGAAAAAGAGAGCCTCCACTGAAGTGTATGAGCTCAGTGATAAAGAAGGAATGAGACTGCACTGAAGTGTACAAACTCAGTGATGAGGAAAGAGCGAGACTCCTCTGACGTGTCCAAGGCTGGTGATGAGGATAGAGAGAACCTCCACTGAAGTGAACGAAGCAGTATTAAGAAAGAGAGAGCCTCCACTGAAGTGAACGAAGCAGTAATCTGAAAGAGAGAGCCTCCACTGAAGTGAACGAAGCAGTAATAAGAAAGAGAGAGCCTCCACTGAAGTGAACAAAGCAGTAATAAGAAAGAGAGAGCCTCCACTGAAGTGAACAAAGCAGTAATAAGAAAGAGTGAGACTCCACTGAAGTGAACGAAGCAGTAATAAGAAAGAGAGAGCCTCCACTGAAGTGAACAAAGCAGTAATAAGAAAGAGTGAGACTCCACTGAAGTGAACGAAGAAGTAATAAGAAAGAGTGAGACTCCACTGACGTGTTCAAGGCTGGTGATGAGGAAAGAGAGAGCCTCCACTGAAGTGAACGAAGCAGTAATAAGAAAGAGAGAGCCTCCACTGAAGTGAACGAAGCAGTAATAAGAAAGAGAGAGCCTCCACTGAAGTGAACAAAGCAGTAATAAGAAAGAGTGAGACTCCACTGAAGTGAACGAAGAAGTAATAAGAAAGAGTGAGACTCCTCTGACGTGTTCAAGGCTGGTGATGAGGAAAGAGAGAGCCTCCACTGAAGTGAACGAAGCAGTAATAAGAAAGAGTGAGACTCCGCTGGAGTGAACGAAGCAGTAATAAGAAAGAGAGAGCCTCCACTGAAGTGAACAAAGCAGTAATAAGAAAGAGTGAGACTCCACTGAAGTGAACGAAGCAGTAATAAGAAAGAGTGAGACTCCTCTGATGTGTTCAAGGCTGGTGATGAGGAAAGAGAGAGCCTCCACTGAAGTGAACAAAGCAGTAATAAGAAAGAGAGAGCCTCCACTGAAGTGAACGAAGCAGTAATAAAAAAGAGAGCCTCCACTGAAGTGAACAAAGCAGTAATAAGAAAGAGTGAGACTCCACTGAAGTGAACGAAGCAGTAATAAGAAAGAGTGAGACTCCACTGAAGTGAACGAAGCAGTAATAAGAAAGAGTGAGACTCCTCTGACGTGTTCAAGGCTGGTGATGAGGAAAGAGAGAGCCTCCACTGAAGTGAACGAAGCAGTAATAAGAAAGAGTGAGACTCCGCTGAAGTGAACAAAGCAGTAATAAGAAAGAGAGAGCCTCCACTGAAGTGAACGAAGCAGTAATAAGAAAGAGTGAGACTCCGCTGGAGTGAACGAAGCAGTAATAAGAAAGAGAGAGCCTCCACTGAAGTGAACAAAGCAGTAATAAGAAAGAGTGAGACTCCACTGAAGTGAACGAAGAAGTAATAAGAAAGAGTGAGACTCCACTGACGTGTTCAAGGCTGGTGATGAGGAAAGAGAGAGCCTCCACTGAAGTGAACAAAGCAGTAATAAGAAAGAGAGAGCCTCCACTGAAGTGAACAAAGCAGTAATAAGAAAGAGAGCCTCCACTGAAGTGTTCAAGGCTGGTGATAAGGAAAGGGTGAGGCTCCACTGAAGAGAACGAAGCAGTAATAAGAAAGAGAGAGCCTCCACCGAAGTGTTCAAGGCTGGTGATAAGGAAAGGGTGAGACTCCACGGAAGTGTTCAAGGCTGGTGATAAGGAAAGGGTGAGACTCCACGGAAGTGTTCAAGGCTGGTGATGAGGAAAGAGAGAGCCTCCACTGAAGTGAACGAAGCAGTAATAAGAAAGAGTGAGACTCCGCTGAAGTGAACGAAGCAGTAATAAGAAAGAGAGAGCCTCCACTGAAGTGTTCAAGGCTGGTGATAAGGAAAGGGTGAGACTCCACTGAAGGGTACGAGGCTGGTGACAAGACAAGAGTGATGACGTATTCATGAGCCTGAGTCCACTTATGATGTAGGAGTGAGACCTCACTGACGTGTGTGAAGCTCGCGATATGAGACTAAGGCCCTGATTACGAATGTCCTGGAAAATGACCCGGGTTTTCGCCACCCTCGGAGTTACCCATACCAGGGGTATCAGTAAATCTGGGGGGGGGGGGGGGAATCCAGGCATTGCAAGTTAGATCCTGAGGGTTCCCTTACATACAAGAAATTACGGGGCGCAATCTGTAATTCTTGGTCAGAGTCTCCTGATAATTCCTAATGTCCCCCACAGTTACACACAGAGATTGCGGATGATTTTTGCTATCACCGCCTGTCGAAACCAAGAGGCCGCTGGCAGTGAGGCCCTCCGTGACACTCCGACGAGCTGGGTCTGGCTGGTGGAACAATGCCCTCAGAGCCCTTGCTTCTCGGTAACAGTAATAGGAAGTGCAGCGGTTTGTGCAGCCATGCTCACAGATGAGTCACTGCACAGAGACAGAAGCACACACAGGCCCTGCCTGGCCCACAGGAAACCTGCTCCTACTCGGGAGGGGCAGGCATTGGGGTTCGACTGCACAAGGGAGGGCAGTCCAGCACTTTGGGAAACAAATGGTAGAAAATAATTCTGCAGTTTCAGCCATTGGATCCCATCCAAACTTCTGGCTGCATAAAGGTCAAACCCAATTCACAAGGGGTAGCAGGTGGGCTGTGCCCAGTTAGGGAGGGTGACTGGAGGTCTCGCTTTCCATTCATTCAGGATCAAGGGTCCTACTTCGGCAGATGCACCCTGATTAGGTTTAGTCACTGGCGAGCTGGAAGTTCAGCTGTCCAGTGGAATGTCTGCCTGCTTAGCCAGTGTCAGCAAAGACGGGGGAGAAAGTTATGAGCAACACAATCTCTCCACAATGATGGTCTCCCTAAGAAGTGCATCGCCAGGCCCAGAGACCTCGGTCAGGGTGTGCTGGGTTGGGCATTCCTTCATCCGAAGGGCGGGCAGCAGAAAAATTTCAGGACACGATGCTTCAGGTGGGCTCAGGCAGAGGACATAGAGCACAAATTGCAGATTGGTCGGAAAGTCGGGCTGATTCACACAGTGTGGCTTCACAAAGAAGACAGGGAATTTGGAGATGTTAATAGGAATCCTGGGTTGGGGCAGTGAAAGATGCCGGATTCATTAATGTGGTCCGAGAAGATTCCTTGTGCTAACTGGGGCTACCAGGTGTGTCTGAAAGAAACTTCTCTATTACGAAATTGAGCAAAGCTTTGGATAAACTATACAACCACCCACACCCTTCACGGTTAGCCTTAGAATGCCATCTACCAGCTAGCAGTCTGTGGACCCCCTGGTCCAGATGCCCTTGAAGCCGGGCTTCTCTACAACGTGGTGGAGGAGCGGCCACAAAGTGCTGAAAAGGAAGCGCGCATCCCCACAGCGAGGGATGCCATCTACAAGCTGCGTAGTCTGTGGACCTCATGGTCCAAATGCCCGTTGAAGCCGGACTCATCTATGACGTGGTGGAGGAGGTGCCACAAAGTGCTGAAAAGGAAGAATGCATCCTTGCAGTGGGGGATGCCATCTACCAGCTAGCAGTCTGTGGACCCCCTGGTCCAGATGCCCTTGAAGCTGGGCTTCTCTACAACGTGGTGGAGGAGCGGCCACAAAGTGCTGAAAAGGAAGCGCGCATCCCCACAGCGAGGGATGCCATCTACAAGCTGCGCAGTCTGTGGACCCCATGGTTCAAATGCCCGTTGAAGCTGGACTCGTCTATGACGTGGTGGAGGAGGTGCCACAAAGTGCTGAAAAGGAAGAATGCATCCTTGCAGCGGGGGATGCCACCTACCAGCTAGCAGTCTGTGGACCCCCTGGTCCAGATGCCCTTGAAGCTGGGCTTCTCTACAACGTGGTGGAGGAGCGGCCACAAAGTGCTGAAAAGGAAGCGCGCATCCCCACAGCGAGGGATGCCATCTACAAGCTGCGCAGTCTGTGGACCCAATGGTCCAAATGCCCGTTGAAGCCGGACTCGTCTATGACGTGGTGGAGGAGGTGCCACAAAGTGCTGAAAAGGAAGAATGCATCCTTGCAGCGGGGGATGCCATCTACCAGCTAGCAGTCTGTGGACCCCCTGGTCCAAATGCCCCTTAAAGCCGGGCTCATCTACGACAAGGTGGAGGAGTGGCCACAAAGTGCTGAAAAGGAAGTGTGCATCCCCAGAGCGCGGGACGCCATCTACCAGCTAGCAGTCTGTGGACCCCATGGTACTGATGCCCCTTGAAGCCGGGCTCATCTACGATGTGGTGGAAGAGGGGCCACAAAGTACTGGAAAAGAAGCACACATCCCCACAGCGAGGGATGCCATCTACCAGTGGATCCCATGGTCCAGATGCCCCTTGAAGCTGGGCTCATCTATGACGTGGTGGAGGAAGGGACACAAAGTGCTGAAAAGGAAGCACGCATCACGGTACGCCATCTACCAGCTAGCAGCCTGTGGACCCCCTGGTCCAGATGCCCTTGAAGCCAAGCTTATCTACAACGTGGTGGAGGAGGGGCCACAAAGTGCTCAAAAGGAAGCGCGTTTCCCCACAGCGAGCAGTCTGTGGACCCCCTGGTCCAGATGACCTTTGAATCCGGGCTCATCTACGACGTGGTGGAGGAGGTGCTACAAAGTGCTGAAAAGGAAGAATGCATCCTTGCAGCGGGGGATGCCATCTACCAGCTAGCAGTCTGTGGACCCCCTGGTCCAAATGCCCCTTAAAGCCGGGCTCATCTACGACACGGTGGAGGAAGGACCAAAAAGCACTGAAAAGGAAGCACGCATCCCCACAGCACAGGACGCCATCTACCAGCTAGCAGTCTGTGGACCCCATGGTCAAGATGTCCCTTGAAGCCGGGCTCATCTACGACGTTGTGGAGGAGTGGCCATAAAGTGCTGAAAAGGAAGTGTGCATCCCCAGAGCGCGGGACGCCATCTACCAGCTAGCAGTCTGTGGACCCCATGGTACTGATGCCCCTTGAAGCCGGGCTCATCTACGATGTGGTGGAAGAGGGGCCACAAAGTACTGAAAAGGAAGCACGCATCCCCACAGCGAGGGATGCCATCTACCAGTGGACCCCATGGTCCAGATGCCCCTTGAAGCTGGGCTCATCTATGACGTGGTGGAGGAAGGGACACAAAGTGCTGAAAAGGAAGCACCCATCACGGTACGCCATCTACCAGCTAGCAGTCTGTGGACCCCCTGGTCCAGATGACCTTTGAATCCGGGCTCATCTACGACGTGGTGGAGGAGGTGCCACAAAGTGCTGAAAAGGAAGAATGCATCCTTGCAGTGGGGGATGCCATCTACCAGCTAGCAGTCTGTGGACCCCCTGGTCCAAATGCACCTTGAAGCTGGACTCGTCAATGACGTGGTGGAGGAGGTGCCACAAAGTGCTGAAAAGGAAGCGCGCATCCCTGTAGCGCGGGACGACATCTACCAGTGGACCCCATGATCCAGATGCCCCTTGAAGCTGGGCTCATCTATGACGTGGTGGAGGAAGGGACACAAAGTGCTGAAAAGGAAGCACGCATCACGGTACGCCATCTACCAGCTAGCAGTCTGTGGACCCCCTGGTCCAGATGACCTTTGAATCCGGGCTCATCTACGACGTGGTGGAGGAGGTGCCACAAAGTGCTGAAAAGGAAGAATGCATCCTTGCAGCGGGGGATGCCATCTACTAGCTAGCAGTCTGTGGACCCCCTGGTCCAAATGCACCTTGAAGCTGGACTCGTCAATGACGTGGTGGAGGAGGTGCCACAAACTGCTGAAAAGGAAGCGCGCATCCCTGTAGCGCGGGACGCCATCTACCAGTGGACCCCATGGTCCAGATGCCCCTTGAAGCTGGGCTCATCTATGACGTGGTGGAGGAAGGGACACAAAGTGCTGAAAAGGAAGCACGCATCACGGTACGCCATCTACCAGCTAGCAGTCAGTGGACCCCCTGGTCCAAATGCACCTTGAAGCTGGACTCGTCAATGACGTGGTGGAGGAGGTGCCACAAAGTGCTGAAAAGGAAGCGCGCATCCCTGTAGCGCGGGACGCCATCTACCAGTGGACCCCATGGTCCAGATGCCCCTTGAAGCTGGGCTCATCTATGACATGGTGGAGGAAGGGACACAAAGTGCTGAAAAGGAAGCACGCATCACGGTACGCCATCTACCAGCTAGCAGTCTGTGGACCCCCTGGTCCAGAAGCCCTTGAAGCCGAGCTTATTACAACGTGGTGGAGGAGCGGCCACAAAGTGCTGAAAAAGAAGCGCGCATCCCTGTAGCGCGGGACGCCATCTACCAGTTAGCAGTCTGTGGACCCCATGGTCCAGATGCCCCTTGAATCCAGGCTCATCTACGATGTGGTGGAGGAGGGGCCACAAAGTGCTCAAAAGAAAGCACACATCCCAGCAGCGGGGGACGCGACCGGGCTATGCCCAGGTCAAGGCGGACCCATCTGAGCCCGTCAGAGCCCATAGAAGGTCGGCCCCCCTCTTGGTCCCTCAATCTGAGAATTGGACAATACAAGCTTATATTATCCTGGTGAGGTTTTTTCTCCATTTTATCTACTTTAATCAATTGAATTACAATTGTAAGCAGGCACTGTGCGGGGCACCCTACTGACAACGTGTTTGTCTGACGTCACAAATCATAGGGGCGAATAAATCTATAGGCATCAAGTTATTTAGGCTGTAAAAACGACACTGTGGGGAAATGAAATTCAGTGGACCCCTCCCCCCCTCCCCCCCATGGAACAGCAATGCCCACAGAAGAAGTAAAAATGGGCTTGAATCCGGCGAAGAAGTGTACCTGAGCGAAAGGGATGTTTCTATGAGATGAGGCAAAGACTATTTTAAATCCAGAGAATGTAGCAACTTCAACTATTTGGGACAAACCAATAGCAATCCCGTGCACTAAAAATCAAAAGTAAGTAGCTAAAGCAGGAGGCAGGCAGCTGCCAGCCCAGGAGATTGTGAACACCATTGAGGTGCAAGACCACCATCCTCAACAAAACTCACAATCAACCCTACCACCTACATTTGCCCCACAAGCACCAACAGTGATATGTAGAAACAGATTCGAACTGCTGGCAGCTGTGGAGTCCAGCAATGAGTCCATGGCTAATGGAAGTTATCAGTGTCGCAACCCTAGAGCCCCCCAGGTCACTAAGCCCGATGAGCTAGTTCTTATTATGAATGACTTAAAGGATGACATTGTAGAACTGAAGGTAATGGTGAAAGAACTGTCCACAGAAATTGCCACGCAATCCCTCGATATTCATTGAGAACTCACTATAAAATCTGAGCAGAGGTGCCATGCACAGTGAAGTGCAAACAGCAGTTCGCCCTCAAATGGTCCAAATGATTCATCGCCAGGGAAGCCAAGGTTCTGCTCTTGGGGAAGGTGGTCAGCAGACTTTAAATCTCAATGGCAAATGCGAACGGTGACCTGTGTGAGCCAGGAGACAGCGGCTATAGCCTAGAAGGCAGATTGTACCAGAAGCAAAAATGGAACCGGTGTGACTATGGCCCTGTACCATTGGCGACTGCCACAGGCGCTAATTACGCCTCCAATGGGCATTCTCTTGCCAACTGTAATTTGGGTTGCATGGTTGGTAACACAGCCAACTTGGAGGAAACAATCCTCCCAAACACACAGTGTATACGCATAACTTGACTAATCCACCTCCTGGAGCAAGAGAGGATGGAGCATCCTCAACAAGTGAAACAAAGCACTGCATACGGAAAGTCTGCAATTGTCGAGCAGTGGTCCGCTCTGACATATACCATACGACATCCCTGCCCGAGGATGACTATGATTACATTGAAGCTGTACTCAAACCACAAGATCTGATTGACGCCTCGTGGCTATGGACGTCCTCTCATCTTCTCCTTCTGGAACCATGATTCGTTTGACATATAATCCCCCCCAGCTTGGAGATCAGAGAATCAATCCAACAACTGCTTGTAATTTGATGCCAACAAGGAGGCCTCCCACAAACTTAGGAAGAGTGGATTGGCTCAGCGATGGCGGTCCCCCTCAAAATGCCTGATCACCTGATAGTAAATTAACTGGGGATTGGAATGTACTATCATGGAATTTTGCAGGGATTCAAGCAAAACGTATAGATCCTGAATGGGGAACTTTTGTTGACTGTTTCGATATATGCTTGCTTCAAGAAACTTGTACTAATCCTGTTCATAGACCAGTTTTACTAGTTATTGCATTAACGCTGTAACACATGGCCGGGGCAGACCATCAGGGGGCCTAGCAATATGGGTTAAAATAGCCATTAGTTATAGAGTCAAAACGATGACCACAACTTCCCCCGACATCTTAGCACTGGAATGCTGTAATCCAGAGGGGGTTAGAGTGTGTCGTCAATATTTATAATAGAAATATTGGCAGAAACAGAATCTGTGACATTATTTCAACTTGAGAATTTTATAGAGAAAACCCAGACAAGGGACCTCTGGTTGTCACAGGAGATTTTAATATTACATATGAGCTCCTGGACAGCTCTGCACAAGTCATTACCGAGGACGAGGATGGAAGATGGAAACATCCCAAAGTTAGATTTACCACCAATAAAACCATAGACAAAGTTATCCACCCAACTATTGGGGACGCTCCTCAATTTGGGTCTCAGCGTATATGATGGTCGGTCCCCCCTGGACCTACCTGGCGCATCCACCTTTAAAGGAGCAAAAAGCACTAGGAGAATAGACTATATAATGCTAGATCCTAGGCTCTGGCCCCCCATGAAAGATATGATCATCCCACAGGGAGGAGATAGCGACCACAATGCTCATCATGATGCAGGGCTATCTAGTACCAGAATACTGTGGGCGGGCTTCTATACCATCTGGAGCGCTGTCTCTCCAACAGCAGGCACATGCTGCAGTGGTCCCCACTCCCCGCAAACAGCCATCCAAATCTATGAGAAAGGTGCAGAGGCACCAGATATTCTGATAAAAAACACGATCAGCTCCTCCTAGCTCATCAATATCTTGGCCGTGCATGAGAAGCTCTTCCATAGTCTAAGAGCACTAATCACTAGAGAAGACAGGAGGGCAAAAAAAGCAGGGAGGCAAAATCATGGTTTAATAATGAGTGCAAAGAGACCAAAATTGTATTCTAGATTCATTTGAAAGTAAGGGCCGGGGCAATATAAAAATAGCTATAAAGAACTATAAGATAGCACAAGCAACAACAAGGGCAGAGTGTGACAAGGAAATATGGCAAGATTTAACTGTACCCACTGAAACGGGACAATAAAACATTTTGGCATAGATTATCTCATGGTAGTCGACAAATAACAGTAAGGTCGAGTACCACATACAACCCCAGGCATGGGAAGATCACTTTTAAGGATTGTATGGAAAATCCGAAGAGAAGACATATAACATATTCCATGTCCTAATTCCTCTGCAGAGCCGGACTGGCGGTAGCGGGCACCGGGCGTTTTCCCCGGTGGGCCGCCAGGGTGGGGGCCGATTTTGGGCCCCTGGGGGCCGTTTTTGTTACAGGGCTGTTTTTGCAGCATAGCTGCAATATCGGCCCCTGTAACAAAATCGGCCGAAACCGGCCCTGGCAAACAGCTCGGCCGCACCCCCAACCCCCCCGGGGAGCCGGCTGAGCACTTTGCCAGGGCCGGTTTTGGTTCCCAGTCCGGCCCTGTTCCTCTGGCTCCCTTCCATTTCCTCACATGCTTTCTATTCCGCTCCTCTCTCTCCTTCTCTCCCTCACCTTGTTTTACTTTCTCACCCTCCCTCCCATTTCTGTCTGCCTCACTCTTCCCTTTCTCTCCCTCCCGGCATTCACCTTCTTAGTACTTCTGTCCTTTTAAGCCATATTTTCTCTTGTTTTTTCTCTCCTTCTCTCTCTCCCTTGAAATCTCGTTCCCCGCTTCACTCTCTTTCTCTGCCTATCACACTTTCTATCTCTCCCTCTAAACTTTCTTGCCTTCCTTTAGCAACTTTTTTGCTCTCTACCTCTCCCTCTCTGACCCTGTAGGAAAGAGCCTCTTTTGACATGGTTAGCCCCCACGTTTTGCCTGATGTCTGGTGTGATTTTGAACTGTAAGTGCACGGGGTCCCTTCTAACCAGGTTCCCAGTGCAAGAGCTCTTTCCCAAAACCTGTACCACGATTGGCACAACTTCAGTTATGGAAGTCCTTAGTAAGTGGTACCCCTGGTATCTAGGGCATGGGTACTGAAGAGGGTCCTCTGGGGCTGCAGCACTGGTTGTGCCACCTCAGGGACCCCTGACCCACGCCATTTACTCTTCCATTGCAAGCTGCATGTCTTGGTGCAGAGAAATCGGAAGAGCCGACATAGCACATAGCCCTGTGTGCCATGCCACCCATACACTGCATGGAATATGGGTAAATCACCCCTACTCTCGGCCTTTAGCCCTATGGCAGGGTGCACTATATCCTATGTGTGGGCATATCAGCATGAGCAGAGGTGCCCCTACAATGTCCAGTCTATTCTGAGATGTTGCAAGTGCACAGGGAAACCATAAGGAGTACATGGGCTTGATACTTGTCAACACAAGTTCATAGTTCCA
The DNA here is from genome assembly GCA_963921515.1 of Calotriton arnoldi. Taxonomy (NCBI): domain Eukaryota; kingdom Metazoa; phylum Chordata; class Amphibia; order Caudata; family Salamandridae; genus Calotriton; species Calotriton arnoldi. The sequence continues at coordinate 522,499 of CAWUFW010010489.1, forward strand.
TGATGGCCTCACTGATTCCTAAGGTGTTTGGTACCAAACATCTTGTTTTAATAATTCCTCACTGATGCCAGTGCTGGATTTAATAATAAATTCACACAGGGAGCCTTCTAGAGGGTCCCCTGAAAACCTACCAAACACAGGTGTGGTTCCAGACTTGTTTTTACCAGCCTGCCACTACCAGACATGTTTCTGACCTCATGGGGTGAGAGCTACCACACTCAGAGGACCGAGACAAAGCCTGCTCTAGGCGGAGGTGCTTCACACCTCATCCAGGACAGGATGGCCTTCCTGGGCGGGAAGCTTCAAAGACAATGCCGCCTTTGAAATCCAACCTAGGAACCTCCAGGTAGCGGGGGAGGCAAAGCCCCCTTTCTTGCTCCACTTTTGGTGGGAGGAAAGGCAGGAAAATTAGTTAGATTAGGAGGAGGGTCCCCACTTAGCCTACATCACCCCTAGGGCAGGGCAGGCGGTGTGAACCCATCTCCTGAAATTCCACCATATTGGGGTGGTGGCAAACCTCCTATCAGGGCTAGGGTAGTGCCTCTTCCCACAGGAAGAGGTCACTAGAGGGTGTAGACACCCTAAATGTAGGCAGACCATTGGCTATAACCTGTCTCCCCTTGTAATGCCCCTAAATTCAGTATTTAGGGTGCACCCTGAGGTCTGAACATCAGACTCGACGGACAAGAGAAGACCAGGACAAAGAAGAACTGCTGCTCGAGAACTGAAGCCCTGCTGCATAAGAAAAAGGCGCAAACCCTGCCTGCTGCTCCCAGGACTTGACAATCGCTGCTGCTGTGTCATCCTGGAACCTTAAAGGACTCCATGAATCCTGGAGCACCTCCAGCCTTCAAGAAATCACCAAGAAGTTCCCTTGGAGTGAATTCCCCAGCACACCTCAGGCACAGATCTCGTGAAATCCAGTTTGTCGACATGCTGCTCTCCGGCGACCTTGACGCAGCACCGAAGCAAGACAAGGTGCAACAGCTCTGGAAGGTCAGATCTGTCTCCCCACCAAGTTTGGAGACACCAGGACCTAGCTGAGCCGCGACGTACCAGTACCCGGGGCACTGGACCCCCAAAGGCAAACACCAAGAAGAAGAGTCCACTCCGGACAACCGGAGCTCCAGAAGCAAGCACCCATCGAGGGACGTCGAGACACCCAAGACCCAGTGCTTAAATTGAGCCAGTGGTCTCCGGTGCAAGGCACTGGCACTTAATTGTTAGCACCGGTGCTTGTTTCAACCTGCCACAAGGTGGCACTGTCTAAATAATTTAGAGAAGACCACAACAAAAGTTAATTAATAATGCTATGTTCATTAAAAATGACTATTATCTGGCGCCCAAGCCATTCTTATAGCTTTGGGGACCTGAAATAGTCTGCACTGTCACACTTGTAGGAGTGTGATGGTTAGTAGTTGTGTTGTTACTATCATTTGCAGCATAGCAGGGCAATGTGTCATGGAAACGGCAGTGGCCTCCTGATGAGAGCCCTGGCACACATGTTTTTACAAATTAAGCACTGCTGAGACCAACTTCCTGAGCGGCCCAGCTGTCCTGAGATCACCTCTCTAAGCTGCCTGCTCCTGACCGCGAGGACCTCAAGATGCAAGATGCCTGATTGACCTGTTCGCTCTGCACTCAGCACTCGGCCCCACCGGCCTCGGCACCAACCAGCCCTGCTATTGAGGTCCTCAGGCCCTTGCGACCTCCTCCCTCTAAGGAGACCCACTAGACTTACCTGTAAGTCCCTCTGTGCAGTGCATTTTCAAGTGGCTCCCCTTTGTCTTTGCGCACCAGCTTCCAAGACCTCAGCTTCCAAGCTCTCAGCCGATCAGGGACGCTCCTGAACCTTTCCTGCTGGAAATTGGTACCTGGTCCCGACATTGACATAAAATGAGAAGGTGAACTTCATGAAAGCATTGCCTGAATTTCTATTAATTTTTCTGCCTTTTCCCCATTGTTTCCCATGGTGCGTAATTAGAAGTGATATATTTATCGAACTTTGCAAAAATCATATCTTGGAAAGTACTTAACTTATAACTGTGCTCTTGGTTTTAAAAATTATGTAAAAATCTATTATTTTTACAAATTGGTCTCAGATTTATTCTGAGTGTGTGTCTCATTTATTGCATCTGTGAGTACAACAAATGCTTAACATTATCCTCTTATAAGCCTAACTGCTCACCCACACTACCACAAAAATAGAAGTTAGAACTATTTACTTATACCTCTGCCTACTCATTGAGGGTTTCTCGGACTCTCTACATAGTGTACTTCATTTTAGTACACTGTAGAGAGAGACGGTTTCCTACAGACACCCTTTATTTTCATCTCTTGCTCTTTACCTCTTTCTCTCTCCCTCCTTTTTTCCTTGTCTCCCTTTCTCTCCCACTCTCCCTCACTCCTTCCCTATCTCACTTACTCTTCAGCTCATGCTCTTCCTTTTTATTACAGTCACTCCTTTCCTGGTCCGTTTCACCCAATCTTTTTCTCCCTTAACTCAACTTCTTTCCTTCCTCCCTTTTCTCCCTCTTTTTCTGTTGTTTCCTCTCTCCTTGCTTGCTTCTTTTTCTTTCCTTTACTCTTCCTTTCTTCACCTTGTCTATCTCTCATCTCCCCTCCCCAACTTTCTCACTCTCCCCTTTTCTTTTTGCTCCCCTCTCTCCTTTTTGCCTAATTTTCTCCTGCTTTCACCTTCTCATACGTCTGCCTTTCCTCTTTACTTCCCTTGCTCTCCTTCTGCCCATCACCTTCCCTTTCCCTATATCCCTTTCTCTTGTTTCACTCTCTTCTTCAGTCCTTCCCTTCCTCCCTTTTTAGGTATCGCCTGGGCAGCGCATGCCCTGTCTCTTCGAGACATGCTGTATCCACAGTGTGGGCTTACAGCCCGCACATCGCTTTTGGTTCATTACTTTGCGGATCCTTTGAGCAGGCTTGCTTCCATGAGGTTAATTTGTCTTTTTTGTCCCTACTTTTTGTGTGTTGCTCCCTACCATGTAGCATGCCCCTATTACGTGTAGCCTTTCACTTCTGTGCATTAAGGTTAGTTTTGGTGCATCATTTTGTTTGTTTGTTTCTGCCTTTGTTTTAGGAATGTAGCTATTTCTTCCTCTGTCGTGTTGTTTGTTTTATGTTTTAAATGCGCTCAACCGACAGGAGTTCAGGTAACATCATGTATCAGAGTATTGTTTATCAAAATAATTTTAAACAGCTTTGTAAAATTAGATTTAAAGCACTTTCAGAACAAAACGCGTTCACCCAATGTGAGCCTTTTCTTAAATTAGGGAAGTTAACAGCAAGCTTTGTTGTCTTGTTTTAAAACTAAAAATGCCTCCAATGTGCTTTCTGACTAAAACATGCTCACCCTAGTTTTCGTTAGTTACTGCCTGTGTTTTTGGAATGTAGCCTTTTCTTCCTCTGTCGTGTTGTTTGCTTTTCGATCAAAACATGCTCACCCAATGAGAGCACTTTGTTAAATTAGGTTAACTAACATCAAGGATTGCCATATTGCCTTTAAAATAATATTTTTAAAGCTTTGTAAAGATGAATCAGACGTGCTTTTTCAACAAAACACGCTCACTCAATTTGAGCTCTTTGTTAAATTAGTGACTTTATTAAGGCAAGACCTTGGGAATTTGCAGAAGAGTCCTGTTATGAATGATGATTTTATTGCTGAATTGTGGAACATGTGAGGGTGGTTTGGGACCAACTGTGCATGTTGTAGCGTTTCCACTGTTCTGAGAATTTGCTGTATGATTTCTTATTTCTGTATGTAGGCCGACTGGGCCTGAATATTTTGCTAAAATCCAATAAAATCTGTTGTAAAATAAAAAATTGTGAAGCTAACTCAAAAGCACCAAACAGTCTTATGAGTGCCAGACTCTGTACCAGCCCTACTGGCTTTTCAGAAACACACTGACTCCCAAATCACTGACTGTGCCCTAATACTATTGGCTCTTCAGAAGCAAGAGACTGTCTGCCACCTAACCAAATCTGCCCCAGTCTTACCAGCCATTTAGAAACTTTGATCTATTTTGTAAGGTCCATGACTCTGCCCCAATATTACCAGCATTTTACATCAAGACGTGTTCACCTGGCATGTGATGTGGAGCATGATGGTGTCTGTGTAACGTACCTCATCGCGTATCGCCCCGCCCCACCTCGATAGCTCGGTGGTCCATTCCAGTACCGGAACAGCGCGAGGAAGTCAGGCGGGAGTGCGAGCCTGATGGTGGAGAAATGGGAGAGGACCTTTGGTGACTCGCGTTATGGATGCTTGAGACATGGTCTCCTCAAATTTGGCGTGGATTATAATTTGGATGTGATTGTTACGACGTCGAAGCAACTGGCTAAGGTGCTTCGAACACAGGCCGTTACGGTAACCCTAAGAGTGGAGCGGCCGGCCAAGATGGCAGGCAGAGGGGCCAAGTCCACTAAAACGAAACTTACGCCAGCAACGGTCACAGCGGCTCTATCAACCGGAGGGGTCAGGACAGGTGCACAGACTTCAGCTCAAGCACCTAGAGGCCGAGACACAGCAATGGAAGGAAGGACGGTGAGAAAAGGTGACGAGCAGACGGCTAAAGAAAAGGCAGACCCAGATGCTGGCAAAAAACAAGTACAACGGCATTAACCCTTTGGAAGCTGGGGATGGTAAGCCATCAATTGTGGATATGTTTTCTGCTGCGAGGAGCAAAGGAATGAAAAAGGCAGATATTGCAGCAGTCCGGTTGGATTTGGACATCCCTGTGATGTAAGCAGAGGGATTTCCGATTACGACCCAGAGCGAGGCGGATAAAGGAGAAACTAAAGAGACAGTAATCCTTGTGCCCTTATCAGCACTAGAGTCGGATGTATTGAAGTTGGCACTCCCAGGGGGTCAAATAGAGTGGAAAGAAAAATTGCATGGTGCAGTAAGGAAGATCAATAAAACATGCACAGACATATCGGAGGCATTGACAATGGTCGAGGCCAGACCAATGCAGCTCCTACCGTCCAATCTCCCTGATCAATGTGGAGGCGAAGGTGCTGACCATAGCCTTGGCAAACAGACTGATGCTGGTTATCACGGAACTAGTCCACATGGACCAATCCGGCTTCATGCCCAACAGAAGCACCCGCCATAATCTAAGGAGACTATATGGCGTGCTTCATATGACGGGAGACCCAGCGGCCCAACAGACAGCATTGATGGCGCTAGACGCATCAATGGCGTTCAATAGTATTGAGTGGTCATATCTGTTCATGGTTCTTCGCAAGATGGGATTCGGTCCCATTTTCTGCAGCTGGGTAAGGCTACTGTATACGACACCTATGTCCAGGATGAGGGTCAACGGGGCACTGTCCAGACCCTTTCAATTGCAGAGGGGCACTAGACAGGGTTGCCCCCTGTCTCCACTACTATTTGCCCTTGCACTGGAGCCATTGGCGCACTGGATCAGAAGGGATCCGATGATTTGGAGCATAGAGGCACCGGGCGGGTAGGAAGAGTGAATTTCGCTCTAAGCGGATGTTATAGTCGTATATCTAGCAAGACCATACCACTCGATGGCGAGGGTGCTCCACATCTTCGAGTTGTTTGGGAGCTACTCGGGCTATAACATCAATTTTATTTATTTTTATTTTGAAAGTTTTATATAGCGCGAACCAGACCCTTGCGGGTATCAGAGCGCTTTACAGGGTAAGTGTCTTAGGGGCACATTACGATGGCGGGCGGAAGCACAACCGCCGTGCTGGCGGATGCAAAAACCACCAGTTACCGCCGGCACGCAGCAGTCCACACGCCCGCCCAATTACGATGCGAAAAGTAGGCCAAACACCGCCGGCAAGCCAGCAACACCGTCCGCCATCAAAGTGCGCCCGTACACGTAGCGGCGCAGCCCAACTGACACACACCGTCCGACGAAACACGTCCCGCCCGGCGCATAAATTACGATGCCGCAAACAAACGGCTCCCACGGCCAAGAGATACCGTACGACAAACCGAAGCGGTAACACGGACGCCGAGCACGGACAACGAAGAAGCGGCTCCCCGAGCATGAATCCAGCACTGCAGGCCCTCCCCATGCTCCTGCTGATGCACCACCAAGGACGCAACGCACCGCGGAGACGCAGGTAGGCACACACAACAAGTGCACGCAAACAGCGCACACAGTGCAAGGGCGGAAAAAGCGGACAACCCCCCACCAGCGCGTGTACACTACACATCCACCATTGCATCCACATATGACACACAGGCCAAATCGTAACATCGCGTAACACATGTGTACACACCACCTGGGACTAGGAACCAACAACCCCGTCACGGCCCCAAAGCGGCGATGACGCCGCCACACATGCGCACAACGCAGAGGCCAACCGCAGCGCCATGCATGCGTCGCACACAGACACAGGGACACAACCAAGCAGCACACACATCAGCCCCACCCCGAACGCACATGACACGTGACAGGCCTGCCACAGACATGTCCCCAACGCCCAATTCACGGACAACACCCAACGCCACACAACCGACGCACACATGTCAGTGAAGACACGCAACAGCAGGACACACCCCAGTGTAACAAACATGGCGTAGCACACAGCGGCGGCAACACCAACTAGGAGAAGCAGGGCTCCTTCGGGAAGAGGAACGCCAGTACCACACTGAAACACCCATACCACCCTGCACATATGAACAAGACATATAAAACGGAACACCAAAGAGCCCGGGGACCGACAACAGGTGGCCCAAGAATAACATTCACACACAAGGCCCAACGCAGAGCGGAAAGGCAGCCTGCCGCCCACAGAAGGGAGAGCAGACAGCACTGAATGACCTTCCATTCCAACTCCGAAACCACAGCCCTACGACAGAAGCCGGTGAATACAGCCATTGTCCAAGAATAGACCAACACAGGCATGCCGAGGAGACCGACCACAGGGCAGGTAGCGCATATCACAGAAGCACACAACGGACGGGGAAGAAAGAAGAAAACACTCCCCATGTCGGCCACATGCAAGTTAATTGGAAGGAGTCACACATCACTGACCTTGAACTGTCTGAGAAGCATGTGGGATGAGGGCCCGTGTCCTCCAAACAAGCCAACAGAACACAAGTCCTGTCTCCCTACGACTACACAGAGCTCACAGCAACCTCGGAGCGTGCACATTGCAGACTGCACACACAGCCGGAGCACGCCACCACAACGCACCGCTGCGAAATGGCAACCGCAACACACCTACCCAACTACGCCGAACAGCTCAAGCTGTACAAAACCAACCTGTTTCATATATTGGGATGCGATCTCCTGTCCCTGCTGAACGTAAGTTACCGACTGACTTACCGCATCACATTGTTCAGCTGCGTCATGCCCGTCTTCTACTGTCGGAGGTGTCCCTACCAGCATCCCGTGGAGATATGCCTCTCCAACCCGGCATGTCTGAAGGCGGACCTGCTACCACTACTCCTCCCTCTGGACGCACACGACAGGGCCTGCTCTGCCTATGGGGGCATGGCGTATGTGGCCAACATCGCACCCGCACTGAAATGGGACCACTGTGCCTCCACACGACGGATCATCGAGAACAGCTACATCGAATGTCACCCAGCATGCCCCATCATGGTCCTCCAAGGGACAACTTACGAACAACACCTTGACAGCCACCATCCGCTACATTGGCTGGCAAACATGTGCACCACCAATGACATGGAAGCCCTGCTGGACGGCATCGCATACCTGACAACCTGTAAATTCGTCGGACCACAACGCAGGTTCCCCGATTGACCTATGATGTCCAACCCCGCACCCATGCTTAGCTTCCGCACGGACTGGCCAGTCACCACCACAACAGCCATACCAAACGACCGGCAACTGTAACCACACCATCAACGACATCGCCATGACATCGGATATGACCGGGACATGCACACTGTTCCCCATCACATCCAGGAACACCGCATGCATCGTGGGAGGCAGTGGCATGGGCTCTGTGTATCGCACCCACATGGACGGAACTGCACGAACAACCAGGACACGACATGGATCCAGCGCACATGGACACACACACCGCTCAGTGGACATGAATAGGTCGCCTGGAGTCTGTGGGTGCTGCACCCCTCCCACCCCCGCCCCGGGAATCCCATACCAGGACCTTTGCATGGACGACAAGTGCATACAACAACAACACGACCCCAGTGACTGTGACATGTCCAGTAACCACCACAGTGCAACAACAAGTGGCACGCCGCTGCATGCACGCAAGCACATGCCCTGATGTCATCTCACATGCACGCGTGCATGAGGAACAACCGCAGCAAACCTGTCACATGGAACTGAGATGGACTGTGCCCATGATGCCAAGCGGTCTGGTAGGCTACATGTATACCGTCTGTGTCAAAGTCCGCAGCTCCGCAGCTATACGTAAATGTACATTAGCACAGCCTTGGCCAAGCAGATGTCACTCTGAAGCCCACATCCCACATGCAACAGCCAATCACATGTAACCCCACACCCTATCCCATTTGCAATCATGCTCAGTATATCCTCAACATGTATTCCGCTGCCAGTAGTGTCCACTATACTGCATCACAGAGGACAGAAGACTCAATATAATGTTTGAAACCAAAACTGTCTCCGCTGACTCATTTCACAAGTACGAATGAGAGAGGATGAGAGTATGTGAAGTACACGGCAGTCGTGACATGACCATGTAGTCCACTGGTATTGGATGTCAACGCAAATGAGTAGCACAACTGTGGAAGACACACGTGTCGTGTGAAGTCGTATGGACGCAGTGCTCAGGTGGGTGGGTGTGACGGGTAGATGCGCACATGCCAAGTTGGAGCACGCCGTGTTGGGAGGGGTCATGAACAGTACACCACCGCTTCCCTGGGCATTGTGAGAGGACACCTGTCGGGGAGTGAACACGTGTGTGCACAGCAGCCGGGCACACGTACAAAGCGGTACCAGGCGCACCTCAGCCAACCCTCTGTGGACAAGCTGGATCCTGTTGTGCGCCCGCCATGCCCCTTGACAAGGCACACACAGCCCCAGTCGACCAGGTGTAACCCCAACATAGTCAATCCGCACAGGCGATACAGGGCACGGGATGGCAGTGGAGCATGGTGTGTGAGAGGTCTCCTCGCGCTCCTCCTGGTCATATCACGCAGGCAATAGAACCTCAACGTCTAGCATGGCACAAGTCAAATGGAAGTGTAGGGGGACGCACCACAGCACGAGCAGCACTGACGTCACGGGAGGTGGCTCGCACCATCCCATCCATTGCCCATCATACCAACCACGCCACATGCCATTGCGACTAAGTGCAAGCGCGTGCGCCACCACCCCCGAGCCCTCCCCAGAGAGGCCAAAGAGTGAATGTGTGGGCCATCAGCCACAGACGGACGCGGCCTGGCCGCAAGGGCAGCCACAGCCACTGGGTGTCGCAGGTGGCGGATCCGGAAGGCGAAGACTGTGATGCATAGTCCATGCAGGCCGGGTCTCCATTTGGGGCACCACGCAGGTGGACGGCGTCCCGCCACACATCATACCCTGAGACAGCCCACTCGTGCAACTGGACCCACACATACACTCCTTGCCCTCTCTGGTGCGAGCTTGGGGCTGCCTGTGCAAGCGCTAGCCTCGCAGGTGAGCATGCATATTGGGGGAGCGAGGGGAGGACATGAGGGCTGGGGCGAAGATGACTGTATCACTGTCAGTTAGTACAAGGGATGACCCAGATGTGGAAAGGAAGAGACGTGTCCCGTGTGTACTGCAACTAGTCGCCAATCCAACTACCCCCCATGTCCGGAATGTAAGCCCGCACCTAGGCCCGCCCATCCGCCACATCGAACATACCACCAGCACGACAACCTTCCCATTCGAAACACTGACTGGGGGTGGCGACCAGTGAACAATCATGTGTAGCCTACCCACGCGTACATGTGGGCCCTCCATGATCCATGTCACCTGCGGCAAAGTCATGACATGCGCAATGAGGGAAGTGAGGAGAGCTGTCCGCCCCACGCGCAGAAGGTGCATCAGCTCCACAGACCCAGCAGCGAGTCCAGCAGGGGTCACATGTGCAGGGGCAGCTGTGCCTGGTGTGAAGGCACATGCATATAGACAGCACATCGACCAATGTGTAGTCTGCCCACATCTACAGTCCATCATCATGCGGACATAGGAATTTAACACAGGGCAACACATCTTAGTTGGTGCACCCACCGTGACCAACAATGCGCAATCATCGACGTACCCGCCCTGTGCATGGCCCCCCACCCAACGGAGGCACATCCAGTGCCACCATCCCACACACACAAGCCTTCCACGGAACATGCTGTGTCCAATGGTCAGTACAGAGTCAGCGCCCATCTGGTGGATCCTGAACAGGAGACACATGCACACACATGCCAGCTCCCACTATGTACGTCTGCCACCTGGCACGTGCAATGTAACCTCTCACCTGTGACGTGTGACTGCAAGCACACAGCCGTCTTGGCATGGGGCTGTCAATGTGGACACCTGTCAATGTTTCGGGAGGTGTGATCCGTACAGTGCTGTACATAGGGTGCAGTGCTGACACCTACTACTGTCTCATATCCCCTCGTGCCACAGGTCCCACTTGTTTTGGCTGCTCAGCCTGTGCCCACATCGTCGTCGTCGTGTGCCATACTCATCCAGCCGCGGAAGCAGTTCCATGCTCAGCAGACATTCATGTTGCCGTGGCGTTGCCGCTTGACGGATATGCAGTCAGTCCCCATCAGCACGCCCCGCAAGTCATTGGGGCCTAGATCCCCATGTGCATGCACATGGCAGTGGTTTGTATCACTAGCCATTGCCATTGTTGGGAGACCTGTGTAAGTGTATTGTGGCCGTGCCGTCCCAGCTTGACAGCTGGGCTGTGGCTCATGTGCTTGCTCAGTCATGTCAGTGATGTGTATGCGAAATTGCTATGTGTCGTGTTGCTTTGACATGTGTCCTCTGCCATTGTCCCTAGGCGGAGACCGAACATTGACCGCCCATACCAATTGCTGGCGGACATGGACGATACAGAGGTTATTAGGAAGTTTCGGCTGGACAGGCCAACCCTGCATCGACTGTGTGCCATGTTAGAACCCCATCTCCGTCCCCGCAGGGTGTATCCGACTGCTGTCACCCCCACGGCTAAGGTGATGGCCGCCATGCATTTCTTCGCCACTGGGTCATTCCAGCACACAGTGGGCATTGGAGGAGGGATGTCCCAGCCCATGTTCAGCAAGGTGCTGAGGGATGTACTGTCAGCCATGATGCTGTACCGAAACAGGTACATCCGCTTCCCCAGGGCTCGTGAATTGGCGGCAGTGAAGGGTGCATTCTATGCCCTTGGCAGAATCCCACACGTCGTTGGAGCCATTGACTGCACACATGTCGGCCTTGTTCCACCACAGGCCACTGAGCACCTGTACCGCAACAGGAAGCACACGCACTCCCTGTATGTGCAAGTGGTGTGCCTTGCGGACATGGTGATCACCCACGTGTGTGCAAAGTTCCCAGGCTCGGCCCATGACGCACACATAATGCGCAACAGCATCTTGCCACGACTGATGTCCAATATGCAACAGGATCGTGGCTGTATTGTCGGTGAGTATGTGGAGTGGTGTAGCGTGCTGGTTGTGCGATGCTGTCCCCTGTCCAGTTGGAATAGCAACGGTTCTCTGTGTCCCTCACACCCAGGTGACTCTGCGTACCCGAATGGGGCATGGCTGCTCAGTCCATTGAGGAATCCTCGCACCCCAGCAGACGATCGCTACAATGAGGCACATGGGAGGACCAGACGTGTGGTCGAGCGTACCTTTGGCCTCCTCAAGTCCAGGTTCAGGTGCCTGGACCGCACCGGGGGTGCGCTGGCGTACTCCCCACAGAAGGTGTGCCGGATAGTGGTGGCGTGCTGCATGCTGCACAATCTGGCCATTCGGAAGCAGATCCCCCTCATCGTAGATGACGGAGATCAACCAGGGCCCCAGCCCGCAGACCAGGACAGCTCGAGTGAGGAGGACAGCGGAGAGGAGGAAGCTGGTAATGTGCGGCAGCAGCTCATCGCCCGCTACTTCACTTGAAGGTGAGTGTCCATGTACGACGGCTGATGTGGCTGTATCTGTGCAGGTGTGTGTGTGCTGTGTCAGGGTGGCCGTTTGTTCACTGCGTGCTGTGTGTCAACGCTCCATGGCCAGGGTAGTATGCCACTGTTGGTGGCTGTGGCATTGTGCCCTATTGCTCTGTGCGATGTGTGTACATTGCTTGTAGTTGTTGACATGTACTGTGTGATGGGTGTGTGACACACTCATTGAATGTGCTCCTGTTCTGTCTCCCACCCCTAGGTCCCTACAGGCCCTCCGGATTCCATTGCCATGCCACGCATCAGGTGCCTTTCCGCCCAAGGTGGCCGTTGTATTCTGTACAAATAAAACACAGGGCACAAACAGCAGTTAGTGTAAGAGGTGCATTTATTTCAAACTGTGACATGTGATTGTGTGTAAGGTGATGACAAAAGTGGTGCGTGCAGTGACAATGAGCTGTCGGTCATGGCTGCGTGATGCTCAGGGTGTACCCACTGGTTCTATGTCCATAGTCCAACACACACATGCCATCCAGATGGCTGTGTGGAGTGGGATCGTAGTCCAAGTCAATGCAGTGGCTGGTCAAGGAAGGCTGGCGGAAGGCTGGCTGGCTGCCTCACTTGCGTTTGGAGCGTGCGAAGTCCTCCCGGGAGATCTGTTTCCACTTCGGACGGCCCCTTCCACGTTTGCGAGGGGGTGCCTGCTTGCGACATGCTGGTGGTTGAGGTGTGCTCACTGGCTGTGGACGCAGGGGAACTGGACACTGCTGCTCGACCCTGCGCCCCGGCAGGTGGTGGCGGAGGGGGAGCTGCTGTCCCTGGCTGTGACCTCACCGCCACCACCAGCTGGCCCATGAGGTCCACGAGTTGGCCCATACGGGCGTCCATGGACCTCAGCACCCCCAGCACCTCACGCGTGTCTGAAGCAGACCGGACCCATTGTCCTTGGGCCTCTTCATAGGCCCCAAGGACTCTGGCCATTTGAGGCAGGGCATGGCTCCCAGGGGAGGCTGGTGTTTCCCTGACCCTGCTCCTCCTACCAGTCCTGCTGCCACCGGCCTGCCCACTAGCCACATTGCTCACCACGGTCCTCGCTGTGGCTCCCAGGGTGGATCCAGTCGGCCGGGCCACCACCTGCGCTGGGGCTGGTGCCAGCGAAGACGTGGTGGTGGTGGCGGCGGTGGTGGTCGGTGCGGCGATGGTGGCGGTTGCGGCAGTGGTAGTGGCCGCAATGACCGTGGGTGTGGCCGCAACGACAGTGGCAGCAGGGGGCTGGGAATGTTCAGCAGCCCTGGATGATGGGTTGGTGGGTAGGAGGGGTCCTGGGGAGCGGCTGGGCCCTGCCACACCAGATGGGCCTGCTTGGTGGTCCGTGTCCGAAGAGGAGGACAGATCCTCCAGATCCGTGTGTCCTCGTTGGGGGCTTGTAGGCTGGCTGTGCTGGCTGCTGGCTCCATCCCCAGCATCCAGCAGTTCGTCACCTGTGGAGAGAATGAGATTTGTTATTGTGTTGCACCTGGCGAAGTATGTATTTGTCGTCTGACATTAACAGTTCGTGCAATCTCGTACATGGGTTTCCCGGAGGCGTGTGTGTGGCTGTAGCATTTGTAGTTGTGTGTGCTTGGCAATGGGACTGTGTGCTGTGCACATGTGGCATGGGACGGATTGGCCATGCCGATGGGTGTGTTGCTGTGCCCCTACTTATTGTGACTCTGGTGTATGCGGGCTCCTGGCCCATCCTGGGTCTGGTTTGTACTTTGCTTTTGGTGTTCAGATGGGACGCTTAGGAACGCATATGGCAACATGGGGGCCATGCCCCAGATTCGCATTTGGGAGGGAATATGCTTTTGGGGTTCAAATGGAACGCTTAGGAACGCATATGGCAACATGGGGGCCATGCCCCAGATTCGCATTTGGGAGGGAATATGCTTTTGGGGTTCAAATGGAACGCTTAGGAACGCATATGGCAACATGGGGGCCATGCCCCAGATTCGCATTTGGGAGGGAATATGCTTTTGGGGTTCAAATGGAACGCTTAGGAACGCATATGGCAACATGGGGGCCATGCCCCAGATTCGCATTTGGGAGGGAATATGCTTTTGGGGTACATGCTGTGAGCCATGGGTGCGAACGTGACATGTGTTGTGGCAGCATGACAGTGCATGGTTTGAGGTGTGTGCATGCTTTTGGGAGGGAATATGCTTTTGGGGTTCAAATGGAACGCTTAGGAACGCATATGGCAACATGGGGGCCATGCCCCAGATTCGCATTTGGGAGGGAATATGCTTTTGGGGTACATGCTGTGAGCCATGGGTGCCGAACATGACATGTGTTGTGGCAGCATGACAGTGCATGGTCTGAGGTGTGTGCATGCCTGACATGGCCTGCATATTTGCTGTCTGTTGTGATTACTGGACATGGCATTGGACGCATCGTTATGAGTGAGTGATGGTTGTGTGCCAGCCAACGTATTGCAGTTGTCCCATCTCCTTGGTGTGCGTGCTGCCCTGTGCCATGTGCATCACTGCAGTGCTCGGGGGGTGGCCCATGTTGTGTGTTGTTGCTCACAGTGTGTCGTGCGCTTCATTGACTTCTGGCACATGGTTGGTCATGGGCATGTATCTTAGCGTGACTGCTGTATGTGTGGCAGCTGTGCGGATGACATGCCTTTCATGAGACTGGGGCTGACGGATGGGATGGATGGTATGTTGTATGTGCATGGTGTGTCTGTGTGTTTGATGGGTTCAGTGGTGTTCGTGTGCATTTATGTTGTTCCGCTCTGTTGCGTCTAGTGTTGTTTGTCTTACATAGGCGTAGTTGTGGGGTGTGTGGTTGACAGGCAGTAGGGGCTACATGGACAGGACTTCAATGGTGTTTCGGTTGTGTGTGATGAGTTGCACAGTGGCTGCCGTGTGGTACTATATTCAGTGTGGCTTGTGCATGCAGACGTGGCTCCTTGGGTGTTGCTATGTCTGTGATGGGTCATGTGGGGTGTGAGTCTGTTGTTCATGTCCGTGTGCACATTGTTCACTTGTTCGTGACGGTGGGCGGTGCTGCGTGTTCGTCTGCTACGTGACATGTCCCATGTGTTGGTCGTGTTCCGGTCCTCATGCCTCCAGTAATCCAGCCCTGTCCAGTTTCCCACCTGCAAGTTGTTCGTGCGTGCACTGTACTGGATGCCACATGGCTCTAAGCGGGGGTGCTCCATGTTGCAGGTCTGTGGGGGTGGGGGGTGTTGTGGGTCGTGGGGGTGGCTGGACACCCACTGACACCGATTGCTGTGGACCGTGATGTCTGCCTTTCGGCTGTCGTTGTGCACTGCGGTGGCTGACACGTGGCTGTGGGGTGTGGGGATGCTCCTCCTTGCTGTGCTGTGGGACTAGGGGCCTGGTGTGTGTTGTACTTGGGCTGTCCACCGTCCCACCCACTGCACTTTGTGTTCCTGCCACTTACCTGTTACTTGTCGGTTAGTGCAGCTGTGGCGGACACATGGGTGTGGTGGGTGCTCGTTGTGGCGCTTCTGGCATATTTGGGGACCTGTTGGTGGTTACGTGGCTGGCTGAGTGTACACATGTCCCCACGTATCTTACAGTTGTTCGGTTTGGGCTGTGTGTGGTGGTGTCTGTTGCATGTGTGTGTGATGTGTTGTGTATTGTGTGCTGGACATGGGGGTGTTTGTCCCTGGGAGCTGTGGCATGGTGGTAGTGCATGTGAGTACATAGCGGTGTGCTGGTATACATTAGTTTGTACTTACCAGCCTCCACTCCCCTGCTAATCCGGCGAGGATCTCCGGATGTATTATGACTCGCACCTTCTCCTCCCACGCTTTGAAGGTCTTGAAGAGCGCGGGATTCCCTCCGCCAGTGACGGCAGCCAGCTCTCTGTTTTTGCCCTCCTTCTTCTTGACCAGGCTCTTGACGTCATTCCAACGTTTGTTTATTTCTCCTCTGTTCCTGGACAGGGTCCCGACTGCATTGACCTGGTCTACGATCCGGTTCCACATTCTGTTTCTGGTGGCTAGTGGTGTGTGCTGGACCATGTTCCCATAGATTTGTGGGTACACCTTGATGATCTCGTCGACCATGACCGTCAGCTCAATGGGCGTGAACTTGGGCATTCTTTGTGGTGCCATGGTGTTTGTGGTGCTGGTGCGGTGTGTGTTGTGTAATGTGCAGGGGGTTTGTGGTGCAGGTGTTTGGTGGTGGTGGTGGTGGTGGTGGTGGTTGTGATGTGTGCGTTTCTGTGGTGTACTGCTGTCCTTGCTGTTTCACTGTGTCCTCTCCTCTCCTCTCTGGTTTGCAATGTTGCAAGGGGTTGTGGTCTGTGGGAGTGCTGCTTTTGTACTTACCTATGTGGGTGTGTCCTCATGGTCTGTTGTTTTCAGGTGTGTTGTGTCTGGGGTTCTGGCCTTTGTAGTTTTTGTTTGTCCGGGGGGTGTTTTCGGGATGTGTACTGTGCTTGTGTATTTGTGCGTGCCTTGCTGTGTGGACTTGTTGGCCATGTTGTGTGCTATTGGTTTTGTGAGCGGATGGTTTCTGTGCAGGTACGTGGGCGCCATGGCTTCTGCCGTGTCGATTCTCATCGGCGTTGTTTGCGCTGGCGGGCGGTATATTTGTAGTTTTCCCGCGCTCATGGCGGTGCGATCGTAATTTCACGTGCGGTGTGTCGGCCGTGAGGGCGGGCGGTTCTGTGTTGTCGTGCGTGTTTCCGTCCGTGGCGGGCGGTTTGACTCCGACTTGGACGTTGGCGGGCGGTATTTTGTGTGATTTTTCCGCCGATGGCGGTTTTCGGTTTGTGTAATCGTAATGGCGTGGTCGGTGTTCAGACGGTGTGTGCGGGCGGATTTTTGCCACTTCCATGCCTGGCGGATTTTTTTACGCCGGGTATCGTAATGGGCCCCTAAGTGTTTAATATCATTTGCAAAAATATAGGGGCTTATTAGGATGGCGGGCGGACTTCAGTCCGCCCGCCACCCTAGCGGTGCTGGGACCGGCCACCAGCGGTGCGGCGGTCCCACACCGCCAATTAGGATGCGACTGCCATCCTGGTGGTCGCATTTCGCATCTTCAAGATTCCGGCAGGTGCTGCTGTAAGCAGCACCCGCCCCAATGCCAAAGAGGTATGCTGTGCATTGCCATGCACAACGTGACAGGCACCGCGCGGTGCCTGTCACCTTGTGCATGGCAATGAAGAAGTGTACCATAGGTACCCCCCAAGTGCAGCCCCCCACCCCCCGTGGGCCCGTAACGGGCCCCCAAAGCAATTCCCACCAGCCTTACCATGGCGGCATTGCCGCCATGGAAAGGCCTTGTCAACCCGTCAACATAATATGGGGAAGGCACCGCCACCATGTTATGCCCCAGCTCCGCCCGGCCGGCAATCGTAACGATTGCCGACCAGCGGAAAAGCGGCGGACGGACTTTCCGTCCGCCGCGGTACCCCCGCCATGATAATATGGCGGGGGTAAATCTTGTTGTGATGGCGGGCGGATCGCCACCGCCGGCCGGGCGGTGGCAATCCGCCCGCCATCATAATTACCCCCAAAGTTGTTAAAAATATTGTTGTTTTATTATTGTTATGTATGTTAGTATACATTTTTATGTGATGTATGTTTTTTTGTGTAAGAATTGTTTGTATTTTTAATACGTGTTACATTTTTAGTAGTTATTTTTTTTTGTTTGAATTTTGTGCTTTTAGTTCCATAGCGGGTTGTGGGTTTATAGGGGAATAGGGTGGGAAGTAATTTAATTATATTAAATTTATTGATGAATTTTTATTTATTAATAATTGTCTAATTGATATGTTATAGTGTTAAATGTGTAAAGTAATTTATTATTAATTAATTAATAATTGGTTATAAATTAATTTTAATTAATGAATTGGTAATTAATTATGGTAATTGTGTAATTATTTTAGATGTGTGTTGTGGTGTTTATAGATGTAAAGGGTGGGAAGTAATTTATTTTAATTTTATGAATTGATAATTGGTTGTTAATTAATTTTAATTAATTAATTGGTTATTAATTTCGGTAGATTTTTAATTAATGTTAGTTGTGTGTTGTGGTGTTTATAGGTGTAAAGGGTGGAAAGTAATTTATTTTTAATTGATGAATTAATAATTTGTTGTTAATTAATTTTAATACATTTATTGGTAATTAATTATGGTAATTGTGTAATTTTAGGTGTGTGTTGTGGTTTTTATATGAATAAAGGGTGGGAAGTAATTTGTGTTTAATTAATTATATTTAGTTGTTAATTAATGTTAATTATTTGATATTTATTTTGGGTAATTGCTTATTTTTGTGTGTGTTGTTTTTACTTTTAAAGGGGTAAAGGGTGGGTATTAAATGAATTTTATTTATTTAATTATTAGTTGTTAATAGTAATAGTTTTTCTTTTAAAAATAATATTTAAGTGTGTTTTATGGTTTTATAGTTTAATTTAGGTGTGTGTTGTGGATATCAGTGTTAAAGCATGTGTATTCAATGAATGTTTATTTTGTTTTTATTAATAGGATTTTTTTAATTGATTAGTAATTATGTTAATTATGGAAATAAATTTAATTTAAAATGTTGAAGTGTTTTGTTATTGGTGTGGTGTTATAGGGTAGGTAATAAAATAAATACATTTATGTTTTAAATATTTTTTGGTTTGTTAATATTTGGTACTTTTAAATAATTATTGTTTATAAATGTATTTATTAATTTATTTGATATATTATTTGTAGGTTTTTGGTATATGTAATTAATATTATAATATGTTTTCTTTTTATATTTTTAATATATTTAATTTTCCATTTTTAAAGTATTGTTTATTTATTTTTATGATTTTTAAAATGTAATATTTTTTGGGTTTTTTCAATTGTTTAAATGTTATCAGTAATTTCTGTTTTTCTGCTATCCAGCACTTTCCCTACTGTTGCACTCACTGGAGTGGGAATAGTAATTTTTACCCCTCCGCTATCCAACACTTTCCCTACTGTTGCACTCATTGGAGTGAGAATAGTAATTTTTACCCCTCCACTATCCAACATTTTCCCTACTGTTGCACTCACTGGAGCTGAATAGTAAATGTAATTCCTCCATTATCTAACACTTACCCTACTTTTGCACTCACTGCAGTGGGGATAGTAATTTTTACCCCTCCACTATCCAACACTTTCCCTACTGTTGCACTCTTTGGAGTGGGAATAGTAATTTTTCCCTCTCCGCTATCCAGCACTTTTCCTACTGTTGCATTCACTGGAGTGGGAATAGTAATTTTTGCCCCTCCGCTATCCAACACTTTCCCTACTGTTGCACTCACTGGAGTGGGAATAGTAATTTTTACCCCTCCGCTATCCAACATTTTCCCTACTGTTGCATTCACTGGAGTTGGAATAGTAAATGTAATTACTCCGCTATCCAACACTTACCCTACTTTTGCTATCATTGGAGTGGGAACAGTAAGTTTTACCCTCCGCTATCCAACATTTTCCCTACTGTTGCACTGACAGGAGTTGGAATAGTAAATTTAATTTCTCCGCTATCCAACAATTACCCCACTTTTGCACTCATTGGAGTGGGAACAGTAAGTTTTACCCCTCCGCTATCCAACATTTTCCCTACTGTTGCACTCACAGGAGTTGGAATAGTTAATTTAATTCCTTTGCTATCCAACACTTACCCTACTTTTGCACTCATTGGAGTAGGAATAGTAATTTTTACCCCTTCGCTATCCAACACTTTCCCTACTGTTGCACTCTTTTGGAGTGGGAATAGTAATTTTCTCCCCTCCGCTATCCAACACTTTCCCTACTGTTTCACTCTTTGGATTGGGAATAGTAATTTTTTCCCCTCCGCTATCCAACACTGTCTTAATGTTGCTATCACTGGAGTGGGAGTAGTAATGTTTACCCCTCCGCTATCCAACACTTTCCCTACTGTTGCACTCACTGGAGTTGGAATAGTAAATTTAATTATTCTGCTATCCAACACTTTCCCTACTGTTGCAATTATTGTATTGAAAAATGTAAGTTTACATTTTTTTAATAGTTTCATGTTTTAATTTATTATAGAATGTTTTTTTATTTTAAACTATTGATATATATGTTTTTTATATATAATTTTAAAGTTTAAAAATTAAATAAAGATAGTTAATAAATTATTTTTAAGTAAATATATGTATATGTATAAATTATTATGTTTGTGTGTTTATATTTTTTTAATTAAGTTTATTTGTTATATTTAGGTAAAATGTATATTAAATTTAATTTATGTTGTTAAAAATATTAATATTTAATATATTCACTATATAATATTTTATTTTATATTTATTTTTAAATCGATATTTCTTACATCTGTATTTTTTACCTCAATATTTTTGATTCAATATTTTTGTACTTACCTGTTAAGGTATTGGAGTCGATATTTTTGCAGTCGATATTTTTGCAGTCGATATTTAGAACATCATTGTTTGTTACATCGATATTCTATCAGTGAACCAACTGCAACATCTGGTGGGACAGAGCGCACGTGGCCTTAACGCAGATGCGGGCAGGAGCTTATCAGAAGTGGACGAACCCAGATGCTAGTACGGCAGAGTTCAGCTTGGCTAAATGTAATAGTTGCTGGGGCAGAGTTGAATTGGGCTCAGTGCAACAGGGGTGCTAATCTTGACCAGTGTAGCACATCTGGATCATTGCTCCAATTTATTTTTCCAGATTGGTCACATTTGCCTGCACAGTTTGAAGGATATGGGGGCATATTATCAAGCCCATTATCGCCGCTTTAGCGGCTGTTTTCGGCCGAAAAGCGGCGATAATGGCATCGCACTATTAGCAAGGACACGCTAGCGCGTGTTTCCTTGTCTCAGCACCGGTTTTCCTTACGCCTTGCATCGCATCTCTAATGAGATGCAAAGTAGGCGTTCCCAAGAAAAACAACATTAAAAATATCGCTATCTGTCCTTCGCAGTATTTACAAGCCCGCGCAGGACACCCATAGCGATATGAAAAGCCGCGCTAACCGCGGTTATCGCCGGTATTTTACATCTGAGAAAATCCTGACTTCACTATCTTTTACATGGGAGGTGGATTGTATGGCTAAATCCACATCTCCCTATTACTAAGGATTCCCCTATCGCTGCAGGCTTATCGCTGGATTCACAGCGATAAACCTGCATTTCGCCGCTATTGCCGGATTTTTCAATGCCGTGGAGATAAGCGTTGTAAATAACGCAATATCTCGGCGATCAAATCCGGCGATAGCCGGCGTTAAACAAAATTGCGCTAAGCGCGCTCGGCGATATTTATCGCTGCTCGTTGATGATATGCCCCTCCTTCCTGAAAGAGAAGCCCAACTATTTTTCAGGCCGTTGACACTCATGATAATGACCACAGAGAACTCTGGAACTGGCTGATAATGTAGTCCTGCAGTAAGTAAGCAGGCCAATTCACCCCGAGGGAGCCAGAAAAGGGAGCTTTATCCCGCGTTATTTCACTTCAGACAGACACAGACATTAAGGAGGAACTATTTGCTTTGCTAACACAGTGGGTGTTGGTATATAAATACAAATAACTAAGCAAGTTGTATATTATTCTACATGAACGGTATGATCTGTGGGTATTGAGATCTTGTGATATTAATACCCAACTAAATCGTACTGATCAATTGCTCAAATGGATTAAAAATCTGAGATGAATTTGAATCAAATTTACCGTGGCCTCATCAGTTGTCTGAGCTACACTATGAACACGGAAGAGATCTGAATACCCCTATCCCTTCCAAGAAGTGAACAGCCAGGATTGTGCATGAGAAGTTATTACTTTCTTGCCTTTTGCCTTTGTCTAGAGAACAAAAGCATCAAGCCAAGCAGAAGCTGTTCACGGACATCACAGCAGTCAAAAACCTTCAGACAAGAGAAGTCAAAGACATGCATTATTAAATGAAAAGGTTGGGAATTATTTGTTCTTTTAGAAAGGTATTACTTTTTCCTAGAACATTCGCTCGGTTGGGTCTCCTGTAGTGGAGATTGTATATCCGTTTGGACACCCCTTGCCTGCTGTGTATACAGAATGAAGTTACGCCACGCCGGAGAGGCGAAACGAACCTTGTCTGATGTTGCTTTTCGTCTTGTCTAAAGCGGAAGTGGCCTAATAGCAGTTAAGGCCAAACAGCTGAGCAGCATTTCCTGACAGCCTTTTTGTTCTCCTTATTGCTGTCCTGCGTGTGCCTGGGACTTATTTCCCAACATGTAGAAATATAATTCTAAAACGGATATATAATTCTGACAGTTATATCTCCAACACTCTCTAAATAACCGCCGAAATAAAATTATGCATGCGATATTTATGAATCATTCATTTTGTGACTTATAATACTCCAGCTTTGACACAGTTGTCAAAGAATGATTACTTTTGCTGTCCTCAGGGAATGCATTTCGAAATGTACTTTCATTACGGAACAGCCAGTTGTTTTCCACTGCCCGGCATTTTGAAAATATCTCCCCAGAGGAGTTTAGCCACTCTGTAGTTATTATTACTAAGACGTAGAGATTAGTGATCTCGGCTGAAGCATGCTGTTGATCCAGAAATTTCGAAACATCAAACTATATACCTTTCAACAACTTAGAGAAACAATGTTTATGTTATCATGTAGAAATTTCTGTTTTTGGTAGAAGATGTAAATATTTTTCCTGCAGATGGTCCACTGAAAAGCTGAGGACTTACTTTCCTACCACTTTTGTTTTCACTGCTACAAAGGGCGTGTAATCTAATGCAAAAGTGATACAGCATCAATAGTCAGGGGCACATGACATTGACATGTGTTGTGCATGACCCGTTTCTCTAAAAATGAGGTGCCAGTACAGATCAATGGCGCAGGGGTCAGCCAGCATTGCGATACAATATATAGAAAAATGTTTTGGTAAGCATGTAGGGGCATATTTACAAGGGCTTTATCTCCGCTTTTTTGGCTTAAAAAGCCAAAAAAGCGGAGATAAAACTATTGCCCTATTTACAAGAGGGTGCTAACATGCATAATCGCATGTTAGCACCCTTTTTCCCAACGCCTCCCTTTGCATCTCTAATGAGATGCAAAGTGGCGTACCCGGATGGACTACCTTGCAAATATCGCTGATGTTCACATCGCGATATTTACAAGGCTGCCCTAGCATTTTAGCAGACGTTAGTTTTGGAGAAAACCGCTGTTTTCTCCAAAAACTAACGTCTGCTAAAATGCAGACTTACCTATCCCTAACATTGGGGTGAATGATGCTGATACGACCCTGTGGGTCGTATCCAGCAAGAGTCTCGCTTGCTTTGCAGGGAACATCGCTGGAAAACCAGCGATGTTCCTGCAAAACGGCGATAACCTTCGCTATCTCTGGAATTTTTATCGCCCTGGAGAAACGCGTTGTTAATAACGCGCTACCAGGGCGATAAATTCCAGAGATAGCCTGCGATAACAAAATTATCGCTAAGCACGGCCAGCGATAATTATCGCTGGCCGTTGATAATATGCCCCGTAGTTTGTCTGTGGGACTGGTCGGCATGACGAAGGAGAACATTGATCAAAACGTGGTAGAATTTAAATACTAATTTCCGGAGTTTTTTCTTTTTAAGGATATTTGGTTAATAGGGAAAAATAGCACTTGCTGGCATATCCTTCACTCTGAAATGTTCCTTAAGCAATTCTTGTTAGCCCTAAGGTTCCTTTGAAATGTTCTCAGACACACACAGCAGTGCTTGAGAGACCCTCAGCGAGATACCCGCATCTGTCCTTGGCTGACTTCAGATACCACGTGCAGGTCCTTAAAAACCTCTGGTAGAACCTCTGCCTTATTTGAGATACCCCGTGTTAGACCTGTCAGCCTTAGGGTGGTCTTCCCCCAAACCTTTTGCCTTCCTTCTCCATTTTTGCTAATCTTGTTTTTCCTGGCCTTAGGACTCTGCACACTTTACCACTGCTAACCAGTGATAAAGCTCATTTGCTAACTCCATAAAATATGGTGACATTGGCTTATACCCAATTGGCATATTTAATTTACTTGTAAGTCCCTAGTAAAGCAGCACTACATGTGCCCAGGCCCGTAAATCACAGCGGCATCTCACCAATTGGGGGCGCAAAGACGGTGCCACTCTCACAGAGCTCCCTCCTCATCCAAATACTTGCTTGATGTCTTGCAGCTTTTACAGGAAAACAAACTATCTTACTGATCATTTTTTTGTGTGTAAAAAGCTGCAACATCATTTTAGCACCAGAGGGGACTCCATCGTACCCATTAGTGTTGTGCATGCGTGAAGGCTTTTGCTCATACAGCCTAAACCCACGCATTCACATTCCATAGCTGACATGCTTCACAAACCTCCGGCTGTGCAGCGTGGAGCTTTGGTGGAGTTTGTCTGTCATACACTAACATGCCCTACCAGAAGCCGGGCTAGAGAAGTAGGGTCGAACTCCAATACTAGATGTGTGGGTCTCTGAATGTGTGCATGCAGGTGTATCTATGTATTTATGTTTACTTGCGGGCGTGGTGCGTGTCTGAGAATATGGCTGTGAGTAGATTTACAAGTCTTTAGTGTCACTGTTAATGGAAGAAAAACAAATGTGAGTGCGTTTTTATTTATACACATTTTCAATGAGCCCTGAAAATCTTTGCTATATAAATCATACAACAAAACATCACAGAATTATGATACAGTGTGCTCAAAATTCAAAAAAGTGTTTTACTTTAACACGTGGAAGCTTTGGCATTATCAATTTGTCACATTATCGCACTGAACTGAGAAATACTGATTAGAAGTTTTTAAACATGAACTACTAGTAGACTAAGAGGCAAGACAGTTGTCATGTTCGATGTACGTGGTCCAGATTATTATAGAGAAACGTTATAGTCTAATAAATCAAGCACAGTGGGGTTTTGTACAACTGATATTCTGAACTCACATATTGGAAAGTGTTTTCATGCGTGAAAATGAAGAATAAGGAGCTTTGGTGAAATAAGATTTGTGCCTAAGATCACACAAATTTAAGCGAAGAAGCCATGATTTATCCAGGTTTTCTGGTTTCACTGAGTACAAATCAGCCACGAAATGGGTATCTATTTGTCTTCTATTTTAATGTCAACACTTTGTATTTACATCTTTGTGCCTTTTTCTGTAGTTTGTATATAGTGCAAACTCGGCCTGAAGGAATTGGAGCACCTTAGTGAGCACCACTTACATCATTCAAGCCACATACATTTTGTAAAGATACAGAGAGATTCAGGGGCATCTTTACTAACATTTGAGGCAGTGTAACACAGCAAGACGACTTGCTGTGCTGCGTTAAATGGAGAGGGCAGGAATGCAACATATCTAGTAAGATATGGTGCATTCCTGCTCTCTCTGTGTGCGGTTGCACTACTGGCTGCCAGGCTCCAATGCAGGCACCCTTTCCCCATGGTGAAGGGTTCCTGTGTTGTAGGCAGGATTGTTTTAATGCCGGAATGGATACCTTCCTGCACAAAAACAATCCTCATTGGTGTTTTCCTCTTTCTGTGTGTGCTGCAGAATGCAGCGCATGTAGAAAGAGGAACAAATTAACATACTTCTCCTCATTACGCCTTCACTGGGAAGGCGTAGCGTTGTGATACATTCCAAAACCCATGGGAGGGTCTGCGGGAACACCACCGCTCCAACCATGGAACACCTTCCCAGGGCAGAGTAATGCAAGGCAGCAACTTACACTGCCTTGTGTTACTCCAGATTTACTATGCCAATCAGAGCCTCTCAAGTGGCGTGCGTTTCCATTTTGTCATCTTGCATGAAGCAAGGGCAACGCAAACCCTTAGTAAATCAGGGCCTAATTGATTTGCCCAGCATCACAGGAAGTTGACCTTATGCGGAGACTCAAACCAGATTCCCCAGTTCCAAACTTGGCAGCTCTGCCCATAATGCCACATCCTGGGCAGAGAGAGAGAGAGAGAGAGAGAGAGGAGGCAGCACCCACTTGAAAGCTCGGCTTGCCATGGGCTCAAGGTTTCACCAGGGCCTCAAGATAAACCAGAGCCAGACTTCAGCCTCTAGCTTGCAGTAGAGATATATATTCTATCTGTCATCATTGTTCACTTCTTCTTGCAATCCAACACCCAAACAAACCCATTGGTTTCACCCACGAGAGGAGTCAACCAGTCTTCCCACTTTCTAATCCTGCACGGTGCCATGATATCCATATGACTGCAATAAACAAACCTGTGCGTAAGCCTTTAATGTTGGTATGGTTAAATAGCAAGAAAGGCTGGAAGAAACAAGGCAAATTTCTGAGTTACATTGAAGGGGTGACCATTATTTCTGTCACCACGGACCATTTCTTGAGCTCCAATAATTATTTTGAGGTTGCTTGTGAATCTTGGGTGTCTTTCAATAGTAACTGAAAATGCATCCCACTGCTGACTATTGTTTACTATTATTGTGTCAACTTGCCCGTAGTTGATTTTTACCTGGATTTTTGTTGCTTTCGACTTCAAGGTGTGCTTCCAGGAGTGCTAGCTCCAGTTTTTCTGGCTTAGCTCTGCCAAGCAGAAATTAATTCATGCATATGACTCCGATTCGCATTGTTAAGAAGCAAGATGGAAAAATGTGTATTTTAAGAAATGATGAGTCTTATGAAATGGCATAGCCATGTGTTACATCCTGTATTAAATACAGCTCTCTAGCTAGTTTTTAAAGTAAATTGTGATGAAAACCATACCATTTTGCCACCATGTTTTCACAGTTATCTTGTGGAAGTTGAGCTCCAACACCCTGGCAGGGAGTAGCACCTGCTTGGCACACCACAAAGAGCACTGGTGTATTTCATTCAGCACCTTTAGATTTTTAGCCAATTTACGTAAAAATTAGACAGTAAAATACCACATTTTGCCTTGTATTTTCAAAATGTTCTAGCATGATAGAATACCCCCCTAATCCCTCCTTTAGAGTGTCAGCCTTGCTTTCCTGCTTGGATTCTGGGTACATATGTATGCCGCACCTCTTTCTAAGTTCACCAGCCGCCACTGGTAGACTAAATGCCAATAGTGGGCCTGCAGCACTAATTGTGCCTCCCACTTAAGTAGCCCTTTAAACATGTCTCAAGTACCATTTTGCCAGGCCAAAACCTTTGTTTTAATACCTATAGTCACCTTTAGGGTAGGCCTTGGACAACCCAGAGGGCAGGGTGCAATGTACTTAAAACGTAGGACCTTTGCTTTTAAGGCTTACATGTCCTGGTAGTGAAAATGTCTTACATTTGTTTTGCACTACTGCAAGGTCTACCTCTCCCATAGGATAACATGTGAGTCACCTTACTACATTTTATAAGTGTAATTTCCAAATGAGAATAGGCAACCAGTTAATGTTTGGTGTTTCTAGTATCCTAATTTAAAATCCTAACTTATGTTGAAGTCGGATTTTAAATTACAATTCTTTTAGAAAGCTGGCATTTTCCTGTCTTAGCCATTTAGTGCCTGTAGCCTGTCTCTGGTCACATGACTGGGGGTAGCGTTGTGTATTCCTCCTAGACAGCCACACACAATAGGGAGCTTTGGTGTGCCTGAATGTGCCATGACTAGCAGGATGGGAGGGAGGAGCTTGGCACAGCCTCACTTAAACTTGAATAGGCTGTGTCCTGCCTCCACACAAAGGGCAGCATACCCCCTGTAGTTAGTCTGGAGCCAGGACAGGGAAGGCAGGATAGGATGCCTGGGGACTTCAAAGTGAAACCTCTAGACGGTAATCCCCCACTTCAAATGCACAACTGGGTATAAATACTGGACCTCAGACACCACCACTTCAGTACACATCTGTACTATTGGACACTCTGCGTGAAGAAGGACTGCTGAGCTCCTGAAGGACTGTCACTCTGCAAGAGTGCTGCCTTACTGTGCTGCTACATTGTTGTGCAGGCCTGCTGCCCTAATTTTTTGTTGATAAGGACTGGACCTGCATCTTTTGAAACCAATACCCCAGTGTGACTCTAAGGGCTAGTTGGCTGGCCTCCTGACTTGAGCCTCAGGGACAGAAGGCTCCAACAACCTTACCCCTGCACCTGGACTCTGCCATCCGTGAGTCTACCCAGCCACGTGGTGCCAGCCCAGTCCTGGACCCTTGGAGGTGGGGCTAAGGTGCTCTGCCAGCCTCTTTGGATCCAGCAGAATGGATGCATCTCCTCTGCGGGGCGGCAGAACTCTGAGCACAAACGATGCATCGCCACTGCTGCATGGGTTGGAACCGCCGCAAAGACCTTTATCGGAACCACCATGGTGAGACACATCCTCAAATCAGGCCCTGCTATCTCTTGTGGATGACAGCCTTGATGACGGCGCCAGAATCTGTATAGCAGCCTCGCAGCTCCTCGGAACTGACACATTGCCTCGATTGGCCAATGCATCCTTGACTCCATACTTCACAATGCAAGCCCTCGTCAATGGGATCTTCAATGATGACACAGCAGGACCACACACTGCTGCTTCCTCATCTCAGAACTGTCGCATCCCTTTGGCTGTGGAACGCATTTTCGACACGGAACCCTGCAACACTCTGCAAACCAGGATTTACACTGTTAAGTGGGCCTGACTGGGTCCCTGTGTTGGTCTGCGGTCCATTGTGGCTGGCCTGAAGTTGTGACTTTGTCCTGGTTCAACACGACCAGATATCCACAGTTTGCACTTTACACCTTTTGGCGCTATTTTACTAAAATCTTTCAAATGTAATATTTCCGGTTCTACCGATTCGATGTTAGTCATTTTGGTTGTGTTTTTAAAAAAATGATAAACAACTCTATTTTTCTAAAACTGTTGTGGGCTCCTATTGTGGTGTGTTTTCACTGTATTATTGTTTGTAGTGTTGCACAAATACTTTACATATTGCCCCTGGATTAAGCCTGACTGCTCTATGCCAAGCTACCTGAGGGTTGAGCAGAGGTTAATTTAGGGTTTGCTTGTGACTTCACCTTGAAAAGAATTGTGGTTGCTGCTTGAGAAGAGCTTCACCCCCTCAACCTGTAACCCCATTTCTTACACACCCACTTGGTAAATCTCTGCTCTTTCTGCAGTTTCCAGCTGATTTCCTAGAATGGTCTTTGATATTCAGATATTCCAGAAAAATCATCCATTTCCTTGCAGCATGTTGCAGAGTGGGTGCCCTAGTGTTTTTATAGTCGGAGCAGTGTATGAGAGTTTGTCTCTGTCTCTCCTTCTCCAAAGTTAGAAAATTCCATCCCCTCTGGGTTCTTGGTTTGATTTATGTCAGTCAATCTCTACTTCTAGTCTGTGGTCACTGTATTTTGTGAGCATATGTCTGGTTTTGATTTTTCCAATGACACAGAGAGAGGGAAGGAGTGACTATACAAGCCCTGCGCTGGTCTCCCTATAACAGTTATCATACACCCAAAAAAGGGGGCACCACACTCAAGAAACGACAAACACTCATGCCAGTAAGGCTATTGATAAGTGTCATAAGCCACCAAGCTGGATCCCAGATGATTCCAATGGGGCGGCGACGCTAGTTCCTGATTCCTCCCGTGACTGGCCTTCGGCTTACAGGAGGAGACACTGCTCTGTGGCAAATCCCAGGGGGAAGGGGGTTGTGATGGAGAGAGCGTGTAGAGTCAAAAAAGTTGTGGCTCGTCTACTCAACAGCAACACATCAGAATGATGAATGGCACCGGCAGATGTGGTACCTATAAACAAACAAATAATAAGGCTTTAGTCTAGTATTAACTCTATCTCTTAAGGTATCACCTCACGAAAGATTTTCAAAATCTCAACCAACCTTTAGTTTTGCTGTTGTTTTCTTTTTATTTAGATTGTCCTTAGAGGCTCCTTTATTAAATTTTTTGAAACAGTAGTGAGTATGATTATGAGCAGGACCTCTGACCTCCTGGCCAGAGGGCCTGCCACTTCCCTGACACCTCTCTCCTTGGTAAGTGTTCTAGGCCCTCCTCCACCCGCAGGCTCCTGCTCTGCGCCTCATCCCTGGTGGTCCAGTGGGAGAGCCTTGCTCTTCTGCTGTTCCACTATTGTCTATCTGCGTTGTTGTGCCCGTTTTTTCTTTGTGTCTTTTGTCTGTCTCTTTACTGTAATTTAATTGTAATTTTTGTTCCTGTTTGTCTGTGACTGTGTTTGCCCTTTTTACTAGTTTTTTGTGCCTCTGCCCTTGATTTTGTCCTCCATGCCCTTTTCCTGCCGCTGCTCCCCTGCGGCCCCTCCCCCCTGCCATTCCCGCTCCCGCCTCCCAGCTGCGCTTCGCTCCCCCTTCCCTACTTAATAGCGGCCACGCGCCAAAGGCAAGCCCATCTGTGCCTGTCCGCGACTTGACCACGACCAGCACCAGAGACCCTGGATCTCCGACCACCCACTGCTACAACACAGCTGCCCTCCTCGCACTCAACCCCGGAAGGAACAACAACTGCCATCTGTCTACACCGAAGTCTGCCCTCTGCCAGTTCTCCTGCCGACACTGCCGCCGAACCTTCACCACCCTCCGCACCCCCACAGCCATTGCCTCCACGTCGAACACCAGCAACCCGAAGCCCTGAGGTGCATCCTCCTCAACGTGCGCTCCCTGCACAGACATGCCGTAGAGATCTGGGACCTCCTCGACACCATCTCACCAGACGTCGCCTTCTTCACAGAAACCTGGACCAACTCCACCTCCGCCCCGACATTGGCACCACCATCCCTGACGGATTCAAGATCCAGAGGAAAGACCGCCTCAACTGCCCAGGAGGAGGACTCGCCATCGCACACAAGAGCTTCCTTCGACTCACCACCTCCAGCACGAGTGACTCCCCGTCTACCACCGAACACCTCCATTTCCAGATACAGACCAGCCCCAGAACCACCCTACGTGGCACCCTCGCCTACAGGTCCCCTGGACCTCGAACCGCATTCACCTCTACCATCGCCGACCTCGTCGCACCCCACGCCATCGCCTACATGGGCTACATACTCATTCTAGACCTCAACTTCCACCTCGACAACCTCAATGACTACAACTCCTCCACCCTCCTGGACAACCTTGCCAACCTCGGACTGAAACAACTCGTCACCACCCCCACCCACAAAGCAGGACACATCCTCGACCCCATCTTCACAGGAGGTAACAACATCCACTTCAGCCACACCACGCAGCCCCTCTGGCTGGACCACCACTGCGTACACTTCCACATCGACAAACCCACCGCCCCCAAACCTGGACCCCGCCCAGCATGAAGGAACTAGAGCAAGGTCACTGAGGAGCACCTCAACTCCACCCTCAACCGCGATGCCCCCTCCACTTCGACCGACGCCAACCTCACAGCCAAAGAACTACACAGATGGATCACCAACTGGGCAGACGAACTCTCACCCCTTCGCAACCCCGACAGACAGCGCCCCAGAAAGGCCACCTGGTTCACCGCTGACCTCCAAGAATCCAGACGCACCTGCAGACGCCTCAAGAAGAATTGGCGAAACAGCAAAGCTTCGGAAGACCGCCCCACATACAAGAACGCCATGACAGAATACCACCAACTCATCAGATCAACCAAAAGGACCTTCATCCAGACCAAGATCACTGCCAACTCCAGCAACTCTAAGGCACTCTTCAACATCATCCTAGAATTCCCAAACCCCCCCCGGCGAGACCACGGACATCACCCCCTCCCAGGACCTCTGCAACAAGCTCAGTGCCTATTTCCATCTGAAAATCAAGTCCCTCTACGACAACTTCAAAGAACTGACACCAGACGGCAAAACCACTCACTCCCCCAGCAACGCCAGCCAACCCACCATCTCCGCCTGGACCCTAGCTACCACCGAAGACACCGAATCGGCCATAAAAGGCATCGACTCAGGAGCACCCACGGACCACTGCCCTCCGCACATCTTCCACAGAGCCGCCGCCGCCATCGCACCGGAACTACGACGCACCATCAACACCACCTTCGAAACAAGCATTTTTCCCGATGACTGGAAACGCGCAGAAGTCAAGCCCCTACTCAAGAAAGCCTCAGCAGATCCCTCGGACCTCACAAACTACTGACCCATCTCCCTCCTCCCCTTCGTGGCCAAAGACACCGAGAAGACCGTCAACGCCCAACTAACGAAATTCATCAAAGAGAACTCCATCCCTGACCCCTCCCAATCCGGATTCCGCAGCAACCACAGCACTGAGACCGCCCTCCTCACCACCACTCCGCGGCCCTGATCCTACTTGACATCTCCGCAGCCTTCGACACTGTCTCCCACCGCACACTAACCACCAGACTCTACGATGCTGGCATACAGGGAACCGCCCTCAAATGGCTCCGCTCCTTCCTCACCGGTAGAACCCAAAGAATCAGACTACCGCCCTTCCTCTCCGAACCCACAGAGATCACCTGCTTAGTTCCCCAAGGATCATCACTCAGCCCTACGCTCTTCAACATCTACATGGCCCCACTCGCTGCCATTGTCAGACAGCATGGTCTCAGCATAGTATCCTATGCCGACAACACCCAGCTCATCCTCTCCCTCACCAAGGACCCAGTCATCACCAGACTCAGCTTCCAGGAAGGAATGAAGGACGTCGCATCCTGGATTAGCAGCAGCTGCCTGAAGCTCAACTCGGAGAAGACAGAGGTCCTCAACCTCGGACCCTCTCCCACCGCATTGGACAACACCTGGTCGCCCACCGCCCTCAGCAGCCCGCCCACCCCCACGGACTACGCTCAGAACCTAGGCATCATACTCAATTCTTCCCTCTCCATGAACCGACAGGTCAACGCCGTCACCTCCACCTGCTTCAACACCCTCTGCATCCTTCGCAAGACCTTCAAATGGATCCCCCCCGAATCCAGAAAAACCATCAGCCATGCACTCATAACCAGCAGACTGGACTACTGAAACGCCCTCTACGCTGGAATCAACAAGTCTCTGCTCCGCAAACTCCAGACCATACAGAACACCGCAGCCGGACTCGTCCTCAGCATCCCTCAACAAGAACACATCTCTCAACACCTGCGAGACCTCCACTGGCTCCCCGTCGAGAAGAGAGTAACCTTCAAGATACTCACCCACGCCTACAAATGCCTCCACAACACCGGACCCCAATACCTCAATGAAAGAATCTCCTTCCACATACCCAAGAGAAACCTCCGATCCGCCGACCTCACCCTCGCTGAAACCCCGCGCATCCGCAGAGCCAAAACGGGTGAAAGAGCCTTCTCCTACATCGCGGCCAAGACCTGGAACGAGCTCCCGATCGACATCAGACATGCCCCCTCTCTGCACATCTTCAGGAAGACCCTCAAGACCTGGCTCTTCGACTGACCGGAGCTGCTTAACCCCCCCCCCCAGCGCCTTGAAACCCTTGCGGGTGAGTAGCATGCTTTACGATTCCCTGATTGATTGATTGATATGATTTCAGCATCAAACTCACAAGCAGATTTGAATGAGGTTATCTTCTCCCAAGTCCTCTCTGGCAGAGCCTTGCCAAAAGTATATACAAGTTGAACAAAAACACTGGTTACCTTTTTTTGCAGCACAATGTTGCGACTGAGCTCAGTGTATAGTTAAATCAAGTCTGATAATGTGTCTCTCCTTTTCTTCTTGTTCTTTTTTCCATCCAGGTGTGAGACTAATGCAGGATGTTCTTTGCAGTTAGGTCGAAGCGGGAGGATCAAAGGAGTTGGCAAGACAGAGTCCTGGAAGCCGGGAAACAGGTAATGGCAGGCGAAGAGGCTAAGCGAAGGGGAGGAGCGTGGACGGTCTTTAAATAAGACTGCTTTAGAACATTCATAAAGGTCACATTCTGTTTGCTTTCAACAAGGAACAGGTGCAGATAATTAACTTGATGAGGCTGCCTTCTAGAAGGTGCTTTAGCATTTTCACAAAGGACACGTTCTAATAGCTTATAGCAAGGAACAGGTGCAGATTAATTTGATGAGGCTGTCTTCTAGAAGGTGTTTTTGGATTGTTCACAAAGGGCATGTTCTAATTGCTTATAGCAAGGAACAGGTGCTGATGATTAATTTGATGAGACTGTCTCCTAGAAGGTGTTTTAGAATGTTCACAAAGGTCGCATTCTAATTGCTTACAGCAAGGAACAAGTGCAGGGGAAAAATTTGATGAGGGCTGTCTTCCGGAAGGGTCACGTTGAGATCATCTATGCCAGTTGCTTGACGCTTATTCAGGTGGATTTTCTGGATGTTTACATGGTGCCTGAAACTGACCTGGCATATGCATGGTAAAATATTTGTAAAAGCTATTAAGCCTTTTCAAACAAACCGGGGACCACCAGCTGCAGCTAGCTATTACCAACAGCATGTAATATGGTCAAAAGTCAGGGTACAAGACGTTTGTTCATTTATAAGTGTTGGGAGGAATGATAATAGTCAAGCCAGTATATTGTGATCGTCAAGAGAGGTGAGCTGTAGAAGGAATCTTGACAATACGGATGTCAAAACGAGGAGAATCTCAAAGTAGCCGTGTGTCTGCCTATCCTCTGAAATAAGAGAAACATTTTTCTTAATTTCTGTGCGCAGAGAGAATTTGTTTGCAGAATTTCATGTGCTGAGCAGTGGCATAGCTCGACCTATTGGCGCCCAGGGCAATCCCTGAGTTTGCCGCCCGGTGCAGGTAGGAGCAGTGGGAGTGGCAGTCAACAGATGACTTGTTCTCGGGGAGGGGTGGTAGTCGACAGACGACTTGCTCACCTCCATCGCTCCCCCAAAGAGTGCCGCCCGGATCAGACCGCCCCCGCCCACACCTCCTTAGCTACGCCACTGGTGCCAAGTATCTGTTGAGGAAAGGGGGTAATTTTTTAATATTCATCTTTACCTTTTTTTGCACTTTACTCATATGAAGTATGATGGACAGTTGACACTGATGTAATGTAAAAATGAAAACAGGGTGGGCTGAGGTTGCATCCTCACTTCACCCCCCTCACCATTTCTGATTGAAGGTACCTGTTTGAATAACGTTTACCTTCACCTTACAGCTGTTTGAGATGCACATAGGTATTATGCCATATGCCCTCCCTGTTGAAGCTTGAAGTAACTTGATTTTAGTCCCTGGTGCTAGATTAAGTAAACTGATTTTTGGAGGCCAATCAATCAGGCAAAGTGCCACCCTCCCACTACTCCCCTATTTTTCTTCTTTCGATTCTTGTTGGTAAGTGTCTTTAATGTTAGGATATGATCTGTGGTTTACTGTGTGAGTTGGGAAATTATATTACACTTAAGTAAAATTGTAGTGTCAGTTAGGAACCTTTGGATTATTCACTAATAATAATGGTGCACACATATTTACTTATATTACTGTTCATACAGATTCATTTACATATATTGATGCCAATGGACTCCCAGTTTAGGCAGCTAGGAGTCTCTAGAAAATAGCAAGATTGAACGATGATGTTGAAATGTTTTACCAATGTTTTACGAGTTTTTTTCTGAACTCTATTTTCGCATCTTATACTAGGTTGTTTGTGGGTTCTGCTGGGTTTTAATGATTTCCTCCTGGAGATTCGATTTTACTAGAATGTTTTCCTGGCCCTCTGTGAGGTTTTCAGCGAGGATATCTTTATTGAGGTTTATAAAATGAACTGTCTTTCACTGCCCAAAATGGAATGCTAGATGTTAGTACTGCCCCATAGTTCCCACAATCAATGTTTGTCAATGTCAGCATCTGTTTCAGCTGGTTTGCTTGCCAAATGTTCTGCTTTTTTCTTTCTTGCAGTTGATGTATATTTTTGATTTCTTTATTATTGTGCAGAGAAGTTTCTGAGTGTGCACTTACATTTTTTGCAGTCTGTGAGTAAGTGTAGCTCATTCATGGATTTCTGAAAGAAAGTGAAATAAATTAAATGCCATTATTTCCATCCCACTCTCCCATTCCATTTTTCAATCACAGAGATATACTGAATTGTTTAGTTGTCAAAAGAACGTGATACTCAGAGCAATCAACCGAGGTGCTTCTATAATTATTTTTCATTTTTTCGACCAAGAAAAAATTGTTATGAAGGAAAAACTATGCATTTTTTCAAATATTTAGGAATAGAAAATATGTGTAGCACGCAGAATTTGGAATTTCCCACACTATAAAATGATTCTGCAGGTGTTTGGAAAAATGTGTTCTTTTGTACACACTGACTTACAGTTGGAAGCCAAATATGTAATGAAATTCAGCAGATAATAACAATAGTCCTACTTTTTTAAAGGAAATTAGGTGTTTCTGGGCATTGTCTTTATATTCCCACTGCGTTTTGGGTAAGAAAACACACTGGGATCCACACAAATCACACCATCCTTGCGGATTACCTAGGACCTGTATCTTGCAGAAGTACACAGGTTAGTAGTGTTGCCTGGCTACAGGCCGGCACAGAAACCGAATATTGAAGCCAGCCCTATAGCAAGTGAAATGAAGCTGGGATTTGTTTGAGCATGGTTTTACTTATTAGCAGGCAGAAAAGAGATAAAACCCATTCTGTTTCCACCCCGGGGGGTTGTTGCCCGATGCCAGGACTGACCCAAAGCATGGGCATTGGGACCCACGCACCTGCCACCAATAGTCTTGCTACCCCTTGAGGGAGGCAGAATGGAGGGGTGTCTGCCCTTTACGCATCTCTGACAGTCCATAGGTCCTCGTCTGTCTGTCAAATGCCTCAGTTGTTCATCAATCACAACTAAATTTCATTCTCATTTTCAGTGTTACTGCTAGACTTTCTTTTTATCTTCTTCCATTGACTACTTTACTTTCTTAATCTCTTTATTTTTTCACGTGGAGCTGTTAGTCCGCTTCTTGCTCACACATCCTCTATTTGGTTGTCAACAGTCTTTCTGTGTCTTTCTTTTTAGGTCGAGCATCAGCGCGCATGCGCTGCTGCAAGACCTGTTGTTTTCAACAAAACCACTTTATTCCCACCCATTACTTACCATTGGCTCCCTCCTCCGTCGCTCTTCTTTGCTGCCTCCTAAGTTGTTCCTGCAGCAGATGCAATACTTCCGGTCAAGGCTAAGGAGCACCGGCCAAGCACGGTCTCCTTACGCTTCCTTTCTTCATCTGTTGTTTAGCAGAACTTTTTTTTAAATTTAAACGTTGCTTTCGGACCCTTGCTGCTTCCGCCCTCGGACCACCCTCAGACAGAAGCGCAGCATTTCCAATGTAAATGCTACAGTGCTGGACACTAGTTTGTTGTAATTTGACTGTCCCGCTTCTTTTCATTTGAATATTTGTTATTTACATTGTTTCCTTCCTTTCGCTCCTCGGTGTTCGTTTTCATTGCGCCGCCCCTCCTTGCAGTTCCTTTAACCATTTTGGTACGGCAGTGATGGTGTTGCTGAGCGCCAACTAGCACTTTATTGTCAAGCCTCCAAATGTGCAGCACGAACACGGCGTACAGAGAGATTAACGTGTTGCCCGGAGCACATTTCAGGAAGAACATTACATGAAAGCCCAAACCCGCTTTATGGTACTGCGACTTGCTTTCACTTGTTTTCTTTGTTGCCAGTGCTATTTTAGAGCTTTGTGCAAACTGCACTCACGGTTTTCACTCACACGTACTACCAGTATTTTGCTTGTAATAACTGTGAGGGAATAGCATATTTTTGTTTTTTAAATAGCACGCACAAAAACAGTATAGTTTCAATTTGCACCAGGGCCGTGTGCCTCAATGATGCAGTACCCGCACCTGTAACTGAAAGATGACGATAGGCTGAAAGGAGTAGATCTAAGCAATGCTCTAGTTCTGCCCTCCAAGAAAGCAGCAAAGAAACAAGTAATTAAGAACATTTCAGTGAAGAAACCATTGAGCAGGAAACAGAGGAAAATCCTACAGAAGGTTTTGGAGCAGAAAAAGAAGAACCTTGAGGTACGTAAACACTTTTATTGTGCGAAGACCATCAATTGCAGGATGCTCAGATGCTCTCATTGGAGTGAAGCAATGGCTTAAATTGAATGAAGAAGTAGCTCTGAGCACTTCAAGAACTGCTGTAGTTTACCACGCGGTACAGAGGCTCAGGCAAGCTTGTGTAATGTGGCTGTATTCCACAATTTGTCATCTAGTGCCCCTCCCTTCTGACCACATTACAACACGTTTGTGCCGATTTTGCTCTATGGTTTATGCAGGAATTAAAAGAAAGAAGTAAAATGCATCAGAGATAAGAAAATAAAAACAGCTAATCTTTCCTACTAAAAAGATGTATGTGAAATAGTTACGAATCTGTTAAAATATGAGCGACAATCCTCAATTCATACAGAACTTACACTGGTGCTGCTCACTGGAGGGTTCACACTCTGCTTATTCAATTGTTGGCCTCTCTGCTGAGACGGCGAATAAAATGCTATTTAGTGTTCATTTGTATTAGAGCATGAATTACAAGACCAGCGAGTAGTAGTGAGACCACCCAACAATTCTCCATCAGTTGGGAAGTAAGGGGCCATGCTAGAATGGTAACACTCTGATCCCGGACTGCCTAGCTAACGGCCCACCCATAGTTTAGTCTGGTAAAGATGGTGCTCGCGTGTGTCTGTGCAGCAACAAAAAATATCAAAAATGTATGTTCTCGCGGCGCTTAACTATGGACCGATAATTATTTTTCATATCATTTTTTAAAACATAAATGTTCTTCTAAGGCACATCGCAGATGCTATCTGTAGCCTCAAAAGTCCATAGGCCCTGAGAAGTGAAAGGTGGTTGGTGAGGGCAAGTTGTGCTAAGACATACTTTATGGAGACATCTGTCCTACTAGTACTAGTTTGGGCTTGTGTGCATGTTTTTGGGGAGCATGGACCAATCTGGCGGCCTAGTGGACTACCCTAAGGTCACTGGTTCGAGGCTTTGAGGTTCCACTCAGTCTTCATTCACTCGAGGTCGATAAAACAAGCCGTGGTGACGTTCATTAACTTTCGAAAGCGCCTAGAGGCTCCTTCGGAGATGAACTGTATGACAAATATCTCTGTTCTGGGTGTGCACTGAAGTTTGATAGGTACAGTTTGCACAATTCAAGTGCTTCTTGGAGTAGAAGAGAATTGCTTAACAGGCACTCAGTGCACACAGTTCTCTTGGGCTTGCATCCAGAATATAATGGATGCGTTAAAACATTTTTTGTAATTTAAATAGAGGGAAAGTGGTATTACCTCATCAAGGAATGTGGTAATACCACTCTGCACAAGTCCTGGTGCCTTTCGGCACACACCAAAAACTAGTGCTAACTCTACACCTTTAAATGCTAAAAACATGCAAGTTCTTTCTCACATAAATAAGCTTCCGGTAATAGTTACATTACAAAATCGTGTTACCGCTACCAGCCTGACCTACTGAGGGCCTTACACAAATGTTGAGCGTGTGCTCAGCTGCCATATTGGTGATGTTTACCAAATGTGGTCTGTGGCTGGTCCCTCCTGGTGCAAAGCGTGGTGTGTACTAGTGCACTGTACTGCCCTTCCTGGCCTTATATGATAAATGTAGTTGGTCTACCATTTGTGCAATGTCAAACTGTATATATCCACCTCTATAAGCTCAATTTGGATTCCGTCGTGCACTGATGTCGCCCCGTTAAACAGTTGGCACCAGTAGTGTCGCATGGATGCCATTGGCCACGGTGCAAGCAAGCACAAGCATTTGCAATGCAATAGGTTTCACAATTGTGAGACTTTGAGCTATTGGCATTGTAAATGACAATGCCTTTTATTTATTATCTGTTTAAAAAACATGCAATAATAAAAGGCATTGTCAGTTACAATACCAGTAGGTCAAAGTTTCAAAAATGCAAGACCTATTGCATTGCAAATGCTTGTTTCCTCTGCTGCTACTTATTTCTCTACAAACTCCCAGCAGTGGAAATATCTGGAGTGGGTCCAGGAGCTCTCTGCCGCATGTTACCTCTCTCTAGTGACAGACCTCTCCTCGATATATAGATCATGATGATCCCGGTCCAACACCAAGAACTTCACGGTGTTTGAGGCACTGTCAACGTGTATACTCTTTGATTAACGTACAGCTGTAGGAACACCAGACATAGAGGCCCAGAATTAAAAAAAAATTGCATCACATTTGCATTCTTTTATGACGGACTCAACGCAAAGTATAGGTTGACATTTGCAAATCAATGCACATCATGATTAGCATTGGTTTGTTACCAAAAATAATACAATGCAGTGCAATACGCTACTATCTACAAATAGGTGTAGACAGGGATTAGTGCCAAGATCCTGTAGCTACCTGAGGCAACGAAATGAAGAGACATATTTTTATTTCTCCTCATTTTTAGGTCGAGCCATGGGCTGCTCTGCGAGGCATGATGTATTCAGGTATGGAATTGAAGCTCCGCCCATTTTTCACCCATTTCTTTAATTAGCTCCTGTCACCGTCCTTTGTAAACTGTGGCTTTTCATCAGTCAATAGGCTTAGTAGTCCCTCATTAGTACCGCCTTGTCTCATCTTATAACCTCTCATAAGCACTGGCCCTCTTATGTGCGTTGTTACTCGGTAGGCTTTAATTACAGCCTCCGAGCACTATTTTCGTTAATGACTTTCTCCTGCCTGCTGTTGCAGGCAGGACATGCTCTCAACTGCTTTTATTTTTTTTAACCAGTGCACGCCTTTCTTTAACCAGCGCGCACCTTTTTTTATGTGTCTCTCAACATGTTAATGTTTTTTTTTTTTTAAAGCGCAGCGACGCTGCGCTATAACTTTAAATATCAGTGAAAGCGCGGCACGTAGCGCTTTTACAAAAAAAAATTGTTTGTCAACTTGACAAACAAATGCTTTTTTTTAAAATAGCCCCCCATACCAAGAAAGGGGCATGGCCGCCATTAAAGTGAAAGCATGGCATGGGTCGCTTTTACAAAAAAGCATTTGCAATGCAATAGGTCTCGCATTTGCGAGAGTTTACGCTATTGGCATTGTAAATGACAATGCCTTTTAAATAACTAACACACAAATAAAGGCATTACCTCCCGGTCCCTCCAGTCCTCATCTGATTCCTTACAAAGTGGAGATGACGATCTCAATGACACAAAAAAAGAACAGGAGATTGCTGGGACACCTAACCCCACCCTTTCCCACTGGGAGGTCATAAGCTGTACCAACCCAGCATGCCACCTGTTCTTTTTTTCTCTCCTCCGACAGAATGGGA
Organism: Calotriton arnoldi; assembly: GCA_963921515.1. Classification (NCBI taxonomy): domain Eukaryota; kingdom Metazoa; phylum Chordata; class Amphibia; order Caudata; family Salamandridae; genus Calotriton; species Calotriton arnoldi. The sequence continues at coordinate 563,676 of CAWUFW010010489.1, forward strand.
CGTGGATTTTGCTGGTTGCGTTTACCTCTTTGCTGTCTTCTTTGGATGTCTTCGTCGGGCTGCTGGGCTGTCCTCAACGTCCTGCTGCGTGGTCTCCTGGCCTGCCGGGCTTGCTGGGAGCAGCGTTGGTTGGCAGATGGCCCTTTGTTGCTGGGGCGCCGGTCCTCCCGGTCTCTTCCGGCTTGGAGGGCGCATCTTCCTATGGCTGGGCCGGTCTGGAAGACACGCTGCTGCTGTGGAGTGTCTCGGGCCGGTCTTGGTGGGGCCCTGGAGTTCATGGCTGGCTGGTGGGGTCCTGCATTGCGGCCTTTCCCTTTCTGGGGGCCCCTGCTCTGGTCTGCTCTCCATGGTGGTGCAGGGTCGGGCCTGGGCTCTGCTTGGCTGTGAGACTGCCTGGGAGTGCCGGATGCTGCAGGCTTTTCCTCTTTTGCCCGGCGCTGGTTTGGTGAAGGGCACCTGGTCTGGCTGGTGGAGGCAGTCGATGTGGGGTGATGTCTGCCTGCCCCGGTAGTGAGTATCGCATAGTGGTTTATTTTCCGGTCCTGGTTCTGACTACGGCTGTGTCCCCCTTTTTTTCCTGTGTTCTGGTCTGCTCTCTGGTTAGGCCTGGTGGTTGCCTTCCCTGGGTGGCCGCCTGGAGGTGCCTAGTGTTTTTAGCTGTCCTTCCTACGCACATACCTCCCTGTTTGCTTTTGGTTGAGAGTCTGCCTGAATATAACAAGTTTCCCTGGTGTGGTGGGCTGTTGGCCTTTTGGGACCATGGAGCCCTGTTGCTTGGTCTGTGTTTGGGTCTCTGTTGTCTCTCTCTCTCTTTCAGGGGGCGTTTCCAGTTGGCCTTTTTTCCCAGCGCTGCGCTGGTGGTCGGTTACTGGGCTGACTGGTTGGGGCAGGCGGTGTGTTGTGCTGTCTGTCTGCCCTGCGGGTAAGTATCGCATAGCGGTTTGTGTCCTGTTCTGGCTCTCTGGCCCTGACATTTGGGGTCCCCGGCCTTCCAAATGCTAGGGTGTTTGTTTTCTACCTGTTGCCCAGCGCTGTGTGGTGGTCTGTGCCTGTGCCTTGCTCCTCTGGGGGTCTGTCGCTTTCTTGCATCCTGTGTCGGTTTAGCCCTTGGGGTACCCGGCCTTTCTACTTCTTGGGTTCAGTTCTCACCGGGGGGGTTTGGTGTTGTGCCCTCTCTCTGACCTGGCATGTCCATTGGTGCTTCTGCTGCCTCTCGCTGGTCTCCCGTGATTGTCTGTGGTTGGCTGTTGGCTCCAGGGCTGTGCTGGTGGTGCCCCTGGTGTGCCTTGTTGTTGGTGTTTGTCTGTTGCCTGGCGCTGGGTTGTGGGTTGCACTTGGGCTGGCTGGTGGGGGTTGGGTATCATGTTGCAGTTTCCTTCTCCCCTCTTAGGATCCTTTTCATGTGCTTGGGCCACTTTTGGGGTCCTCTGTCTCTCTGCTGCCGGTTCCTTTGCCGCAGGTGTGGGCTGGGTGTTGTGGGTCATCCTTCGCTTCTGCCTCTGCAGCTTCTTGGTTTCTCCCCTGTTGCATCTGCCTAGCTGGTGGGTGTGTTGGTGGGGTGGCCGGTGTAGTCTTGTGTCTGCCTGCCCTAGGGTGTGTGCTGTGTTACAGCTTTCCGTTTCACTCCTGCTTGTTGGCCCTGTTGTTCCCCGTTTCAGGGCTGTGTCTTTTCTCTGCCCTGGCCTTGCCTCGGCCCTGGGGCTGTGGCTTCACAGTTGTTTTTTGTTCCTGTTAGTCCTGGTGTGCCTGGTTGCTGTCGGCCCAGTTTGTGGGGTGCCTGCAAGGGTGGCTTGGTCCTGTAGCTTTCTCCTTGGGGCTTGTCGTTTGGGCTTGGTCCTTTTGCGCTCTGGTGCGGTGGCTGGTTTTGGGCCTGCTGTGTCTCTGGTCCCTGTTCTTTTGGTGGCTCAGCAGTTGTGGGGTCTGCTGAGGTTCAGTTTCTCCCTTTCCCTCTTCTGGTCCCTCTCCCCTCAGTGGGTTGTGCGCCTTTGGGTTCTCCGGGCTCGTCCCTCCTTGGGTTGTGCTGTGGCCTCGGGTCTTCAGGTCTGTTGGTGGGGCCTTGGCTTTGCCTCTGTCAGTCTTGGCCTTGCTGTCCCTGTGTTTAACCCCTTGTTTACCTCTGCGGGAGGGTTGGGGGTGATTTTCTGCTTGCTTTGTCCAGCTCCGGCCGTGGGGGCCTTGATTCCTTGGGGGATGCCTTTGGGTGTCTGCCTGTGTCCTTGTCCGCTTTTCCTTTCTCTGGTCGCTTTGCAGCTTGTTTGGGTGTAGGTCTTTTCGGACCCTTGGTGGTCGGCGGTCCGGTGACTGGTGTTGCTGGGGCCCGGGCTGGCCTTCTGTCCTTTTCCTCTAGCCTCTCCTCTGCGCCTGCCTGGTGCAGGCTGGGCCTTGGTGTTGGCGTGCAGGTGTGGGCTGCTTGGCTCCCTCCCTGTCTTCCTGCCGCTTTGGTTTCCTGTGTGGCCTGGCTGTGGCTGGTTCCTGTGCCTTTCCCTGTGCCCTTGGGGGTTGGGGGTTTTGGGGTTGGGGCGGTTGTCCCTGTGCCGCTCCTACCTGGCCAGCAGGGGTGCCGTGTTGGTGGCCTTGTGTCTTGCTGGCGTGTCTGTTGTTCATTCTGCTGACTTCTTGGGTGTTTTTGGGGGTGTCTGCAGGGTTGGGCTGTGGCCCTCCCTGTTGTTCTCTCCTGTTTTTGCCCTTCTGTGGCTGCTCTTGGGTCTCGCCTGGGGTGGTTCCTTGGTGTCCTCCTTTGTCATCCAGGCCGGTTGGTCGGCTGTTGGTTTGGTTGGGGGTTTCCCCCTTCCCTGTTCCGGGTTTTTGTTCTGTCCTCGGTGGCTTGGACGCTTCCCCGGTCCCGTGTTTCTCCCCTGTGGTTAGCCTCCAGGTTTTTGGTTGGGGGTGTCACCCTTGGTGGGAGTTGTTTGGGGAATCTTCTTCCCGGTTGTCCCTGTTTGATCTTTGGGTTCGCCTGGTCTTGGTGGCCTTGGGGGTTTGGGCTCTCCCCGATCGTGGTGTTTTGCCCTGTTCTGGTTCGTGGTCTGCTGGGATCAGTTCCTTGCTTTCCTTGGGAGGGGTCCTGTTGTTGGCCTTGTTTTGATGGGGGATTGCGCTTCTGGCCTCTCCCTTGCCTTGGTTGGGTGGGGTGCTGGGTTTGTGTCCCCTGCTTTCTGGGTGGTTGCCTTGGTACTGGCCTGTTGTCCTGTCCATGTGCCCTGGGTCCTTCTCCGGGTTTGGGGGCTTTTGGGCTGTTGTCCGGTGTCTGCGCTGGTGGTTGCTGCTGGACGTTCCTGTCCCGTGGCCTGGTCCACCTCTGTTGGCGGTGCTGTCAGGTGGGGGGGGCTTGCTTGTGGTTGCTGCCCCCTCCCTTCCTGGTTTGCTCTGTTTGGGCCTACTCTTGGTTGGTCCTCTGGGTCGGTACCCTGGCTTTTTCGGTGGGCCCGTCCAAGTTGGTCTCTGCTGATCTGCTGGGGGCCTCCCCTGATGTGTTGGGGTTGGTCCTGTGGTTGGTAGTGTTGTTCCTTTGTCTCCCACTTTGGGTGGGGCCTGTTGGGTCTCTCCTTCCTACCCTTTGGCTTTCTAGTGGGGTCGTTGTTGGTTCTTTCGGCAGTGTGTGGCGTTCTTCCCTTGTCTGTGGGGTGGTTGCTCTCTGTCGTTTCTGCTGCTAGGTTCTGGGAGCTGGGTGGTGTTCCTGTCCTTGCCAGCCTTCTCGCTGGTCAAGTGCCCTTCTGGGCTTTTTGTGCCCTGTGGGCGCTTCTGCTTCTTCTGGGCCCCCTTCTGCTTGTTGTTCTGGGGGGGCTGGTTGCTTCAGCCCCTCTGGGGGTTCCCTTGGGGCTTGGCTCTAGGTGCTTGATCTCCTTTCTGGCCTTGCCTGGGGTTCTTGTGTCCCTCTTGGTGTGGCCCTGGCTTCTTGCAGTGTCAGGTTGCCCTGGGTCTTCTTCCGCGGCTTAGTTGCTGTCCTTCTGTTGGGGTCAGTCTCTGTTCCTTTCTTGTTGGGTTCTCCTCCTCTGCGGTTGGGTCGGGGTGGTTCCTGGTGTGGGTTGTCTGCCCTTTGGGTGGCGGCTCCTTGGTTTGGCTCCTTGTTTTGGATCTTCTTGGTCGTCCCCTGCTTGTTTTGGGGATTTGAGCCCTGTTGTTTGCATGGGGGCATTGCGGGTTGTGTGCTCCTGCCTGTGTTTTTTCTTATGGTATTCTGATTTAGCTTCTTTTGGGGTGCTGCTTTCGGTGTGGTGTCCCTGGTGTTGGTGGGGGTTTGGAAGGCTGGCTTGTTTGCTTTGGTATTCTCCATTTTGTAAGGAATGGGACGAGGATGGAGGGACCAGGAGGTAATGCCCTATTACTTACCGGTAATCTTCATTGATCCTGGTCCCGTTATCCTTGTCCCATTCCTTACGCCCCTACCTTCCTCCCGGACGGCCGGCCGGCCTTCCGGTTGGTGGCTTGGTAGTTCAGGTGGAATGCTGGGTTGATACAGCTTATGTACTCCCAGTGGGAGAGGGTGGGGTTAGGTGTCCCAGCATTCTCCTGTTCTTTGTTTCTATCATGTAGATGGTCATCTCCACTTTATAAGGAATGGGACCAGGACAACGGGACCAGGAGTAATGAAGATTACCGGTAAGTAATAGGGCAAACTCTCGCAAATGCGAGGCCTATTGCATTTGAAATGCTTGTTTCCTCTTTGCATGTATACTGCATTCTGCAGCACACATACAAAGAGGAAATTGCTTTAAATCATAGGCCCATATTTACGAAACAAAAAAATCACAGTGCAGCAAGTAAAATTGCTACAATGCGTTGCATGAATGGGAGAGAGCATAGCAGTGCCCTATTTACTAAGATGTGGTGCTATTCTGCTCTGTCCCTGCGCTGGCGCACTTTTAGCTGCCAACACAGAGGGCCATTTGTGTCAAGAATTGCTTTTGCGATTCCATAATAGCGAATTTTACCGATTCGCTATTATGAAATCGCAAAATGCAATGTATGTAGGTTTCGCAATACCAATTGCGATTCCTACATATTCCTTAATTGCGAATCGCAAATTGTGATTCGCAATTAAGGAATACCTTTCCTTTTATTCCTATGGGCCTAGAGGCCCATAGAAATGAATGGGAAGACATTCGCAATTTGCGAGAACCCAATAGGTACTAGCAAATTGCGAATGCAATTTCAAGGGTGCAAGGGTGCCAAAAGGACACCCTGTTGCACCCCTGAAATATGCATGTGTGCACATGTGGCGCACATACATGCCCTTAGGGCATGTATATGCGCCACATGGCACTTTGAAAAATGCAAAATAGTGCATTTTTCTACGAAATCGCAAATTACCACCAACTTAAAGTTGGTGGTAATTTGCGATTCCTTAAGGCCAAATAGCAATTTTTCTGTGCTTTCAGAATTGCATTTAAGGAATCGCAATTTGCGATCCTTAAGTGCATTCGCAAAATAGGGAATCGCAAATTTTACGATTCCTTATCTTGCGATGGCCTTTTGGGATGATACATCCCAAAAGGCTTTTTCCCATTCGCAAACGGGCCGATTCTGAGAATCGGCCCGTTTGCGAACGGGAAAAAGGCTTGCTACATCTGGCCCAGACACTCTTGTACCATAGTGGAAGGATGTCTCTGTTGTGCCCAATATAGTTTTGTGCAGGACAAGGTCCCTTCCTTTACAAAAAGTATACTTTGAGACATTTTTCTCTTTGTGTTTGCTGTAGAATGCAGAAGACATGGAAAGAGATAAAAAACAAGGAAGCATTTAAAATATTTGTTGTCTTTATTCCTGCCTCAAGGAGGCTCAGGATTTTGGTGCAAATCCCAAGCTATAATTCTTTTGCAGAAAGGGTTTTTCATCAGAACCCATCAGTGGTTGCATCGGAGCACCTGTACAGGCATCACCCTTATGCCCCTTGATGGAAAGTAACGCAATGCCGTGCATTGCCCTGCAAAACAGTACTTTGGATTTATAATTAAGTGCAAACCATGATTTGCAGTGGATTGCAAATACCAACCCAATACTTTGTGTTGCATCTGCTTTAGAAAAGTAATACTAAACCCAAGACAAAATCTTTTTAAATTGGACCATTGTTTTTGTGTAGGAAGCAATACCTTCCTGCACAAAACCTATACTGACCACAACACAGAAGCCTTGTACTATGGGGCTAGAGTGCCTATGCTGCCGCATGGCTTTCATAAGTGTGCCAGCACAGGGAGAGGACAAAGTACACCACTTCTTAAAAGCTATAGCATAGTTCTGCTCTCTCCAATTCGCGCAATGCAGGGCAGGGAGAGGACAAACTGCATCACTTCTTATAAGATATCCAATTCGCTCAAAGCAGCAGTGCAGCAACTTTACTTGCTGCCTGTGTTGCATGATTTTTTTTGTAAATCTGGAAATGGGCCAGAATCTACGTGTAGGTACAAGACTTGCAAGCAAAACCAAGGGGCTTCCACTTCCTTCTCAGCCAAACATGATTTACTAATATCATTAGTGCTTGTTATATCTTGTTTACATCTCCTAGTGAGAACAGCTGTTTATTAGTAGGCCTTATTCGATGGTCCTCATTCTCAACTTACAATGTGGTTCAATCATTTGAGCGTTCTCCCTCGTTGCAACTGCTTATATCCTCCTTAAAAAGGGGAGAGCAGTGCTTCACTGGTGGCTTGCATGAAACCGTTGCATTATCAGTGGTTTGTGGAGGGTCGGAAGGATCTCGGACGGATGTGTAGTACTCTGCAATTTATTAGCCCGTCCAGATTAAACTTCCATCTTCAGATCCACAATTAGACAGTTGACATTATTTCAGGGAAGACTTTACATTGTTTTGTCATTGGACTGCACTGACAGTTAATCTGTGTGCTGTGGATAGAGTTTTGAGCATTCACAATCAGCTTGTTCAGCTTTTCCAATTTGGAATCAATTGACATGGTGAGGGTGGCCAGCATTTGCAGTACTGTTATTTGGATATCAAGTTTGTCTGCATGCAACATAGCGGCCCCTGCCATTGTTGTAAGATGTTTATCAATGGCTTCCCAACCCAGACAAGGGCTGGCAAAGGCCCCCACACCAGAGGGTGATGTGAGAAGTCCTACCTTGCTCATGGCAGGTGCAATGTTATCTTTAGCAGTAGGGCTGATTGCTGAGACTGCCTCCTCTAGCCAGGCCTCTCAGAAACACCATCCATTGATAGAGGAATCCATTGCTCACTCCAGAACTTGTCTGATGCCGCTTGGGGAGTCAACCCCACTAGGGTGAGATGATATATTGACTTATTCTGTTTGCCAGGGCAAAATAGAAGGCCTACTATACATTTTACCCCTACATACTAGGGAGAATGACTCCTGATGGATCCAGGGGATGAAGAGGTTTAAAACCCCTCCATATTGTCCTGCACTTTTCCTTCATTTTTTTCAGTTTATCTACGGACTGGGTGGAGGACCACGGTTGCTTAATTATGGCCTGTGGGCTGAGTTGGGCACACGAGGCACCGTGGTAGGATTACTTAAAGCCTCTTTATCCTTCCTAAATACACGCCTCACAGGGTTTCCAGTGCTTTCTGGTAAGGCTTCTTTGTGGTGGCTTGAGGGATTTCTAGTCATTCTCTGTTTCCTCATTTGATTAATTGCACAAGTATGTGCCTGTAGCAACAGTGAACTGCCAATTCTCATTATGTGTCAACTTTTGACAGCTTTTGAAAGTAATCAGAAAAGATTTACCTGTTGATAGGGTGGAGGATTTTTTTACAAAATGTATGGATAGACTTTTCTGCGGAACCTGATTTTGGAAAATTAGTGTAAATAAAAAATGAGGTGCGATAATATGAATTTATTAATTTTGAAAAATGTAATTTGGCAGTTCATTAAATCATAAGCCTACATTTTTAAATTATGTGAAGTTTCTGCTTTCAGCAAAAGTTTCTATTGCATTTTAACCAGTATTCATTCATTCATTATTCTTTATTCGATTAAAAAAAAAAAATCATAAAAGTCAGACACAGAATAAAACAAAACATAGAGATCAGCACAATTTAGCATTTTAAAACTGTAGATACAATAATGGAGGTCTTGAATGAAATTCATAGGCTTTAAGAGTAGGCGTATAAGTTTAAATCGCAAATTGTGGTATTTCGGGCAAATCATGACTGTGTAAAGTGTTGTTAGCTGAAACATTAAAACAGTTACACAAGGGCATCATTGAGTCCTTAAAGCAGCCGTGATTAGAAGGTAATAGTCGCAGAATCAAGTAAGCCTAAAAATTTGTTTTCAGCTGTTTGAATTGGGGCGACAGGCCCTTATCCCCAGATCCCACATCCATATCTGGCTATTGGGATGCACATTGCCTTGAAAATTTCCCATAAGACTGATTTTATGTGGGTGCGCCCATTCCGACGAGAGAAATCACCAATGCTAAACGTGGCCCTATTGAAAGCCATCATGTTATGGGTTAGAAGCAAATGCCAGTTGAGGCCAGAGTCTTATTGAACACCCAAATAACAAAACTTATCAACCTGGCTAATATGGTGACCTTCTGCTGTAAATTTCATAGTTTTTTGTTTTAGGTGGGCCAAACTTCATCAGGTGGGATTTAGAAAAATTGGTGGATAAATCAAGGTTGATACAAAGATTTGAAAGTCTCTGTAACCCCTTGGCCGTCTGAGCGATTGAAACACTGTCATCTGCATATAGCAGGGAAGGAATTGGTTGGCCACTGGCTTTGGGGACATCTAAATGAGGGTAGGTCAAAACTATTTCTAATTGATTGATATAAAAAATAAATAGGAATGGTGCTAAAATACAGCCTTGGCAAACCCCACACTTCAATTTAAAGTCCTGTGTACATTCGCCATTGAGCCCATATCTGACAGATGCTGAGAGGTCCTTGTGCAAATCATGCAAAAAATGGATTAATGCGGGCTCTATACCCATCTGGACCATCATGGACCAAAGCTTGGAGCGGTTAACTCTATCAAAAGCGGAGCTGAGATCCATGAAGGCCAGATGAATTGCCCTCCTCTTAACCTTGGTGTACTTACAGATCAGCAGATAGAGATTCAGGTTTTGCTCAATGGTACCCCGCACGGGCCTAAGCCCATATTGAAAGTCGGACAGAATGCTGTGCTCCTCAGCCTAGGTTGAGAGGCGATCCAACAGGACCCGGAGGATAATTTTCACCTCCGAATCAATAAGAGATATGGGCCTGAAACAAGCTGGATCTGACCTATTGCCCTTCTTGAAGATTGGAATTAGGACTGATTGACACCAAGTCAGTGGAAGGGGGCTTTAACGACTGAGTTTAGGTGCAAGGTTATTAGAGGGGCCCACAAATCGACATAAGATTTAAAGAGGTCCCCCGGCGCTCCATCAGGCCCAGGGTCTTTATTAGAGGAAAAGGCAGGCGATAGCTGCACTAACCTCAGCCAGTTGGAAAACAATTGTGTGACCGTCCCTGATGCCCTTCATCTCAGTAGCCTCTTCCTCGTGATTAGAGATGGTCTTGAAGTGCCTAACCCAGGCTTGTGGTGTAGTAGTAGTTGTCTGTCCAAAAGACAACACTGTCTCGCTGCATACTGACAGCCAGGAGGTTTTCCCAGGCCTCTTCTTTCAGCTGGACCTTACGCTCCTTACAGATCGAGCTGTAGATTGCCCTGGCCCTTTTGACCTTATCCTGACACCAAGGTGTTTCGTGCAGGAGTTTCAGCAAATCCTCTTGTGCTTTGGAGCACTTTTTGTCAAACCATCTAGCTACTTGGGTCATGGAAGGAGCACCTACTTTGCAAAGAGCTGAGTTAATGAACTCAAATAAGACAGCATGATACTTTGCGCCGAAGCCCCCTCTGAAAGACATATATGAAAATTGGCTCGGCACGAAGTAACCAAATTGTAAACGAATCTGAGGGGACAAAAGAGGTCCACCGCACCCTCCGCCCCTGGTCAGTGGGAAAGACTGGCTCCTTGTATAGAGGTGCTATATCAATGGGCTTTTTCTCCCAAAGAAAGGTAGCCGACAGAGGGTTATGGTCACTTAAATTATGTCACATTACTTTAAAATCTACAAGGGCTAAGGACAAAGAAAAATATAACCTATTGTAGTGCTATGACCTCCCCCCTTAAACATAGGTATCCTCTTGACTAACCCTTCTTATCTTAAATCCATTAAATTGATCAAATTGTACTCAGCAATTTGACTGTTGACAGAACACCTTGATATGTATGCTTGAGGTGCACCTGGTGAGTGAGTGTATTCTCATACTCTGGGCTATCGTTATCTTGACAAGAATAACATGGGTGCAAGTTAAATCCCCCACTAACATGATCACGGTAAATGAGGGTTCTGAGTGATAAAAATCATCTAGAAAATCTTTAAGACTGGTAACAGCATCTGGTTCATTCCTAGATATGGCTGCATTATAAAAGTTAATGGCAGGCAATCTGCTCTTGTTTCTAAAAGTCAAAAGAGTGCCCAGGACAGCCTTCGAGTTAGACTTCATAACATCAACTTTACAGTTGAGGCCCAAATTTACTAATGCAGTGAGGCCTCTGCTGGCACGGCCACTGGGTGAAAAAATAGCTGGTTCAATATACGAGGCAAAGCCATCCAGATGTAGGCATCTCTTAACATCCCACGTTTCCTGCAAGCATACAATATCAAATCTTGCCAACATTCTGATCCATCCAGCATCGGTTAACTTGCTCTGTACCCCGTCAATGTTCCAGCTAAGAGCCCTTAGTTCCCCAAGGCTGTTGGGCACTAAGGCCTTGTCCAAGACCTTTTCAACAGGGGCTGGGCTCAGTCAATCAAGTTCTACCAGTTGACTCAGGGGTGAAAAACGGTTGTTAAGTTGTATAATTGCGGTGTTTCTATAGTATGGATGGTTGACCAATCCATCTTGCAGCCTATTATGGTTGAAATTCAGGCCTCCCTTGCCAGATAGCCCAGAAATGTGCAGTGAATAGAAGAAGCGCAGTAGAAGCACTGAAATCCAGTTCTTGGCAGCACCTTTGGGCCCCAGAGTATAGAGGATACATACTGCCCGAATGGTGTTACCAAAGTTAACTATTATACAATCGCCTGAGAACATCTTCTGGGAAGGGCCAATCCATCCCACTCTGCGAACCATGATAATCTCCTCTGCCAGAAACTGGGATAGAGATTGCCATGCGTTGGCTCTGGCGACAGCCAATTAACTACTTTATTCTAAAGTTTGTCATAGTTTTACTGGGCCTCCATCCATTAAGGGAGGAGCGTCCACCATTATAAGGACATAGGGGTGGCAGCTGGGCGCAGCTGAATAACATTAGTACACGGATAATCTGCAAGACAGGCTTTTTGTGATGAGTGAGGGGCTGCCGTTGTGGGGTTGTTAGACTCGCTGGAGCTGGACGGCTGTTTAACCCTTTTAAAAAATATATAATATGAATGAAAATTACTTTAAAATATTTATTATGTATATGAAAATAATTAAATAAGAAATTACAGCACATCAAATTGTGTATTAAATAATAAATTAGTCTAATTACATTCATGTAATTTATAAAAACTATAAATGTTTAAACAATCATTTTGAAAAATATTCATACACACTCTTTTTTTATGTTTACTAAACGTAGCTAGAAAGTTATATAATTTATATATAATATATGATGAGTGACTGCCTCAGAAATTCACCACTAAGCCCTTTCCCATCAAATGCTAAATTGCGTTCAAGCCACTCTACAAATTACACCAAAAACCTCTGCTGTTCACAAAGAAAAAAATTCAACATTCCAACCGGGTTCTGAATAAAAATGATAGACTGAGGCAAACAGTGATGTATTTTGGCAACAATGATGAGGAGCTATTGGTCCATTTTAAGTGAATAAGATACAATGAGATCTCGATGTATAATGTTTTTGGCTTGATACATATTTTTAATTACGAGGACATGTATGTGTTTAAAGTTCATGAATAATAATAGTAATTCTCCCCTCTTTTGTTTCTGGTTTTTGAGAGATTAACTCTTTGATATATATCCTTTAGTATTGCATAAATTTAATCTTAGGATATTTCTCTGATCAATAAATTATAAGTATTCATCAAATCTGCATTGAAATAGGTATAACTTGTTAGTGGATTGGCAAGTATTTTACCAATGGCCCATAAGGAGAGTGGTACAAAACTATAAGTGGGAATGTGGTGATTATTGCAATTAGCATACATATACAATTCTTCTACTTTTTGTGAATCCGGATATTTCTTTGTAGTCCTATCTTAATGTTTGGTGGGTATTTAAAGAAGTGCCAACAAGTATGATGTAACTTTTGGTTTGAAACAGGTAGGGTTGCTGAAAGGCGTCGCTCTTTGACTCAATACAATATAATTGATGGTCAGTACCCAGCTGGAGTTCTGAATTATTTCTGGGAGAGGAGCAGAGCTTTTTTGGTGTAATTAATAATGTGTAATTAACTGTGTCTGTGATCCCCCTCCACAAATACTCAGAATATTCCTGGTGCCTTGCTACCATCCCACACCACCTTCATTGTTAAATTACCTTCCCCAAAAATACAAAATATATCTGGCATCTGCCTCTTTCCCAGGCCACCCTTGTAAATATCCTTTCCCATCCAACCTCAATATTTGAAAATAACCAAACACCTTTCCTCTCATGCCACCATCTGTTTCTCCTACCCATCCAAATATTATAAAAACTGAATATATGACCATTTTTCCACCCTTTTGAAACACCACTCTCCATTGATCCCTCGCATGGACAACAGCTCTGCAAGATTCAATTATCTGCGCGGTCTTTAATTACCAGTCAGCATGAGTCTGACTAGACCCAATGTGATAGTTACGGGATCGGTTTACATTCTTCCACCTCTCTTGGGTCTTTGGAGAGCTGTGAGAGAAGGGTGAGATAGTGAACTGTAAACCGTCATTCCACTGCATCCCTCACGTCACTGGAATCGCAATAGCAAGAAATGGTTTAGTGCCTATGGAGTACAGGCTTTGGAGCCCAGTTTTGCACTGTTATAGTATTACAGTGAAAAACAAACATATTTTTTCACTAGTCTTATATTAGAGCAGTGACTAAGAGGGCTTTGAAACTCATATTCAAGATAATGGCTTCTAATGGATATAATATGCAGCAGTATGCAATAGAAATGCCCATGGACCATCTTATTAGGTCTCTGATGTAGTTTTCAATTTAGTTGCAGTAGACTATTGATTTTGTCTGAAACAAATGATTACAGTTTGAATCTGTATTTACATGCCAACCAAAATTGATTTCTCTATGGGAGATATTTGAAAAATAGAGGCAGCAAACTCAGAAACAGATCAACAGCTGACATGGAAACATACAAGTAGTGTTAAAACCAGAGGAACAGCTCCTCTGTGTGTTAAGCTAGACCTTATACAGTGAGGAATGGGAGGTAAAATACTGCCTACTTCTGCCACGTGGATTCATGGTGAGACCTGTTGCATCATAGATGGTTGAATTATTCCCAATTCTGAGGGAAGCACTTCTTTAACAATTACTTTCAAGCTTTTAAGTTGTGGGTTATGACCGTTACATCCCATGTCCATTTTCTGAACAGCTCTTAAGGTGATGACCTTGAGAAAAGTGTTCTAGACCTTTGAAGGAAAGAAGTTCGAGGCAGGCAAACCCGGTAATGGAAAAGCAGAGTGTAATGTGCTACCTTCTCTTTCAGGACGTAACACTTGACTAAACATAGTTGATGCCACATATGGTTTGAAGGTAATGTTGATTGCTCAATTGCTATCCTTGATGGCTTGCACATATGGAAGGCCAGCAAGTCCATCTTAAGTCAGCATATGTTCGATCTCAGGTGTAATTCTAGAGTTTAGTTATTAGAGAGTGGAAGTAGGAAGCCTACAGTATTGTTGTGAGGAACGCTGCCCAACGATCACCTAGAGTCCTAGGAAGTTTTGAAAGTTGTTTATGTGTCACAGCCTGGTGGCATAATAGACTGCTGTCAGGGTGGGGTTTACTCAAAGTGGGGGTGGGGGGTGCCGGAAGTTGCCAGCATGTACCGTTAAAGAAACCTCATATTTTCAGTTTGACACATTCTGAGGAGAAAGCCAATGGGGTGGGGGTGGCATTCTCATTAGTTTGTAGAACCCAAACTTCTCATTCCACTGGTATAGTGGTGCACATTAGTCTGAGTGCTGAGGTGAGGTATTGCAGCCTATTAATATGTACAGTACCCTCGCATGTGTTGTGGAGAGTCGTTTGTACCTCTCACTGCAAGATAAAATGATCCTGAAAAATATTCTTCTGACTGATGACATTATGGAGTCAGTCGAGAAAGGAGAAAGTGGGGGCGTAGGCAACATGTTGCTCCTGCCATACAGGATGAATTCAAAGAGACTAGATTGTATCTGTAATTGCCTCAAGGCACCAATAGTTAAACAATAGGAGGGAAGCTGTTCTGATACAGATCCCTGGTCTTGAACATTTACCTGAGGGAGCGTGGGCAGTGATCATGAATTCTCCTAGGTGGGTGTAAGAGCAATTTGCTGGAGTGCTGTAAGGCTGGGCTCTTTTGCTTATCCTCCTATTTCTATGCTTTGACTTAGGATAAAGAAGAAGAAAGAGGATTCAAAGTTCATACACAGGTCATTGTAAGCCACAGCAGGAATAGTTGCCCTAATGTATGCATATGTTGGCAATTCTGAGTTATATTACCCAGAGTCACATTTCCTGGGTAATGGAAACATTCCCAAAATGTTCAATGAGGTGGCGTGAACAACAATTATAAGTGACAATTTAGATTTCCTACAGATGATGAAAAAATGGCATATCAGTCTACATGTCATGTGTATTCATCTGGATACAGAAATTCCATTTGCTCATGTTGTTTCCAAATGTTGCTTAATTTTTGGCCTCTAGGGTTCTACCTCTGTTGTGGTCTGAGGTATGATTTTCGGCGGCCAACCACTTTATGATTTGTGTTTTCCCTCGATTGCAGGTCCAGTCTCAGTTAACATAGTACTGATCTGATACTGTGTTAGATCACTATGCTCAAACTGTGAGGTGTTCAACATGCTGCAATATTAGGCAGATGCAACTAAACAAAGTAATTAGCATTACTAAAATGGTATATAGGACAAACATCCCAACTATGGCAAATTATCTATCTGGCTAAACCTACCCTTACTTTGTGAGCACAGGGATATATTTGCAATCTCTGGGATTCACCTAGGACCCCATGCCTGGTGTATATAGTTAGGTGGTCTGCATCATGAGCATTGACTTAGTATACGAAGGGCTGCATGTCAGGCACTGTTGTCACTCCAGCACAGTCGTGTCTGCCGGAATCCTCCTCTCTAGCCCCCAAGGGGTCGGGGCACAGTTTATATGATAAAACTACTGTGTTGAAAGATGCAGCTGTGCGACCGCGTTGTGTCTAACATTAGGAGCTGTTGCTGAATGAGGAGAGAAAAACAGTACACTACGTTGTTATGTATTTGGAGCAGCCTTGTCCAAGATGTACAGACTAAATCCCAGGAAGAGTCCCCGAATAACAAGCAACATGTAAAGCATATTCCCAGAACAATGTCAAGAAAACAATTGTATTATATATGGCCATGCAGAGCAGTGGCAAGAAACGCCAAAGAAAGGGAGAACCAAAGTGGGCCCAAAAGGGAACTCACAACATCCACTCCATGGTCGTGAAAGGAACTCAGCTACTAACGAAATATTAAAAATCACACACCAAGCAAATACAATGAAATGGTAATATGTATAAAAACCAAAAATCTATTTAGAATCTATGTAGAAAGGGGACAAATTATCGTGTATCGGAGGCACCCAAGATCTTATCCACAAGGTTAATGTTTACCAAATCCAGAATGGACTTGGCATCCGCAGACGATGATTCCACAATAGTCCCATTCAAAATCTCCAAAGAACAGATATGATTCTCGTTAGCAGCCAACGCGGTGGAATTATTCAATTGTCCTACATGCGTGTCTTGGAGCTAAAGTTCAAAAGTCTAGGAGTCGAAGCATCCATCTCCCAAGAAGGGAGTAGCTCATAACATGCTCATCCCACCCAAACTGGACTCTACAGAAATGCGGCCCTGCTTTTTCTGGACATCCTCTTGCCACATTTCCTTCCTGTACACATTGTACTTTCTCACAACGGTCAGAAATCTCCCTTTAACATAATCTCTTTTTATCACGATGAAATTTCTGTTGTTTTCTCAATTTCAACTCTTCCTCGTATTTTGAGAGTTTATCAATCATTTTTTGTTGGGAAATCTTTCATTAAAATTTAGTAACTTTCTCTCTCAAGATCTTTTTTGAGATCCTCAATCACATGTCAAAAGAGGGCACAATCCAGCTTGGCATATTTTACTAAGATCTGCATCATACCTGTTCATGATTTAGCTGTGAAGTTGGCCCATTCCTCTAATAGTCTTGGGTAGGGGGACTCATAAGTGGGTATAGTGAAAATGCGTAAGCCACGTCGGAGTCTGTTGACTTCTAAGTACCTCATAAGTGAAGTTAGCTCCCACCGTTTACTCATCTCTTTTTCTGGTTTTAAGGTCACAGCACCTGTATTTGAGCTCGTCGCTCCACCAGCATTGATCGGACCACCAACCTCCTCCATGTCAGAGAAAATTCATTTGGCTGCCTCCAGCCTAACCGAGTCACTCTCGATCAAATCTGCTGGCATTATTGCCAATAATGTTGCACACAGCCCTTCCGCGCACACCGACCTTTACATCCATTTGGGCACAAGCACCTCCGCCAACTTATGCAATTCAAACAGGTCACAGGGAGCCAGCGCAAGTCAGTCCCGTCAGACCAACTCAACCCTCAACCGTCTAGACCATTGATGCAAGTCTCCAAACACTGAGGCGGTGGGGAGCACTGATTCCTAAAAACGTTCTTGTGCCGCTGCAAATGGTCATGTCCACTTAACGTGCAGGTTCTCCTTGGCAGGCGCAACTCCCGGCCTGAATATTCACACAAAGCTCTGACCAGCGGCCAAAGAAAACAGGCGTGTGCAAAATAAGTAGTTTATTTTAGCATAATTGATCCATACCGACTCGTTTCAGCTCAATGAGCCTTTCTCAAGGTGAGAAAGCCCAATTGCCCATAGAAGTAAATACAAACACATATACAACACTGAAGAAATACTATGCAATATAATTGGTGAAAATTACATGATACACAAAATGTAAAAACACAGGCAAGTCAGGTATCAGTTCATCAATGTTAACACTAAAGATGACAAAAATTTACATAAACTAAAATGCATCAGCCAAAGTCAACATTTTCAATATATAGTAATTCATTCTGATTTTCCCATAGGCATAAAAAAACAATTACTCTACAAAACAAAAGGACATATATCAAAAGATTGAGGGCCTTTTGGTCATCTGGGGCAGCCAGTTCTATCGGTGAATTCTTCATTTATAGAGTCAGTGACAAAAGAATTGTATGATCCAAATGATCATCAGCAATGATAAATTATAAAAAAAAGTCCAAATTATAATATATAAAAAGCAACAATGTACTCCCATGTGCTGAGCAGCTGGGGCTGGCTGCCCATGAAGTGTTGCTTAAAGGATTTAGCTATAAGCCTGGTCGGGTAGCCAACCACCTTTGCAAATGGCTGAATGTCATCCTTTGCAGGTGTTGGCTTCCTACAGAGAGTTGGGTGCATAAGCTGGCCAGATGACGGGCCTACAGCCAACCCCCACTATGCATGGCCAAATGCCCTGAGAAACTGTGGTTACCTGCTAGAGGAGGGTTTAGCAAAGGCCCTACAACAAACTCCAACACACATGGTCAAAGGATTCGGGAAAACCCATCTGCAGACGGCCATGCACAGCGCGGTTGGATGCACATGAATTGATGGTCACCGGGCCTGGCTGGAGGCCAGCATCTAGGTTTAACCCCAGCTGTGTACTGCCAAAGGCCATGCACCTTGGGTGTTGGCTGTCCATGGAGAGTTGGGCTCAGGGAAAGGCCGAAGTCCAGGCTCTGTAATCAACACCATGGTGCAATGAAGGTGTTGGCTACCTGCAATGAGTTGGGTGCAAAGACTGGTTGGAGGCCAGATAGTTGAAAGCCATGGTTGGCCACCTGCAGAAGGTGGGGTGTAAGTCCATAGGGCAAGCCCTCTGGCCAATCCCAACTGAACATGACTGAAGTCCGTGTACATCTTATGATGGCTGCCTGTAGATAGATGGGTGGAGGGAACTCTTGGATTTTCCATATGATAAAAAAACAAAGAAATCCCTGAAAAAATTGGTAAATAATATTATTAGTGCTGGTTATAAACTGTTTAAAAAGACTGAGTAATTCATATTAAAAACCACAGCTAAAGTACATTTCTGGTTATGAATTATAACTGAAAAACCCTATAATTAGAAAGTTATGGTTTGGAGCTCCTTCCATAACTTGCACAACAGCCATGCAATCCATAACTCACACAACAAATGTGATGCTTATAATCTCACAATGTTTATATCAATAAATAGCATAAATCGAAAGTGAAAAGCAATTAAACAACAACACCTAATCAAGAGGGGCAGAAGGACTGTATTGCCCCCTTTGGGGTGGGGGTTTGGTCCAATTTCTAAGGTGGGACGCCTGTTCACTTTTTTTTGCCCAAATGCTAAATCCCTAGTGTCTACTGGGCTTTCTACCCTCCCCCTGCCCGGGAACAAATAATGGATTATGGGCATACCCTCAGCCAGGGCAAATCTCCTATCTGCGCCCCCCCCAGGGAAAGAAAGACCAATTGC
Organism: Calotriton arnoldi; assembly: GCA_963921515.1. Taxonomy (NCBI): domain Eukaryota; kingdom Metazoa; phylum Chordata; class Amphibia; order Caudata; family Salamandridae; genus Calotriton; species Calotriton arnoldi. The sequence goes on from CAWUFW010010489.1 coordinate 582,422, forward strand.
ACCTCCAAACCCCTTGTTTTTGACCCACTGAAAAATCTGGGGGGTTTGGTAGGCTTTCTGCCCACCCCAGGGCAGATTAGGGAGAAATTCTCAATTGGGGCTAACCTCCTATCTGTCTGCTCGGGGGTAGAAAGACTTGATTACCCCCTTTGGGTTGGGGGCATGTCCCTTTGTCAGAGTGGGCCAACCCAACCCTCTTTTTATTTATTTTACTTCCCTGGTGGGTAGTAGAATTTCTGCCCTGGGGGGGGACAACCTGGGAGTAAACACCCTCATTCCACCCCTCCAGGTGGGACAGAAAGGCTGCTTATGCCCTTGGGGAGGAAGAAAAGCCCATGGCCCCTCAGAAACAAATCACTTGTGTATAATGGAAGCTTCAGGCAATCGCATTCTACTGTCATCTCCTGGCACATTGCAGGCCAAGAGAGGTTCCGCAGAAAAAGCTGAGTTGCTCAGCTTTTCAGCGATATCTTCCTTTTAACACAGTTCAGTGCGAATGCAGAGAACGGGGCTGTTTTCAGCCCCCTCTTAACTCGCAGAGAACCCAGAAAACCGTTTCTAGCTGCTGGCCTGCAACTGATGTCATTGCATCAGTAAACATTTGAACAGGCAGTATGTGCAAGTTGTTGCAGATAATTCTGACACATAATAGGAAAATTCCTTGTTCTTAGGGGCTACAACAGTGTGGGTGGTGAAATTGAATTTAAAACTAAAGGAATTGAGTATAATATTTACATAAATCTCTAAACCACGATACCTACTTTTGATTCAGCTACCTATGGAATGCTAGCATTGCAATTCATATTGTGCTATTTTACATCTTAAAGGTACATTGAATCATCACTCAGTAAACTATGTTTCACATAAATGAATTGTATACAGCAAAGAGAAAGCTATTGTTCTGATTTGTTTTTTTTTTACTTTAGGAGACAGCACAAGTAAGCAACTTCCAACAGCAGTGCATGCTTCTTTCATGGTTGTATGACGGAACCATGCATGCGATCATATTGCATGCCTTCACAATGCGTTTTAACCACGACTGTGTCTTTACCACACATTCCTTTACCACGCATGCCTTTACAACAAATTTTGTTGTAAAGGCATGATTGGTAAAGGCACATGTGTGGTAAAGATCACACCCCAACCCCCCAGCCCTCAGCCCTAAAACCCGGCGCCCAGACCTGTAATCCACCCCCCGGAGCCCTAAAAAGTATCCCAACTCCCAACCCTGAGCCCTAAAACCCAGCCCTAAAAACTACCCCTACCCCCCCTGCCCTGAGCCCCAAAACCCGGCCCTAACCCTACTTACCGAGCCGCTCCAGATCCTTCCTGTTCCTCCACGCAGTATCCCCGCTCATCTGCTCTGAAGCTAGAGCACTGCTGCCTTTACCACGCATATGCGTGGTTAAGGCATATGCGTGGTAAAGGCAAGCGTGGTAATGTTTGCGGGGTAAAGGGAAACGTGGTTCCCTCATGTTGTAAAGGACGTTTCCCATCTTTTGTACTTGCCCACGAAGACACAGCACAACTTCAAGTGCAACACAAGTGCAGCACAGGCAGTACCAGGGAATTCTAACACACAAAAACACATACAAACAGATGCACACACACAGCACAAACAGCTGTGGAAAGTTCCATTAGACCAGAACAATATTGTAGAGGTGAAGGTGAAGGGAAACAAAACAGGCAGAAACCATGCATGTGTGTTACTGTCTGTGCACCCTGTATAGTATCTCTAGAGGGCAGGCTGACAGTGCTTACATGGGACCCAAAAGCATGTGTGAGCCTTGTTTAAGGCTTTTGTGGCCACACACACAAACCTGCATTCTCTTTTTCAGGTGATGTTTTTCCTTTAGAGAGGGCTGCACCAGTATTGTACTTTATCTTCACAGAGCCAGCCAGGAAAGGTGCTCTATTAAGGCCATTGTAAGCAGTTGTCTACAAATACAGCCATAAATAACCTTGGATGGTGCCCCCTACCAAGAAGTGGCCTAGAAAGGCCTTGTTGTTTGTGGAAATGGTTGACCAATGGTATAATATCAATTAAATTGGGACAGCAATATTTTTTGTAGCTCTTGCAACACCTAGCATGGGCCTTTAATGTGCTAAGGCATGAGAACAGCATTTGTTTATGCTTGTATTTGGATGTGTTAGCGTATAAAACAGACCTATTAATTTGCCAAAGCTCTTTTCATCTTGAATTTGGAAAAAAAGAGAGGAATATGGCAGTGTGCATTTGTGAGTTTGATTGGGAGCAATTAAGTTGATTAGTAGCACTGGGATAAAATATGATCACTGAAAAATGTTGCTGATTTGGGAAATTAGCATTTTGTCAGAGTAGACCATCATTTTAACAATAACCCCTGAGTCAGGTCTGTCTGTAACAAGACTGCTGGGTCACAGTGATAGCTGTCCCTCCCTATTGATGGTCCGGGCTACCTGTTCGTGCCTGCCATGTGCCTGGTGGAAATGTACAGGGAAAACGTAAATCACCTCCACGTGCAGGGAAAAAGCTCCCTTCACTTTGGAGTAATTTCCAATTTGCTTAAAGACAAACACTTTTTTTGTGAGCTTGTTTTCACTGAGCAGAAGAGGTTGTTGAGCAGCTACTTTAAACATGGCAGTCACTAAAATCTCTTCACTGCTCTGCAGTGAGCTGCCATTAAGGAGACTCTCTTCACAGAAGAGAGATCCCCACCAGGCGCATGAGATCTCTAGATATGGTGTCAGCACAGGTAAATTCAAAGGGCTGATACGCAGAGCTGTGTGAGTCCCAAGGGACCAGGGCCCTAGAGCATAACAAGAAAGCCTTTGCAAGGGATAATTCAAAATAAAACTATAAAGATTTGTTCAAAATTAAGAATTATTGCAGAAGGCAAAAGTAGTTAGTTATATTACAATCTGCATCAATAATGCACACAAATAAAGCCAAATGCAAGAGGTCATAGCATAAAGGAAGTAGCCATAAAAATGTAGTTCACTTATGTACCAGTGTAAATCTACTCAGTTCAAAAGTCAAAGGAAAGTCTATTTATAAAGTCAGATAAAAGTTCCACAGAGGGAATGATTTGTATGAAAACAAAGAAAAGGTCTTGGGCTAAAGGTCTGACATGAATCTATTAAGTCTAATGCAAGTCTAGTACATATCCCAGAAAAGGCACATTGTATAGTTTCAGTGGAGTGAAAAAGAATGCACTCAAGATCACCTGAAGGGGTGTCATAGAAATTAAATAGAGATTGTGGTACATTAGCTAAATTATTAATAAATAATGATCCTCTTTATGCTAGAAGCAAGGGAAATGACATGACTCTATTGAAGCAAAAAATACTATTAGAGTCAGCCTTTCTATGCTCCTGCACAAACGAAATAAACAACGCTACTCAGATCAGTTAATACACAGAAGGGACTTTAACCTTTTACCTAACATGATGCCACACTCCTTTTCAGCAGACAACTTTAGAATAATATCTTGAGATCTCGGATTTCTATAAATCCATAAACCTTGTACATAAATCCAATAACCTTTGCACATAGACCAAATAAAATCACAATATATCTTCAAGAGTAAAATTCACGCAAGTTCTACAATTTGCGCAAAACATTACAATACAATGCAATTTTGATGCATGCACAAAACAAAACATACAAAACTATTGACAAAACACACTGTGCAGTTTTCACATGCCAAAAAAACAATTAACTTACTCCAGATCACACGCCACAATCTGGATAAGACAACTTACCATGCAAAACAAATCACTACACAAAAGTCCTACTGATACTCCTATAATGCAACTCCTGACAGTCTTTACAGGAACAACAGCATTATTTTCAAGCGGTTCCAGGATTCACTCACTCCTGACATTTGTTTAGAGGACAATTTTATAATTAAATTTTACACCAACATTTGCACCAACTAATTTGTACCAACATTCGCACCATTTGCCCGTATTCTCTTTTTTTTCAAAATATTTTTATTTGGTTTTTGAAGAGCATGACAAAAAGGGCATGAGCATGTGCCAACGACAAGCAAATAAACAGTGCGGAAGGGCATTAGTGCAGCGATACTCTTCAGATATATCATCAGTGGCGACTGGGGAATACTCTGACAAGCAATAACAATCTGACAGTTATAGATGATTGTATCAAGTTAATCATCAGGCCTGGGCACATAGGGCCTTCTTTCCATCTTCCGACATTTCCAAATCATAGTATTTTATCCATCCGCCACAGATCTTATAGAATGTACTTGGGCATCCCCTAATTTTATAAGTAACATTTCATGCTGTCATGTATAAATCCATTTTAAACAAGGAGAGGGAAATCAAGGGCGTTATTTTCTTAGGTCCAGCATACATGCCCAACATAATATCTCTACAATTAAAGTATGCAGTTCCTAATATTAACAGCAGGTGGTTGATTCAATCAGGGGCTCCACACAATGGTATAGAGCGAGATTTTTAGAGGAGAATCTCCTCCTGTTGGAAAAAGACCCTCACACACCCAGCCAGCTAGGTGTCTTGCTTCATCATCGGGTCTGCTCCTTATCGGGTTGGCGCTGCAATACCCGATCGGCGCCCGAGATGGGGCCTTCTTGGCGGAGATCTTTATTCCTTATGCCATAGGGTGTAATGTGTGTGAGGGCCCTAAAAGTAGTGTAGGTGCTAATGATAGGTGAATGAATGTAATCTAAAATAGGAAATGGTGGTCCACTCAAAATAATTTTAATGAGACGTGGCCATCACCCTAATTAAAAATGAAAATGCGTATCTTACTCTAAAAATGTGAGTTTATACGCTTATAATATAGGTCAACATGTTTCTTGCCTTTATTCTTAATAGATGGCAATTCCTCAGGACCAAAAAATAGGATCTACCTACACTTTTCGGTGGTGGTAAAAAACTACAAAAGGTGAAGTAATAACCACTCGTACAGCACCCTCAAAAGTGATACCTGTAGATCTGAAAACCAACCCAAATTGGGTCAGGGATGCACGGCATCAAAACCGACTGGCGAGGACACTAAAGTGTAGTGTCTCGTCCAAAAGAGTCCGATCGGAAAAGCTCCTACCCCTTGCTCAGCCGGTCCGGGAGTCATGGATGGTGTTTCAGAAGCCCCCCAATGCTTGCCCTCATCTCTCTTTGCCACCACCGGGCCCAGGCGACACAAGAGTAATTTCACACATAGGGCATCCACATCAGTGGGTATACCAAGAAGTACATATTTGGGTTCAACAGGCAGTGTCGCTCCTACAATCTTACCCAGCTCATGCATTATCTTTTGCCAATATGATTGTATGGCCAGGCAGGTCCAACTGGTATGAAATAAGTCCCCTCTTAGCTGCCTACACCTCAGACAGTCTGGGATTATTGCTCTCCCACCTTTATGCAGGCGTGCCCGATAATAGGATACCCGGTGTGCGATTTGGAACTAGAGGAGCCTCAGCCTGGATTCAATTGCCTCTTCTCTTGGATGCATCAAAGCTGCATCCCACTCCAAATCCTCAAGTTTCCCCACTTCGATTTTCCATTTACCTCTCAGTTTCTTCAAGACAATGGGTACATTATTATTGATTGTTTTCGAAATGAAGGAGACTGCCTTTTCCACTAGTTTCCCCATTAATAGCCTGCCTTTCAGGGATGCGTATTTGGGGAGATGTGTATCGATGCCCTGTGACCCCCAAGCGAGCTGTAAATATCTGAAATATTGCGTATTGTATACTTTATAATCATGTTGGAGGGACTGGAAAGAAATAAGGACACCAACCTCAAGGAGATCTCCCACTTTGGTAATGCCAATAAGATCCCTGGTGACAAAGTCCCTCAGCTTTCCAATTTTTTTAAAACTTGCTCCAGTCCATATTGGGGTCTCCCGGGTGATCCTGTGCCTATCCTATACATGTATTCTTCTTGCACCTTGACTCAAACATCGCTTGAGTCGCCAGTTATAGCAGCCCGTCCCTCTCTCCCCATAGAGATAATGTTAAAAGTACTGTTTTGGAATTGGGCTCTTTCTGACACATAGGGGGGGTGAGTGCCAGCCATGTAACCCCAATCATTTATGACAATCAGGTAGGATGCCCAATAGTAAAATCTTAAATCTGGGAGAACAATACCACCATTGTATTGATTTTGTTGTAGTTTCCCTTTGTAGGAAGCTGGCTCTGTATATACTATACCAAAGTGAGGTCTAGCGTGCACAGAGTCCAGTGGAACCCCAAAGGTAGGCAGAGGTAAAGTTAGATAGCACCTCACTCTCTATTTGTGGTAGTGTGGTCGAGCAGTAAGGCAGTATCAGAGGACAGTGTTAAGCATTTGTTATACACACTCAGTCAGCAAATGAATTCACACACTCAAAGACTGAACTTCAGACCAATTGTTTTTGTATGAAAATATTCTTTTAGTTATTTTATTTTCTAGAACCAAGCAAGCCTGGCACAGGTAAGCAATAAATACTTTACAGTAGTAATGCAGTTTGTAAACAGTTTGAATTGAAATTGTATATGCACTTTGTTCTGACTTACAGGATGGTTGCAGAGAAATGCAATACTTTGTAAATACAGTACATGGACTTGAATGGGCTTTTCTGTACGATTACAGGTAAGTTACTTTTGAGATTACTTTTCTTACTCATAGTAGTATGCCTGGATACTACTCTGGGACATTTCCTGTAAACAGGTAAGTAAAATCGTTTTTGTTAAACAGTACAATTTTAAAGAATTTCTTTAGGTTTTCAAACTCCACACCTAAAAACTTTTCCAAGAAAAACAGTCAATGTTATCCTATGGAGGAAAATAGTGTTATCGGTTTTGAGGTAAGTATTTGATAGTGGGAGTTGAGGTTCTGGGGGTAGGCTCAGGGGTCCCCCAGGGTCAAGGATGCACTCTAGTTACACCCTCAGCGGCACTAGGGCGGCCGGGTGCAGAGTGCTGCGGCCCAATGTTATCCAACGGCGGATAGGGGGCCTCCGGTTGGTGGCTGCTGACGAGCAGGCCACTTGGGTGTGGGAGCAAAGCTCCTGGACTTTAGCTCAGGGCAAATGGGGAAACAAAGTAGCACCAAAGGTGCACCCTCAGCAGCACTAGGGCGGCCGGGTGCAGGGTGCTGTTTTGACGTTGGGCGCCCTGTTGTTTTCAATGGGGAACCTCCGGTTTCCAAAGATACTGCAGGCTTGGGGACGAAGGTCTTCTGGGTGTGACCACCACTTCGAGAGGTAAGTTGGGAAGTTAGGGGTTGGTTAGGCACCGTTGGTTTGGGCACACAAGGCCGTGGGGTGTCGTGTGCAGGGTTGCCTTTTGGGGTTGGATCTTCTTACCAGCTCCTGGTCGCGGTTGGGGGGACCTTCCGGATTTAGGCTGCAGGCATCGGCTGGAGGATTGAGGCAGGTCAGGAGTTGCCGGATCTCGGGTCAGGATCGCTGGGGGACCTCCTCGTGGTGTTTGCCCACTCGAGCTCGGGCTGTGGAGGGCAGGTGCAGATTTGCGGTGTCCGGCCGGAGCCAGAGGTTGCAGATGAACAAATCCGGTGTTCACGGGAGACAAAGTCTTTGTGCTTGAAGGCAGGTCCTCTGGGGTTTTCGAGGTTGCTGACTGCAGGACACACTGGGATTTTGCAGGAGCAGGTTCGAGGGGGAGACAGGCCGGTAGGGCTGGGGCCAAGTCAGTGGGCGTCTTCCTCTTGTTAGCTGCTGCACGGCTGTTCGGTCCTTCTTCTTGTAGTCTCTTCTTGTCTGAGGAAGCAAGGTTCAGGGGTGCCCCTAAATACTAGATTTAGGGGCGTTACAGGTAGGTAAAAGGCAGGGACCAATGGGTCCCTCCCCTGGGGTGGGTACACCCCTATTATGCCACCCTCCAGTGGGATGGGGGCATTAGCCTGTCCCTGGTTGGCTGAGTCCCCCCATCTGCAAGATGACAGGGACTGGGAGTTGTGCTTTACCTCGCCTCTCCCACCTGAGGGGTGGAGTTGGCAGAGGTGGGCACACCGCTCTTCCTCACTTGTTTTTCTGGCGGTTCTCCCGCCCAAAGTGGGGGTCAGAACCAGTGGGGACCAGTTGCTGAAAGCAGCAAGTGGCCTTGGGAAGCTCACAAAGGCGGCAAGCCTTTGAAGCTTCCCCGTCGTGAACCCTGCACATCCTGGGGGAGGAGGCTTGGTACCTCGTCCCAGGATGTGCATTGTTTCAGGCCCCAGAGAGCAGCAGGCTCTCGACCCAGGGGCCCAGAAACATGTCTGGTGGTGGCAGCTGAAAGAAGCCACTCAGCCTGAACACTAGTGGTGGGTTAGTTTTCAGGGGGCAACTCTAAGATGCCCTCTGTGTGCATTTTTCATTAAATCCCACACTGGCATCAGTGTGGGTTTAATGTGCTGAGAAGTTTTATACCAAACTTCTCAGTTTTCAGTGTAGCCATTATGGTGCTGTGGAGTTCGTAATGACAAACTTCCAGCACCATATACTCTTAATGGCAGCACTGCGCTTACAATGTCTAAGAATGGACTTAGACACTCTAGGAGTACAGGGCTCATGCACCTGTACCCTCACCACTGGTATACTGCACCCAGCTAGAGGGGTGACTGATCTATGCCAGGGCAGTGGGTTGTAGGCATGGCACACAAGGATGTGTGCCATGTCGACTCTTCACTTTGTTCTGCACCAAAACACGGAGCCTGCAAAGGCAGTGTGTGTGTGTAAAGGTACAGGGCCTCTAAGGGTGGCACAATAAGTGCTGCAGCCCTTAGAGGTCTTCCCTGGTCACAGTGCCCTGGGTACCTGTGGTACAATTTACCAGGGGATGACCTGTGGCCAGAGATGCCAATTTGGTTAGTTTTGGGGAAAGAACACAGGCCCTGGGAACCTGATTGGCAGGGACCCAGGGCACATCAAGTCAAAGTGCATCAGTAGTCTGGCAAAAAGTGGGGGGGTTATTGCAACAGAAACACACTTTCCTACGCAAGCCCCCCCAGCCCAAAGGCCAGGAGACTCAGCCAAAGCTGGGAGAGTCTTCCTAGTCTTTCAAGCGAGGAAAAGTAGAGGAAGTGGTTTGAAAGTTGCAGGGCCTACTCTGCCTTACATCCTTCTGTCTAGGTCAGTTCCTTTGGGGAGCTGGCCTACCTCAACAGTTTCAGGACCTAATTCCCAATGCTTTATTCCTAGCTCTTTACCCCATCTTTTTAGGTTGGGTTCAGAGGTGCCTTCCTCTGCAAATTCTAATTTAGCTAGGGCAAAGCCCAGCTTACCCACAGAGGTCAGCCACAGCTTGAGCAACCCCACCATGACCAATAGGGTCAGGGGTCCTTACTTGCTATTTGGCAGGGGGCTAGGCCACCATGCCAAGGACAGTGCTGCCATGAAGGCTAACACCCAGCAGAGGCTACTGACAGCTATCAGTGCCCAGAACCACACCTTTAGCTCTTCACTGGTAGGTGGGGTAGCTAACTTACAGGCTTCTTTGGGTTTGGGGGGCCTGTCTGCTGTTTTAGGGTGGGGGGTCACTATACTTGGTAGTGAGCACCCTTCTTCCACCCTCTGTTCTGCCAGCTGAGGAGCCACCAATTCAGGCTGGACAGTTGCCTGAGTAGTCAGGTCTTTTTGTTGGCTTAGGGGGGACTTCACCAGTGCCAATTTTGGAGTTTTCCCATACTGGGGTAGAATCTCCCTGGCCCACTGAAACAGTGGCTAACAGTTGCCCACCTTTCCTACACTGTTTCTTCTTTTTCTTTTGGGGATTAGCTGCACTAACTGCAGGTTGAGCCCCCCCCAGGTTTCTTGGGTGAGGTCTGGCATTGGACCAGTACCTCTCTTTGGCTCAGACCAACCTCTGGGTGGTCATTCCCAAGGAGACAATCAAGGGGGAGGTCTTTACTGACTACCACCTTTCTCCATCTAAGGGACCCAGCTATTTCTAGGAGCACTACAGCCACAGGCCTAACAGTGACACCCCCTGGGACAGTTCTTACTCTTTTTGTTTCCCCTGGGACAAACTGGTTTGAGAAAACCAACCTGTCATGCACCACAGTGTGACTGGCACAGGTATCTCTCAGGGCAAGGGTAGGGATTACATTCACCAGTAGGTGGTGGAAGTGTCTACTCCCTTCTGGAATCTCCAACTCACCTTGTGGGCCCATTTTCCAGTTGAAGGCTATGAGGGCTTCCTCGTCTGAGGAATCACCCTCTAAAGCTACATTGGCAACCCCTGGAGCTACACTAGGGGCTGTAATTCTTTTTAGGACAGCTAGGGTCCTTGGTGTGGTGTCCTGCCTTTTGGTAGTTGTAACACCATACCCTGTTGGGATCCCAATTCTTACCTTGGTACCCAGTTTTAGTTTGTGAGGTGTCTTTGGGCCCTCCCTCCTGGTCAGGTTTTTGGGGGGCTACCTGGGACTCCTTACTTTTATCTTTTAGAGGCTCACTGTCTTTCCTCTGGGGAGGTTTTGTAACCCCTTTCTTTTGGTCACCCCCAGTGGACGTCCTAGTTACCCTTGTCTTGACCCAATGGTCCGCTTTCTTTCCCAATTCTTTGGGAGAAATTGGACCTAGGTCTACCAGATACTGATGCAACTTTTCATCAATGCAATTACTTAATATGTGTTCTTTCATAAACAAATTATAAAGACCATCATAATCTTGCACTTTGCTTCCTGTGTCTTAACTGAGTAGTCGAAAAATTCCACCCAGGGCTGACTCTGGGTTTTCTGAGCCCCCATGAATCTAATTCTATACTCCTCAGTTGTGAGTCCAAATCCCTCAATCAGAGTTCTCTTCATGAGGTCATAAGACCCAGCATCTGCCCCTGTAAGGGTCAGGACTCTGTCTCTGCAGTTACCAGAGAACAGTTCCCAAAGGAGTGCCCCCCAGTGTGACTTCTTCACTTTTCTCATTTCACAAGCCCTCTCAAAGGCTGTGAACCATTTTGTGATATCATCACTCTCTTCATATTTTGGAACAATCCCTTTGGGGATTTTAGGATCATAAGATTGCTCTTTATCCTTATTAAGTAAATTGCTGCCACCATTGATGGGTGCTAGGCCCATCTCTGCTCTCTCTCTCTTTCTAGAGCCAGCAACCTGGTCTCTAGATCCAGTCTTTTGGTCAGCCTTGCTAAAAGGCTGTCCTCCTTATTGAGGCTGTCCTCAATGTCCTCAGTGGTACCTGATCCACCTGTGTGGGATCTAGGTACTGAGAGGTTGATTCTTGGAGTCAAGGGTACTTGGACCCTTTTCTCCCTAGGAAGTGGAGGGGGTTGATCTACCAGGTCATCCCCTTCCTCTCCTTCCTCATCTGACTGGTCTTCACCATTTTCAGATGGTTAGTCCTTAGCATACCCAGCCAACAGCTCCTGGAGCTTTTGTTTGGTGGAATGGGACCCCATAACTATGTTTTTAATTTTACATAGGGACCTTAACTCCTTGAAAGACTAGTGAAGGTAAGGGGTGAGGTCGAGCTCCTCAACCAATGCCTCTATGTCATTGTGGTTATTTTCACTAACATCTGGGTTCTTGTTTTGAGACATAGTTAAAAAAAACTTCTAACCCCTCTAACCCTAGCTACAGTGACGTTTAGTTTTCTAAAATTCTAAAGGGACTTAACCAAGGCCCTAACAAGACTTTTAGTAATTTTGCAAAAAATTGCCAATTTGAAAAATCTGAATTCTAAAGACAATTTAAGAGTTCTGCCGTGTGATCAGGTGGTAACCAAGTAGTCCAACAAATGCAAAGTTGTATATCCCACTGCTGATCCACCAATGTAGGAAGCTGGCTCTGTATATTCTATACCAAAATGAGGTCTAGTGTGCACAGAGTCCAGTGGAACCCCAAAGGTATGCAGAGGTAAAGTTAGATAGCACCTCACTCTCTATTTGTGGTAGTGTGGTCGAGCAGTAAGGCAGTATCAGAGGACAGTGTTAAGCATTTGTTGTACACACTCAGTCAGCAAATGAATTCACACACTCAAAGACTGAACTTCAGACCAATTGTTTTTGTATGAAAATATTCTTTTAGTTATTTTATTTTCTAGAACCAAGCAAGCCTGGCACAGGTAAGCAATAAATACTTTACAGTAGTAATGCAGTTTGTAAACAGTTTGAATTGAAATTGTATATGCACTTTGTTCTGACTTACAGGATGGTTGCAGAGAAATGAAATACTTTGTAAATACAGTACATAGACTTAAATGGGCTTTTCTGTACGATTACAGGTAAGTTACTTTTGAGATTACTTTTCTTACTCAGAGTAGTATACCTGGATACTACTCTGGGACATTTCCTGTAAACAGGTAAGTAAAATCGTTTTTGTTAAACAGTACAATTTTAAAGAATTTCTTTAGGTTTTCAAACTCCACACTTAAAACTTTTCCAAGAAAAACAGTCAATGTTATCCTATGGAGGAAAATATTGTTATCGGTTTTGAGGTAAGTATTTGATAGTGGGAGTTGAGTTTCTGGGGGAAGACTCAGGGGTCCCCCAGGGTCAAGGATGCACTCTAGTTACACACTCAGCGGCACTAGGGTGGCCGGGTGCAGAGTGCTGAGGCCCAATGTTATCCAATGCAGGATAGGGGACCTCCGGTTGGTGGCTGCTGACGAGCAGGCCACTTGGGTGTGGGAGCAAAGCTCCTGGACTTTAGCTCAGGGCAAATGGGGAAACAAATTAGCACCAAAGGTGCACCCTCAGCGGCACTAGGGCGGCCCGGTGCAGGGTGCTGTTTCGACATCGGGCGCCTTGTTGTTTTCAATGGGGAACCTCCGGTTTGCAAAGACACTGCAGGCTTGGTGACAAAGGTCTTCTGGGTGCGACCACCACTTCGAGAGGTAAGTTGGGAAGTTAGGGGTTGGTTAGGCACCGTCGGTTTGGACACACGAGGCTGTGGGGCATCGGGTGCAGGGGTGCCTTTTGGGGTCGGATCTTCTTACCAGCTCCTGGTCGCGGTTGGGGGTACCTTCCGGATTTAGGCTACAGGCGTCGGCTGGAGACTTGAGGCAGGTCAGGAGTTGCTGGATCTCAGGTCAGGATCGCCAGGGGGACCTCCTCGTGGTGTTTGCCCACTCGAGCTCGGGCCGTGGACGGCAGGTGCAGAGTGGGGCAGATTCGCGGTGTCCGGCCGGAGCCAGAGGTTGCAGATGAACAAATCCGGTGTTCATGGGAAACAAAGTCTTTGTGCTTGAAGGCAGGCAGGTCCTCCGGGGTTTTTGAGGTTGCTGGCTGCAGGACACACCGGGAGTTCGCAGGAGCAGGTTCGAGGGGGAGATAGGCCGGTAGGGCTAGGGCCAAGTCAGTGGGCGTCTTCCTCTTGTTAGCTGCTGCACGGCTGTTCGGTCCTTCTTCTTCTTCTTCTTGTAGTTTCTTCTTGTCTGAGGAAGCAAGTTTCAGGGGTGCCCCTAAAGATTAGATTTGGGGGTGTTACAGGTAGGTAAAAGGCAGGAACCAATGGGTCCCTTCCCTGGGGTGGGTACACCCCCTATTATGCCACCCTCCAGTGGGATGGGGGCATGAGCCTGTCCCTGGTTGGCTGAGTCCCCCCATCTGCAAGATGGCGGGCCCTGGAAGTTGTGCTTTACCTCACCTCCCCCACCTGAGGGGTGGAGTTGGCAGAGGTGGGCACACCTCTCTTCCTCACTTGTTTTTCTCGCCGGCTCTCCCGCCCAAAGTGGGGGTCAGAACCAGTGGGGACCAGTTGCTGAAAGAAGCAAGTGGCCTGGGGAAGCTCACAAAGGCGGCAAGCCTTTGAAGCTTCCCCTTCGTGAACCCTGCCCAACCTGGGGGAAGAGTCTTGGCACCTCGTCCCAGGATGTGCATTGTTTCAGGCCCCAGAGGGCAGCAGGCTCTCGACCCAGGGGTCCAATAACATGTCTGGTGGTGGCAGCTGAAAGCAGCCACTCAGCCTGGACACTAGTGGTGGGTTAGTTTTCAGGGGGCATCTCTAAGATGCCCTCTGCGTGCATTTTTCATTAAATCCCACACTGTCATCAGTGTGGGTTTAATGTGCTGAGAAGTTTTATACCAAACTTCTCAGTTTTCAGTGTAGCCATTATGGTGCTGTGGAGTTCGTAATGACAAACTCCCAGCACCATATACTCTTAATGGCAGCACTGCACTTACAATGTCTAAGAATGGACTTAGACACTGTAGGGGTACAGGGCTCATGCACCTGTACCCTCACCACTGGTATAGTGCACCCAGCTAGAGGGGTGACTGATCTATGCCAGGGCAGTGGGTTGTAGGCATGGCACACATACATGTCGACTCTTCACTTTGTTCTGCACCAAAACACGCAGCCTGCAAAGGCAGTGTGTGTATGTGAAGGTACAGGGCCTCTAAGGTGGCATAATAAGTGCTTCAGCCCTTAGAGGTCTTCCCTGGTCACAGTGCCCTGGGTACCTGTGGTACCATTTACCAGGGGCTGACCTGTGGCCAGAGATGCCAATTGGGTTAGTTTTGGGGAAAGAACATAGGCCCTGGGAACCTGATTGGCCGGGACCCAGGGCACATCAAGTCAAAGTGCATCAGTAGTCTGGCAAAAAGTGGGGGGTTACTGCAACAGAAACCCACTTTCCTACACCCTTGGATGCTGGTTATTCTATAACAGCTTCCTGAGATCATCATCAGTTTTAGCAAATATCTGGGATCTTGTAGTAACTATTTTGTAGGGTGTATAGGAATTTCAGGAGGGTGACCATTTTAAACATAGCTGTACTGCCCAATATCGTTAGGAGTAGTGCCCACCAGCGGTCTGCGTCTGCATAGACTTCCACCTGTACCTTCTGTAAATTCCATTCTTGGCACCTCTCCGGGTCTAGTGTTATGTGGATTCCAAGATATTGGAATCCCACCCACTCTCTTTCACAGTCTACCTAGGGATCCCACAGTTTGAGGTACCCACCGGTTGGAATGAAAAACGGTTTATCCCAGTTTATGGTATAACCTGAGTGGGCACTATATTTTTCAAAGACCTGGAAAACCATGGGGATCGACTCTTCTGGTCAAGCGAAGTACAGAAGGATGTTGTCTGTGTACAGTGAGATCTTTTCCTATGCAATCAGAGACCCAGCGATACTGAAGCTCTTATTGTTCGAGTGGTCATTGAGTATACATAGCGATACCAAAGGGGATGATGGACGGAGCGCTAGAGCAAATCAAACACTCACCCCCAGTCAACTGATCTGGGTTTAATCCATTATCATTCTTTAGCTCACTCCACCACCCCAGTTCAGACGTGGCCATATGCAAATCAGTCTGACCCTGTGCCTCATGGGAACAGACCAGCCCGAACTGCCAAGCCATGTCTTCCCTGGACCGGAAACAAGCATCCTGGGACCGGTTTCGGATTCAAAACCCTCATCAGCCAGGCTATCTTGAATCCAGTGGCAAAGTGAGCAAGGGACCCACGTCTGGGCATACCCTGCCAACTTAGGGCGAACAAAGCGATACCAAATGGGATGATGGACGGAGCGCTAGAGCAAATCAAACACTCACCCCCAGTCAACTGATCTGGGTTTAATCCATCATCATTCTTTAGCTCACTCCACCACCCCAGTTCAGACATGGCCATATGCAAATCAGTCTGACCCTGTGCCTCATGGGAACCGTCCAGCCCGAACT
This sequence comes from Calotriton arnoldi, assembly GCA_963921515.1. Taxonomy (NCBI): domain Eukaryota; kingdom Metazoa; phylum Chordata; class Amphibia; order Caudata; family Salamandridae; genus Calotriton; species Calotriton arnoldi. The sequence goes on from CAWUFW010010489.1 coordinate 598,009, forward strand.
GCCAAGCCATGTCTTGCCTGGACCGGAAACAAGCATCCTGGGACCGGTTTCGGGTTCAAAACCCTCATCAGCCAGGCTATCTTGAATCCAGTGGCAAAGTGAGCAAGGGACCCACGTCTGGGCATACCCTGCCAACTTAGGGCGAACAAAGCGATACCAAAGGGGATGATGGACGGAGCACTAGAGCAAAACTGCCAAGCCATGTCTTCCCTGGACCGGAAACAAGCATCCTGGGACCGGTTTCGGGTTTGCCCTAAGTTGGCAGGGTATGCCCAGACGTGGGTCCCTTGCTCACTTTGCCACTGGATTCAAGATAGCCTGGCTGATGAGGGTTATGAACCCGAGACCGGTCCCAGGATGCTTGTTTCCGGTCCAGGGAAGACATGGCTTGGCAGTTCGGGCTGGACTGTTCCCATGAGGCACAGGGTCAGACTGATTTGCATATGGCCATGTCTGAACTGGGGTGGTGGAGTGAGCTAAAGAATGATGATGGATTAAACCCAGATCAGTTGACTGGGGGTGAGTTTGATTTGCTCAAGCGCTCCATCCATCATCCCCTTTGGTATCGCTTTGTTCGCCTAAGTTGGCAGGGTATGCCCAGACGTGGGTCCCTTGCTCACTTTGCCACTGGATTCAAGATAGCCTGGCTGATGAGGGTTATGAACCCGAAGCCGGTCCCAGGATGCTTGTTTCCGGTCCAGGGAAGACATGGCTTGGCAGTTCGGGCTGGACTGTTCCCATGAGGCACAGGGTCAGACTGATTTGCATATGGCCATGTCTGAACTGGGGTGGGTGGGGGAGTGAGCTAAAGAATGATGATGGATTAAACCCAGATCAGTTGACTGGGGGTGAGTGTTTGATTTGCTCAAGCACTCCGTCCATCATCCCCTTTGGTATCGCTTTGTTCGCCCTAAGTTGGCAGGGTATGCCCAGACGTGGGTCCCTTGCTCACTTTGCCACTGTATTCAAGATAGCCTGGCTGATGAGGGTTATGAACCCGAAACCGGTCCCAGGATGCTTGTTTCCGGTCCAGGGAAGACATTTCTTGGCAGTTCGGGCTGGACTGTTCCCATGAGGCACAGGGTCAGACTGATTTGCATATGGCCATGTCTGAACTGGGGTGGTGGAGTGAGCTAAAGAATGATGATGGATTAAACCCAGATCAGTTGACTGGGGGTGAGTGTTTGATTTGCTCAAGCACTCCGTCCATCATCCCCTTTGGTATCGCTTTGTTCGCCCTAAGTTGGCAGGGTATGCCCAGACGTGGGTCCCTTGCTCACTTTGCCACTGGATTCAAGATAGCCTGGCTGATGAGGGTTATGAACCCGAAACCGGTCGCAGGATGCTTGTTTCCGGTCCAGGGAAGACATGGCTTGGCAGTTCGGGCTGGACTGTTCCCATGAGGCACAGGGTCAGACTGATTTGCATATGGCCATGTCTGAACTGGGGTGGTGGAGTGAGCTAAAGAATGATGTTGGATTAAACCCAGATCAGTTGACTGGGGGTGAGTGTTTGATTTGCTCAAACGCTCCGTCCATCATCCCCTTTGGTATCGCATTGAGTATACATGGCAGAGGTTCCAGTATGAGGGTAAACAGGAGGGGAGACAAAGGGAAACCCTGGCGGGTTCTCCTCTTTATGGGGATTTCCACAAACGGAACTCCATAAATCTATACTGCGGTCATGGGTGCCTGATAGAGTAATGGTACCCACGTCAAAAATTGTGGACCAAAGTCAAACCCCCACAATGTTTGCATCAGAAACAGCCAATGGGCTACGTCAAAGGCCTTTTCACCATCCATGGATCGGAATACATGGGGGTCTCAGCAAGTCAATTATGAAGTCTACGAATGTTGCATCTGGTTGATCGCCGGGGCATAAAGACGAACTGGTCTTTGTGGACAAGGGGAAAAAAAATGCCTATGAGCCTTGTAGTTAGTATTGCAGCACGTATCTTAGTCTCTACATTAAGTAACAAGATTGGGCGATAGGATCTACAACTTGTGGCCAGTCTCCCTGGTATAAGTATCACCACTATTGTGGCTTTGCGCAGGTCTGTTGGGAGCATTCCCTCCTCTTGGCCTCCAATACAGTTTGAGCAGGTGAGGAGCCAATATATCTGAGTTTTTCTTTAAAAATTCTGCTGGGAGACCTTTAGGTCCTGGTGTTTTACCTGAGTTCACCTTTGCTTTGCCTGTACTTCGGTAAGGGAGATCATCTCCTCCAGGGCCAAGCGGTCCTCCGTTTGGAGGGTCAGCCCGGCTACTGTGTTCAGATACTCCTCAATAAGTTGCGGCTCAGCCAGTGAGCATTCTTTGCAAAGGGCTTCATAGTATTTTGCAAATTCCTCTGCTATTGCTTTGTCTGTTGGACAGGTTTCACTATCTGTCCCCACTATTTGGTACACCCATCGGGCCTCTACCTCCTTTCAGTCTAGCCATGCTAACAGTTTTCCCGCCTTGTCACCGGTATCATAGAGACGGTGTGGTGTGGCTAAGATTTTGTTTTGTACTTTATTCTGTACTAAACCTCGATACTTAATGCGCATGGCCTCAATTTTCCTCGTGATTGGGGGTTCGGCAAAGCCACATTCATGCCCTCCGCTCATGTTCATAGTTCAAGTTCTTCTATCTCTCTTGTAGCTGCTTTTTCTTGGAGGCAATGATATTTTGTGCTCAGTCCCTTAACACAATCTTGCAAGCCTCCCACAGATTTCTTATTTTCTGTAAAATAGAGTTCGGTATCAACTCAGAGATTACATGAGATGGTCTCATCCCGTAGTTCCCATGCATTCAGTTTCCACCCTAACCCAGAACATCAGGTCCTTCGTCCAAGTGAAAGCCAGAGTGGGGAGTAGTCAGATGGTCCCCAAGCCAAATATTCTGCTTGTTGGATCATCTCTACCTCTCTCGCCGGTGTGAGGATATAATCTAATCTAGAAAATACTTTGTGCATCACTGAGTAATTAGAGTAGCCTCTATCCGCTGGATGATGGTGGCACCATAGATCAGAGAGCTCCAGTATGTTTGCAAATCGGGCTAGTGGTGTTTCTCTGGGCATGTTTGGAGCAGTGCCTGATCTCTCTAAGTCATGGGGACGAATATTGCTACTACCCGGGAGCCCGAGGTAAAACCAGCATGGGCTAATAGCGTGTAATCCCCTCGGGCTATGAAGTGGCATTGAGTCCCCATCAGGTGGTTCTCTTGTAGGAGAACCACATCTGGTTTTAGCCGTGTAATGTAGGCTGCAACAAGAACCCCTTCTTGATTTTGTTACCCAGACAATTGACATTCCATGTAAGAATAGAGCGACCTACGTGATCTGAGTCAGTCGTGTGCATCATATCTCTGCTGCAGCATGCCAGTCCCAGTCAATCCATTGAACTGAAAACTGCACCAAATCGGTGGCCCTTCCTGCTTTCTTAGGTACAGTCCCGGGCACACGTAATGACGATATAATATCAGGAGAAATGTCTCATACTGCAGAAATGTAGAGGGTCTACACCAGAATGATAATCATAGGTGTTTAATATAGTAACAGAGCATAAGCAACCAGCCAAAGCAAAAGCAACCAGCCGACACGTGTTTCGTCACAAAGGGTAGTAACCCGTGACTCTTCAGGGCTGGGGAGGATACAAAACATAAAATAAACTGGCAAGAAAACAAACAGAGGATGTATAGGCCGAAAATGAAAATCATAAATGCAAGTGGAAACCTGGTTACAAAACTTACACACAAAATGACAATGAAAGATCATTGCAACAAGATCAATAGGTCGAGCTGTGAAAGTGTGGAGGAAGAAAATAAATGGAATTGCAGACCAAGAGGCAAAACAATCAGTACATGGTGAATGAGAAGCAACACATGCCACAATGTAATAAAATTGAAAAGGCAGCCTGTAAAGATAACAATCACGCACTATGCGGAACGTGTTGGAAATACATGCAAAGGAGGGCGCCCAGTAATGGCAACGAGCAGGTTCTAAAAGCGGCTGTAAATGCAAAAACTGTGTTGGTGAAAGGTACTCAGGCGGAAGACCAACTAGATAAACATGAACTCCTAAATAAAGGATAGGTCACCCAGGGTTGAAGGGAGGACCTCTGGAACACAAAAAGGTAAGACAAAACCGCATAGTGAACGAAATGGTGATCACGAGCAAGCTCCATGGTGAGCTAGACGAGTGCGACTGAAAGACATGCAGAAAAAGCGAAAGATCGATAAGGACACAGCCTAGTATGTGGCTCTGGAGGAAATAGATGGCTGCCCTTAGTGTGTGCTACTAGTAGGTGATAGAAAAAAAGGAAGAGGGTAGAGACAAATACCTGAAAGGCGGTGCCAACAAGGTGGATTCTATGGAGAGGAAAAGGAAAAGCTGTAAGGAAAAGGGTGAGCTGGAAAAGGAAAAGGTGCGTAAAGGGAAAACTAAAGTGAAACCTTACCTAGTGACCGTTCAAGAATCCATAACGGCAATGAAGAGCAGTGCGAACCACGGTAGGTGGACTACTGCCAAGTGTAAGGAAAGAAAGACGGATATCGCCGGGCGGCGGATAAGCCAATGAGGACTATTGACCTGAGAGAAGACGGAAAATGGGAATAAGGTGAAGTGCCAAGGGTGGGAGGGATAGGGGGGAGGGGGAAAGATGAAAAAACTAGAGTATCTAGGTGACGAAGGCTTACCTTCAGAAATGTTGATGCAGTCTGTGGCGACGAAAGTAACCAAGTGCTAAGTAGCACAGGAGGGAATATTGAATTGGGCGTGCCAGGTCAGTAGTCCAGGACGACAACGGCGGATGCGCCGGAGTACAGGAAACTAGAAAGTTAGAGAGGGGGAGAAAGGGTGTAAGGAGATACACCAGGGATAGTGAGCTGACAAACAGTCGGCTCGTGTGGAGGGGACTGAGTCGCTTACCTGGGAGAAGTGGTGTTCAGGAAGGAAAATGGTTCCGGAAGATGGCCGGAAGAGGAGGGGCGGAGGCGGGGTTATAAAGGCAAGGTGGAAAAAGACTAGACCGCAAAAGGAAAAAAGCAGAGGTAGGCCACACAGGACACCATGCATAGAGTGTACAAGTGTAGGAATTGGTGCTATAAGAGGGATGTACGCCCCAAGTTGAAAGCAGAAGGAAAAGGAAAAAAGAAAATAACATAGGCTGAAATAAAGAAAGAAAAGGGAACAAACGTACTTAAGATGTAGACAAACCGATAGATGGAGGATATTGAAAGGAGAGATGAAGGAGAAAATAGATGCAACATCTGAGAAAATGTTGTCTAACTCCTGTAAAATGGAGTGCATGTCAGATGCTCGAAACAAATATTAAAACCTGGAGGGAGAAAACAGAAAAGTAGTATACCATAATAAATATATGCTCTCTGGATTACACGCATATACCAAAACTTCATGAGTGACACTCTGAGAGAAATACTTGCATGATGCTTAGCCTAAAGCTAACAACTAAGTGACATGAGAAATAATCAAGGTGACAATAGTGGGCGCCGCTGTGACATGACGTTCACGCGAATAGTAAAGCGAAGTGACATTAGACCAAAAGTAGTGACATAATAGCAACGAAGTGGGTGAGAATCACACAAGGTGACTGAAATTTCAAAACTCTATAATCCAATTAACAGATAGCTGTGAGACTCCTGTCTCCGGACTTAGACAAAAAAGATAAAAGTTCTTGATCATAAAGACACACACGGTGCACGAGAATGTCTGGTTCATCAAATATTCCAACTGGAATAATGAGGTTCATGGAGTAGTCAGTGACCAGTGATTAATCACCTAAAAAATAATGAAGCTCATGATCCGTGTTTAATCCATGTTGCACCGTCTGAAGGCGCATAATCCATGTTGCTTCCAGACGTCTGAGCCTCAGTTCTCTGTTACCTCCTCTGGCGTTAGTGGCAGCCACATCAAATCCGAAGAACGAGAGGCGTTTTTGGAGGCTTGCGTGGGACAAGTGGCTACGTGTACTGCCATGGGGTATCTGGAATCCTGGCGTTGGAGTGCTCTGATGTGTTCACCAATGCGTTCTTTCAATGGTCTGATGGTGCTTCCTACATACCATAGTTTACAGGTGCACTCTAGAATGTATATCACAAATTTAGTGTTACAATTGATGTTGCAATTGATCAGGTATTTCTTCTTGTTGATTGCAGTGAGATTTTTGATGCCATTCTGGGCAAATCTGCAGACACCACAACAACCACATTTAAAGAAACCCAATGTGTGTGTTTTGAGCCATGATTGGCTGCTGTGAGGACGAGGTACAGTAGGACTGAGTCTCGTTTTAAGAGTTCTACCACGTCTATAGGTGATCCGAGGTCTCGTGGTGATGACATCTTTAAGCGTAACATCTGCTAGTAGTACACCCCAATGTTTGTTAAGACTCCTTTTTATGGCTAGACCCATGTCACTAAAATCGGTAATCAATCTAACTGGTTGATCCTGTTTGGTAACTGTGTTTTTGTCACATAAAGTTTCCTGTCTCTCTAACTTTTGGATTCTTTTCTCAGCTTTATTTATGGTGTGTGCATTATAACCTCTAGCCTTGAACCTAGATTTCATGTTGGAGATGCATTTTGGAATTCTGGTTCTTCACTACAGTTCCTTCTGGCTCTAACGAATTCACCGTAGGGTATCCCTTTAAGTTGATTAGAGGGGTGGGAACTTTCTGCATGCAGGATGGCATTGCATGACGTCTCTTTCCTATATAGTCGACTATGTAGTGTGTTAGACTTGATGTAGAGTTCCACATCGAGAAATGTGATGCTCGACTTGCTACAAACATTAGTGAACCTCATGTTCATGTCATTGGAGTTAAGGTAAGTGAAAAACTCTTCTAGTTTATCTTGGGACCCTGACCATAGCAGAAGGCAGTCATCTATGTAGCGTCCCCAATAGATTATGCAGTCAACCCATGGAGCTCCCTTGATACCCCAGATCCAAATGGATTCTAGAACACCCATGTAGAGATTGGCAAATGATGGGGAAAATTTGGAGCCCATAGCTACGCCTTTAGTCTGTTTGTACCACACATTGTCGTAGAGGAAGAAGTTATTATTGAGAATGATGTCCATCATGGCAATTAACATGTTGGTGTGTTGCCAAAGTGTGGCTGGCCTGTTGTGTAAAAGGCTGGTGATGGCTTTGAGACCAACCTCTGGTTCAATGGTAGTGTAGAGAGAAACCACATCTAAGGTTGCTAAAGTCATATCAGGTTGCCATTGGACATCAGCTAGGATGCTCAAGATATGTTTAGTGTCCTGTATGTGTGAGGGTAAATTCTTGACCATGGGGCCCAGAAAGAGGTCAACATATTGGGCAAGTCTCTCTGTGGGTCCGCCTATACCTGATACTATGGGTCTACCAGCTGGAAAAGGGCCCGGTTTGTGTATCTTAGGAAGGGTATACAGCCAAGGGAATGCAGGTCTGTGTACCTTCAAATAAAGAAGTTCCTGATCGTCAATAAGACCTAAAGCATGCCAATCAGAAAGGTATTTATTGATCTTAACAATGAGTGTACCAGTGGGATTTTGATTCAATTGTTCATAACAGGAGGTGTTCTCTAGTTGAGTAAGGATTTCCTTGTGATAATCAGCGTGGTTCATAACCACGACATTCCCTCCTTTGTCGGCCTCTTTGATTATTAAATCAGGATTGGAACTTAATGTTTTGAGAGCCACCCGTTCTTCTCTACGTAAGTTGTCTTTGGTCCTATGTTTCGAGTGAAGAGTTTTCTTTTCATGTTTATCTATGTCCGTGAGAACTAGGTTGTAAAAGATATCAACAGAATTGCCCCCTGGGAGAATAGGAGTCCATCTAGACTTCGTCTTGAGACCACTGTTAAGAGTGAGGTCTGTGTCAATATCCAGTTCCAGAAGAAGATCTTCCATATTCATGGGAGGGTCGTCCATGTCCGTAAGGGACAGGAGTAAATGGGTGTCCTGAATATCTTTGATACTTTGTACACCCAAAGAATTGTCGGTGCAGATATTCTTGATGGTCTTAGTGGTGGTAGGGAAACTACTGAAGTGTTTCCTGATCTTAAGACCCCTAATAAATTTAAAGAGGTCTATTTTGTGTCTACAGGTATCTCCTTGTTCATGGGGATTGAAACTTAAGCCTCTGCTAAGAAGTGAGATCATCCCACTGTTCAGAGTATGTGATGAAAGGTTAACTACCTGCACACCTTGATCTTGTGAATCTATTTGTTTTTCCCGTCCCCAGACCTTAGTTTCTTCTTGTACTCTTCTGAGTCCTGACCTCTTCCCTCTACGGGTTTTCTGTCTTGGCCTCCTAGTTTTTGTTGTGTCCGGTTCTCCCTTCGTATCGTAAGGACCTCTCGTAAAAAAGATGATTTATTGAGGGTAGATCTATTCAGGTCGTTTGTAAGGTTATCAGGTTCACTGTCACTGCTGGCAATGGTGTTGAGAGAGGTGGAACTGGATGAGTTGGATGAAATGTCCGGTCTAATTAATTTGTTACCAGGTGTGGCGGTCTGAAGTAACTGATCGTATTTTCTAGCGAAAGTAAAAACACGTCCCTCTCTGTAGTCAGCTTCGTCTCTTTTTAATTGTCGGGTCTTTCTGTCTTTTATTTCGTTCTGGTGTTTGGACAGGATGTCATTTAGGATGACATAATTCTTTTCTGTAGCTTCTTTTAAATCTAGGTCTGCAATTTCTTTTTCTAAGTTGGAAATTTCAATCTGGAGATTTGCTACTTTGCGTTCTGCGTTCTCTATTAATATGTTGATGAGTGTGTTTGAGTTAGAAGTGAGAGTTTCTTCCCATTTGCCTAAGAGATCATCGTCCAAATCATCAAATGTGGGAAAAATCTGGGAGCGAAGTCCTCTTGGGACCCTGTTAAGTCTTAGATATTGTTTTAAGGTGGCACTGTCCCACCATCTGGAATTCTCTGTTCTCTTTAGTCTCTCTAGTCTTACGAATTTCTCTTTGAGACCTTCTCTACGTAAAGGGTTTCCACTGGTGGATGCTGCATTAATAGTGATCCCTTTGGATAAGTTATCAAAGAGTTCTGATGCGACCCTGTCTCTATCCATAGCCTAATCAACAGATAGGAATGATATTGATATTTGAAGCGCTGCGGCTGCCTTTCCTGAAACCATAAAGTATGTATCAGTGTGGGGTTTTTAGTATTGACAGGAATAATGGCGCTCAAGCTAATTCGCGCTGTGTTTATGTTATGCTAGGAGTATGTACGGTGCAAACCAGGTCAGGGGATATGCCCTAAAACCCCCGTGATGGTATGGATAGAAATCCACACAAATGAAGTAGGTACAGTCCCGGGCACACGTAATGACGATATAATATCAGGAGAAATGTCTCATACTGCAGAAATGTAGAGGGTCTACACCAGAATGATAATCATAGGTGTTTAATATAGTAACAGAGCATAAGCAACCAGCCAAAGCAAAAGCAACCAGCCGACACGTGTTTCGTCACAAAGGGTAGTAACCCGTGACTCTTCAGGGCTGGGGAGGATACAAAACATAAAATAAACTGGCAAGAAAACAAACAGAGGATGTATAGGCCGAAAATGAAAATCATAAATGCAAGTGGAAACCTGGTTACAAAACTTACACACAAAATGACAATGAAAGATCATTGCAACAAGATCAATAGGTCGAGCTGTGAAAGTGTGGAGGAAGAAAATAAATGGAATTGCAGACCAAGAGGCGAAACAATCAGTACATGGTGAATGAGAAGCAACACATGCCACAATGTAATAAAATTGAAAAGGCAGCCTGTAAAGATAACAATCACGCACTATGCGGAACGTGTTGGAAATACATGCAAAGGAGGGCGCCCAGTAATGGCAACGAGCAGGTTCTAAAAGCGGCTGTAAATGCAAAAACAGTGTTGGTGAAAGGTACTCAGGCGGAAGACCAACTAGATAAACATGAACTCCTAAATAAAGGATAGGTCACCCAGGGTTGAAGGGAGGACCTCTGGAACACAAAAAGGTAAGACAAAACCGCATAGTGAACGAAATGGTGATCACGAGCAAGCTCCATGGTGAGCTAGACGATTGCGACTGAAAGACATGCAGAAAAAGCGAAAGATCGATAAGGACACAGCCTAGTATGTGGCTCTGGAGGAAATAGACGGCTGCCCTTAGTGTGTGCTACTAGTAGGTGATAGAAAAAAAGGAAGAGGGTAGAGACAAATACCTGAAAGGCGGTGCCAACAAGGTGGATTCTATGGAGAGGAAAAGGAAAAGCGGTAAGGAAAAGGGTGAGCTGGAAAAGGAAAAGGTGCGTAAAGGGAAAACTAAAGTGAAACCTTACCTAGTGACCGTTCAAGAATCCATAACGGCAATGAAGAGCAGTGCGAACCACGGTAGGTGGACTACTGCCAAGTGTAAGGAAAGAAAGACGGATATCGCCGGGCGGCGGATAAGCCAATGAGGACTATTGACCTGAGAGAAGACGGAAAATGGGAATAAGGTGAAGTGCCAAGGGTGGGAGGGATAGGGGGGGAGGGGGAAAGACGAAAAAACTAGAGTATCTAGGTGACGAAGGCTTACCTTCAGAAATGTTGATGCAGTCTGTGGCGACGAAAGTAACCAAGTGCTAAGTAGCACAGGAGGGAATATTGAATTGGGCGTGCCAGGTCAGTAGTCCAGGACGACAACGGCGGATGCGCCGGAGTACAGGAAACTAGAAAGTTAGAGAGGGGGAGAAAGGGTGTAAGGAGATACACCAGGGATAGTGAGCTGACAAACAGTCGGCTCGTGTGGAGGGGACTGAGTCGCTTACCTGGGAGAAGTGGTGTTCAGGAAGGAAAATGGTTCTGGAAGATGGCCGGAAGAGGAGGGGCGGAGGCGGGGTTATAAAGGCAAGGTGGAAAAAGACTAGACCGCAAAAGGAAAAAAGCAGAGGTAGGCCACACAGGACGCCATGCATAGAGTATACAAGTGTAGGAATTGGTGCTGTAAGAGGGATGTACGCCCCAAGTTGAAAGCAGAAGGAAAAGGAAAAAAGAAAATAACATAGGCTGAAATAAAGAAAGAAAAGGGAACAAACGTACTTAAGATGTAGACAAACCGATAGATGGAGGATATTGAAAGGAGAGATGAAGGAGAAAATAGATGCAACATCTGAGAAAATGTTGTCTAACTCCTGTAAAATGGAGTGCATGTCAGATGCTCGAAACAAATATTAAAACCTGGAGGGAGAAAACAGAAAAGTAGTATACCATAATAAATATATGCTCTCTGGATTACACGCATATACCAAAACTTCATGAGTGACACTCTGAGAGAAATACTCGCATGATGCTTAGCCTAAAGCTAACAACGCAGGGGCAGATGTATCAAGGATTGCATTTGCGATTCCTTAATAGCGAATTTTAGCGAATTGCTATTAAGGAATCGCAAAATGCTATGTATGTAGGAATCGCAATAATAATTGCGATTCCTTAATATTCCTTAATTGCGAGTGCAAATTGCGATTCGCAATTAAGGAATACCTTCCCATTCATTCCTATGGGCGTAGAGGCCCATAGGAATGAATGAGAAGACATTCTCAATTTGCGAATCGCAATTAGAGAATCGCAAATTGAGAATGCAATTTCAAGGGTGCCATGGTGTCCTTTTGACACCCTGTTGCACCCCTGAAATATGTATGTGTGCACATGTGGCGCACATACATGCCCTAAGGGCATGTATGTGCGCCACATGGCACTTTGAAAAATGCTAAAAGTGCATTTGTCAAAGAAATCACATATTACCACCAACTTGAAGTTGGTGGTAATTTGCGATTCCTTAAGGCCAAATTGCACTTTTTAGTGCTTCTTACATTGGATTTAAGGAATCGCAATTTGCGATTCCTTAAATGCAATCGCAAAATAGGGAATCGCAAATTTTACGATTCCTTATTTTGCGAGGCAGTTTTGCCTTAATACATTCCACTAAGCAAAATTGCGTTCGCAAACGCCGAAATTCTGCGAATTTCGGCGTTTGCGAACGCAATTTTGCTTGATACATCTGCCCCTAAGTGACATGAGAAATAATCAAGGTGACAATAGTGGGCGCCGCTGTGACATGACGTTCACCCGAATAGTAAAGCGAAGTGACATTAGACCAAAAGTAGTGACATAATAGCAACGAAGTGGGTGAGAATCACACAAGGTGACTGAAATTTCAAAACTCTATAATCCAATTAACAGATAGCTGTGAGACTCCTGTCTCCGGACTTAGACAAAAAAGATAAAAGTTCTTGATCATAAAGACACACACGGTGCACGAGAATGTCTGGTTCATCAAATATTCCAACTGGTTGCTTATGCTCTGTTACTATATTAAACACCTATGATTATCATTCTGGTGTAGACCCTCTACATTTCTGCAGTATGAGACATTTCTCCTGATATTATATCGTCATTACGTGTGCCCGGGACTGTACCTACTTCATTTGTGTGGATTTCTATCCATACCATCACGGGGGTTTTAGGGCATATCCCCTGACCTGGTTTGCACCGTACATACTCCTAGCATAACATAAACACAGCGCGAATTAGCTTGAGCGCCATTATTCCTGTCAATACTAAAAACCCCACACTGATACATACTTCCTGCTTTCTTAACACGGAAAAAAAAATCAATTACAAGACTAACTTAACTAGTACATCCCAGTCCCCCTACCTACCCCTCGTACATAATAACCCACTTGTATTACAAAAGCAACTACATCGCAGGACCAGGCATTGTTATGTTTCATATAGGTACCCTAATATAGGCCCGGGTAACATCATACCCTTTCACCTACATCACCTCCCCTACATTACACACTAACGAGCCTTTTAAGGATTGAACGCCTTTTATGGACTGAACCTTTTACCTAGTTCTAGGCCTGGGTGCAGAAGGAGGGTTTCTATGACTTCATCTTTAGACTGACACTGCATGAATAAAATATTCATGAGGCTACTTGGAAACCAGGCAGGAGCTATACACCACCTTCCTAATATCTACGCACAAGGTTCATCCCATACGTCATCCTCATACCCAACAATGGCTAACACAAGAACAAGGGACAAAGGGACTCTATTTACTTTTCTGTATAAATACAGCACCTCTTGCTATCAGTAGTTAGAGGGAACCGAGACTTCCAGGCCGACACACTGACCAGAGACGCTGAGGCTCCTGCATGCAGACGCTCCAGCGGACAGTGGTCTGAACATCCCTTGCGGGGTGTCCAACTCGAGACCAAGAAGGGCTCCTATATTCACATTTCAGGTAATGGGGTTCGACTAAATCCTAGAGGGATTCTTGGCTGCACACCTACTCACATGCTAGGTACACTTAGTTACATCTAGATAGGCATCGTAGGAGTACGCACTTTCTTTTATCAATGCATTTTATATTCATGTATTTATTCATGCTTGTTGCAAGATGATAGAACTGTACTATCCTTTTATATTCATAGTACTGCTAATCATATATCTCTGCTACTGTCTAATGGTGGTTTCAGCTCATATACTTTACACGAGAATAACAACTGTTCAATAAATCCTTATTGAAACGCCCAGACTGTTTATTCTGTGTACCTCTGAGATAAACTAAATGAGCACGAGTGACTGAGCGAAAAGTAGTACATTGTTTCCATGATCTTGAGGTATCAGGGTTGTCATGTTCTGAGGTTGCCAGAAACTAATCTCTCCCCAATAAGAGGAGACACTAGTGGCACTGTGAGCTAGCTTATGCAAACAGGCTAACATTTCTCGGTGGGGGTGTACAGAATCAGTCTGCCACCAAGCCCACAGTTTATGTTATCCAAATGCGCAGGTCCTGCATGGGTACTATAGGAACTACACGACAGCTTAGGAGGTCTGTAGCCAACCCTAAACACCCTTATTGCTAACAATAAGAACCTATCCTAAACTAAATTGCACTGCACACAACCACACTCAGCCAGGGTCTCAGGATTGAGACAGAGGAGAAATGGGGACCTCTGGCTCAGCTGGTCTAACTAACATCAGTCCTCACACTCCTCCAAGACACCTCACACACACTGTATCAATAACTACATACAGCACTCACTCTAAAAGAAATAAGAAAAAAGGAAGTAATGGGGAGTTAATAGGGATTTCTCTCACGGGTCACATCTGCACCTCCACTCCATGCAGACCGGAGGGCTCTAAAACTCCCCCGACTGTTATGGTTCTGTCACCCCATCCAACCCTTGACATAGATTAACATTTTCCAGTTCAGCCAGTTCAGTATTCCTTGGCCCAGTGTTAGAGGTATCCCTGCCCTAGCCATGACACTGTTCCTCTTCTGATGCCAGGTGAATCATCTCTGGTCTTAGTCCTCCACTCTCAGACTCTGAGGATCACTATCCACCTGCTTCCTCTCTGTCAGTCCTTTCCGGAGATTCACCCCCTCCTCTCCCTGATCGGGACATCGTTTGCACTTCTAAGACCAGGTTTTGGTACTGGCCCCTAGTCCACACCCTCTGTGCATTTCCCAAGGTGGGGTCTTGCGAGGGAAAGACTCTCCTTCAGCCACCTCCAGGCCTCCTCCGGAGTTTCAAAGAAGTGAGATTCATTCTGTAAGATGACCTATAACTTGGTGGTGAAGAGCGGCATGTACTGGAGGTGCATCGCCTGGAGTTTGGCTTTAACTGCATCCCAGGAACACCTCTGTTTCTTCACTTCATGGGAAAAGTCTGGGAAGAGCATGATTGTGGAGGAGGCCTATCTCATTGACAACAAATTGTTGTTCTTCTCTAAGTATTAGGTCTTGATCATGGAAGTTTAAGAAGCATGCAATGAGTGCTTCCTGAGAGGCACCCAGCGTTGGCTTAACAGCAAGTGCCTTATGTGCTCGTTCGTTCATAAAGCAGTTGGAAAAGTTGCTTGATGTGAAGCTGGTATGGAGCCATTGTTCCAGGAAGTCTTCTACGTTAGTCCCCTCCACCCCCTCCGAAAAACCTACAAATCTAAGGTTGTGGCACCTTTCCTAATTCTCCGCAACATCTACCCTCCATGTAGGTCTTTAGTGATCGCTTTAATTTCCACCAGGTCTTTCCCCTGGGAATGTGTAGTATCCTCTAACGCTGATAGTCTATCTACTGCTGATGTCACTCTGTGTCAACATTCCACAGGTCTTGTCTCAATGATGAGACCTCTGGACCCACTTCCCTAATTTTGGATTCTAAGGCCATTCTAGACTGTTGGATAGCCGCCATGAGGGCAGCATTATCAGGAATTGAGGGTCCTGTGCTTTCCGGGGGGGGGGGTCCATTGTTTTAGTGTATCTATCGTTCTTTCCCTGGTGGAACTGTTTTGCATCCATGTCCTTTGCCATGTTGCGGAAGGTCATCAGGAACCAGGAGAATCAAACGGACCTCACACTCATCTCACCAGATGGGTCAGTCTAGGGTGGCTTCACTATACCCTTGTTGGCAGATCACCCTTCCACTGTTCCAGTAAGGGAGGGGGCAGTTCAGCCTCACCTAGCAACCCCTCAGGGCCAATCTTCCTCCTGTTGCTGTAGATTGTAAGAAGAGGACTCCTTTGTGGCACAGGATCGTCATATCAAACACAAGGAGATGATGGACGGAGCGCTGAAACTTTTCAGACACACACCCCCAGTCACAGATCTGGGTTGAATCTATCATCGTTCTTTAGCTCACTTCGCCACCTCAGTTCAGACCCAGCTATATGCAGATCAGTCTTGACCCTGTAGCTTATGGGAACAGTCCAGCCCGAACTGCCAAGCCAGGTCTTCCCTGAACCGGAAACAAGCATCCTGGGACCGGTTTCGGGGTAACACCCCTCATCAGCCAGGCTAGCTTGAATCCAGTGGCAAAGTGAGCAAGGGACCCACGTCTGGGCATACCCTGCCAACTTAGGGCGAACAAAGTAAACACAAGGAGATGATGGACGGAGCGCTGAAGCTTTTCAGACACTCACCCCCAGTCACAGATCTGGCTTGAATCCATCATCGTTCTTTAGCTCACTTCGCCACCTCAGTTCAGACCCAGCTATATGCAGATCAGTCTTGACCCTGTGCCTCATGGGAACATTCCACCCCGAACTGCCAAGCCAGGTCTTCCCTGAACCGGAAACAAGCATCCTGGGACCGGTTTCGGGGAAACACCCCTCATCAGCCAGGCTAGCTTGAATCCAGTGGCAAAGTGAGCAAGGGACCCATGTCTGGGCATACCCTGCCAACTTAGGGCGAACAAAGCAAACACAAGGAGATGATGGACAGGATAGTCATATGTCAGGGCCATCTTGGTGCTTCTCCCCCAGAGGCACTGTCAATGTGAAGTCACATTTAAGGGCAATCACCGTCTCTTCGGGAGGTACAGCCCATGGCCAGATGACCGAGTGCTGGACCCCATGTGCCAGGTCCCCAGGAGGTTCACCCGTCTTGATGGATGTTTTCAGTGAGGGCCTTCTATTTCCCTCATTGTCACCCCGAGTCTTCCGATGGAATCGTTAGCGACCTTACAAGTCCCAACAGGTTTATCAGCCCCATGTCCGGAGGGGGGAGCCATTACCTCACCAGGCCAGTTCTTAGGCCCCCAGACTCAGGGCGCAGTGTCACTTCTGAACCCCTGAGGCTCCCCCAGGACTCAGGACTCTACAGGTTCTCAGCTGGGAGCATGGGGAGTAACCGCTTTACCCGGGTGTGCCAGTCGGCATCCCTGTCTTTCCCACAGGTCCCACCACAGCCCTCTGACTCCATCACAGGTAGGAAATAAAGGGCAGTGGTTTGGAGTATAGGAATAATGGCGCCACTCAGGAGAATACCATCCAGATCAGTAAGATTGTTTTGTATTTGTAACGGTGCTGAAAGGTGAGGAGCACCACCAGTCTCCCCAAGGTATCGGCCTGTGCCAATTGGTTAGACAAAGAAATGTCCCCAGCACACGTAAGGAGTAATACAGAAATTTAAAATGCACGTTGTGAGCATAAAATATACACAAGTAAGTGGATTCTTGTAGTTTTCTTTCTTTATTCTCTATTTCTTCAGACAGCCGACACGTGTTTCGTCGCAAACAGGGTAATAATCCCGCGACTTTATCAAGGCTATGTTCCTGTTGTCGTCAATTTTATTTTGTGGTGATAATTCCAACCCACAAGTGGGGTTCAGTAGCTCGCAACGTCTCACTCTGTAGTTCAACCGTCAGAGGGATCCAATTACGTCCCAAACTCCAAAGTATCAGTTCCGGTTTCTTGTGTATCAGATCTCAAGACGTCGCTCAACGTGCCATTCCGAGTAATGGCACTCTGTATTTAACAAAGGCAATGTCACCAACCAGGGGTATTCCCAGGCTCACTGCTGCCACAAAAGTCCGACTCCTCCAGGGAGGGCCAGAATTCACTCACAGTTCAAAATTGGGCCCCCCCCCGAATCCAGGCTGCATCTCACCACAGCGTCGGGGGTCAGCTCTCAGGCCACTCTTCATGAGCTTAGGCAGGAACACTCCATCTGTAGCCTCACGCAGGGCTGCCAGCCACCAACAGCGTACTCACCGGTATGCCTGTATGGAGGCGCGGTCTGGGTTTAGTGTCTTCCGCACAGCCCCATCTACCACGCTAACCATGGGAGGCAGGGGGGCCTGTGGAAGGGTCAGCAGCCAAGCCGCTCTCTATCTGGTGCTCCCACTCTCCATATTGGTGCCGTCCCAGCCAATGAGTGTTCACCGGGATCACCCCTGATGGTCCCTGGTCCTCTGCAGCGCTTGGACACACATCACGACTAGTGACCGGTCCTGGGGGGGATTGTACTCTTAAACCAACAAGAGGACACTGTTCCTATGGCAGGGTGCAAAAAGTCACTGATGCCTAAGGGTGCAAACAGTCACCCGTGCAATTAAACAAGAGTAAAGAAGGAAAGAAATCCTAGGTATAGGGGACCCACAGGTGAGGTGGAAAACCACTCTTTGTCCTTTGTTGCCCTCAAGGGGTGTCATGCTTCATCATCGGGCGGTTGCTCCTCGTAGGGCCGGCGCTGCAATTCCCTACGACCCACTCCCCACACACCCTCATGCACCATCCGGCAGTCCTGAAAAAATCTCAGATAAAGTGACCCTTCGGAGGACCCGTAGGGAATTGCAGCGCCCGGCCCTACGAGGAGCAACCGCCCGATGATGAAGCATGACACCCCTTGGGGTGTGTGAGGGCAACAAAGGACAAAGAGTGGTTTTCCACCTCACCTGTGGGTCCCCTATACCTAGGATTTCTTTCCTTCTTTACTCTTGTTTAATTGCACGGGTGACTGTTTGCACCCTTAGGCATGAGTGACTTTTGCACCCTGCCATAGGAACAGTGTCCTCTTGTTGGTTTAAACGTAGGCATTAGGAGCATGGACACTGGACCTTTATTGGCTCCTAGGTCCCCCTTCTTTTTTTGTGATGGGGATTGTAATCTGTCAAGCCCACTCTGATAGCCTCTGCAGCACCTTCCTCGGATCCCCCAGGAGTTCAGAGGTGGTCAAAGCGTGCTATCTCCGTCCAAGCATGAGAGGCCGCCAGTTTGCGAAAGGGCGCTCGGTTTCGGCAAGGCATCGCAATCTGTGTCGGGACACCTCCAGGGCTACCAAGACCAAAACACTGCTCAGAGCAGTGGCCAGCTCCGCAGGATCATGTGGGGGTAAGTATTTGGGCAGGATATTGTTACGTCCATCCAGAGCTCAGTGCGGCCACCAATACATTTGCACACATTCTCCACCAAAATCTGGTTGGTGCTTTGCTAGAGTAAATTCAAAGGGCCAAAAAACAAGCTCAAAGCTGTGTGAGTCCCAAAGGACTGGGTCCGCTAATGAATAAAAAGAAAACCTTCACAAGAGAAAATTAATAGTCAAGCCATAAAGGTTTATTCAAAAATAAGAATTATTACAGGAGGGAAAAAGTAATTAGTGAGATTCAAAATGGCATCAATAACGCATAAAAATAAAGCCAATTGGAAGAGGTCATAGCATAAGGGAATTAGTCAAAATCAAAATATAGTTCAGTTATGAACTACCGTAAATATACTCAGTTCGTAGGTCAATTGAAAGTCTATTTATAAGTCAGTTAACAGTCTGACATAGGGGCTGGTCGGTATGAAAACAAAGAAATGGTCTAGAAGCATACATTAAATAGGCAAACTGACATTGAATCTGCTTGCGTAGAAGCGGACACAACATCTTTGTGAGAAATTGGGTTATGGGTTGACTGTGGTGTGAGCCCAGGTCAAGCAGCAAACGCATTCCTTGCCAGTGTGAGGCGCAAGTCAACTCTAAATTAACCTGTGCTCATCCCTCTGGTAGCCTGGCCCAAAGCAGTCAGGCTTAACCTACAGGTTGATGAATAAAGTATTTGTGCAACACTTCAAACAGTAAATAAGTGAAAACACCACACAAAAAGGATCTCTCACCAGGTTAGAAAAACAATAGTAAAATTGATTAACTAAAACAAGACCAAAGGACAAAAAAACAATCAATGGAACCTATGATATTCAATTTTAAAGATTTTAGTGAAAACCGTGCCAAAAAGCACACAGTGACAACTGTGGCTATTTGGTCTCACTGGACTGGGACAAAGTCAGAAGTTTAGGCTGGCTGCAATGGAGTGTGGACCAGCTGCAGGGACCCAGTTAGTCCAGCTGAACAGAGTACCTTAAATCCTGGTTTGCAGAGCCTAGCGAGGATCCACGTTGATGACGCCTCACAAAGCCGAAGCATTGCATTGGTTCAGAGACGTAGCAATGCTGTGATGCGAGGTCCTGCATCGCCATCGAGGATCCCATCGATGGGGCTTGCAATGGGAAGTCTGGAATCAAGAATATGGCGCGCAGTTTGGGCACTCCGCCGGTTCGGAAGATCTTTGATGCAATGTGTGTCTTTGTGATGGGTCCAATCCATGCAGCAGAGGCAATGCATCAGTTCTGATCGGGTTTGCACTGAGCAGCAGAGGAGATGCATTGGTTCCACTGGATCCACAGAGGCTGGCACAGCACCTTAAGACCACTTTCATGGGTCCAGAACTGGGTTGGCGCCACTTGGCCGGGTAGACTCTAAGATGGCAAAGTCCAGGTGCAGATGCAAGGTTATTGGAAGCCTGTTATGTCCCTGATGCTTCAGATCAGGAGCCCAGCCATCTAGTCCTTGAAGTCACTTTGGGTTCAAGAGACATAGGTTCAGTCCTTCTTACCCAGGCAAGAGGGCAGCAGGTCAGGGCAGGCGGACAGCGGTTTCATCAAAGCAGCAGTCCAGTATAGTGGCAGTCCTTGTAGCAGCACAGCAGTCCTTCTTCCTGGCAGAGTATCCACAGGTCCAGAAGTGGTGGTGTATGAGGTCCAGTATATATACTCAGTTGTGCCTATAATGTGGGGAGACATGCCTTTGCAAGTGCACAGGTGCCCTGCCTTCCTGGTCTTGGCTTCAGACTAACTACAGGGGGTATGCAGACTTTTATGCGGAGGCAGGACACAGCCTATTCAAGTGTAAGCAGGGCTGGGTCCAGCTCCTCCATCCCAACCTGCCAGTGATGGCCCATCCTGCCACACCTTTAACCATTGTGTTAATGAATACAAAAAGCCCAATTGTCAACGACAGCCAGTCATGTGACCCCCAAGACAGGCTGCAGGCATTAAATGGCTAAGGCAAGAAAATGCCAACTTTCTAAAAGTGGCATTTTCAGAATTGTAATTTAAAATTCGACTTCACCATAAGTTAGGAATTTAAATTGCGATTTCAGAGACACCAAACATGAAGGGTTCTCTGTTCTCATACAGAAATTACACTAATCAAATGTAATAAGGTAATTCCAATGTTATCGTTGGGGTAGGTAGGCCTTGCAGTAGTTAAAAAACAAATGTAAGAGTTTTTTTCACAACTAGGACATGTAAAATTTAAAGGTACATGTGCAACCTTTTAAATACACTGCACCCCGCCCTTTGGGCTGTCCAGGGCCTACTTTAGGTGTGACTTATATGTGTTAAAAATAAAGATTTGGGCCTGGCCATAGGTTGGTTTTGCCAGATCGAAATGGCAGTTTAAAACTGCACACACAGACTCTGGAATGGAAGGCCTAAGATGTTTAGAGTACTACTTAAGTGGGTGGTACAATCAGTACTGCAGGCCCACTAGTAACATTTAATTTACAGGCCCTGGACACAGGTAGTGCACCTTTCCTAGGGACTTACAAGTGAATGAAAGATGCGAGTTTGGTTGTAAGACAATGTTACCATGTTTTAGGGAAGGAACTCAAGCATTTTAGCAATGGTTAGCAGTTGTAAAGTGTGCAGAGTCCTACTGTCAGCAAAACTAAGTCAGCAAAAACAAGAGGTCTGAAGGCAAAAAGTTAGGGGAAAACCACGCCAAGGATGCCAGGACTAACAGTCTTGAGCTACAGGTCTGACATGAAAATAAGTCAAAGGAAAGGCTAAAGAAAGTCTGACACACATCCCAGAAAATGCATATTTTATAGTTTAAGTGGATAAATCCTGTAGAGGAAAGCAACACCATGAAATGAATCACATTAAACTATTTAATGAAAAATAAAAAACACAGAAGCAGATTATGCAGGTAGAAAACTTGTAGAAAACTTGTATGTGCATCCTTAAAAGCCACAGTTTCTTCAGCATCTTTAAAATTGATGTCAGAGCGAGCAAATATAGCCCTGTTCCTTCATTTCACAAGCTAATTTAAACATGTGTAAATAAATATTATTTTCAAATTAATAAAACAGGCAGTCCTAAGCCAAATGAGTGGATGACAATACTCTGCTGACCTTGTGGGATGGCAGGCAACCTGCCAAGGGCTGAATAATGTCCTATTACTTACCGGTAATCTTCATTACTCCTGGTCCTGTTGTCCTCGTCCCCTTCATTAATAACAAGTGAGATAATCCTATCTCACCAACAGAAAAAAAGAACGAAGGGATGCTGGTACTACCCCTCCCACTGGGAGTACATAACTGTACCTTGTCCCAGCATTCCTCCTGAACCACCAAGCCCCAGATGAGGGCCGGTATGTCCAGGAGGGAGGGAGGGATGCAAGGAAGGGGATGAGGACAACAGGACCAGGAGTAATGAAGATTCCCGGTAAGTTATAGGACATTACCCCCAGGTCCTCACTGTCCTCATCCCCTTCATTAATAACAAGTGAGAATACCCAAGAGGCAACCAACCATCATCCCACAACAAACCACCAGGACACAGAACCAACGGCAAATCCAGCGATTTATTGAAAACAGCATGGCAAGATGGAAATCAGTAGCACACAGCCTGAAGAACCCCCAAACCAAAATTAGCATCATCCCCCAGAACATTCTGAATTCGATAATGCCTTACAAAGGTATTAGAAGAAGCCCAGGTAGCCGCCCAACAGATTTCAGACAAGGACACACCCCGGACCTCAGCCCAAGAGGCCGCCATACCCCTAGTAGACCGCCCTTGAACCCCAGCCAGAGGAAGGGAGCCAGAAAGGGAGTAGGCTAACATGATAACCTGCTTCAACCAGCAACCAATGGATGAGGAAGAAGCCCTACACCCACAAGGGGAAACACCGAAAGAAACAAAAAGGGAGTCATACTTCCGAAAAGGACTGGTGCGATCTAAATAGATCCTCAATGTCCTGCAAATGTCCAGCAAATCCCAAGGGAGATCACCATCCGCCACCTGCCCTGAGCCCAAAGCACACAGCACCAGCTCCTGGGAGCGATGGCACTGAGATGGAACTTTCGGAACAAAGGAAGAATCCAACCTCAGGACCACCCCATCATCAGAAAAGGACAAAAAAGGCTCCTGAGACATCAAGGCCTCCAGTTCCCCAAGGCGCCGGTATGAAGTAATAGCCACCAAAAAAAACAACCTTGAAAGTGACAAGCTTCAAATCCACGCCCGACAAAGGCTCAAAGGGAGAAGCCACTAAGGCAAGTAACACCAAAGGGAGGTCCCAAAGAGGAAAAGAAGGCCTGCCACATGACGGGAAAGGGAAAAACTGCGCAGTAATCGAGAAACCAAATCGTCCATCAGACAAATTCCCCCAAGGAGAACGGAAAGCTCTGATAGCAGCCCACTGGGTACACAAAGTGGAGACAGCCAAACCCTTCTCGAACCCCTCCCAGAGAAACTGAAGGACATCAGGCAGGGGACAAACCAGAGGAGACAGGTCCAGAGCCAGACACCAATGCTGGAAATTACCCCAATGAGTACTGTAGGATTTGAGAGTAGAAGGCTTCCTGGATTGCTGAATGGCCACAGCTAAATGCTCGGGGAGTCCCCCATTCCTCCACCCCTGCCTCTCAACTTCCAGACCGACAGACGAAGTCGCTGAAGGGACAACATCGGAGAGGACCACAGGGGGAAAGGGAGGAACGGGAACAACCAAGGACCCTGAACAGCCAACAACCGAAGAGTGGAAAACCACAACTGCCGGGGCCAAAATGGCACCACTACCACCACCTCCCTATCCTCCAACAACAGACAAGACAGAAAACTGGGGATCAGAGCAAGAGGAGGAAAGGCATACAGCAGGCGAAGAGGCCAAGGGAGGGTCAAGGCATTCACCCCCCAAGCCCCCTCCTGAGGGACCCGGGAGCAAAAGCGGGGAAGCTGAGCATTGTGCCGGGAAGCAAAGAGGTCAAGAAAAGGAAGACCAAACCTCACGCACACCAGATGAAAGGCCACAGAGTCAGAGACAACTCCTGGGAGGCGGGGAAATAACGACTGAGGGCATCCGCCACTCCATTGTCCACCCCCCGGATATGAGCAGTCGACAGAGACAACAGGAGCCCCTCGGCCCAACAAAACAACAGAACCACCACTGCATTCAGGGACCTGTACCGTATACCCCCCTGATGATTGAGGTAGGCCACTGTCACCTTGTTGTCCGAACGAACCACCACATTGTGATCCAACAATCGATCCAGGAACCCCATGACAGCCTGGAACACAGCTTACAACTCTTGCCAATTTGAAGACCTCCTCCCTTCCAGAAAGGACCAACGACCCTGAAGGGATGCTGACCCCAACGTAGCCCCCCATCCCAAGACACTGGCATCCGTTGTAAGGACAACCGGAGGAGAGGGTTGCAGAGGCAGATCCCTGGCGAGATTGTCCGACACCGTCCACCAGCGCAAGACAGGGAGGACAGACAGAGGCACCGGAATCAGAAGGGACAAATTGCGAGACAAAGGATTCCAACAAGAAAACAGATGTGAGAAAAGAGGCCTCAGATGAAACCTGGCCCATGGCACCGTGAATACAGTCAACGCCATCAGACCCAGAAGCGCAACCAGAAACGAACTGGGAAGGAACACCCCACCAGAAATTGACGAGCCAGGGAACACAAGGTCACCGACTGAGACACAGGAAGGAAAACCCAATTCAGATCGGTACAGAAATGAGCCCCTACGAACGTCAAGTCCTAGGAAGGCACCAGCAGACACTTGGGGAGATTCAGAAGAAACCCATGGTCCCGTAACGCCGAACCCACCAATTCCTGATCCCTCAACAACAGATCCTGGGTGAGAGCATGGAGCAGCCAATCATCCAGATAGGAGTAAATCAGGATACCCTGAAGATAGGCCGAAGCCACTGAAGTAGCCACCACCTCGGTGAACACCCTCGGCGCAGAACGGAGGCCAAAGGGCAGGACCTGAAACTGATAATGGCGCCCCTTTAGACAAAACCTCAGGACCCTGTGAGAACTGGGGTGAATAGGGACATGATAATAAGTGTTCTGGAGATCCAGGGTGCACATGAAATGACCCGGGAGAACCAGGGGAATCACCCATTGGAGAGTCTCCATCTTGAATGGCAGATGTAACACAAAGTTGTTCAGGGCTTTCACATCTAGAACAAGACGGAACCCCCCTGTCACTTTGGGCACCAGGAAAATCAGGGAGTAAAACCCCTTCCCCTCTACAGAGGAGGACCACCTCCATGTCCAACAGAGCCTGGACCCCCCCGACACAGCTCCGTTCTCTTGCTCAGACAAGACGGCCAGGGAGTCGGACGGATCCCAGAGTCCGGAGGAGGCTCCGAGAAGTCGATGAGATAACCCAGTCTCACAATGTCCAGGACCCACAAATCTGAACAGGATCTTTCCCAAGGAGGGAGAAAGTACCGAAGCCAACCTCCGACCAAGGACCCGGCGTCGGACGCCAGATAGTCAGGAAAGAGACTTCGCAGGAGGAGACTTGGCTCTCTTGTCCCGGCCCCTACCAGACGAAAACCTCCCACGGCCACGAGAACACTGCCTCCTGGAGGGGGGATGGAAGAAGGACCTGGGCTTAGAAGGAGGTGCCACAGAGGACGAAAGCTTAAAGGAAGAGGAATGCTTCCTTTCCTAAAAAACCCAATGCAGCTTGCCCTCCAACTCCTCACCAAACATCATGGTACCTTGAAAGGGCAACCAAAGGGCCGAGGACTTCTGGGCGGAATCCATCTTCCAGTCTTTTAGAACCAAATTGCGGCGGGCCGCAACACAAGCGCCCGCAGAAAGGGTAGAAGCTCTCACAATGTCGAAAGAAACATCAGAGAGGAACTCCACCTGCCTCTCAATATGTTCCAACAGTCCTGAACAGTCAGAAGAGTCATCCATAGACCCATAAAGAGCCTTAATATCCGAAATAAGCGACTGAGCAACATAAGTCCCGTAAATGCCTGCCCTGGGAGCCAGATGGGAACCAGAATAAACTTTACGAAGGGAAGCATCCACCTTCTTGTCCACGGGATCCCTGACCACCACATCCTAAATCAAGGAGGTACGACCCACCAGACTTGCCACAAAAGAATCAATAGGAATAGAGTCGGGTAATTCCTTGGACATATCCTGTAGAGAGTAGAGATTAGCCATGAACCTGGACAGCATGATGCGATCAGGGTCCTTCCATTCCCGTTTAAGAACCTCATGGATGTAGGGATGGACTGGAACATCTACTGCTCAAGTGCTCTGAAATTGGTGAAGCGAAGAACCCTCAGAAGTACCAGGGGCATTGTCGCAAGGAAACCCCATATTGGTCTTGACATGCTTCAGCAAGTCTGGCAACATATCTTTTTCAATGTACTTGCCCTTACATTCCTCACCCCCCATCCAATCCTCCTCAGAGTCAGAGGAATGAGAAAGCGGAACACGCCCAGAGCTTTGGGGCCGGGGACCACGACCCATCTCCTGTAGCATTTCTTTAATAAAATGCTTAATCCTGGCATCATCACTCTCATGGCGTCATTTGGAGCATGCAGGGGAGGGCGAGGAAGAAGACGCAGATGAGGAGAAGAGGAATATTCCACATTCCTGCTCTTCTTGGCATGCTTACCCATATCCACAGCCCCAGGAACAGTAGGAGAATGAAGAAAGGTTAGGAAACTGGCAGGTGAGACACACTGTGAAAGAACAACCACAAAGTCAACACAGTCCCACAGCAATGGGACCAAAGTGCCAGCAAGGGACCAAACACAACCAACAGCAAACGCCTGGAAAAGGAATTCCACAGGCAGCTGCCAAAGAAGCAGAACAGGCTCCCAAATTGCAACAGCAAGCGAAAGGCAGACTCTCCAGTACATGAGGTACCTCAAAGAAAGCAAAAACCGCAATGCGGTACTTACGGAAGGCCGGCCTTAACACTCCACTTCCAGCCACCCGCCGCACAGCCCTCGAATGCCTGACTTCATGCTCCTGCACTGTGGAAGTCAGGCAGCGCAGCCCCGAAAGCACCCCGCAACCAGAGGGCCGCCGGGTCAAACAGCCACGAACTCCGGAGACGCCACGCCCCCGACGTGCCAGGCAAGCCGGAAGGCACAGCGCAGACCCCCACCGGCAACAAGAAACTAAACACATTGGTCGGCCACCGAAAGAAGAGAGAAACCACGCCGTGTAAAGCGCAGTATGAGGGGCCAGCATGACTCCCCCCCCCCAAACCCGGCAGGGAGGGAGTCACGGAACCAGCGCCGTCCCCGCCGCCAGGCTGCAGGAATACGGTAAGAATGCAGGAGCCTTCCAGGCTCCTGCTTGTCCTATCCCCTGTCGGTTGACAGAAAAAAAGAACAGGAGGAATGCTGGGACAAGGTACAGTTATGTACTCCCAGTGGGAGGGGTAGTACCAGCATTCCTTCATTCTTTTTTTCTGTTGGTGAGATAGGATTATCTCACTTGTCATTAATGAGGGGACGAGGACAGGAGGGACCTGGGGGTAAGGTCCATTGGCTTTACTAAATCGGAATGATTGTCTTATTCTTTGCTTGTCTTGTCAGAACAGGCAGAGAGCTAACATTAATACTGCAAAGTACCTAATTAAATGTATTGACTCTTGGCTTGATGTCATGAAGAAACATTTAAGGCAGTTTTTGCAGTTTTACCCCAGGGATATCGGGACAATTATGTTTTAAATTATACTACCTAATTAAAATCTACGCATAGGAAGTCTGCCCGCAAGAAGTATGGTAAAATTATAATGTTGCATGCCAGTGGAAAAAACATTCAGGCACCTTCAAGACAAAACAATGACAGAGGGTTTTCTTATGTGGTATGCTGGAGGTGTCACCAGTCTTCCACCTCTTTAAAGTGTACTTTTGTTAAAGCATTGATTGTCAATATCAAACAATTTAGTAGGGTCCAACATTGCATTTTTAAATCCCCAAAAGGTGTCAAGTGTTTAATTAGTATTGCAACTTCCACCGTGATAGGAGCGTCAATGGTATGTTGATGAAAGTCATGGAAATTGATTTCCAATTTTGGGTGGAGTTACTTCTTCAGTTGCATAGGACTTTGTAGCATTTGGACACAATATGGAAGAAGGTAACTTGCAGCTTCTTGTTCGGGATAGAATTTAAATTCATTCTAATAATAATAGATTAATCCTGTTATAAAATGCTGAAGTAACATCTTTTCTTGTAATGCTGTGGCTGCATTTCAGAAAAGCTTTTTGGCAACTGCAACAGGAAAAACGTATGAAAGTACACAGGCCTCAGCCCTCAGAAGATGTCATCATGAGAAACTAGTCAGACGAAATTCTGAAGTTAAGAATAGAGCAGCAATATTCATCTCTCACATTATGCATACAAGACGGAGACTTAACCATTACAAAGAGCAATAGGGCATTTACGTTACCAACTTCTATAACACACCACCTCCTTCCACAGCCCGATTTCAGAATCTGTATGGTAGCCACGTCCTGTATGAAACTTTAAATAAGTTATCTAATAAAAATATACATCCGCAAAACTTTGAACTCATGTAATGCCTACAATGTATGTGCGAACCGAATGGCCATAGGGTTTGTTTTTATCACGAATCCAGTGCAGTACATGTATAATGCAGGATGCTTGTTTATAAAATGCAAATTAATACAGGGCACAGCATAGCAGCACAGACCGTGCATTACTGAATAGGCTGCACTGAATATCATCAGTTGCATTTTCAGATAATGCGCAGTATCCTATACGCAGATTATGGGACTATGTCTGAATAAATGCACATAGCTTATTGAAGTGATGAATTATTCAGAATAGTTTGGCTGTTAGATTCAGACAGGCTGTTTATGTATACTATTCACAAATATATTCCTGACAGTTGCACAAATACAATTCTACACTAGTTGTTAGGTACTGATTGTCTTTTATGTATTTTGGGAAAGATTCAATAATCATATTTTTATACGGCAATAATATGGATTGCACCTATGAAAAAGGTGTAATGTTTGGGAGCTCTCAGTGTCTGGCTGAGAGTATCAAGAAAGTTGCTCCAAGGTTGACGCTATTTTCTCACAGTCACCAGAACTTACTGTGAAGCAAATTATGTTGTTGAATTTGTGCCTTTGAACCAGAGTTGCTACTTTGTAAATCTTCGAAATATTGCTTCTTGGAACCACATAATTGTCTATTTTATACATAGGCGCTGAAAGTAGGGGTGCTGGGGTGTGCTGCAGCACCTGCAAAATAACTGATCCAGAGAGAACCCAATAAATTGATCAGGGAAAAATATTCAATAACATCATGCTTTGGCCCATACACATTCACCCAAATCCCTGATGCGCTGATGTCAAGTTTGTTAAATTTTTCTTGAATTTATTCCTGTTATTTATGCACAAAATTTAAACATCCTGTAATTATAATCGACTTTTCATCTACTTGGTCGATGGACCAATTAGTTGAAGAGTTGATGGCAATGGTAATTCTCCAAAAATAAAGATTAACCTTTAGAAACTGGCTAAAATGACCACAAACTCTCGGTGTGATTTAATAATTTAATCTAGTATTAGAACATTGGAATGTTGGGAGCTCCATTGAAGACAATGGAGTTGCTCTGGGCTTATAATGGCTGGTATAAGCCCAGCGCTCCAACATTCCGATGATTGTCTTTTTGTTTCTCCATATTTAATTTAGAACATTCTACCCTTAGTGGGTGGAATGTTCTAATAGCTTTATAGCCCTTCTGCCTCAGACTATACCGGTTGTTAAAGGCCCTCTCCCTCGTTATAGCTCGGGATGAGGGCCTTTAACAGCCGGTATAGCCTTCGGCAGCGGGCTATAAGGCTATAATAATAAATGCTCATAGTCATCACATTCATAAGCTCAAACACTGGAGACCTCATGAGAGAGAATAACAATCTAATCACAGTAACAACGGAACTATCATTCAAATATATGTTGCAAAGAGTGGATAGATGAAGAGACATTAGATACAAGTGAAATCAATCAATTTAAACCAACAATTCAGAGGGGATAGATGAAGAGACAAAAGTTCAATGACAAGAATACGACTGCAAAAATAGTTTCTGCAATGTCAAGTTAGATCTAATACAAACCCAAAGGATCTGTACGGGGAAAACCACCACCCAGGCCTAGGTAGTAGCGGGGACCCCTGAACCAAGAGTCAGGGATCAAAGATTCAAGAACCAGGACAAGGACAGGACAGGAACAGCTAGGCCTCTCAGCACTCCGCTGAAACAGCGACGCTTACCTCTCTCAGCCTAAGCGACCCTCGTAGCCCAAAAACCACACCCCTAAAGTACCTATTCTTATACCCTAAAAGTACATGTCCGTCCCACAATAGTAGCTAATTTCACATTTTCTAGCTAAGGGATTGGTTGGGTTCTAGGGGTGGGGTGTCACCCCACTATGAAATCATCTACTTTTGACTACACCATTGTTCTAAACATTTTTTATACAGTCTTCAATACTTCTTCTCTCTCATGAGTACACATGCAACAATTTATTGTACATTTTAATAAATTTAATAGCAACAGGTTCCAGTCCCACAATGACACTCGCTTTGGCTGCCTTTCAATGTTCTGTCCTTCGCCAGGTCAGGCCTTTTCAGTTTTGCACAGCAGTTCAGTCACGTGGTCACATGGTTCATGCTCGCTCCTAATTCCTCCCCGCCCTTGGTTAGGCTAATTTTAAAAACATGGAGGATTCGTCCATTACTAAAAGAACGGAAAAACGAACATTTAATAATTATGTAACAATGCAATTTTCACGGTTTACCACCCACTTTAGCTTTACTTCATATTAACGGTTAGCCTAGCATAGCATTAGTAGGAAAGCTGCATTTTTTAATTAGTTTAAAGCAACACTCACTATGCTTTTTACCAAATACACGTGCGGCTTTGCCATGCAAACCTCCTAGATTCGTTCAAAACACAAGATTATTACATTTCCGGTTATTTACGCATTAATTCTGGTTAGTTCATGCATTTTGTAAAGCATAGCTTCCCACGTGTAATGTAAATGTGCACATTAGTTGTTTTAACACTACTTACTGTTAGTCCGTATTATAGGGGTGTTCGGTTGAGCAGGTTTCTTTCGCGAAATCCTGCTCCATCAATCCCCCCTCTGATGGCTTTTAGGAGCCATCATAAATACTCACCATACCGAGTGCCACCTTTCATTTTGTCTAGAATTTACTTTCTTTCTCTTCTTTTATGGCACTCTCATCTAACTCTTTCATCATATCATAGTATTCTCCCTTTATTTTTTCTAACTCGATTTCTTCTCTCTTTCTCTTTCTCCCTTTTCTTTTATTTTTTTTGTCTTTTGCATCTTTCCTTTCACTTATACATTTACAACACTTATACGCTATTAATATTACTAGAGCTACTATTGCTACAAAAAGAATTGGCATTATTATTTTTCCTAATAAACTACTTCCTAAGGTAGAGAACCATTTATTTACAGCGGAGAAACTCTTACCAAGTCTCTCCCAAACACCATCAACCTCCAGTTGGGTTAAATCATTATGTCATTTTGTAATATTTCTTATATATCCTTCTATCCCTTTACTTTTATCCGGGATATAGGTACAGCAGTGTTGAATTTTCAACATGCCACAGACTCCACCCTCTTTTGCTAAACAATATCAAGGGCAAGTCGATTTTGCAAAACCATTGATCTGATTGTCACCATTTCGGTATCAATCCTCAAGAAACCACGAGCAGTATCTGTTGATAAACGATCAAGCACTGTGGATAATTTACGAATTTTGTGTGAATTTAAAACAATTCCAACTGAGGGTATCAGTGCACCAAAGACATCACCTACTATTTCTGAAAAACTTGCTCTCTTACTTCGTATTAGTCCTTGTTTTATTTCATTGACACTATTGTCCTCACGGTCTATATGGTAGACCTTTGAGAAAACAATCCCAAAATAACAGCTTCCATACCAACGTGCTGGTAGCCTATAATAGGCCTTTTTACCACACACATAATATATTCCCGGGAAAACCGGATCAGTTCCACCCTTTTATCCCCATCCTCCAGTATTTTGGAAAGTATGCTCACATTCCCTAGTGCCAATGTAATAATTGTTATAGTTAGTCTTTGATCTATACAAACATAGTTTCCCCTTCTGTGAGCAGTCCAGGGACATCGCAGCGTATGTCTCTCCCTTCTCATAATTTCTTTCTCTAAATGCCCAAGGTGGTGCCTGTGATTTTTGTTTATCAGCTTTCTTCTGGAAACTTGCTCTTCTATTTTCTACCATATCTAAGAATAATCTCTCTTCAATATGTAAGTTACAGGTTAAGTTATTTTTGTAGGCATATTCTACATCTAAGGTTTTAGTAATATGGAAGAACTCTCCCATATAGCATGCATTTTTAGCACTTACTACTTTATTTAATTCCCTTACAATTGGTATTTCTGAAAATACTAAATCTATATCAGTATATTGATAATCCAGTTTACCGGTCACATAAAATAGGCTGCTGAGTACACTACATGACACACCATAGGTTAAAGAAAGGTGGTGATATGTTATTCCTTCAGAGACAGACGAAGGTAATTTCATACAGACATAACAATCACTCACATTCATAGTATTAGTATACTCATATAACAACTTGGTAAAAACATTTAACGAAAAATCACTAATTGATTTATCATGATGGAGAATACTTCCATCCATTTGTTCTATATTAGTATTCATAGGGGTTTTAGAAATATCTTTCATTCCTTCAATTGACACATCATTAGTATTATTTCCAATGTTATTTACACTAAAAATGGGTATGACAAAATTAACAGGATCCATATAAGCGTTAATAGAAAAATACTACATAAGCATGTTTTAACACATCTACGTTTTAGACTAGAATTTGGTTGTTCAGTCACTTCTACTTCTGCCATTTTGATATACTACAAAAAGAACAATACAAAAAATCTAACAATCCCTTTAGTCTTCAACCTTCAAAAATAAAAATTCAATTTATAAAAAATAGGTTTCTGTGTAATCCTACACTTAGGGGCCGATTCCGATTCGGGCTGGAAAACGTACCGACCGACTCGGAGCCGGAATTAATTCCGACCGACACGTACCGGTGCAGCCCGACCCGCAAAGTACGATGAGAAGCGTGCAAAACCCGACCGACGCGTACGGAACACAAGCCGAACGACCGAACCGCGCGGAAAACAGCCATCCGGCCGGAAAACCACGCGAATCGAACCGACCGACACACACCAGGAAGATTCACAAACGAAACGTACCCGCGAACTCCTACCCGCCAAGTACGATGCAACGCGTGGAAAACACGACCGAGTCGCACGGGGCCCAAGCCGTACGACCGACACGCATACAAAACTGCGAGCCGAAGAAACCCGAAACACAGCGACCGACGCGTACGCAGCACAGAAAACAGCACAAACACAGCGTGAACGAATCTGAGAGGCTCGCACGAGACAACTGCAGGGTCCGACTCGGTCAGAAGAACGTCTCCTACATGCACAAAAAGAACCAAGGAAAAAACACAGAAAAAAAGGCCAAACAAGCAACTACAAAGCAAATAAATACTGGGTGGGGAAACAGGGAACAAAGAAACACCCACAACTCCACCCATATAAAGGACACAAATCCCTACCATGATCCTTTGCAATTTCAAATTACCTGCCAGCACTCAACACCAACAGACAGCAACCACACACACACTCACAGCTCATCCATCACACAAGCCACACACCAGCAGCACCTCAACAAATAGCACCCTCACATACACCCAGCAAAACACACACTAACACACCCTCACTTGCACACCAACACACACATCACTCACCATCACCACCCAACACCATGCCCCCAAAGAAGAATCATAAGTTCCTAGATAGTGAATTGGAAGTCCTGGTAGATGAGATCCTCAGGGTAGAGCCACAGCTGTTTGGTACACTGGTCCAACAGACACCCATGGCGCAGAAAACCAAGATGTGGGAGAGGATTGTTGACAGGGTCAACGCACAATCACCATGTTTGCGCACAAAGGTAGACATCCAGAACAGGTGGTATGACGTGCGCAGGAGGGTCAGGGAGCTGTTGAAGAAGGACTACCTCTTGAGCCAACACACCGGCAGTGGCCCTCCTGCCAAACCAGTATACCTCAGGCCCTGGGAGGAGAAGGTGCGGGCCATCCTACCACCAGTGAGCGTATATGGACTAGAAAACATCCCAGAGCCTGGTGAGTACACAACAAATGTACACAATATTGTGCGACAATACACACACATCACTGTCAAGGGAGAGTCAAACCATGCACCCTTAGCAAATACACACCAACCAAAACAGAATCATCCCAAAATGTGTATGTCAGTCAGATAAACACAATACATGCCAGCTCATAGTGATATGTAACTGTGTCATGACATGTACAAACCCAACAACAAATAGAGCTAAGCAGTGGCACAAATCTAACCAACAAACACAGTCAGATATGTAGCCACCACTACAACACCACCTCACAGGGAAGCTCACTGAAAGGAAGGAATTCTGTGTATGCTGGGCAAGTCAGTGTAGCCAATAGCATCATGGGAGTCGTAGTCACAGATATTGTTCACCCTCACAACTGTCCCATCAACACCACCCTGAACCATGTGCACATCACAGGGAGTGGAAACGAACTGACAAGATGGCTGACACTGGGTACTGCTGTGGGGAGCACAAGGCCCTGCTGGGAACTGGGCACCACCAACAGCAGGACACCACTCACTGACATCCTGAGAGTCAACCTGTACCCACTGCAAGGGTGGCATGCTTCATGGTGGGATAACTGGGCTGGGGGAGAAGGAGGTCCGGATGTCAACCAAATACAACCCATGCAGACCATGTACACACCCTAACATTCAAATTGAAATGATCAAAGTATGCAGGACAATGTGCTACACCAATATCAACCTCTGAATGTGACAACTCAGGACAATGCAATGTACAGGCCCGCATCCAGAGGTACAGTCACAACTGTCAGGTGTGTCAACCATTGATGCCTGCAGAAACATAACATACATTGTGTGTGTCTCCCAAAAACAGGTGATGATGGGGACACAGCAGCAGACGCTGAGGAGTCCCTGTCCCAGGATCCAGGGAAACGGAGCTCACTGGTGTGGAACAGCCTCTGCCCTCCTCGGATGACGAAGACCTACCTGGCACCTCCGGAGCAAGTCAACATGCAGCACCAGCAGGACCACCAGCTGCACCCCCTGCACCCACCCCGCCAACGACTGACAACACACAAACCACCCCTGCCGACACGGACAGACCAAGGACCACCACCAGCACACGGCCCCCTGCCCAACGTGGGGCTATGGACACCAACACCACCAACAACCCCCAAGGGGGCCCAGGATCACCTGTGCGTGCCACCTCAGGTACTGCACATGTCGCCAGGGAGTGGTGGGAGGGGTGGTAGACATAGGTCGCTGCTCGCAGAGGGTCTGGACTGCATGAAGACCCACAACTGGTACGCATAGCCGATGCGTACCAGACCAGCACCGGAGAGTTCAGCCAGCTAGTGGGGATCCTCAGGGACATACGACAGCAGCAGGCTGCCCATCATGCACGCTTGGACTTACACATGTCCCGCGTGGAGTCCAAGTGGGACACACTGCAAGAGATGACGGCGGTGCATAGGGACATATTACAATGCCTCCGCCAGATGAGCAGCAACCAGTCAACACCTCCCTGTGTGCCCACAACATCTGGTGCTGAAACAACTGCAACTGCCACAGGGAGGGAGGATGACTCTGGCGGAGAGTCCCCTGCACCGCAGCAGCCTGCACTTGAGGGTCCCCCCGCAAAGAAGAGGGGTCGTCCGAGGAGGGGCAACTGAGAGGCCGATGGCCATGTGCAACCCCCAGGAAGCCAAAACCTGTTCTGGATAATCACCTTTGTGCGCAAACTGTTCACCCTGTTGACTGCAACACAACTCCACCACATGACATGGGGAGTACAAGTTGGACCAATGTATCAGATGACTGTGGACTTTATTCAGGGCATTTCTGCTACCAGGACTTCCAATTCATCTAGGAACTTTGGATTGCAATCAAAATGTACAGCACCCACCATCCTGTGCACTATACTCACACATGTATGACAATAAACACACTAATACACCATACCTGCCTCTGTTGTGATTCCAACGTGGTTTCTGTCATGGAGATGATGACCTGCAAAATTACACTGTGCATGCTAACTGCTACAGCAAGTACAACACAGGCATGTGAGTCATGGAAACGTGACACATATGAGGGAGACACACCACCAGGGTTACACAACATATACACACCTAGGCCATCTGACTCATCGCCTACACTGATGTTGGCAGGAAATACGGTGCAATGCACAGACACAACACCTATTCACAGTCATTGTCAACTAGCCCACTGGTGCAGTAAGCAAATGTCAGTCAGATGTGTGACCACAGACAACGCACATCACAAAGTGAAGCACAGGTTTATTACACATTTGCAACATGTTGTAACCACTACAGATGCAAGGTAATCCCACCTGGCAGTGGGCACACAGTCAACAAGTGTAGAAGGAAGGAAGTCCATGGGTGTGGCGCACATCACCTGTAGGGTTAAGACAGCTACCACCCTGGAAGTTCAATCACGGTGTTGGGGGATCACAGTTGACCAAACAACTCTGAAAGTACCCTGTGAAGGACAGAAATGACACACAGTCAAAAGCACTGAAGAAAAGGACAGAACTGCAATACTCATGCCCAATACATGTCACAAGATACCCACCCAGAACCACGTTAGCATGTCAACACTGTTGGGAGTACAGACTACCTGTAAGGACACATCGCTACACGCATACAGTCATGTAGCACATGGCCACACTCAAACAGCACCAGAGCACCACCAACACATATCATGCATACTCACATCATTGATATGACATCTCTGGATACTCACATTCAGCTGAAGAAGTTAGTGATGAGCTGTGTGCGGACATCACCATCATCATCATCATCACTGGCATCGTGGTCCAGGCCAGGATCCTCCACAGGTGGCGGATGTTGGTCATTGTCATCCTGGATGAGAGGCAAGTCCTTCCGCACAGCCAGGTTGTGTAGCATGCAGCAGACGATGACAATCTTGCACACCTTTGCTGGGGCATATGGGAGGGCCCCTCCTGTCTTATCTAGGCAGCGGAAGCGGCTCTTCAGGAGACCAAATGTCCGCTCAATCACTCTCCTGGTCCGACCATGTGCCTCATTGTAACGCATCTGGGCTGGTGTCACAGGGTTCCTGAGGGCGTCAGCAACCACGGCATGTTGGGGTATCCGGAGTCACCTACATACAGACAATTGCACATTAGCTGAGTTGGAAAAGAGGGTGGAACACTACATTGCAGAACACACACAATGGTACATAGTCAGTACACACCAACAAGCCAGGCATGCTGGTTCCGCATCTGTGACATCATCCTCGGGATGCGACTACTCCTCATCACGTAGGCATCGTGTGCAGAACCGGGGAAACGGGCACACACGTGTGTGATGCACATATCTGCAAGACATACCACCAGTGCATTGACCGAATGGTAGTGCTTGCGGTTCCTGTATGCCTGCTCCTGGGCCTGTGGTGGTACCAAAGCCACATGTGTACCATCAATGGAGCCAATGACATGCATCATCCTCCCCAGGGCATAGAAGTCACTCTTCACGTCAGAGAGTTGTTGAAGTCTAGGGAAATAGATGTACTGGTTCAGGTATCTCAACATAGCCACCAAAACATCGCGGAGCACACGGCTGAACATGGTCTGTGACATCCCACCAGCAGACGCCACAGTGTGTTGAAAGGTACCGGTGGCAAAGAAGTGTAGGGCTGCCATCACCTTCACCTTGGGGGTCAGCGCTGTGGGGTATGTCCGGCCAGGTTGCAAATGTGGGGCCAACCGCACCGCCAATTCCTCAATCAGTGGCCTGGTGAAGCGGTACCGTC
The DNA here is from genome assembly GCA_963921515.1 of Calotriton arnoldi. NCBI lineage: Eukaryota > Metazoa > Chordata > Amphibia > Caudata > Salamandridae > Calotriton > Calotriton arnoldi. Next base: position 635,681 of record CAWUFW010010489.1, read on the forward strand.
GGATGCAGTCCCTTTCAACCACTGTTGCAAGGTCAGGGAATGGCCGATGGACAGCTGGTGCCCTGCAGTGCATAGGTGAAGAAAGAAAGATTGTCAGTCACCCCACATATGTGGCATAGACCAGACTCAATATCACATGATACACCATTACGAGACACAAGTACATGATGCGTGTGCCATTCCGTAAGGACATGTATGGCACCTACATGGCTAACATCTAACATCACAGTTCAACATGTTCCCTCAACAAGTCCCAGGTTGTGCTATGGGATATCATTAGGCTGTGTCACAGTACCCATGTACTGCTGCCACGTTCCAAACACACACCACAGTGACATGTGAGGACAGATGTGCCCCAGGCATCACAGCTCATCGACAGGTAGATTCCCAGGGACCCTGTATTGCCACATGGACACTGGCATGTCATGGTGCATCATGAATACACCACGGCAAAACAACCATGACCCACACAGGTAGTGGTCCCTGTTGCCACGGCAGGACAGACATGGACGTCTGTGACACACACACGCACAACATCAAAGTTCATGCACAAACAACGTGGATGCGGAGACTGTCTCACATTGTGCACATGGAATCAGAGACATTGTAAACACAACATGCACACAGACTGTGGAGGACCATCACTATTGTGGCAATGGGTCACCCTGGGACGTACATACCGTCCCACATGGGACTCAGGGGGTATGTTACATGACATGCACATACACCACCGTGAAATGTGAACATGCCACATGCTCAGGAATGAACAGTTGCACATCACAGTGGTCATGTGCACGACACACCAAGGATCCTGTCCCCATGAACATGTGCACAGCCTGGGAGTGGCTGCCCCCAAGTGACACCCACAGTACAACATGTTCACCCCCATACACGGAATAGGTAATGCAGCCTTACATGCCTTAGGATACAGTGTGGACAGGCTGTGGTGTTGTAGGTGTGCCCCTCACTCCCTGGGAAGTAAATGTGGCTGGCATATGTTCACCTGTGACAGGCATGGTGACATATGCCCGTGACTTGTCCAGGGACGCGTTGTACAGCAATGGACCTATCGGTGTACCCGGCCGGCCCATTGCATTCAATGTGAGCGGAGTACAGCGTTGTATCGCGGGTACGCGTTGAACAGCAATGGACCGATCGGTGTTCCCGGCTGGCCCATTGCATTCAATGTGGCGAGTGCAGCGTTGAACAGCAATGGACCGATCGGTGTACCCGGCCGGCCCATTGCATTCAATGTGGCGGAGTACGCGTTGTATCGCGGGTACGCGTTGAACAGCAATGGACCGATCGGTGTTCCCGGCCGGCCCATTGCATTCAATGTGGCGAGTACGCGTTGTATGCGCAATACGCATTGTACAGCAATGGACCGATCGGTGCGCACACATTGGCTATGGCCTGGCCTGGCAACGGACGCGTTTTCAAATCTTTAACGAGTCTGATGCTGTGAATTCAGTTGGTCACCCACAACAATGTTGCAAATTCATGGGTGTCATGAAGTTGAACTTTTGAAGGATGCTGTGGGCGTGTATTAGTGCTGCTATTCCATGGATTGGTCAGATTCAGAAGATGAAAACGACTTGGGGGCATATTATCAAGAACGGCGTTAAAAATTATCGCCGGTTTAGCGGCAGAAAACTGCCGCTAAAGCGGCGATAATGGGCTTGATAATATGCCCTGGAGAATTCCAATAGAAGTCCATGTTCTGGTGTGAACATGGGCTTCTATTGGAATTCTCCAGGGCATATTATCAAGCCCATTATCGCCGCTTTAGCGGCAGTTTTCTGCCGCTAAACCGGCGATAATTTTAACACCGTTCTTGATAATATGCCCCCAAGACCTATCACTTTGGACACATGGGTCAGTACCTGCCTCTGCAGCACACATATAATGCTGGCTGTTCCCCTGAGAGCTCACTTGCCTGCACTACATGCTCCAGGACGACATCTGCCACCACCACTGCTGCTGTACCTGCACCCTCTGGATCCTGCAATGGCCCGTACTGTGGAGAGAGCCCCAGCCTTCAGCACTGAGGAGAACCAGGCCCTGCTGGACGGCCTCCTTCCACAGTACAGCAAGCTGTATGGGAAAGCAGGGGAGCAGGTGAGTGTGCTGTCCACTGCCTTACTAGATGTGCATGTTGTCTGACTAGCAAGACTTACAGTCTGCACGCCACTGGCTAGCAGGCTCACTGAGTAGTTGTCACCCCCATAGTGTGTAGTAACATGCATTGAACAGGTATAGTGCAGTGACAGTGCATTTAAACAAGGTTTTACTACCCAGGCAATGATACCATGTAGTAACTGCTGGCAAACGGTCCATAGCCATCGTTGCACTGCCTGTGTACATCATGTGCCCCTGTGAATGAGACATGTATATCCAACTGTGTAATGCACGGATATGTTGAATGTGTAGTAATGGCATTTTCTCTTTGTCATCCTCACAGGTTGATGCCCACCAGAAGCAGCAGATATGGCTGACCATCGTCCGGGCAGTGAGATCCGTGGGGGTCTACAAGCGCCGGATCCGCAGCTGCCAGAAGAGGTGGCAGGACCTTCGGGGCTGGACCCTGAGGATCGCACGGGTCCAGCTGAAGCTGTCGCCTCCTCGCAGGAGGGCGGACACCGGACCCTGACCCCCACATGCTCAGGATCCTGGCGGTGGTCTTCCCTGATCTGGATGGGCAGCTGAAGGCCAGAGAGCAGCAAGGAGGGGTGAGTCCATGACTGCATTGTGAACTTTGTCTGCCATGCTATGTGCCCTCCTCTGGCCTGGTTAAACTTCCACAGTACATCAGTCATGTGGTCCAGGACCCATGTCCCTCAATTGTGCACTGCCCACTCCTCATCTGATACCCAGGTGTGGCCCTTACAGTCAGGGAATTGTGTCACTTGGGTACTGTGTCCTTGCATTTTGCTCTGCTCAAGGTGGGGGACAGCATTTGTTTCCCTAACTCTGTGGTGGGCATCATGGGTGGGTCCATTGCTTACAAAATGCCTGTGTTCTGCCATGTAATCTGCATGTTACTTTGATATGTGGTCCAATTGCTGAGCTGATCCACCACATGTGCCTGGGGTATCTGGCACACACCCATGCTGCGGGTGGGTACAATGTTTGGGCCCCAGGAGTGTGTATATTACGTGTGTCACACATACTTAGCCACCTGCCTACTGCCCAGGGCTCATCCCTCATTCACGTGGGGCAGGACAGTCATGCCTACTCCAGGCCATACAATACACTCTGTACTCCCACTCCCGTGTATCAGCTGACATGTTGTGCTCAGTGATATGTCCCCTCAGGAGTCTGCCTCTGTGTCAGTGTGCTGTGACTTCGTTGTCAGGGGTGTTTCTCGTTTGGGGCTCAGCATGCCACCGGAGATGTGACATAGGAGACGATACTTGTGTGACACATAGGTGTTTGATCACCTGACCGTGCAGACTGGAGTATGCAAATGTGAAGTTCAGGCAGCTGTTTCCCATTCACAGCAGATTGTGAGGTGCTCAGGTTCAGAGGGTTCTGTTACAGGTCTCCCATATGTCCAATTGGTATGACGTGGACAGATAAGGGTTCAGATGATGTGGTGTGTGGGGGATGTACATGTGCACTTGTTCAGCTCCAGGACTTGCATTCCCCATGACCTACTATAGTGACAGTGCAGACTGTTGTTGTCTGGCTGCCCTGCCCATGTGACTGGAGACAGTGATGTATGACTTAGCAGGCATGCCTGTGCCATGGCGTGAAACTTCCTATGAGTGATCCCGCAGGAGAGTGACATGTGCTACATGCACACCATTGTGGCAATGACTATCAGGACATGGGTGCATCATGGTGTCTGTCGCTGGTATGCGTCACATGCATTTCAAGATTTACTCTGGGCATCCCTTTCTCCGGACAGCTGTACTGACTCAGTGGCAAGAGTTGTGATGTGTGCATGTTCACATGCTTCCCCGTGTTCTCTGCACTGTCCAACTACTGTGTTGGTGGTGCATGTGTCCACACTGGGGTATTGCCATCCGACAGGCACCAGACAGATGGGTGCAAGGCCAGGAGAGATGTGAGTGCCATGGTTGACCATCAGACTGACAATTGGCTTCCCCTACTCTGTTTGGGCACTTTTTGCAATGTTCAACTAAGGATGCCAGGGCTTGCTCTGTAATGTGCTGTACTTACTGTGGTGTGTGCGTTCGGTGCAGGTGTCTGATGTCTGTCTGTTTCCCTATTGTTTGCAGATACATCCACGGCCACAGGAGGGGACAGCTCCACGGACCAGGAGGAGCCGCAGAGCCAGACTGGGTCAGCAGCCGAGGAGTGGTCGGAGGGACCCAGTGGCACGGAGGGCGAGGGGAGCCACACCGAGGAGTCCTCAGCACCATCCACCTCAGCTGAGGACCACAGCAGCTCGGAGGATGACTCCCTTGTGGAGGCGGGTGTCAGCAGCCACCAAACCACAGCTAGTGTTGCTGTCCCCGCCACCACCACCACCGCCCTCCCATCGGCTCCCATTACCAAAGTCCGTGGAGGCTCCCATGTTCGGGAGCGTGTCTCCTTCGTGCCAGGCACCGCACCCCCTGCCCCTGTGTCCCCTGCTGCCCTGAGTGAGGAGTCTGTGTACCTCCTTCGCCAGCTCCATGTAGGGCAGACAGCGATGCTGAGTGTCCTCAATGCACACACCACTCTGTTGACTCAGCTGGTGTCGTTCATGGAGGGCATCTCATCGGGCATGTCTGCCCTACAGAGGGGCAATAGGTCCATGGACTCCTCCCTGACGGCAGCAGTGTCCCTCCTCCAACAGTCCCTCACCCCTCCTACCTCTGCCCCATCCACACTCCCCAGCACCTTACCTGTCCCAAGCACACACACACCGGCACAGACACAGGCAGCACACAGACACACACGCCAAAATCCACACGCACACGCACGCACAGTCAGGGGACTGAAACCACACTCACGAGGGATGGGGCCAAGGCACGCACACACGCATCCACGAGCACTGCGCAGTCCTCAGTTACCTCTCCCTCCAAGGCCCCTTCCCTTGCCTCACCTGCAACCCCAAAGACACAGCGGGTCTTCCTCAGTGACCTCGGCCTCTTCCCCTCCGATCCAGCTGATCCAGCATTCAGGGGGAAGAGGAAGCCCACCCACACGGAGGGGAGTGCCCCTCGCCCCCGGACACCCTCCCCCAGGCGCAGACCGACTGACGCCCCCACCCGCAAGTCCCCCAGGACCCGGAAGAGCAAGACCCCGCCGCCATCCTGCAGCTCAAGCACCAAGTCTCCTTCCTCCATCCCTCAGGCCCCCACTCCACAGGTGCCCCCACCACACCCTGCCCCAGGTTCCCCCACCCACAGATACACCATCCCCAAAAGGATCCGGCCTTCTCCCCCTGCCACTTGCTCTTCCGGCACCACACCCCCGCTGCGCATGTCTGTGCCACTGGTGTGGAGACGGTGTCCTCCCCTCTGTCCTGCCCACCTTACCTGAACCCCATTCTCCTCCCCTGGAGGTAGGCACTGCAGTGGAGTCCACTACCACCCGGTCTGACTTGGGCACTGCAGTGGGAACCTGTCCACTCCATCTGCACGGCCCACTGCAGTCGTGCCGGCACCCACAACATCTGAGTCATGCCCCCAGTTGTGCTGGCACACACCATGTCAGACACCTCCACTGCAGTTGTCAGGTGCTCTCCAGCACCCACCACCCCTTCACTTCCTCCTTCTGGTGAGCCCTGATCCTGTCCCTGCGGTGCCTGGCCTGCCCCCCCGTATGCCCCTCCGAGGGGATTGTCCCTGGTGTGTAGCAGTGCAGGCATGCGTAGGGTGACATCTGCCACTGTCACCCTGTTTTGACTTTCAGAATGGACTGGCCATTGTCCTTTGTTTCTATTTCTTCTGGACTTTAACTTTAGAACCCACATATGCTGAATAAAGCTACTTTCTGTTCTCTAATGGTTTTGCTTCTGATGTACATGATGTTGATGATGCTAACCGTGCCCTTGCTGCAGTGATGGTGATTTTTGGTCTCATGAAAATGAAGTGTTACTGTTCAGGAACCCATGTGGTCCACGGGTAATGTGTCCTATCCTGTAGTGTATCCATGTAATCCTTAGCAGCATATGAGGGTGTCATGTTTTTAATATTTGGCAATGGGATTTCCTACTTACATTTGCATAATCACATCTGTGGCTTACACCCCTGCACATCTGTTGTGCTTGCCATTGTTCAATTAGTCTACTTCCCTGACCGTGTGTCCATCTCCACTGGACATGCAAGTTTGGGCATCAATGGGGAAGGACTCATCTGTGTTGTCAGTGCAACTTGCTATACATGTGTGTTGGATCTGTGCTAATGATTTCGTTGACACTCCCATGACCAGGCTGATATGACAGGAGCCTTCATTTTGTGCTAATTGTTGACTGTGTGACCAAGTGTTCTGCTGACATGATGGAGCCCTACTGGGGCGACATATGGCACAGCTTTCCTCACACAGGAGTGGAGTCCACTCATCGATACAAAAGGGGATGATGGACGGAACGTTTGAGCCAATCAAACACTCACCCCCCTTTTGTATCGTGGAGTCCACTCATGGCAGTGAGTAATCCTGTGACATTGCCTGAGCCCAAGGTGTGTGTTGTGTGAGCATGTCTGTGTGTGTTCACTTCCATTTTGCTGTGCATGCTGGGATCCCTAGTGATGTTCCTGTTTGTGATGCTTGCTGAGTTGACCTATGTTCCCCACAAGTCTTCTCCCTGGGTTCTCTGTGATGTGGGTGCATGGCACGTTACTGGTCATCAGGGTGTCACCCATAGGTGTGTTTGCTGTCAGGGCTGAGTTTGTGGGCTAACGCAGATGGGACACAGTCAGGATTCCCCTTGGCACTTGTTGTTTACACCTGTCATGTAATTTCCAGTTTGTGTTAGCTTTCAGTGATTGTGACATGTTGTGTGTGTGACTGCTGGCACTCCTCAGGGTCAGGGCTGCAATGTTGGTAGTTGTCTATGTGTGTTCTTTGTGGGTGACCTTGGCTTCTTCATTGGTGTGGGACTGTGGCTGGGATCCCATTGGTTGGTGTGGTATTGCCGTCATGTCCATGTACAGCGTAGTATGCAGTGTGTCAGACATTCAGGAGTCTTGTTGAGTGGCCATGTGTGATGTGTTTCTGCACCTTAGTTACCACCATCCCCCCATGGGATTGTCATGGGTGCATGTGCAATGTCACCAGTGCATGTGATCTTCACTGCTGCACATTGTTGGAGGTCGAGGTGTGTGGTGTTGAGTGTGTGCAGATGAGAGTTGTTGCCCGGCTAGACCCCTGCCTCCATGTTGGCCTTGGCTTACTGGCCGTGCTGATTGATTTGTGCTTGTGTAGGTGTGATGGTAGTTTGTTGCTCAGGACACATGACTGTGGTTCACAGTGTGAACGACATCTAGCTTTGTCATCACAGTGGGATTGTCATGCAGCCCGGGGTCACCACATTGTGGGGACCCTGGGGGTAGTGCTCTGGTGTGTCTGTGTCTTGCTGTGTCAGTTGCTGTTCCTACATGCTTGTGTGACATGTGTGATTTGTGCTCCTCTCATCTGACAATGCCTGATTGCCCACATAGGGGATTTGGATCCATGAGTTACTTTTGTGTGGCACTGTATGCGCATCTGTGTAATTGGTATTCAGGCCTCATCATGTGTTGTGTGGTTGCCTGGGGACACTGGCACCCCCCCCCTCACCTGTTGTGTTTGATGTGCAGTGTGGGTCTGCCTGTTTGTGTTTGTGCATCTGCACCACTGCATTGGCATATCTTTAGTGTGCCATTGGCTGTATGTTGTTTGGTGGCTTTGACCTGCTGTCCCTGGGACTCCTAGGTCATCAGTCAGCACTATGATCATTGTTTGTGTGTCCCATTGCTGCCATGGTATGGTATTTGTTCAGCTCATATCTAGAGTCTCCACAGGATATCTCCATTTGTGTGCCCATTGGTGCAAATATGTGGGTCTGCATTATGATGGTCACTTCTGTCATTGTGTCATTGATGAATGTTGACAGTGTCAGCCCCCATGGGTGATGTTTGTCTGCACATGGCCAAAGGTATGTCTTATTTGCACTGCACTGTTTGCCTCCCACAATCTATGTTGCTATGGGACAGAAGCACTACTTTGCCACTGATGTGTTTGTTGTTCTGTGACCAGGAATCATCCATGCATTTTGGCAGTTGTAGTTTTCTCAATGTCAACACTTACCTTTTGGTCACTGTGATGATGGGGGTTGGACCCCATTGTCACAATGTTCAAAATGTGCTTCAGCTATGGACCCCACACTTACCTTTTGGTCACTGTGATGATGGGGGTTGGACCCCATTGCCACAATGTTCAAAATGTGCTTCAGCTATGGACCCCACACTTAGCTTTTGGTCACTGTGATGATGGGGGTTGGACCCTGTTAGAAATGGGGGTCTCTAGTTGGCAATGGCTGGCCACTGTCCAAGTAGGGACCCTTCTTCCTAAGTCAGAGTGAGAGGGCTACCCTCTTTAATACCCCTGCTCAACCCTGTGGTAACGTAGCACGAGCAGGTAGGCTTATCTCAGAGGCAGGGTGTGAAGCATTTATGACCATACACAGTAACACAGTGAGGAACACTACAAAGGGACACCACACAAGTAGTTATAAAAAATAAGTATCTTTATATAAAGGCAGATTTATCACAAAACCAATAACTGTAAAAGCCACAATACTGTCAAAAATAGGATAGTTGTTGAAGGGCTGTCAAAAATAGTTCAAAGGTTGCAAAAATAAGGTTCAAGTTCAAAGCAGTGGTCTCTGCGACCCTTTCTTTCACAAAGTACCTGGGTTTAGTAGCAAAACCAACAAAGTGTCGCAAATAAGCTGTAGCGATGATTCTCGGCACGTGAGGCCGGCAATGCGTTGAAATCCTTGCCGCAAGGGAGGATGATGCGCCGATCTGCGGGATGCGTGCGGAGACGATGCAACAAACTTCTGCACGATGGACCGCCGATGCGATGACTTTCTTGCCGCGTGGGAGAAGTCGATGCGGTGATCCTGTTGCGCTGTGCGATCGTGTTGCGATGCGAAGACAAGACGCTCCGCGAGGGAGCGACGAAATTCGGTGCGATGCGATCAAAGTGGCGAACGCACGGCGTCCGCACTGCGATGTCTTGAAGCGATGATTTCTTTAAGGGTTGCGAGTGCGCGGCGACCGCAGCGCGATGATCTTTCCAGCGCGTCTCGGCTGCAGCGGCTCGCAAAGGGGCGTCAGCGATGGTTTCGTGTTGCGGGCCCTCGGCGGCAGTAGCGCGATGATTTTCCCAGCGCTCTCGACTGCAGCGGCCCGCAAAGATGCGTTAGCGTCGATTTCTCACCCTCTTTTCTCTGATGCAAACTAGAGGCCCTGGAACTCACAGGAGCCTCCTCAGCAGATAGCAGTCCTCGCAGGGAGGAAGCAGGAGGTTGGTGGTGGAGTCTGATGTGCCTGAGACTCCAGCAGGAGGCTAGCTCTTTTCCTAGCCCTTGGGTAATTGCTGTACAAAAATAAAAGTTCTCTCAAGAGTTCCTTTTCCTCTTCTTCAAGGTCCAGTGGTCACTGCTGCAGGCCAGTGCAAGAAACAACACACAGCACAGAGACAGTCACTTCCTGCAGATTCCTCCAGTGGCACGGACAGAGTTTCCTCTCCAGATCCAAAAGCAATACAAAAGTAGGGGCTTGAGCACAGATATTTATACCCCAAAAGCCTTTGATCCTTGAAGCTACCAGTCACTGAACCTAGCCAGAACCAGTTCTGCTCAGGCCTGGAGCACTTTGTTTACCAGGCTGCATCCTTCCTTTCAGAAAGAGGGGTCTGCTAGCAGACACACAGTGGGAGGTGGAGCCAGCATTCACCTTGCCAGGCACAGCCCTATTCAGGTCAAGGAGCCACCCCTCCCCACACTCTAAATGCAGATCTCTCTATTCAACCCAGGTCTGACTCAGCCTGTCCTGCCCCTCTAAAACCAGACAGCCAATACACATAACGGCAGAGCACACTGGAAGGCTTAGGCAAGAAAATACCTACTTTCTAAAAGTGGTATTTTCAAACACAGAGTATAAAAATAAACTTCACTAAAAGAGGTATTTTAATATTCTGAGCTCAGGCATACTAAATTCGTTTTTCTACCATGTTCCTGGGGTCAGTTAGGACTATAGAATGTAATAGTCAAACTGCCCATTCTAGCCTATGAGGAACAGGTAGCCTTACAGTAGTGAAAAACGAAATGGGGCATAATTCACTACCAGGACATGCTACACACACCAAGGCATGTCCTGCCTTACCATACAAGGCACCCTACCATAGGGGTGACTTACAGGATGCCAAGGGAAGGTTCAGGGGCTGGGAAGTGAGTGCACTTCACAGCCAAGATGGCAGTTCTGGACTGCACACAGACACTGCAGTGGCAGGTCTGAGACACACTTTACAAGCTGCTTCTGTGGGTGGCACACATCAGTGCTGCAGGCCCACCAGCAGCATTTGGTTTACCAGCCCTGGGCACACATAGGCCACACTACTAGGGACTAACAGGTAAACCAAATAAGCCAATCAGGGATATACCAATTCACATAGACATATTTATACAGGGAGCATTCGCGCTGTGACACTGAATGGCAGTGGCACAGCGCCCAGAGCATCTAACACCAGTAAAACAGAGGAGACAACAGCGAAAAATGGAAGGGAGACCCACGCCAAAGGTGCCAGGTCTAACAGACCCCATTGTCACAATGTTCAAAATGTGCTTCAGCTATGGACCCCACACTTACCTTTTGATCACTGTGATGATGGGGGTTGGACCCCATTGCCACAGTGGTCATGGTCTGCTTGCATTGTGGAGGCCACACACATTTATGTGTGACACATGTGATAGGGGGTCACATTGTGTGTTCATAGTCATGTTCAGTGTTGTAGGCATATGCCACAGTCTACACACGCTTGTCATGGTGTTGGGGGATGTCTTTTCTTGCATTCCCTAGGTTGTAGTGTGCTGGTTGTGTCATGCATTGTCCATCCTATGAGTGGGGGTGGTGTTGGTGGTAGGCATCCAGCCCCCCATGGGTTGGGGTGGTGGTAGTGGTAGGCATCCAGCACCCCCTGGGTAGGGGTGGTAGTAGTGGTAGGCATCTAGCACCCCCTGGGCAGGGGTGGTAGTAGTGGTAGGCATCTACCACCCCCTGGGTAGGGGTGGTAGTAGTGGTAGGCATCTAGCACCCCCTGGGCAGGGGTGGTAGTAGTGGTAGGCATCCAGCTCCCCATGGGTAGAGGTGGTAGTAGTGACAGGCATCTGGCTCCCCCTGAGTAGGGGTGCTAGTGGTGGTGGGCATCCAGCCCCCCATGGGTAGGGGTGGTAGTGGTGACAGGCATCCAGCACCCCTGGGTAGGGGTGGTAGTAGTGACAGGCATCTGGCACCCCTGAGTAGGGGTGGTAGTGGTGGTGGGCATCCAGCCCCCATGGGTAGAGGTGGTAGTAGTGACAGGCATCTGGCACCCCCTGAGTAGGGGTGGTAGTGGTGGTGGGCATCCAGCCCCCCATGGGTAGAGGTGGTAGTAGTGACAGGCATCTGGTTCCCCCTGAGTAGGGGTGGTAGGCATCTAGCACCCCCTGGGTAGGGGTGGTAGTAGTGGTAGGCATCCAGCCCACCATGGGTAGGGGTGGTAGTGATGGTAGGCATCCAGCCCCCCATGGGTAGGGGTGGTAGTAGTGACAGGCATCTGGCACCCCCTGAGTAGGCCTGGGCGGTAAATTCCGTTCCGCTCGCGGAATTTGCGGAATTTAGGTAATTTCGCGTCCTGCGGAGAATGCGAAATTGCCAAAAATTCCGCGATCCGCGGCTTCGCGGAATTTTTGCTTGTTCGCGTTTTCAAAATGCGTGTTCGCGAGATATTTCTCCCGAGCACGCAAACAGCGTTCGCGAACAGGAAAAAGCATTGCGAACGGGCAAAACAAGCAATTCCGCGTGTTCGCGGAACTTTTGCGTGCTCGCGGAGATTTTTTACCGTTTCGCGGAGCTTTGCGTAGCGCGACTACGCAAATTCCGCCCACCCCTGCCCCTGAGTAGGGGTGGTAGTGGTGGTGGGCATCCAGCCCCCCATGGGTAGAGGTGGTAGTAGTGACAGGCATCTGGCTCCCCCTGAGTAGGGGTGGTAGTGGTGGTGGGAATCCAGCCCCCCCTGAGTAGGGGTGGTAGTGGTGGTGGGCATCCAGCCCCCCATGGGTAGAGGTGGTAGTAGTGACAGGCATCTGGCACCCCCTGAGTAGGGGTGGTAGTAGTGGTAGGCATCTAGCACCCCCTGGGTATGGGTGGTAGTAGTGGTAGGCATCCAGCCCCCCATGGGTAGGGGTGGTAGTAGTGACAGGCATCTGGCACCCCCTGAGTAGGGGTGGTAGTGGTGGTGGGCATCCAGCCCCCCATGGGTAGAGGTGGTAGTAGTGACAGGCATCTGGCACCCCCTGGGTAGGGGTGGTAGTAGTGGTGGGCATCCAGCCCACCATGGGTAGGGGTGGTAGTGTTGGTAGGCATCCAGCCCCCCATGGGTAGAGGTGGTAGTTGTGACAGGCATCTGGCTCCCCCTGGGTAGGGGTGGTAGTAGTGGTAGGCATCTAGCACCCCCTGGGTACGGGTGGTAGTAGTGACAGGCATCTGGCTCCCCCTGAGTAGTGGTGGTAGTGGTGGTGGGCATCCAGCCCCCCCTGAGTAGGGGTGGTAGTGGTGGTGGGCATCCAGCCCCCCATGGGTAGAGGTGGTAGTAGTGACAGGCATCTGGCTCCCCCTGAGTAGGGGTGGTAGTGGTGGTGGGCATACAGGCCCCTATGTGTATGTGTGGCATTGGTGATGGCCATCCCGCCCCTATGGTGCTGTTGTTGCTGGTGTAAGTATTTCTGCATCCCTCTGTGTGTGTGTGATATGTTGGGTACGTGTAGTTTGTTTTTGTGGTTGGTGTCTGACTTACCTTCTGCGCCGTACGCGTCCTTGCCTGTTCCGGTAATAGATGTAGAATATTGGTAGGATCGGCACGATGGGATTCATGGTTGGTTCGTCTCGTTCGTCTTTCTCTTTGCTTCGCCTCGTCCTCGTCGCTGGCGTGTTCGTCTCGTAGCCGTGGATCGTCTTGTGGCGCGAATCGGGAGCTTATGTGCGCCTCGCCCGGATGCTTTGACGTGCCGTGCGTAGCGACGGGTTCGGCGCGTACGGAAAGCGCATCGTACTTGTCCGGCCGGACGGGGCTGCATTTTAGCTTCCGTGCGACTCGATTCTGAGTTTCCGGATCCGCCTCGGTCGGAGTACAGGACCTGTATTCGGTGAGTACGACTGGGTCGGAATTTGGGCAGTTGTGCGCATCGTACTTGCTCGTTCGGACGTATGTGCCGATCGGTCGGGAAACAGGCATTCGCCTGGCTTTTTTCCAGACCGAATGGTATTAGGTGCGCCTCCGAGCGAGATCGGAATCGGCCCCTTAATGACTTTCTTCCTTACCCCTTTCTTTTACTTCAGTCTTTTGGTCTTTCTTAAGTTTTTAATTCAATTCATCTGACCATTTTTCTCCTAAATCTCTTTACAGTTCCTTTTAAGGTGGTCTCAGTTTGTTCTCATCTTCTTTTTCAGTATCACTACTGTCATGTTCTTCACTTAGACCTAAACTTTCAAACTCTTCTAGTATGACATAGGTCCATTCAGGAGCTTTGTACTTTCTGCATGGAATTCTTGTTCTTTTTGATTTTCGGGTTACTTCCCTTCTTGTGTTCTTCTGATTCTGTTTGGCTTGAGACTTCATTACTTTGCTCTGGTCTTTTCCCCAATCTTCTTTTTACTATTCTGTACTTTAGTCTTCTTGCTCCACTTGACCAAATGTCTCCTTTTCTAGGTCTCTTTTTCTGTACTACTTTTTCACCTTCTGTGTTTGATTCACCATTTCTTTTATTCAATCTTCTTTCTGTCTGTCCCTCACTGTTCCCTTGTATTTCTGTTTCTGTAGGTTCAACACTTGTTTCTGATTCATCAATGAGTTGACCTTCTTCTAGCTCATTGGTGTTTTCATTCTCTTCTGGTCCAATTTCTGGCTCAACAGCTGTTTCTCTTTCTTCTGGCTCAACGGCATCCTCACCTCTTTCTGACTCAACAGCAGTCTCTCCAATCCCAGTATCTGGTGCCCAATTTATTTGACTTGTGCTTGGCTGTTCATCTTCAAAATGTTCATTAGAATCTGTCACTCCAGACTCTTCAGCTTCGTACACTTCAGCTACTGGTTTTCGATTTTGATTTACCAGTTGCTGTTCTTCAGGTCTTTCAATTGGACTTGGAACTAGGCGGGTATGGCTTGCATGTATCCAATTTGGCAAGCTAAAACACTTTACTGCTGTGGTCGTCACCAATATGATCTGGTAAGGGCCTCTCCAACGGGGTTCTAGGCACGTTTTCCTCACGTGCTTCTTGACTAGTACCCACTCACCAGGATTCAAATCATGTGCTTGGTTCCGCTGTGTCGTTGCAGCATCTCCTCCAACCTGGCGGGACACAGAATGCACCAGGTCAGCCAGTCCTTTGCAATAATCTAGCACACGATCATCAGGCATATTCATCAGTTTGTTCGCAGGTATGTATGCTTGTCTCATGGCTCTTCCCATCAACACTTCATGGGGACTCAATCCAGTCTTTTTGTCAGGAATACTTCTAAGACTCATCAATACAAGGGGTGAAGCGTCAGGCCACTTCAGTGTTGTGGATGCAAATACCTTCCCTAATCTAGATTTTATTGTGCCATTTATCTGTTCAACAATTCCAGATGCTTCTGGTCGAGAGGCACAATGCAGCTTCTGCTCAATTTGCACTGCTGCACAAATCATCCGAATTATTTCATTATTGAAGTGCAATCCCCTATCTGATTCCAAAGTGACTGGAAAACTAAACCTAGGAATTAGTTCTCTCAACAACAGCTTAGCCACAGTAAGGCTATCATTCCTTCTCGTTGGATAGGCCTCTACCCAGCGAGAAAACAAACAGACAATGACAAGAACATATTTCAGCCCATTGCATGGTGGTAATTCAACAAAATCTATCTGAAGTCTGGTAAAAGGACCTCCTGCTTTCCAAATTACACCCCAATTCACAACTGTTTTTCTTCCTGGATTTTGTTTTTGACATCTGGCACACCTTTGATATAAACTTTCTGCGATGGCCCTGAACTTTGGATTATACCATGTCTGCTTGAACAGTCTTACCATTGCATCTCTTCCAATATGTGTGAGTCCATGGTACATCCTGGCCATGTGAGAAAGTAAAGAATCTGGCAATACTGGTCTTCCATCATAATAGACACATACCTCATCTTCTGCATTTTTCCTACAACCTGTTTTACTCCACTCTTCCTTTTCCTCATCACTGGCTTCTTCCTGCATTTGCCTTACCTCATCCCAAGTCTCAAATGTGGTTGTGAACATAAGGTGGCATTCGATATTTTCTCTTTCAATTGATCTGTTTATGGCCACTGTATTTTGTGCACAGTTACTCGCTAATTGATCCGCGTATCTATTGCCCTTTGTCACATCATCATCTCCTCATTGATGTGCTGCACATTTTACAACTGCAATTCTTTTTGGTAACTGCAAAGCATCCAATAATCCCTTTACAGTTTTTCCATTCTGAATTGGGGAACCTGAGGAAGTCAAAAATCCTCTTTGCATCCATATCTGACCGAAGTCATGTACGACACCAAATCCGTTCTGACTATCGGTGTAGATGGTTAATTTTAGACCTTTTGCCAATTTACATGCTCTATCAAGAGAAATCAACTCTGCGACTTGGCCGGAGTTTACCCCATTCAAACAGGATGCTTCTAGTGCTCCTGATAAGGTGCAGACAGCATAACCAGCACATAATTCACCCCTTTCATTTCTTAAACATGATCCATCCACGAACAATTCACAATCTGATTTTTCCAATGGTTCATCCTCTATATCGGGACGGGGCTTAGTACAAAGCTCTGTCACTTCCAGACAATCATGTTCTGCTTCTTCTTTCACCTCCTCACATCTTGAATCTGGCAACAATGTAGCTGGGTTCACAGTAGTGCACCTCACCACTGTCACATTTTCAGCACCTAGAATCACTCTCTCATATTTAGTCAGCCGACTAGAAGTCATATGTTGAGTCCAAGTGCGAGTTAAAAGGATCTCAACAGAATGTGGTACAAATACTTTTACAGGATAACCCATCACAATTGCTTCACTTTGTTCCAAACTTACACAAGTGGCGGTTACTGCTTTTAAACAGCCTGGTAATGCTGCAGCCACTAAATCTAGGGTGGCAGAAAAATATGCTACTGGACGTCGTGCTATTCCGTGTTTCTGAGTTAAAACTGCAAGTGCACATCCATCTCTTTCACAACAGTGCAATGCAAATTCTTTAGAGTAATCTGGCATTCCCAAAGCAGGTGCTTGACAAAGACTGTTTCGCAACCTTGAAAAGGATTCCACACTCTCTTCATCCAACACAATTGGATCTTTCACATCCTTTCGTGTCAACCTCTGTAGAGGTTTTGCAATCAATGAGAAACCACAAATCCACTGTCTGCAATATCCAACCATTCCCAAAAACATTAGCACTTCCTTTTGATTTCTGGGTGGATTCATTTTCTTGATCACACTGATTCTCTCTGGCGTCACCTTTCTGACCCCCTTTTCAATCTTGTGACCTAAATATTGAACTTCCTGTCTACAGTACTGCATTTTAGATGGTGGTACTTTATGTCCTCCTTCTGCTAAATGGTTCAGTAAAGCAATTGTGTCTGTTACACATGCTTCTCGTGTTTTTGATGCCACCAGTAGGTCATTAATATACTGAACCAAAACAGAGTTTCCAGGCATGACCAAAGTGTCCAAACATTTTTTCAAGATCTGATTAAAGACTGAAGGACTCTCAGTGTACCCTTGAGGAACTCGGCAACATGCCAAGACACGGTTTCCATACCGGAATGCAAATAAATATTGACTTTCCGGGTGCAAAGGAATGGAGAAAAATGCCTGACACAAATCAATAACGGTGTACCATTCCGCATCGCAGGGAATTTGGTAAAGAATTACTGCTGGATTTGGCACTATTGGACAACATGGCACTACAATTTTATTCACCTTTCTCAAATCTTGTACTATTCTATATTTCCCATTAGGCTTTTTGATTCCAATAATGGGCGAATTACAGGGACTGCTCATTATTTCTTTTAAAATTCCCTATTCAATCATTTGGTCAATTGCAGGTGTGACTCCTGCAATTACTTCTGGACTCATTTTGTATTGTTGGGTATTTGGATATGTAGCACCATTTTTTACTGTAATCTGAATTGGATCTACATTTGTCATTAAACCAATCTCCTTTCCTGTGAAATCCCACACATCTGATTTCACTGTACCTTTTAATTCTTCAGGCAAGTCCTCCTCAGTGAGGAGTCAATATAATTCACTCACTTCTGATTCTCTCTGGGCCATCATTACTTTGTACTCAACATCCTCATCAGGTGTCATAAAAGCAACACCATCCGGTGTACAATAAATGGTGCAATTCATTTTTCACAACAAATCTCTGCCCAAGAGATTAACGGGACTGGAATCACATACCACAAACCGATGCATGTCTTTGAAATTTCCAATATGAACTTCTATCGGGTCTGTGACAGGAGTTCTAATATGTTTATTTGCAACGCTTACAACTTGGATAGTTTCTCCCGAGAGGGGTAGGTTTGGAATTTCTGCTGCTCTCACAGTAGAACGGGTAGTACCAGTGTCCAACAAGAAGGTGATATCTTTACCTTCTACCTTTCCATCAACAAATGGACCTGACTGATCAACCTCTAAAGATGCGCCAAGTGCGCACTCTTCCTCCCCCCTCAGGCACCGTCATTGAGACGAATCCGAATCACTCTCATTACACTGCATCAAATATTGCGAAACCAGTGCATTCTTACCAAACTGCTCTTCTCCGTTGAATCCAGTACTTGCACTGTACATCTGCATATGAGCATTCACATTACGGGGTATAGGAGGTTGTGGCGCCTGTAACTGTGGAGTAACTACCTGCTGCTGCTGCTGTTGATTCCCAATCACCTCATTCTGCATCTGTGGATTTAAATTTTGATTTACTTCATTACCCTTTTGACCAGATCTACACTCATTCTTCCAATGTCCAAATTTTCCGCACGCATGACAAGGAAATTTCTTTTTAGCCTCTTCCTTACTCATTTTAAATGTTCCTTTACCTCCACTGTTTACCTGACCAGTCTGACTTTGACTTTGTTGCCCATTGCTATTTTCCTGTTGCTGTTCTGCCATCTTTACTTGGGCCCACATCATTTTCTCTTTCATCTTTTTAAGCCTTGAATCAATGTCATCACTACAGTACTTTGCACACCTCAAAATCTCATCTATTGACTGCCAGCAGAGCATATGCTGCTGTATCATTGCACTAATCTCTGGTTTCAATTCGTATACGAATTGATACACAAAATGTCCCATATCTTTGTCTCCAATATTCTCAAACCCACTGTACTGCTTAAACACTTGTAACAGTCTCTCATAATATGCATGCACCGACTCTTTAGGCTCTTGGGTCGTCCTGTCAATCTTAACCCAATCTGTTTCTTTAGGAGAAATCTTCCCTTTCAAGAAAATAATGACCTGATGGTACTTTTTCATCACCTCTTCAGATGGTGCACCTGTTCTTGCATCCCTGGGATATTCATCCTTAGGCCAGTCAACAGTAATTTTACATTCTGTCCACAAGTCAGCTGGAACCACTATTTCGAAAGGACCATCTAAATCTTTCAACAACACCTTTGAAACTTTTACAAATCTATCTACTTGTTTGTACCATTCAACTGGCTTCTCTCGCAATCTGGGAAAATCATTGTTATGTTATGTTATGCTATGTTATGTAGCTTATAGAGCGCACGGCTACTCCCAACGGGAGTGTCCCGGCGCTTAAGACAGAAAGAGAGGTGGGGGGGATAGAAGTAGTGATTTCACAAGTGCTAAGGAAGACTGAAGAGCCATGTTTTCAAAAGTTTCCGGAAGCATAGCTCCGTGTTAGCCTTTCTGATGTATACCGGCAGAGAGTTCCACAAAGTTGTGGTTCTAACGGTAAAGGATCTTCCTCCTGTTCTAGCCTTAGCAAAACGAGGGATGGTAAGAAGTTCACGATGATTAGATCTTAGGTTTCTTGCTTGATAAGATTTATGAATTCTTTTCCGAAGATAGAGGGGGCCACTTCCGTTTATTGCCCGATAGGCAAGAGTGAGCGCCTTAAATTCTGTGCGTTTTTACGGGCAGCCAATGAAGACTTAGTAAATGGGGAGAGATATGATGCCTTAAAGGAACATTTCTAATAAGCCTTGCGGCTGCGTTGTGTATTATCTGCAGTCTCATTAGCAGATACATTGGTATACCCAGATATAGACTATTGGCATAGTCTAATTTTGAGGTTATTAATGCATGTACAATAGTTTTCCTGCAATCCATTGGAAGAAAATGAAGAAATCTTCGTAATGCCTTCATTTTCCAGAAGCAGGATGATGTCACGAGACTTATCTGGGATTTGCATGAAAGAGTGTTATCCACCTTAAAGCCCAGATTTCTCGCTGAGGACACTGGCTGTGGAGGGGGATTGAGCAGGGAAGGCCACCAGAGATCAGAGTGGGGGGGGGAAGGCTGGTTAAAAAACAAAACCTCAGTTTTGTCAGCATTCAGCTGCAGACAATTCTTTGTCATCCAGGTAGATATGTCAATCAGACATTCCTTAAAATGTGTGAATGCGGCCTCTGAATGATCTTTAAAAGAGAACACTAGCTGGGTGTCATCAGCATATGAGATGACACCCACGCCATGTTGCTCTATAAGAGTAGCTAGGGGCGCAAGGTAAATGTTAAAAAGAGTGGGGCTGAGAGCCGACCCTTGAGGAACTCCACATTTCACCAATCGTGGTGATGAGACATAGGGGTGCAGCCTTACTTTCTGGGAACGCCCTTCAAGAAAAGAACTGAACCAGGCCAGAGTGGTCCCTAAAACTCCCAGTTGTCTTAGCCTGTCAAGAAGGATCTTGTGTGACACAGTGTCAAATGCTGCTGACAGGTCTAACAGCACCAGCATTGCACAGTTGTTCTTGTCTAAGGTTTCCCGGATTGTTTCAGTTACCTCCAACAGAGCTGTCTCGGTGCTGTAGCCAGCTCTGAATCCAGACTGAGAGTCGTGTAGTAAATTATTAATTTCTAGGAAGTAGGATAACTGCTTTTGTGCTTCTTTCTCAAGGATTTTGGCAGGTGCTGGCAGGAGGGAGATAAGTCTAAAATGTTTTAGTACGGTAGGATCTGCATTCTCCTTTTGGAGGATGGGTTGGACAATTGCAGTTTTCCAGATGGACGGATAGGTGCCGGATGTAAAAGAAGTATTCCAGAGCTGATTCAGAGAAGGGTTAATCAAAGGGGCAAGTAGGTTAAAATACCTAGCGGGACAAGGATCCAAAGGGGATCCAGATTTTATTTTTTTCAATTGACTGAGAGAAGAGTCGGAGTCAAAAGGAATGAATTCCGACCAGGTATTTGTAGGGGGTTTCAGAGGAGTATTGGAGGTATTAATCTCCGAAAATGAGGAGTAAATATCTTGAATTTTTTCCTGAAAGAAACTAGATAAGTTCTCACAAAGAGTATCGGACAGAGTTATATTACTTTTCATGGTCTCTGGTTGCAAGAAGTCTTGAACAATTTTAAAGACTTCTTTGGTCGAACTATCTGATCGTCTAATTTGGTTGGCAATGAAATCCTTAATGCAAATACATTTGAAGCCCATGAAAGTGCTTAACTGCTTTCCTATAGATGTTTTTCATCTCAGTGCAGTAAGTTTTGCGCCATATCCGTTCAAGCTTTTTACAGCAGCTTTTTTCTGCTTGTAATTCAGGTGTGAGCCAGGGAGCTGAGGGTTTGTTCCTGGTTAATTTAATCACTTTCATAGGGGCTATTTTGTCTATGGCAGAGGTAACCCAATGATTAAAGGTTTCCGCATCCTTATTAGGTTCTCCAGTGAGTAGTAAGGGGGTGTTAGATAACGCAGGGCCCATTGTTTCAGGGGTGATTTTCCTCCAGTTTCTACGGACATCGCGTTTAATTTCCCTATGATAGTAATTTGTAGTAAAAGTTAAATTAAAAGAAATTAGACTGTGGTCCAACCATGCAATAGGGATGGGGTTCTCTGTGGTAAGGGATGGGATGTTGTTAAAGATAAGGTCCAATATGTGACCTGCCACATGTGTAGGCATAGTGACCAGTTGGTTAAGGTTTAATCCTCTGAGAGTGTCCTCCAATTGAGAGGCCAGAGGACATAGTATGTTGTCCATATGGACGTTAAAGTCGCCCAGGACTATCAAATTTGCATATTTCAGTGAAAGGTCAGCAATCAGGTCACAAATATTCCATAATTCAATGGGTTTGGATCCTGGAGGTCTGTAAACCAACACTCCTGCAATGGAAAGAGTGGAGGAGATTATAACATTAAAAAACATTGCTTCAAGCAGGTCCATGGATTCAATCCTTTTATATAATATTTCCCATTCCTCTTTTATGATTATGGCAAGTCCACCACCTAGTCTGTTGCCAATTCGATTTTCTATGACTATTTTATAGCCCTTGGGGACTGCCAGACTAATATCCGGGGTGGTGCTTTCATTGGTGAATGATAATATGTCTTGTCTGGTCCAAGGTACGTGAACATATCCACCACCTGGAAGTTCTCTTATTGGACATGCCCTTTCAACTTGCTCGGTTTCCTTCAATGGAAACATGGAAGTTCCCTTACCAGTAGTTTCTTCCTTCTTTTTCATCCACTTACTCCTCCATCGTTCTATATTTCCCCATTTCTTCAGTATATTCATTAATTCTTTTATCTGCAATCTTTTTTCTGACATATTCAAACTCTCTAAATCCTTGTCAGTAAAAGCCATTCTGTACATTTTCTGCAACACCTTCGACTTCTCTATATCTACACCAAACTCACTAGCAACTTCTGATAGTTTCTCATGAAAATTCTTCGCTCTCCAAGTAATACTTTTACATAAAAACAGCAACTCTCCCTCAGTATAAGTCCCTAGTCTGTCTGGACTTACTGTTCCAATAAACATCTCTTCTAAATCTACTTTCAATTGGCTCACATTTATACTCTGTGTCTGAGCTTTTGGCTTGGTCATTCCGGTTATCCAGTTAGTTAATTCTTCTGGAGAGGGACCTACTGAACTCCCTGCTACTGGTGTAGAAAAGTTGGCCCTATTTTTCTCGGGTCTAATTGAATACTTCTCCTTGGGGTTTCTGTTAATAAACCACCAACCGGTAGATCCAATAGTGTGGTATTTTGTTCGTCTTGTCTAATTTCATTTGTTACTGATACTATTTCACTCCTTACACTTCTTCTTGGAACTGACAATGTGTGTACTTTTGGTAGGGTTTATTTTTCTCTAAATAATGGAACCACGGGACCAATTGTCACTGGTACCGTTAATGCTTCTGCATTTAAATTTAACTGATTTATTTTCTGTACCTTTTCAATTTTAGCTTTGTTTAACAAACTCACTTCATTTTCTTGTACTAACCTAGCTATTTCGGTAACTTGGAGAGTTAATGGGGTTGCCATTTGTGGGGCACTTGGAATCACTTCCCCCGAATTTTCTTCATATGGTGGAGGTCTTTTAGTCATAATATCTTCTAACAATTCATCATCAGATTCATCTATGCCCTCTCCGGACGTTTCTATATTTTTCTTTTTCTCTTTACACTTTGTACCTGTCTGACTCCCTGCTGTCAATACTGGATATAGACCCTCGGTCACTACAGCTCTTCTCCATCTTTTCATCTGATCTTCTCGCCTCTCAAATGGATATCTAGGTATAAAACCTCTGAATCTTCTACCACTTCTATCTTTTTATTGCTCAAAAGCTTCTACTTCCCATTCTTTCAACGCTTCATACTGGGTAAGTCTAGGATTTGGTTCTAGCGAGTTCATCTTATTTCTCAAATTTTGTAAAATTCTCACATTGAATGTACCAAACTCAGGAAAAGCTAACATTCCATTGTCCTTCGTATATTTCATCCAGTTTTCTAACCAAACACACGTCTGGTACCCTCGCTCCATCATCATATAAGAGGCAGGTGTTCTTGGAGGTGGAATTGGAATTCCCTCTCTAGTCACAATTTGTTTATCTTTCTTAAAGAACTTCTCTATTGTTTTTAGCAAGCCCATTCTCAAAACTCTTCTTTACTAATGTTTTTTTTTTCTTTTTTTCAACAATAACTCAAACAAAATTTCTCCGTATTTCTCTCTTACCTATTCGTTAAATCCTGTCCTATACCAGCGCGACTCACACCAACCAACCAATCACAGCTCCTTACGTAACTAAAGTCTCAAGCAATGTCTGCGCGACTCACTCCAGTTAACCAATCGGAGCTCTGTTCACACCCGCTATCTGACCAATGCCAGCGCGGCCTTTTGTGACGTCAGTTTATACTTCTTCTACTGACCCTCCCTTTACAATCTACTCTCGATACATGCCCGCTGCTTCTACCAATACCAGCGCAGCTTTTTGTGACGTCAGTATTCACTCCTTCCCTCCTTTACAAAATCTTACGACAATGTTTTTCTGATTTTTCTTAATAAAATTCCTTTAGTAACAACATAAAAAGACAATGCTACTTTGTCTGCTCCGCTAAATAAAGAGATAGTCTTCACTTTTCCAAGAGATCCTTACACTGCAAGTAACAATAATGACCAGCGTTATCTCACTTTTCTAACAAGCTCCGGGGTGACCTGTTACTCCTCTAAGGATAAAGCCGAAGTTTCACAAGAGGACTTTTTTGGCATTAAAAAGATGTCCTGTTACTCCCCCGGGGATACTGCTAGAGTTTCAAAAGTGGACCCTTCGCTATTTCAGACGCTCTACTTACATACAAATTTTCCCTAATTATAACACTGACAGCCCTACGTAGCTTTTCAGTATTATTACAACAGACAAAGTACTTCTGCGGTGTGATTTCTTTACCACACTCTTCTTCTGCCTACTTCAGGCAAATTCCTTCCCGGGATTCCTCAGGCAACTCCGTACCTGTACTTCGAGACAACATAGAACATGACACTAACTCTTCGTGTTAAAACATATAATCAATATTCAATAACCATTTACCAAACTAATCAATAATTAAACCATCCTCTGCTGCCAAGAAACTGATCCAACGCTATTTTCTCACAGTCACCAGAACTTACTGTGAAGCAAATTATGTTGTTGAATATGTGACTTTGAACCAGAGTTGCTACTTTGTAAATCTTCGAAATATTGCTTCTTGGAACCACATAATTGTCTATTTTATACATAGGCGCTGAAAGTAGGGGTGCTGGGGTGTGCTGCAGCACCTGCAAAATAACTGATCCAGCGCGAACCCAATAAATTGATCAGGGAAAAATATTCAATAACATCATGCTTTGGCCCATACACATTCACCCAAATCCCTGATGCGCTGATGTCAAGTTTGTTAACTTTTTCTTCAATTTATTCCTATTATTTATGCACAAAATTTAAACATCCTGTAATTATAATCGACTTTTCATCTACTTGGTCGATGGACCAATTAGTTGAAGAGTTGATGGCAATGGTAATTCTCCAAAAATAAAGATTAACCTTTAGAAACTGGCAAAAATGACCACAAACTCTCGGTGTGATTTAATCATTTTATCTAGTAATAATAAATGCTCATAGCGAACACATTTATAAGCTCAAACACTGGAGACCTCATGAGAGAGAATAACAATCTAATCGCAGTAACAACGGAACTATCATTCAAATATACGTTGCAAAGAGTGGATAGATGAAGAGACATTAGATACAAGTGAAATCAATCAATTTAAACCAGCAATTCAGAGGGGATAGATGAAGCGACAAAAGTTCAATGACAAGAATACGACTGCAAAAATAGTTTCTGCAATGTCAAGTTAGATCTAATACAAACCCAAAGGATATGTACGGGGAAAACCACCACCCAGGCCTAGGTAGTAGCGGGGACCCCTGAACCAAGAGTCAGGGATCAAAGATTCAAGAACCAGGACAAGGACAGGACAGGAACAGCTAGGCCTCTCAGCACACTGACGAAACAGCGACGCTTCCCTCTCTCAGCCTAAGCGACCCTCATAGCCCAAAAACCACACCCCTAAAGTACCTATTCTTATACCCTAAAAGTACATGTCCGTCCCACAATAGTTGCTAATTTCACATTTTCTAGCTAAAGGATTGGTTGGGTTCGAGGGGTGGGGTGTCACCCCACTATGAAATCATCTACTTTTGACTACACCATTGTTCTAAACATTTTTTATACAGTCATCAATACTTCTTCTCTCTCATGAGTACTCATGCAACAATTTATTGTACATTTTAATAAATTTAACAACAAAAGGTTCCATTCCCACAATGACACTCGCTTTGGCTGCCTTTCAATGTTCTGTCCTTCACCAGGTCAGGCCTTTTCAGTTTTGCACAGCAGTTCAGTCACGTGGTCACATGGTTCATGCTCGCTCCTTGGTTAGGCTAATTTTAAAAACATGGAGGACTCGTCCATTACTAAAAGAACGGAAAAACGAACATTTATTAATTATGTAACAATGCAATTTTTACGGTTTACCACCCACTTTAGCTTTACTTCATATTAACGGTTAGCCTAGCATAGCATTAGTAGGAAAGCTGCATTTTTTATTAGTTTAAAGCAACACTCACTATGCTTTTTACCAAATACACGTGCGGCTTTGCCATGCAAACCTCCTAGATTCGTTCAAAACACAAGATTATTACATTTCCGATTATTTACGCATTAATTCTGGTTAGTTCATGCATTTTGTAAAGCATTGCTTCCCACGTGTAATGTAAATGTGCACATTAGTTGTTTTAACACTACTTACTGTTAGTCTGTATTATAGGGGTGTTCGGTTGAGCAGGTTTCTATCGTGAAATCCTGCTCCATCATAACCATGCTGGGGTTCACATGGTGAATGAGTAATAAGGATGCCTTTAGATTTTGTCACATTTGCTAAATGTTCAAAGATAGAGGTCAAATTTCAGGCTGTCTTGTGACAAATAGCTACTTATACTTTAAGCACGTGAATTGGTGTTTACTTTTCTTTCTGTGACTGCAAAGTGAGACCGTTTTGTAAACAAAACTATGTGACAATCTTGCTGAGGTGCAGAGAGTATGAAAAGAAAGTCTGTAGGATATCAGTGTTTTCTATCACACAGCAACATTAAAATAACTGTAAATCAACTATAACCATATTTCAAAGTATATCAACAGTTAGGGAAACATAAATGAAGCTCGATTTTTGTAAATTCTGAAGTGTGGTGATGGAATCAATGATTTTAATTGGATCAAAACAAAAAGGGACTTTACTTGGTGATCTGAAAATGATAAATATTTGCTTAAACCGGATTTCTCCACATTATTGATTGAGCTCCATCTAGTTTTATCAGTAAAACTGCCCATCTGTGCAAATTTTGAGGCCATTTCAAAAGAAAATGTGTACTGTCGGTAAATGACGGTGCGCTACCACACCATGCTTCAGTATTATATTTGCGATAGTGTGGAACAAAATGCACCACTGGGTACATATCACAGCCTTTACCATTCTCCTGCTGAAGGGGGGTAGCTCATTTGCTGCACTTGTTTTTGCATGACGCTTGGATTTTTCACAATCCCTATGACATATAACATTAATGGTGGTACCCCATTCTGAAAATTGTTCCAGCACCACTGATTTTATATACATTGTCATAAACAACAATTGTATGTCGGGTATTTAGGTTGGAAATGGCAGTGCTACTTCCTAAGCTGAGACTGTGCCCAATAACATCTAGAAAACAACTCACTCCCTTACAAAAGACCAGGATGATGACAATAAAAATGTTTTTAGTTGTACTTCTGTCCGGGTCAATCTGCTCAATCCAGAGGCAGAATGGCACAAGGGAAAACTGTAAGGTTTTGAGGCAGCCCATGGCTCAAAAAGAAAACTGAGGCCTAGGATAATGTTTGTCACACAGCAGTCGCTGGCTGGCATGTGATTGCCTCTGCTGCAGTCCCTCCTGCCTTTCAGAAGTTCAGAACTGGCAGAAAATGCCAAGATGTTCTGACAGATAAGTCAGTTAACTCACCAAATTTAGTCCTGTCCTCATGAAACACATGTGCCATCCCTATAGCTACTGAAGAAACACTTGTGTTACATACAGCTCTGTTTGCTTGATTGAATGAACTCCACTAAAGAAGAATTAAATATTATTTGTATTATTATTATTATTATTATTACCATCATTAATATTATTTCCATGAAACACATCAAGTACACGGAAAACAAACAAGTAAAAAGGCTAATTTTTCTGGTTTCTCATAGCAGTGCGAAAGAGGGAGATGTAGTAATGAGTAATAGTAGTTAACACTATTTCTCATCATTTTTAGGTCTGGACCTGACTGTTTTGGCTGACTCAATGGCCTCACATAATAAAAAACGATTAAAAAAAAATGGATACGTAGAGGGATTTTGAGGTAGCCCGCCTCATCAATTGATCTGTCACTCACATTTTGCTTCTGCCTATCATAGCATACAGCCGGAGGTTGTTAGTCAGTCCATGTCAGCCATTGGCTTTCTTGCACTGTGACTGAAGGCCTTTTCCATCCACCTAAAGTGAGGTGCACTTCTGTGCCAGCACTAGTTGCTCAATTTTTTACTTTGTCAATACTTTCCTCTCTCCACTCCGTCTTGTTTTTGATTTTTTTCTCATCTTTGTTTAAATTAGGGGGCATATTAGCAATGCCTGGCGATAATTTGGATAATTATCGCCAGGCATCGCCGGTTTCTATCGCGGAGTTAGCGTGCAATCAGCAATGCTAATCTCCAAAGCGATAGAAACCTTGGAGAACAGTGTGAATATCGCCTGAAAACAGGCGGTATTCACACTGTTCCCCAGTTCTGCTTGCTGATAGTGCGAGGGGGACTTAGCCATGTAATCCACCTCTCATTGGATTACATGGCTAAGTCAGGGTGGGACCAGGTGTTAGCAAACCAGCGCTAAACGTGTTTAGCGCTGGTTCGTTAATCACCTCCCCTGCCTCGCTAATAGGCGTTAGCGACCTCAGCGACTGTTTCCAGTCGCTGTTAGGTGGAGAACGCCTACTTTGCATGCCATTAGCGATAAATATCGCTGGCATGCAAGCGGCACCTAACCCGGTCGCTATCGCCTACAAGCTGTCGCTAACAGCAGTTAGCGTCAGCTTGTTGATAAGGCGATAATATTATCGCCGCTTTAGCGGGAAAAAGTCCCGCTAAAGTGGCGATAATCGCCTTGCTAATATGCCCCTATGTCTTCAGGTTACAGTAGTTTAAAACCAATAGTTCCTTTTATTCCTGCCCCCCCCCCACGCCAATAATAATCATATTTTCCTGTGATGCGCACAATATAGTTTCTATATCTGGTATAAGTATATCTGCCTGTCAGGGATCATCCATACTTGTCCTATTATAAGCAATGAGTACCCTTTTGTTATTTTAAAATTTATATTGTACGCATATAGCATTTAGGCAGCAACATTTTTTCTAGTTTTTTTTTATACATATGCTTGCTGTGACTAAGGTCCATATCTGTGCTGAGGGCAACTAGAAGAGGTAAATAATATTTAAATAACATTGTGTGCGATTCCATTCCCTTTTCTCACTGGTATATTTGTCATCTGCTCTGTTTTCAGTGTGTTAATTTTGCACATTGTGAATCATTCGAAGTTTAGTTCATTTAATTGCTCACTAAATACCTTAGATATTTAAATACATTTAAGGGGTTATACATCAGATCCTCCTTTTGTGGCCACATCTTTCACTGTTGGAGCCAGCTGCCACTGCACACTGTCCACGAGCAAAATGTATTTTTCTTTAAGAATCCCTATATTTAGGGGCCATAAAAGAGAAAGCCAGGCATGCTTCTATGTCAGAGTTGCGCCTCACAGTCCTTTCTAGCTCTGAGACTCCTCGGGGATCCTTCATCCTTTGTTAAATTGAAAATCATTACATTTTCTCTTAATGTCAATGGCTTTCAGAATGGACAGCCTGAGAATCAAGAAGTGACAGCGTGTCAGGAAAATTACACGGGAAAGTGGATCTTCTGCAGCACCTTGCAGCTTTTTGCTCTATCTAAATTGCACTGCAGTTCATTAGCTTCCCAGGCTCTCGTTTTATCACATTGCAATCGAAGTCCTTTGATTGGTTAACAGACTGCAGAAGGACAAGTGAGGGATGTCTGGCGCTATTTGAGGTCAGTCTGGCTTGATTAGAAAGTATTGCAAAACTTTGTCAAATGGTTGTAAAGTGCTTGCAATCTTACTGCTATGTATTGACCTGTGTATGGTCATTATTAACACAGTTTCCAAAATCTAGGTATTCACTTCTATGATGTCACAAAGGTGAAAAACTAAGAGGCATATTTACAAGGAAGTGGCGGAGCGCGGCGTTAGCCTCCTTCGCGTAACGCCGCGCTCCGCTACCTCTGAAATGCAGGGCTGCACCATATTTACAAGAATAGAGTACAGCCTTGCGCATCCCCCTGTGCTGGGACTAATTTAGCTGCCTAGTGCCAATGCAGGCACCCTTGAACTATAGTGCAAGGGTGCCAGTGCTGGGGGTAATGATTGTTTATGTGCAGGAAGGTGTCCCTTTCTGCACATAAACAATCTTAAATGGCATTTTGAAACTTCTAAATGTGCCGCTTAACCCGTTCCGTGTGCGTGTCGGCCAACGGCCGTCGCGAGCACTACCTCGCTAGTGCTGCGCACGTCCGTTGGCCGACGCGGCCCCGTCCACTCAATAGAACTCCCACACCGCGGCGGAATTTGTGCCGCGGTTAAGGAAATGAAGCACACATAGAAGTTGCAAAACTTATTTTTTTTAATGATTGTTCATGATTTTTTTAACGGTTGTTTATGTGCAGGATGGGACACCTTCCTGCACATAAGCAATCAATGGCGTTTTGCTCTTTCTATGTGTGCTGCACAACGCAGCACACATGAAAACAGCAAAAACAAGGAGAAATTAATATTTTCTCCTCATTGCGCCAGGGTAAGACCAGGTTTGCCTGGTCTTAATTTTGGTGCTGCCCCATATTAACGCCACCTTTGTAAATATGGGGCAGCGTCAAAATCAATGGGTGTTGCGTTGGAAGGCCCACCACAACACCCATTGCCCACCTCTTTCACGCTAAGTATAGCATGAAAGGGTGCCTTATTCATAAGGCGGCGTTAAGCCATGTTAAGTGGCTTAACACTGCCTTGTGAATAAGGTTAAGCCCCTATCGCCACCACAAAGTCTAGAAAAGTGACGTTGTGGTGGTGATAGGTACTAGTAAATATGCCCCTAAATTCTTTATTTTCACAACTGTGACATCACCAGACGGTATATTTTATATGGGGAGAACAGTTAAATAATCCGGTTTCCATTCACAGTGGACCATTACAAACTTTGTATCAGGCTTACTAATGGTTCGCAATTGCAAATATTTTTCTAAAGCCATAAGGCGCATTTCATCTTAACGGTGTTCAGAGACAAACAATGAACATGTTGAGGGCACTGTTAGACTTGGCTCCATTGGCGTGGGTCTCCCTTCCATTTTTTTGCTGTTGCCTCTTATGTTTTGCTGGTTTTAGATGCTTTTGGGCACTGTGCCACTGCTGTTCAGTGCCACAGTGCAAGTGCTCCCTACTGTAAATTGTGCTATGGATTAGTGACTCCATGATTGGATGATTGGTTTACTTGTCAGTCCCTAGTACAGTGCACTGCGTGTGCCCAGGGCTTGTAAATCCAATGCTGCTGGTGGGCTTGCAGCACTGGTTGTGCCACCCACAGAAGCAGCTGGTAAAATGTGTCTCAGGCCTGCCATTGCAGAGCCTGTGTGCAGCCTAGGGCTGCCATGTCGACTTGGTGAGTACACCCACTTACCAGTCCCTAAACCTTCCCTTTACTGCATGTTGGTCACCCCTAAAGTAGGCCCTAGGGCAGGGTGCATTGTAAGTACAAGGTAGGACATGCCCTGGTGTGTGTGGCATGTCCTAATAGTGAATTACAGCCATTTTCGTTTTTCACTATTGCAAGGCTACCTGCTCCCCATAGGCCAGAATGGGCAGACTGACTATTACACCTTATAGTCAGAACTGACCCAGGGAACATGGTAGAAAAACGAATTTAGTATGCCTGAACTCAGAATGATAAAATACATCTTTTAGTGAAGTTGGTTTTAACATTCTGTGTTTGAAAATACCACTTTTAGAAAGTGGGTATTTTCTTGCCTAAACTTCCAAGCCTGCCTCTGCTAGGTTGTGTATTCCTTGTCTGGAGATTGAGTGACAGGGGCTGGGGGTGGCTACAGGAGACAGGGTGAGTCAGCACAGGGCTGAATAGGAAGGTCTGCATCCAGAGTGGAGGGAGGAGTTGCACCTGGGTCTGAATAGGGCTGTGCCTGCCTTCCACAATGCTGGCTCCACCTCCTGCCGGGCGTCTGATGGCTCTGCCCCTCACTCACAAAGGAAAGAAGGAGTCAGAAAAACAAAGTGCTCCAGGACTGACCAGAACTGGTTTTGGACTAGGCAGAGGCCTCTCTGCCATCAGAGAACAAAGGGAAAAGGTGTATAAAAAGGGGACCCAGACCCCTAGGAAATTAGATCACTTCTGGGAAATCAAGAAACCTGTTGCCAAGGAGAAGAACCGGAGAAGCTGAAGGAGGAGTACTGCCCCTGTGCTGTTTTGCTGATTGGGGTTGGCCTGCAGTGGTTGCTTTCTGCCAAGGACAGGAGAAAAGACTTTGCTGTGCTTTGTCATCTTGAAGAAGGGAATCTCCAAGGGCTTGAACTGAGCTTGCCTCCTGCCTGAAGTCACAGGGACACAAAGACTTCACCCCCTTCTGTTTGCCTGCATCTGGGACTGCTGTTTTAGCTGCTAACAGAGGGAAATTGCAACACCGACGCCGGCGAGCGACGCCGTAACCTGCACCGAAGCCGTGGGCACCGCTCGTGAAGAGCACGACGCACCGCCCGACTTGCACCGTAGGCCCGACGCCTGCCGACGCCGTGCGACATCGACTCCGAAGCCGTCATCGAGGCCGCTGCCTGCACCGGAGCCGAGGACACCGCTCGTGACGCTCACGACGCACCGTCCCGACTCGCACCGCAGCCCCGACTTTACCGACGCCAGGGCTTCATCATCGCGGAGCCGATCCTCGACGTGGGTGACCCCCGAATCCATCGACGCCGCACCATCGTAAGGAACCGACGCCTCGCCGCCATCCGTGACGTCACCTCCCGACACAGTAAGGAACCGACGCCTCACCTCCCCTGCGCTGCAGTAAGGAACCGAGACATCACCTCCCCTGGGGTCGTAAGGAACCGACGCCGCCGGCGCCAACGAAGCATCACCTCCCGACGCCGTGCACCGTCTTTGTTGTCATCGAATTCCAGGTACTGTTCTTTGTGGGTCTGCTCGACTCTGGGCCCGACGCCGCGCACCTCGCGGTCGGCGCCGTACTTTGGGATTTCCACCGGTCACGACGTCGTGATAACTCCAAGTGGAGTTATTTGTTGCTACAAGCTTTATTTGATTGACTATCCTATTTTTGAAGATAACGTGAACTGTCTCTATCATTTTAAGTCTATTTTTGAGTACTGTAATGTGGATTTTTGCTATTGGGTCTTGTGATAAGTCTATATAAAGATTACTTATTTTTACATAAACAACCTGTGTGGTGTCCATCTGTAGTGTTTTCACTGTATTACTGTATGTGTTCACAAATGCTTTACACACTGCCTCTGAGATAAGCCTGTCTGCTCGTGCCAAGCTACCAGGGGTGAGCAGGGGTTATTTTAGGAGTGTTTCCCCCTTATCCTGACTAGAAGCAAGGGTCCCTATTTGGACAAAGGTGCAAACCATTGCCAACTAGAGACCCCCAGTTCTAACATTGGTGGTCAGCGGTGAGGATTTGGACTTGCATTTGTGATTCATATACAGTGATTGGTGTACACTACTAGTGAGTGCAGACCAATACGCGACCACATACATTTTGATAGGACTTTTTTCCTTGGAACCTTTATTTTTGTTGAGAACTGCCAATTTTCACCATGAGCAAAAGGATCCATTGCACCTGCAGATATTGAATTTGAAGAAGATAGGGTTGATACCTACACTGTGCCAGAACTCAAAGCTGTTTGCAAAAAGTTTAAAATCTCTATGAGAGGCCTCACCAGGAAGGAGGAGTTTCACAAGGCGCTAAGGGCCTGGTTGGAAGCACGGAATGCCAGTGGGCAGTCCGAGGAGCCTGTGGAGGAGGCAGAGAATTTAGATGGGCAGCTTGAGGGGCCATTGGGCTTAACTGGGAGGAGAGTGCCTTCCAGGGAGGGCAGCAGTGTTTCTCAAAAGGGCCTGTCTCCAGAGGAGCTGGAGGACAGGGACAAAAGCAGGATGCATGAAATGGAAATGGCCAAACTGAAACAGGGAAGCCATGATAGCCTTGAGCATAAGAAATTGGAGTTAGAAAGTAAGAGGTTGGCCATGGAAGAAAAGAAGATGCTTTTAGAGCATGAGAGAGTGGTGAGGGAGCTAGAGCTAAAGGCTAGGAGCCTAGAAATCACTCCCTCTGGTGGCAGCACACCTCCAGTGCCTGTAGAAAGTAGAGTGTACATCCCCAAGGAGGTTATTAAGGATTTCATGAAGGGGGAGGACATTGGGCAATGGTTTAAAGCTTATGAGATCGCCATGACATCACACCGGGTCCCTGAGAAGGATTGGGGAGCGGGGTTGTGGGGCCGCTTTGCAGGTGAGGGAAGGGAAACCTTGCTAGCCTTGCCCACAGTGGATCAGATGTCCTATGCCCACCTGAAGGAAGCTTTAGTGGCAAGGTATGGGTTAACTCCAGAGCTGTATAGACAGAAGTTTAGGAACTGCAAAAAGCTGGAGTCTAGTACCTGGGTGGAGTATGTGTCTTATTTTTGCAGAGCATTGGATGGATGGGTGAAGGGTAGCAAAGTAAATGACTTGCAGGAGTTCTATGATTTAATTGCATGGGAGCACTTGTCCAGTAGTTGTTTTCCAGAGCTACGCCAGCACCTTGTTGACAGTAAGCTGACTAATCCTAGGAAGCTTGCTGAGGAGGCGGACCGCTGGGTCAGTACCCGGGTCCACAAGGGTCTTGTGGGAGACTCCGCCAAAGGTGGGCAGGGTCCCCAGCAGAAGAGTGGGGGGACAAGGGTAAACAGAAGGAGTTCCAAAAGGGCCCCAAAGTAAACCCCAAGGGAACCAAGGTAAGGGTTCCCAGCCTCCCACTGAGAAAAGACCATGGGTCCCAACAGATAAGTCTGTTCAGAAGGGGCCCAAAGCATGTTTTAGTTGTGGTCAGGTGGGTCACTTTGTAGGAAGTCCCAAGTGCCCCAATACTGTGACCACTGCACCCACTGGTGCACCACCCCGGCAGATGGCTAGTGTAGCCCTGGGGGAGGAGTTGGGTGCCCAAGGTGGGTGGGGTCCCGCAGAGATGTCCCTGGTCTCTTTAGGAGACAGTGAGATGGTCCCTAGGACCCAGCTGCCTGATAACACTAAGAAATACAGGCAGTGGGTGACCATCAATGGCCATAGGGTGGAGGCTCTGAGAGACACCGGGGCCAGTGTGACAGCTGTCAGTTGTCGGCTGGTGTCTGAGGAGCAGGTGGTCCCCAATGTATTCTACCCTGTAGTTGCCGCTGACAACTCAGAGAGCCACTGCAAGGTGGCCCAGGTTCCCTTTGAGTGGGGGGGTCTCAGGTATCCTTCAAGTAGCTGTGAGGCCAGCCATGCCTGTTGACTGTCTGCTAGGCAATGATTTGGAGAGCTCCCTTGGGCGAAGGTGGAGCGGAGGTCTCATTTGGAGATGTTGGGTCTGCCAGAGTGGGCGTGTGTGACCACTCGGTCAATGGCAGCCGGTAAGGGTATTCAAGAGGACCTGGAGCCTGGAAGAAGGGCCCAGGTGCCTGCCTTAAAGAGAGGAGGCAGGGGGCGCGGGAAACCGGCCCCCGAAGTTCCCACGGTCCAGGAGGAGGCAGACCTTGAGGGGGATGCCCTGGAACCTACAGGGGAACAAGTGGCTGAACTGGGGGACCTGCCTGAGCTGACCCATTGGCAGCAGGAAGGAGGCCCCTCCAGGGAAGAGTTCTGCGAGGAGCAGAAGAAGTGCCCTTCTCTTGAGGGCTTGCGGCAACAGGCTGTAAGCCAGGCAGCAGGTGATCAGTCTGGATCACACTGGATCTACTGGGAGAATGGTCTCCTGTATAGTGAGCCTAAGGTTGCTGAGCCTGGGTCAGCCCGTGTGCTGGTGGTACCCCAGCGCTTCAGAGCCTTCCTACTGGGTCTGGCTCATGATGTGCCTTTAGCAGGACATTTGGGGCAAGACAAGACCTTTCAAAGGCTTGTCACCCACTTTCATTGGCCCCAAATGCGCAAGAGTTCAGATACTCATTGCAGGACCTGTCAGACTTGCCAGGCAAGTGGTAAGAGTGGGAGGAAGCACAAGGCTCCTCTCCAACCTTTCCCTGTTGTCAGCACCCCCTTTGAGAGGGTGGGTATTGACATTGTGGGGCCTCTGGATCCCAAGACAGCCATGGGCAACAGGTTCATCCTGGTCTTGGTGGACCATGCCACCCGGTACCCGGAAGCCATCCCTCTTCGGACAGTGACGGCCCCCGTGGTGGGACGTGCACTGATGGGGATTTTCTCCCGTGTGGGGTTCCCCAAGGAGGTGGTGTCTGACCGTGGTACCAACTTCATTTCCAAGTATATGAAGTCCCAGTGGCAGGAGTGTGGTGTAACCTATAAGTTCACCACTCCTTACCACCCCCAAGGTAATGGGCTGGTTGAGAGATTCAACCGGACCCTTAAGGGCATGATTATGGGTCTGGAAGAACCCATGAGGCGTAAGTGGGACGTCCTCTTGCCATGCCTGCTCTTTGCTTACAGAGAGGTGCCCCAGAAGTCCTTAGGGTTCAGTCCCTTTGAACTGCTGTACGGCCATCCTGTAAGAGGACCTCTGAGTCTGGTCAAGGAAGGCTGGGAGGAAGCTCCCAGGAAAACTCCCCAGGATGTATTTAGTTACATGCTGGCCTTCAGAAACCAGACTCGGCGTTTCAGACAACTCGCTGAGGCGAATCTGGAAGCCAGCCAGGAAGAGATGAAACGTTGGCATGATCAGAATGCCACTCTGATCGAGTTTCAGCCTGGACAAAAGGTGTGGGTCATGGCCCCAGTGGAGCCCTGTGCGCTCCAGGATAAGTGGACCGGACCATTTGAGGTGGTGGAGCGCAAGAGTGAAGTCACCTACTTGGTGGACTTGCAGTCTCCCAGGAACCCCTTGCGGGTCCTGCATGTGAACCGCCTGAAGCCCCACTTTGAGAGGTCTGAAGTGGGCATGCTCTTAGCAACAGATGCTGGGATGGAAGAGGAGACTGAACCTCTTCCTGACCTCCTGTATGCAAAAGAGCAAGATGGGTCAGTGGATGGTGTGAACCTCTCTCCCACCCTGACCCCGGAGCAGCAGAATGACTGTCGCCAACTGTTGGGGCAGTTTGCTGATCTGTTCTCCCTGGCTCCCAGTATCACTGAATGGTGCATCCATGATGTGGACACTGGGGACAGTCCTCCTGTGAAGCACAAAACTTACAGAGTGACTGACAGGGTGAGAGCTTGCATCAAGGAGGAGGTCTCCAAGATGTTTGCCTTAGGGGTGATTGAGTCCTCTAACAGCCCTTGGGCCAGCCCAGTGGTCTTGGTCCCAAAGGCTGCCGCGCCTGGTGCCACACCCGAACTCCGGTTCTGTGTGGACTACCGAGGACTCAATTCAGTCACCAGGACTGACGCGCACCCCATCCCCAGAGCTGATGAGCTCATTGATCGGTTAGGGGCTGCCCGGTACCTCAGCACGTTTGATCTAACGTCTGGATACTGGCAGATCGCCTTAACTGATGGGGCCAAAGAGAGGTCAGCATTCTCCACACCAGATGGGCACTACCAATTCCGGGTGATGCCCTTTGGGATGAAGAATGCCCCTGCCACCTTTCAGAGGTTGGTCAACCAGGTGTTGGCTGGGCTGGAGGATTTCAGTGCCGCCTA
Organism: Calotriton arnoldi; assembly: GCA_963921515.1. Taxonomy (NCBI): domain Eukaryota; kingdom Metazoa; phylum Chordata; class Amphibia; order Caudata; family Salamandridae; genus Calotriton; species Calotriton arnoldi. Next base: position 672,930 of record CAWUFW010010489.1, read on the forward strand.
CCTGGATGACATCGCAGTGTTCGGTGCCACTTGGGAGGAACACCTGCACCACCTCTGGGAAGTGTTGAAGGCGCTGCGGAGGGCAGGCCTCACGATCAAGGCGAGTAAGTGCCAGATCGGGCAGGGTTCTGTGGTGTACTTGGGACACCAGGTTGGGAGCGGCCAGGTGGCGCCCCTACAACCCAAGATAGATACCATCCTGGCTTGGGAACCCCCAAAACCCAAACAGAGGTGAGGGCCTTCTTAGGACTCACCGGGTATTACAGGAGGTTTGTCAAGGGGTATGGCAACATTGTTGCACCCTTGACTGAGCTGACTTCCAGGAAGCAGCCCAGGAAAGTGAACTGGACTGATGCCTGCCAAAAGGCTTTTGATGCCCTGAAATCTGCCATGTGCACGGCGCCCGTGCTTCAGGCGCCCAACTTCTCAAGGGAATTCATTGTGCAGACAGATGCTTCAGAGCATGGTGTTGGGGCTGTGCTTTCACAGATGAATGAGGAGGGCCTAGACCAACCTGTAGCCTTTATTAGTAGGAGGTTACTCCCACGGGAACAGAGGTGGAGTGCGATTGAACGTGAGGCATTTGCTGTGGTCTGGGCACTGAAGAAGTTGAGACCATACTTGTTTGGGACTCACTTCCGGGTTCAGACAGACCACAGGCCCCTCAGATGGTTAATGCAGATGAGGGGTGAGAACCCAAAACTGTTGAGGTGGTCCATTTCCCTACAGGGGATGGACTTCACGGTGGAACACCGCCCTGGTACAGAACACGCCAATGCTGATGGTCTGTCCAGATTTTTCCGCCTTAGTGATGAGAACTCCCAGGAGGAAGGGTAGTTCTCCCCACATTTCAGCTGGAGGGGACACGTGTTAGACTTGGCTCCATTGGCGTGGGTCTCCCTTCCATTTTTTGCTGTTGCCTCTTATGTTTTGCTGGTTTTAGATGCTTTTGGGCACTGTGCCACTGCTGTTCAGTGCCACAGTGCAAGTGCTCCCTACTGTAAATTGTGCTATGGATTAGTGACTCCATGATTGGATGATTGGTTTACTTGTCAGTCCCTAGTACAGTGCACTGCGTGTGCCCAGGGCTTGTAAATCCAATGCTGCTGGTGGGCTTGCAGCACTGGTTGTGCCACCCACAGAAGCAGCTGGTAAAATGTGTCTCAGGCCTGCCATTGCAGAGCCTGTGTGCAGCCTAGGGCTGCCATGTCGACTTGGTGAGTACACCCACTTACCAGTCCCTAAACCTTCCCTTTACTGCATGTTGGTCACCCCTAAAGTAGGCCCTAGGGCAGGGTGCATTGTAAGTACAAGGTAGGACATGCCCTGGTGTGTGTGGCATGTCCTAATAGTGAATTACAGCCATTTTCGTTTTTCACTATTGCAAGGCTACCTGCTCCCCATAGGCCAGAATGGGCAGACTGACTATTACACCTTATAGTCAGAACTGACCCAGGGAACATGGTAGAAAAACGAATTTAGTATGCCTGAACTCAGAATGATAAAATACATCTTTTAGTGAAGTTGGTTTTAACATTCTGTGTTTGAAAATACCACTTTTAGAAAGTGGGTATTTTCTTGCCTAAACTTCCAAGCCTGCCTCTGCTAGGTTGTGTATTCCTTGTCTGGAGATTGAGTGACAGGGGCTGGGGGTGGCTACAGGAGACAGGGTGAGTCAGCACAGGGCTGAATAGGAAGGTCTGCATCCAGAGTGGAGGGAGGAGTTGAACCTGGGTCTGAATAGGGCTGTGCCTGCCTTCCACAATGCTGGCTCCACCTCCTGCCGGGCGTCTGATGGCTCTGCCCCTCACTCACAAAGGAAAGAAGGAGTCAGAAAAACAAAGTGCTCCAGGACTGACCAGAACTGGTTTTGGACTAGGCAGAGGCCTCTCTGCCATCAGAGAACAAAGGGAAAAGGTGTATAAAAGGGGACCCAGACCCCTAGGAAATTAGATCACTTCTGGGAAATCAAGAAACCTGTTGCCAAGGAGAAGAACCGGAGAAGCTGAAGGAGGAGTACTGCCCCTGTGCTGTTTTGCTGATTGGGGTTGGCCTGCAGTGGTTGCTTTCTGCCAAGGACAGGAGAAAAGACTTTGCTGTGCTTTGTCATCTTGAAGAAGGAATCTCCAAGGGCTTGAACTGAGCTTGCCTCCTGCCTGAAGTCACAGGGACACAAAGACTTCACCCCCTTCTGTTTGCCTGCATCTGGGACTGCTGTTTTAGCTGCTAACAGAGGAAATTGCAACACCGACGCCGGCGAGCGACGCCGTAACCTGCACCGAAGCCGTGGGCACCGCTCGTGAAGAGCACGACGCACCGCCCGACTTGCACCGTAGGCCCGACGCCTGCCGACGCCGTGCGACATCGACTCCGAAGCCGTCATCGAGGCCGCTGCCTGCACCGGAGCCGAGGACACCGCTCGTGACGCTCACGACGCACCGTCCCGACTCGCACCGCAGCCCCGACTTCACCGACGCCAGGGCTTCATCATCGCGGAGCCGATCCTCGACGTGGGTGACCCCCGAATCCATCGACGCCGCACCATCGTAAGGAACCGACGCCTCGCCGCCATCCGTGACGTCACCTCCCCGACACAGTAAGGAACCGACGCCTCACCTCCCTGCGCTGCAGTAAGGAACCGAGACATCACCTCCCCTGGGGTCGTAAGGAACCGACGCCGCCAACGAAGCATCACCTCCCCGACGCCGTGCACCGTCTTTGTTGTCATCGAATTCCAGGTACTGTTCTTTGTGGGTCTGCTCGACTCTGGGCCCGACGCCGCGCACCTCGCGGTCGGCGCCGTACTTTGGGATTTCCACCGGTCACGACGTCGTGATAACTCCAAGTGGAGTTATTTGTTGCTACAAGCTTTATTTGATTGACTATCCTATTTTTGAAGATAACGTGAACTGTCTCTATCATTTTAAGTCTATTTTTGAGTACTGTAATGTGGATTTTTGCTATTGGGTCTTGTGATAAGTCTATATAAAGATTACTTATTTTTACATAAACAACCTGTGTGGTGTCCATCTGTAGTGTTTTCACTGTATTACTGTATGTGTTCACAAATGCTTTACACACTGCCTCTGAGATAAGCCTGTCTGCTCGTGCCAAGCTACCAGGGGGTGAGCAGGGGTTATTTTAGGAGTGTTTCCCCCTTATCCTGACTAGAAGCAAGGGTCCCTATTTGGACAAAGGTGCAAACCATTGCCAACTAGAGACCCCCAGTTCTAACAGGCACATTTGTAGAGTAGAGAGCTTGTTGCACAAGTGCCTCTTCAACTTGGGCTGTCAGAATGGGGTGGGGCAGAGGAGACATTATTCCCCAAGCCCTGCAAGTTCCATGTTTAATGCAAAACAAAAACTGCCATAGTCATTATTAATGAGGCAGCTTATGCGTCCATATCACTATGTGCCTCAGAAGCCATGTTTTCTCGTTCCCTGGAGTATATTTTTTAAACGGTTAGAAAGAGGTGCTTTTGTCACCTGTCAAAAAATGTAAGAATCATCCAGAGGGCATTGCATTAAGTATGTATGTGTAGGAAACTGGCTCTGTATATACTATACCAAAGTGAGGTATAGTGTGCACAGAGTCCAGTGGAACCCCAAAGGTAGGCAGAGGTAAAAGTAGATAGCACCTCACTCTCTATTTGTGGTAGTGTGGTCGAGCAGTAAGGCTTTATCAGAGGGTAGTGTTAAGCATTTGTTGTACACACTCAATCAGCAAATGATATCACACACTCAAAGACTGAACTTCAGATTATTGGTTTTGTATAAAAATACATTCTTTTAGTTATTTTATTTCCTAGTACCAAGCAAGCCTGGCACAGGTAAGTGATAAGTACTTTGCAGTTGTATATATACTTTTGGTTTGATTACAGAAGAACTACTAGTAATGCAATGCTTTGAAATATTGTACATATACTTTGTTTTGGCTTTTTAGTAGAATATCAAGTAGATTACTTTACAGATTACTTTTCTTAATAAGTGCAGTATACCTGGATACTGCACTGGGTCATTTCCTGTAAACAGGTAAGTAAAAGCGTTTTGGTTATTTTGTTACGGTTTTAGAGTCTTTTATAGATTTTCCAACTCCACACTTAGAAATTTTTCACAGAAAAACAGTCAATGTTATCCTATGGAGGAAAATAGGGTTATCGGTTCAAAGGTAAGTATTTGGTTGTGGGAGTTGGTATTCTGGGGGTAGACTCAGGGTCAAGGATGCACTCTTGTTACACCCTCAGCGGCACTAGGGCGGCCGGGTGCAGAGTGCTGTTTTGGTGTTGGGCGCCCTGTAGCTTTTAATGGGGAGTCTCCGGTTTGCACACCGGAGGCTCGGGGATGAAGGTCTTCTGGGTGTGACCACCACTTGGAGAGGAAAGTTGGAATGCTGGGGGTTGGTTAGGCACCATCAGTTGGGCCACCCAAAGCCGTGGGGCATCAGGTGCAGGGGTGCCTTCTGGGTCGGATCTTCTTACCAGCTCCTGTTCGCGGTTGGCGGGACCTTCCGGTTTGAGGCTGCAGGCGTCGGCTGGAGGGTTGAGGCAGGTCAGGGATCACCAGCTCTTGGATCAGGATCACCGGGGAGACCTCCTCTTGGTGTTGGGCCAGTCGAAATCGGGCCGTGGGCGTCGGGTGCAGACTCGCGGATTTGCCAGAGCTGGAGTTTATTGGTGAACAAATCCGGTATTCACGGGAGACAGAGTCTTTTCTTTTGAAGGCAGGGCAGGTCCTCGGGGTTCTTGAGGCTGCTGGCTGCAGGACACATGGAGTTTCGCTTCTGCAGGTTCGAGGTGGGGACAGGCAGGTAGGGCTGGGGCCAAGTCAGTGGGCATCCTCCTCTTCTTAGCTTCGGCACGGCTGTTCGGTCCTTCTTCTTCTTTTCTTCTTGTAGTTTCTTGTCTGAGGAAGCAAGATTCAGGGGTGGCCCTAAATACTAGATTTAGGGGCGTTACAGGTAGGTAAAAAGTTGGGACCAATAGGTCCCTTCCCTGGGGTGGGTACACCCCCTATTATGCCACCCTCCATTGGGAGGGGGGCATAAACCTCACCCTGGTTGGCTGGGTCCCCCCATCTGTAAGATGGCAGGGACTGAGAGTTGTGCTTCACCTCGCCTCCCCCACCTGAGGGGTGGGGTTGGCAGAGGTGGGCACACCTCCCTTCCTCACTTGGTTTTCCCACCGGTTCTCCCGCCCCAAAGTGGGGTTCAGAACCGGTGGTGACCAGTTGCTGGAAGCAGCAAAAGGCCTGGGGAAGCTCAGAAAGGCGGCAAGCCTTTGCAGCTTCCCCTTCGTGGACTCTGCCCATCGTGGGGGAGGAGGCTTGGCACCTCGTCCCAGGATGAGCATTGTTTCAGGCCCCAGAGAACAGCAGGCTCTCGACCCAGGGGCCCAGAAACATGTCTGGTGGTGGCAGCTGAAAGCAGCCACTCAGCCTGGACACTAGTGGTGGGTTAGTTTTCAGGGGGCATCTCTAAGATGCCCTCTGTGTGCATTTTTCATTAAATCCCACACTGGCATCAGTGTGGGTTTAATGTGCTGAGAAGTTTGATACCAAACTTCTCAGTTTTCAGTGCAGTCATTATGGTACTGTGGAGTTCGTAATGACAAACTCCCAGCACCATATACTCTTAATGGCAGCACTGCACTTACAATGTCTAAGAATTGACTTAGACACTGTAGGGGTACAGGGCTCATGCATTTGTACCCTCACCACTGGTATAGTGCACCCAGCTAGAGGGGTGACTGATCTATGCCAGGGCAGTGGGTTGTAGGCATGGCACACAGGGATGTGTGCCATGTCGACTCTTCACTTTGTTCTGCACCAAAACACGCAGCCTGCAAAGGCAGTGTGTGAGTGTAAAGGTACAGGGCCTCCAATTGTGGCACAATAAGTGCTGCAGCCCTTAGAGGCCTTCCCTGGTCACAGTGCCCTGGGTACCTGTGGTACCATTTACCAGGGACTGACCTGTGGCCAGAGAGTGCCAATTGGGTCTGGTCTCCAATGCAGTTTTAGGGTAAGAACATAGGCCCTGGGTACCTGATTGGCAGGAGCCCAGGGCACACTCAGTCAAAGCACATCAGCAGTTCAGAAAAAAGTGGGGGCAACCATGCAGAGCAGGGCACTTTCTCACAGTATGTCTACTTGTGAATTGGCTTGCCATGTGACCTGCTTGCACTGAGTTGATCTCAGTATAGAAAAGACTGGTGGTTATTACAGAGCGTGAGCATTGACTGGAGAGAGGCTTAGTACGCCTGAAGAATGCACTTTGAAACAGCCCCTAATAGATGAACTACTAGATTTCCCAGCAGCCCATAAACTCCACGTAGTTTGGGGATGAAAAACAATGTTTGATTTCTAGCTAGAAATGTCCTTGTGGTCACAGCATCTTTGCTAGTCAATCATGATACTCTGTTGGTTCAGCCAACCTAGGGGCCAATTCCGATCTCGGCCGGTAGGGCACTGAATCGGATTCGGCTTCACCGGATCCGATTCGGAGCCCTATTTCCCGACCGAGTCGTACGTGCGTCCGGGCGAGCGAGTACGATGCGTGCGCTCACGAAATCTCCGACCGACTCGTTCGCAGGACCCGACCGCTCCGACCGACTCGCACGGGGACGACGCGCACCTCGCAATGGAGACGTTCCCCGGCCGGGTAAGTACGATGCGCACCTCGACCGCTCCGACCGGCTCGCGCAGTCCGGCTCCAAGGAGCTGTTGGAGCCGCACTTTGGGGGTCCGTGTTGGACCCCCCTGGACGCGTAGGCTTGCGAGTCGCACACAGGGGGGACCCATGGGTCCCCCTACACGTGCATGTATGGTGCGACCCGCATCGACGCGAACACGCTGTAGGGGGCGCCCTTGTTCGCGTCGTGCCCATTGAGTCAATGGGAGCCCGTGTACGCGTCATACGACTGGCTCCCATTGACTTCAATGGGAGTCCGACCGAATCGAGTCCGATAGCATACGTGCTCATCGTACTCATTCGGTCGGACTGCTAGGGTCCGATTCGGTCGGAAATCTCTCCGGGTCCGGCTCGGTCAGGGAGATTTCCGGCCTGAATCGGAATCGGCCCCCTAGTTGCTACATGGATCTAGGATTTCATTTGCAAAGACCTGTTGCTTGCCTTTGGAGCTCTTTGAAGTACCTTTCAAATACAGAGAAATATTCTGCAAGTTAAGTTGTGTTGAGAGAACAAAACCTGAGCATTTCTGATTATTTAACTTGAACACTTTTAAAATCAATAGGATTGTGGTTTACACTTATGGTTATCCTGTGATGGCTGAGGAAGAAATCGTATGTCAGGACTATGTTGTATTTATGATTATGTATAAGGTATTCAAAGTTCCAATATTGTTTATAAGTGTTGCCAAGTTAGGAATGACGGGATATTAGTGTTTGCTAATTACTTTTCAGTGAAACACCAGCCAAGTAGAAGCTATAGCTCATTTTCCACAGAGAGAGAATAGTTTCGTATCTTGCGATAGTTATTCTACTCATAAAACAAAATGTTGAATAATATTCTCATCTCTTGGATATTTAGTTCAACATTGCTTTCAGACAATTCATCTCATTTTGCAGAACCCAGTTCCCTCGATATGTGATGAGTTAGAGTAACAGAGTCCAGTGTTTCTATTTTATCTCTTATGCAACTGCTTGCTCTCATATTTTTGTGAAGTTTCATTGGTGGAGGCATTCAGACACTGAAGTTTGCACCGCTCTTGTTGGATCTCGAGTACAAGTGTGGTACGTTCTGATGCTGTGTTGGTGAGTCTTAACTTATTGCCAATTTTCATCTGTTCTACCATGCTCGGACCATGTTTTCGGTCATAGGTGAACAGACAAAAAAATGTATTGTCTTCTGTAGGGATGGCATTTTAAGGCCATGAAGCTGCATTGTGAATATTAAACATCAATGATGCCAGAAGTTACATTTTCGCATGTTGCAAGCAGAGGCTTTTTCATTTTTAAGAAATATTTTTTGATTTTTCACAGCACATATCAAATTGAACCGTTGTTTTGTGTTGGCTTTGTAGCACTTTGAAATGTGTAATAGGTGTGTGTGAAATATATTCTTGCAAACGTGTTGTAATTCTCACAAACCCTATGCTTACCACCAATAGGCCATAAAGTTTTCCTCATACCGATTGTCACATCAAATCAAATCAAAATAGTCTTTATTCGGTTTCAAGAAGTAAAATCATAAAAGCACACATAAAAATATGATAAAACACTCCTCACAAATATGATAAAACACTACTCAAAAACAAAAAAAAGTGAGCGCAACATTACACAATGCGTAGTGCCATAAATAATCTGTGGGAGACAGAGTAATTAGTCGCAACTAGACCTGAGCCTGACAGCAGATTTTAGAAAGTTGAGCACATAAAAAACAGTGTTACCCGTGAGCATTTCTAAAAAAAGATAAAAGCGGGTCGCACTTGCCTAAAGTACAGAACATCGTAAAATGGACCATGTCCTGTGGGGATTTTCCATCACAACCACAGGACGACAGACTTTGGCCCTTACACAGCCACCGTGGATAGGCAAGAAGGAGAAGGAAGAGATCAAACCGAATCCTAGTCAGTAGAAATCGATCATATGAGCTTACGAACCCCAGTAAGTACGGCTCCACCGTCAGGGTGGTTCTTAACATGATGAAACAACGTACACTGGGCTTCAGAAGCTCCTTCTCTTCCCTGACCATTGACTGCTGCTTGAACAAAGCTACCTTAATATAATACAAATCCTTCTTGTTGGTCAATTCAGGGTTGATGAAAAGGTCTCCTCTCCCTATGCTCGTGAGACTCTCCTTGATGTATGTGAGCCACAGTGCTCGGAAGACCTGATCGAGAGCCAGACAGTCCTTTAAAATCATTTTGTTTAATGATGTCCCCTTACCAGCCCAGATTTTTAACCAAAGAGACACAGGGTGGTAAGCTATCAGATCAGTGATGTGGGTCAGACCAAGCTCCTCATGTACGGTGAAAGAGGGGGTACCCTGAGGAAAAGATAAGAGCGGTCTCAAGAACTTATTTTCAGCAATTTGAAGATCGTCAGGGGTGGTATACCCCCAAATTATAATGCCATATAGTGCTTTTGAAATACTCTTGGCCCTATAAAGCTGTAATATGGCCCCACCTTTCTTTTTGCCAATCTCATTGCAAAATTAAAAATAGCAGCAGTCTCCCAGGTAAAGTCATTTTTCTTACAGATTATTTGGGGCCCTCATTTAATTTTGGCATCGAACAGAACCCCCACGTATGAAAAAACACTTGTACTTGGGACCGGGGTGGACCCTACCTTAAAGGTGTATGGCCTACTTGAGAGGGCACCTACTTGCATAACATAGGACTTTGAGTTATTGACAAACAGGTCCAGATCCCCCACGAATTGGACAAAAGAATTTAACAGCGTTTGCAGACCCCGCTCAGTCCTAGCCATCAAGATGGCATTGTCTGCATATAGCAGAACCTTGGTCTCCAAGAGAATCTTCTCTAAGTTGTTTATTTAAACATTATATAGGAAAGAGGCCGAAATACAGCCCTGACGGCCCCCTCTCTGAATAGAGAACAAGCGCATAACCCTCAAGTTCCCCGAATATCGCACAGCCACCTTCGTGTCTTGGTTTCAGATCTTGTAAAAAAATAACTATTTCCCTGTCCACCCCCCGGGATAGCAAGGTCTGCCACAGCTTGCTTCTGTTCACACAGTCTAACGCAGAGGAGAGGTCCATAAAGGCCAAAAAAATGGTACCGGAGCAGGCGACTGTGTACTTGTTCAAAATCATGAATAGATTCAGACATTGGTCTGTCGTTGAGCGACCAGGGCGGAAGCCATATTGGGCATCTGACAGGATATTATTTTCTAGGGCCCAGTTGGATAGCCTATCCAATAAAATCCATCCAACCAGTTTGACTACAGAGTCCAGCAGGGAAATAGGCCTATAGCAGTGGGTGCTATCTCTATTCCTTTTTTAAAGACTGGAACGATGGTGGAGGTGGCCCATGAGACTGGGGTACCAGACCTAACAGCCACATTGATAACAGAGGTAAGCAGAGGAGCCCACAACTCCACGTTGGAGATGTAGAGGTCAGAAGGGATTCCATCCGGTCCCAGGGCCTTACTACAGGTCAGTTCAACTAATTCCAACATGACTTCTCCCTCCGAGACTGTCAGGGCTGATTTATCAACACCTGCTCCTCGAGGTGCACACTGGGCCAAAGGACCCCCAAACATATCCTCAAAGTGGCTAACCCATTCGGTCTCTGTGATGTGAGCGTCCAGGGCATTAGCTGTGTCCACTCCCAGAAAAGGACTATTGACAATGCTCCAAAACATAGTGCTACTCTTGATTGTACTGGCTTCCATAAGCTTACTCCAAGCATTCTCCTTCAAAGTCTCCTTATGCCTGACCAGGGCTTCTTTGTAGTGCTTTGTGCAAGTCCTAACTCGGGCACTATCTCTAGGGGTAGCATGTAAGGCTGCCTTTAGCTTCCTGGCCGCACCTTAGCAATCTGAGTTGAACCATCTTGGAGCCCCATCTGGGTGCCTTTTGGGAGCAGGAACCGTCAATAAGTCGGTAACGGAGAGGGAGATGGTTTCAAAAGAGTTGACAATAATCTCTTCTGGCTCTGACGGTGCGGCCAAACATATCTCAATCTCATTCTGACATTTGGCTAAAAGGATCTCATGGAAAGAATCAGGAATGATCTGTGCCCATTTGAGCCTTCTACCCCCGTCTGTAGCCTGCAATGAGCCCCCTCCGCCTCCCCTCTTCTTCAGGCCTAATAAGGGCCAGCTGCCTTTGAGGCACAGCGGGTTGTGATCGTTATGGATGCTCACTTTGATGGAAAACTCAGATATTAGATACAAAAGGGGGGGTAAAGACAAAAATAAAATCAATAAAAGAATCACTACCATGCCCTTTAAAAGTGGGAGTAATGTCCTCCTGGCCTAGGTCCAATTTACCCATTGCTGATAGAAGATCAAAATCACATACCAGGTATTTAAGTTGTCCCCCTGGCCGCTATCTTCTAGATGCACCCCGGAAAGACATGGGACAGGATAAACCCCATATGCCCTGATTTCTTGGGTCCTCACATAAATGGATGTTAAAGTCTCGCACCAATACAAAATGAGTTATGTGGCAAGTGGAAGCATTAAAGTTAGTCAAAAATGTGCCCAACTGAGATATGTTACACACCTCAGGAAGAGATATAATAGCATTATAAAAATGTAAAAGCAATAGTCTACTAGACCCACTAGAAAATAGCAAGGCCTGTAAGCATGAGTTAGTTGTGTTCAATTTAACAATACTGCATTTAAACCTAAGGGAGAGGTAAACGACCAGACCGCCCTTTGATATGCCTGTCCTCCAAGGGTTAGAGGGCCCAAAAAAGCCTTGTACCCCTCCAGAAAAAAGGAATTATCGGTGGCCCATGTCTCCTGCAAACATATAAGGTCAAACTTTTGAACAAGGCAGCGCCACTCTGAGACCGTGAACTTGCTTGCCAAACTGGCTATGTTCCATGAGATGAGGTTACAATGGTTAACATCCAAGGAATAGCTTCCGGTGTTGCCACGGTCCAGCTCCGGGGTTGTCACGTGAAAATAAGGAATTGTGCACCTCTTTTAAATTGTTGCTAAGAAATACAGGTTGCCAGCATCAATCTAGTTTTAATGTTTTGAGGAAAACAGTTTTAAAGATAACTTGTAAGAAAACTAGACATCCGTTTTTAGTATCAACTGCCACTTCTCCAGGAAATGTTGCCAGTGTATATCTTGGTCTACTTTACACCACCGATATTGGAAAAGCTGAAAACTCTGTGAGCTACATGGTGGTTAGAAATCAGGATCCATGCAAGACTAAGCTTGGGTAATAAAAACTTTGTACACCCCTAACATGCTCTTTATAAAAAAAATACAAATTAAAATGACTTTCTTCTTAATGTACTCCTTTTTACTTGAAAGGTATAACAGCACAATGGAAGTTATTATGTTTCTGTCCATTGCTGAAACTGATTTAGGTGTCCAGACATTTTGTATTTTTACAACTACCCACTGGTCCCAAATCATGATTTTGACTTTAGTTCTGACCTGGATTTTCAGACCACCACGTCTGATACAATTATTGGAGAAAGTGAAACTACAAGTCCCATCATGCTCACATTCAGTTGAAAAAACACAGGACCCGCCAAACGCCACAAATGACCATAATATCTTGAGGCTTGCTGACAGCTTTGCCACAGGTGTGATGATATGATCATGGTCATGGTTTAACTTTTGAGCACTGAAAATACAACTAGCTTTAAAGTGATTGGTTTGAGAAAAAAGTGAACAAAATAAAAAGGACATTCAATTGCATGTTTATTAGATATGTCTGTTTCTGGAGTGCGCTAATTTACTGGGTACATAATATCGACTTGTCATATATTAACGGAAGTACAATACAGTTTCAGACCTGGAATCGGCTCTGTAGAGCAGTGCCTTGAATTCTAGCTTATGCTACAGCCAAGGAGGGCTTTCATGGATCTACCCATTGCCTTTGATAGAGTAAACCGTTTGAAACTCTGGATCTTGATGGAACAGATGGGGGTGGAAAAGGAACTGCCTTCTCTTATAGGACGCCTGCATCAGGATACTTTGATTGCGATCTGTTATGGCCCATCAGGCGAATGTATTTCCAAAATTAGATCCTCTCGGGGATGAGACAGGGGTTCAGCCTAGCCCTCGTTTTATTTTTACTTTATATAAATGGGATTAACAACCACCTATTAGGTAAGGGAAAAGATATACCCCGAATAGGATCCCAGCTCAAACCCATCCTACTCCATATAGATGATGCAATCCTAATCGCCCGCACAGTAAATGACTAACAAGCCCTGCTGGATTCCTTTTTAGCCTTTATGGAGGACTTAGATTTGAATGTTATGACCTGTGGGTGCTCCAGTACTAAGTCCAAAACCTTTGTATGGGGGTGTCCAGCTTGAAAAAACAAAAACCTTTAATTACTTGGGGATTCTCTTCACCTCTTCTTTAAGCTGGACTGCCTCATAAGCTCTAAAACTCCAACAATTCAGTGGAAACATTGAGACTATTTTTCGGTTTGCACATAGATTACGGTAGAAACCTGTCAGAGATGGTAAATATTTATAAAAGTAAATGTATCCCAGTGGTGCCATATAGAGCAGGCTTATTGGAAGACATAGAAATGTGGAGATCTTGTTACATGCCGAAAATGCCTTTATGATTCGACTACTGTCTGTACCTAGAGGCATTGCCACTTTACTATGTCATGAGGAATTCAGTTTAACCTACTTGGAAGATATTATTGGATTAGTGTCACTAATGTTATGGATAGATAGCTGGGATAAAGCGGAGGCGACATTGGTCAGAACCTTTCTCAATGATTGCCTTACTCTTGACAGATTTGATTGGATCCAATGGCTTTCATACCTAAGAAAAACTTTTAGTATGATTGGTATCCCTGAGCTGTTCAGTAACCAACAATCAATAACTCTTAGTTATAAAAGAGATGTTAAATTGTGATACTTTGATTAATGTATGAAGCTACAGCTGGAGAAGGCGCACTACAAGGAAACAGTTGTTAGGTATTCCTCAGCGTCAACCACAACTAGAATGGAACCCTATCTAAAATGGATAGCAAACCTCAACTATCGCCTCTATTTAACTCTTTTTAGACTTTGTCCAGTGCATTTTATGGTAGCTTTTCCCTTGCAGGGAACCTGTCTGAATGATTTCCCCCCATATCAATGTGACAACTTTTCTCAACAATGCATAGTACACTTTATATTGCTTTACCCACTGTACGGTTCACCCTGGTCGTTCTTCCTGATTCCTATCCTACATAGCGCCAACATTGAGCACTATAAGGATGGCTTGGTGTTTCTGCTGCAGCTACACACAATTGTCCTGTGCCGTGCAGTTATAACTTTTATAAGCCTGTCTTTAGTAATTAGGAAACGCTATGAAGATATATATGATTGTCTCTAGGACGCTATTTCGAACAGGAAATGATAAAACATAGATTTTTTAAATTACTAACACTTTTAATGTTTTTATGAATTGTATATTCTTGGTTTTTGTACTTTTATAGCATCTGCCGTTTCAAGATCATTGACCGACTGACTTAACAGTGACTGTTTTCTTAATGAGGTTAATTATTCTTTTTCTTTCTTCACCCATACCACTCCTAGTTAGTGTGACTTACTGAAAATAAAAAAAGGATGGTTGGAGTCGTTTAATTAATCTCACGCACTGGTAATTACTCGGGCACATTCTAGGGTATTGTTTTCTTACCCCTGATGAAACTCTAGACAGCAACCAGCCTCATGCAAATCCGTCTTGGACTTAATAGCGACAGTCTAGCCTGAACAGTCGGGCCAGGTCCCCGGTCGACTACAGCACAAAAAACCACATACTGGTTTCGGCCTTTTGGGCCTCATTAGTGAAGTGCAGTGACTCTATTGGCTCAGTCAGGAGCGGACCCATGTTAGGTAAAATCTGTCACACTTAGGGCATCTCACTTAGAAAAACAAAAATGTGACAGGTAGAATGTCTACATTTATATCAGCCGCTGGTAATTACTTGAAGCCACACAGCAGCTCATCTATTTTGGCCAGTACAGTATGCCACTATAGACAGAGAGAGGCCCTCTGCAAATGAGCCCCAGTGCTGACGAACAGGAACATTCCAGCCCAACCTGCCAAGCTAGTGACCCCTACGGCAGAGACAGGCAGTTTTTCAGCCTTCTGGGCCTCATCAGTGAAGTGCTGCTTGTTATCTAAATTAAGAGGCGCCTTCTACTGTCTGTGTATATTGAATATGCTTACTGGGGAGTGCTCTGTTTTACAGCTTACATCGTATTGACTTGGTAGTGACCCGTCTGTTAATGAGGTCAATTATTCCGTTTGCTTCTTTGCCCATACTGCTCCTCGTTAGAGTGACTTATTGTAAATAAACGTAGCTGTGTCTGCAGTTTCAGCCTCCTCCCATGGGGATTTACGGATGTAATCTGCTCGCCTAGATGACCTGCACACATTCAACGCAAACAGCCAGCCGGGGTCCCTTTGTCACAGCATCATGTTAATGACACAGGCCCTTCCTTAGGCAGCCGTCGTCACTTCAAATTATATTTATTATTTCTGGAAATGGATGGAAAATAAGTGTTTTTCTATAATTGCTTTACGATTGCGTCAGCCTATCATCAAACAACCTGCCACTAAGGCAACACCTGCTTCCTGTCAATACAGTTTAGAGGGCGGCTAAGGGATGACAGTTCAATTGAATGCATTGCATGCAGGTCAAAAGCCTGTAGTGAAATGAAACAAGTGCCTTTAATTCAGCCGGAGGGGATTGTCTGTCAAACGAGCCTGTCCCTTGACTTCCTGAAAAATATTTGGATAACACAATCAGTCCTGTGAGTCTGGAACCTCTATGGTATTAATTCTAAGCTAATATTATTTAATCGTGGTCCTCAAGAAAAGAGTTTGATTTTACAGTTAGGATACTTAGATTACTCTTCATTTCATTTGATTTGGGCTGTTGACGATTCATGCTACCAGGGACACCAGAGACCATCCCCGTTCTTTTTTAGGTTTCGCCAATCGAGAAATCTATTGTTTTTAATATAAACTTAAAAGTGACTTACATCCCGCCTTCTCTCTTTCCTGACTTCTCATTGGTTCCTGTGCCTGCCACTTACCTTTCCTCCATGTCTATTAGCTGTAGCATAGTTTCCTGCATTTACCAATGTTTGTTCATTATCTGCTTCTCATATCAGTTTACCACTGCCGAAATACAGTTAACATCCACTTTGGTGGAACAATATTTTCATAAAGTTTTGCATTTTACAGCATATTTATATAAAAATGTATCACCTGGAGAGATTAAGTGATATGTATAGGATCACTGACAGAATATCGACAACAGAAATATCGACCTACAGAAATATAGTGACAAAAATATTGTTGTCAAAAATATTGACCTCCTATCTTCATAATGGTAAGTAAAAAAAAATCGAGAAAAAATATCGTTAAAAATATCGAAGTAGAAAATATCTTTTTTTTCTATGTATAAAAATAATGTAAAATAAATTAAATAATACATTTAACTTAAAAATAATATTTAGATTTATTTGTATATTTTAACAATTATAAGTAATACATGTAATGTGAAAATAAATTAAACATACATATTTAAAATGTAATATATATACATTTACTTAAAAATAATTAATAAATAATAATTTTAATTAATTATAAAATGTTAGAAATATATTAAAATGTATAAATAAATATATATATACATACACCTGTAACATAAAAAAAAATATATATATTATAAATTAAAATATCAAAATATGTAATATTTTTTAAACCTACACTTTACACTCCATTGACTGCAACAGTAGGGAAAATGTTGGATAGCAGAGGGGAATAATTTTCTATTCCCACTCCAATAACTGCAACAGTAGGGAAAGTGTTGGATAGCGGAGGGGAATAATTTACTATTCCCACTCCAGCGAGTGCAACAGTAGGGAAAGAGTTGGATAGCGTAGGGGTAGGGATAAAAATTACTATTCCCACTCCAGCGAGTGCAACAGTAGGGAAAGTGTTGGATAGCGTAGGGGTAAAATTACTATTCCTACTCCAGCGAGTGCAACAGTAGGAAAGTGTTGGATAGCGCAGGGGTAAAAATTACTATTCCCACTCCAGCAAGTACAACAGTAGGGAAAGTGTTGGATAGTGTAGGGGTATAAATTATTATTCCACCTCTGCGAATGCAGCAGTAGGGAAAGTGTTGGATAGCAAAGGGGTAAAAATTACTATTCACACGTAAAAAATTCAAATTTAAAAACAAACAAAATATCAACTACTATACAACATATAATAAAACACCCAAAAAAAAATATATCTCTTATAAAATTTTACAAAACATAGAAACATATTATAATGTAGAAAACATATACAATTTACATAAAAAGATTATTTTTTTAATTTTAACAAGAAATTATCAAACAAATAAATATTTTGTAATAGAAATTAATTGTAATCCCCAAAAATATTTATTACATAAATGTAATATTTTTTTCCTACCCTATAACACCACACCAATTTACAACACACATCTAAATTAAATAAAAAATATACCTCCATAATTAACACAATTAATTATCAACTTTAAAATTATTAATAATTAAAAAACATATTTAAAAGGTCAAAATCATTGTAGTAACCAAACATCACAGCTTATACAACATAAATCCCCAAACAAAAAAAATAAACAATTACCAAAAATATTTAACAATTAATAAATAAATATTAATGATCAAGTAATGATTAATTAATGTAAACTAAATTACTTTCCACCATCTACCCCAATAAACACCATAACACACACCTAACAATATTTACACAATTTCCATAACTAATTTTACATTAATAAATTCATATCAATGAACAACAAATAAGTCATGAATTTTACAAAATTTACTTCCCACCATTTACCACTATAAACACCACAACTCACACATCAAAATTATTACACAAATGACAAAATTAAATGTAAGTAATTAATTAGCATCAATTAACGAAGAAATAATTAATTAAAAATAAATTACCTCCCACCATATATACTCCTATAAATGACACCAACAATTTCGTAAAAAACTACACAATTAACATAATTAATTAACAATTAATGTATTAATTAATAACAATTAACAATCAAAATATAAATAAATATTAATAAATTAATTCACACAATTACACTATAAAATAATAATTAATAAATATTATATAAAAAATATTTTTAAATTTATTAAAATTAAATTACTTCCCACCCTACTCCCCTATCAATCCACAACCCACTCCTAAAAAAAATCACACAATTAACATAATTACCAATTAATTAATAATAATTAATAACACATTATTAAATAATTAATATTAAAAGATTTCCCACAATTAACAATATAAAATATAAAATAAATAAATATTAATTAT